>BLBF01000039.1:43920660-43960711 GCA_015471245.1 Laticauda colubrina | reverse complement strand
TGTGTATCTCTCTCTCCCCCTCTCCCTTACTATCTTTCCCTCACTCGGTATCTCTCTTTGTGTGTCTCTCTCTCCCCCCCTCCCCCTCTCTCTGTGTCTTTCTGTGTGTCTCTCTCCCCCCCTCTCTGTATCTCTCTGTATGTCTATGCCTCTCTCTCTCTCTCTCTCTCTCCCCCCCCTCTCTCTCTCTATGTCTCTCTTTCCTTCTATCTCCCCCCTCTATATCTCTCTCTGACTCTCTCTCTGTTTTTCTTCCCCTCTCCCCCTCTCTATTTCCCCTCATGTCTGTGTTTGTGTGTGTATCTCTCTCTATGTCTGTGAGTGTGTGTGTGTGTGTGTGTGTGTGTGTGTATCTCTGTATCTCTGTCTGTCTGTCTGTCTGTCTGTCTCTGTGTCTCTTCTCTCTGTCTCAGAAAGCTGAGACTGGGCCAGCCTTGTCAGCTCTCCTTGGGGATTTTCCTGTATCTTGTACAGAGATGGATTCATAAACTGTACAGATGCAGAGAGATAACTCAACAAGATGTCCATAACAAAGAATATTTATTGGTTCATCAGGTATCTTCATGACTCACGTTTTGTCAGGCGGAGCTCCATTCAAAATCCAGGAAAGAAATACTTAGACTCTTTAGTTTAGAGAAAAGATATCTTTTACTGAAAGTGAAGTGGTAGCAACCAAAGAATTCTGAATCTGAGAATTTAGGCGTACAATTCACATAGAGAAAATGCTGGAAATGTTCCCACCCCCAATAGTTCAACTGACACTTCCAATTAGAAGTTGTGGATATGATCATGTGGCATCCTCAGGTGATGATGAGGCCTCTGTCCGTTGACCTTGGCATAATTTGATAACGGGTTGCAGTTGCACAGAGAAAGAAGAAAGTTAAGCGAGAAATAGAAACCTAACTCTATTTTATGCTCCCCCCTTCCATTTATACATCAGACGAATGTAACTCCTCCAGCTCACTTCCCCAGCTATTCCTACCTCCCTTTTCCACCCCCCCGTTACTTATGGCAGTAGAAAAGATGCAAAGCAATAGCAGAAGATCTTGAAGACTGACACGTTTGTGATGAAGTTCTTCTTTTATTACCAATCCTTTGTATATCTGCCTTGTAGGTGAAAGATGGTTATCTCCTAACCCATCTCTGCTATCAGTTCATGAGTCCAGGTAAGAATGGAGGAAAGCCTCCCCCAACCCCTCAAGGCTAAATTTAGTGACCAGTCAGGATTACAGATGTGCCACATGACATTAACTACATTTCTCAGGATACCTTTAACTACATTTACTTTAAGGGGACAGCTCATAATTCCTAAGTAACTATCCAATTCCTATAGACTGGCTGGGACAGCACACTCCCCACCTGGAATTGTAAATTCCACTATTAAAAGAAGAGAAAAAAAATAACTATAAACTAAGATAACCAGTAAATAGTAATACTAACTGAATAGAATATAACTATATAACTAAGATAAACAGTTAGCTATATAACTAAGAGAAAAACAGTCAACATTAATAAAGCATCAAACAAAGCAAAGCATGCAACGCTTGAGGTTCAATCTTCAAGTTCAGCCTCTAGGTGCAAGTCTGGTGGTCACCTCGGCAGCCTTTTGGGGTGTACAGGTACTCTTGGCGGCAAAGGTGGAAGTCTGGTGGTTGCTTCTGATGGCCTTTTAGGGTTGACAGATAGTCTTGGAGGCAAATGTGAGTGAGTCGGTGCACAATGTTATGAAGTTGACACTCATCCTTGGTGTTGGTTGTGGTTTGTCAGTCTGCTGAGGAGACCTGTGTGATTCTGTGATACAGTAAGGCTCCTTGTTCAAAGGAGGGTTGCAAGATATCTGCTGTGGTGGCTCGGGGTCTGGA
The DNA here is from genome assembly GCA_015471245.1 of Laticauda colubrina. Lineage (NCBI taxonomy): Eukaryota > Metazoa > Chordata > Lepidosauria > Squamata > Elapidae > Laticauda > Laticauda colubrina. Next base: position 43,958,849 of record BLBF01000039.1, on the reverse strand, counting down.
TGCAGCTCAGTCGGATGCTGGTCACTTTTGCAGATGTGACATTGCACTTTGGTTGTGCAGTATTTAGGCGAATGTTTGGATTCACTACACTTGTAGCAGTATTGGTACTCCCTTAGTAACTCTTTTCGTTGGGTCAGTGATTTCGCTGCAAACCCAGTGCAGCTATTCAGCGCGTGATGAGTGTGGTGCATAGGACAAAACTGGTTTCTCGTTGAAGTAGTACATCTAAATTGAGTTGTATCTGATGAGGTCTCTCCTGCACTGTGTACAGATGAGGTCACGACTCCTGTGTTATCTGTTGACCCTTGGTGAGCTGTAGAGATGTGTGCAGTAGAGGCTGGAGAGATCCAGAGTTGCGGTAGTGGTCTCCGTTAGGTTGGTGAACTCTGCGTCTGACGCAAAGATTTCTGAAGTTGTTGCAGGACTCTATTTGCCAGAAGACAAATTCTTGGAGAAAGGCAAAGGGTGGGTCTCGTCTGCAGTTTGCGGCCAGAAAGGTGTTGGACAAAACAATCCATAGTTCTAATATTTTTTTGGGGAGTTTTGCAATGATTGCTTCTTGAGTTATGAAGAGATCAAGGCAAGCCAGTCCTGGTAAATCATGAACATTCTTTGGCTGTTTGCAGCCCTGTAAGGATGTTGGAAAAGTCCTCTAATTTTTGGGTTTCGTGGATGGTGATACAAGGGAAATTGTAAAGTCGTTCTAGGAGAGAGTATTCCATCAATGTGTCTTTGCCATATTTCCAGTTCAAAGCATCCCACGCTCATATTAGGGTGGTGTTTGGGTCATTAAGTAAGCCTGTGTTAAATTTATTTCACCATATAGCTAGACCGTGGTCCTAGCCATGCCAACAGAAATTTAAGTTCTTCACCGGGAAGCAGAATTTTGCTTTGTGCCGTGCTCGTGAAAATAGACTTCCATGTTAGGTAGTCTCTATCTCGCTTGTCGTTGAATCTGTACACACTGCTGGCTGCTGAGTCTAACCTTCCACACCTTAGTGATGGTTCTCTGTTACTTCTCTGTGAGGGAAAGTCATCTCTTCATATGACATCATCGTAGGCGTGGTGTTCTGGCTCGAGGGCATGTGTTGTGGATGGTACGTGGTTCACCAGAGAGTACTTTATGAGGAGGTCGGTATCCGCCCCCACATATGTACCTTTTGAGGTAGGGTGTAGGTTCCACGCTGTGCATCAGAGTTGTTTGGCGGTTGTGATGAAAACTCTTTAGCCTGAGGATTGAGTGCGGCAATTGTGATTGGTTGCAGGTCAACTTGTTGAGAAGTTGTTGTGGGCATTGGTGGGCTAATTTGCTCACCTGGCAGGCCATGAGATGTTGGAGTAGGGTTGCTGGTGCTGGGAAGAGAATTTCGGACCTTAGTACATACAACATCAGTTGGGTAAGGTTTGCTGTTGGTGGGAAGTGAATCTTATACTTTAAGTCATACAATATAAGTTGCGTAAGTAATGTGTAGAGTCTGTGGTTGAGATTCATCCCAGTGCTTCCCTGGTTGTGGGAGACTGTTAGGCAACTGAGGTGGTTCCATCTGCTCATTTCAAAGCGAGTGGTGCTGCTCATCCACATAGGCATTGACCCATGTACCTGAGCTCTCTTCTCCCAAGTCTTCGAGGGCGAAGTTGAGAGAGGCAGCATTGGCTGTCTTCTGCCATGCTGCAACCCATGCTGTTTTCGCCGTCTCTCTTTCTTGTTCGAGTAACTTGACTTGGGTCTGAGTTTTGGCTATTTCTGCTTGTTGTTTGGCCAGATGTTTGGCCAGTATGGCATTCTGCCATATCACCTCTATTGTAATATGTAAATCTGCCTCTGCTCCTGCAGCTTCTTACTTTTGGGGATGTCACAGATCTTGACCAGCTCTGTCCATGCATCTGCATGACAGTGATATTGCCTTTCCCAATTCTCTTTGAAGCATTGCACCGTGGGTGAGGTAAGCTTCCTATGCTGTCTGAGATCATAGGCCTTCTGAAGTATCGCGGCTTCTCCAGAGGGTTGGACATCTAAAGGCGGGTTTCAGGATTCAGGCTCCACATTTATGACAAGGGTGGGTGGAGGATTTGGATTTTCTGGTACATCAGAGACATCTGTCATGGCTGAGGAAGTTGCCATGCTTCAGATTGGCAAAGGGAGAAATTTGGAAAATTTTAGTGGTTTTCCATGCAATTCCCTTTTTTGTACTAGGGGACACTGCAAGCAGGTAGCAGATAGTAGAATTGCTGCTGAATTTAATACTTGAGCACGTAGGTAGCACTACAGAGTCTGGGCGATGCTAGCACATCACACAGTATGGCTACTTCTAGGGTGCGTTGTGAGCTTGTGACAGAAGGGGGCACTAGAGGTTGCATCATGAAGTCTGAAGATTTGAGGGCAGAACACAGAAATATGCCTATAAGGCTCTCTTGCTTCACAAGGTGGCAGCAGAGGGTCAATAAGATTGCTACACCCATTTTAGGTTGCAGTTACTCTTGGGACCTTTGAATTAAGTTGATTAAATGGTGCACAATAGTTGCAAAAAGGCAGTTATCATTGGAGAAACACTCTGGTCAATAGTTGAGAAATTGTGTAAAAAAAACATCAAAGTCTGGGAAATTTCTTCTTGAGCCCAGATGTAGCTGTGGGAAGCGTTGCTTATGTCTCACTTCCTTGTGGAAGGAAAAAGAGGGGGGAGAATTTCCTGCCTACTCTTGAAATGGAAAAAAATGGTGAGAATTATTTCACTGCATGTAAATTTCTTCTTGACCACCAGATGGGACTATAGGCTGCTTTACTTGAGCCTGATTTCTCTCTTTGGGGGGAGGGGAGCCTCGTGGCTATGAAGTTTGCTGATTGCCCAAAGTAATTTATTGCCTACTTCAGATGGTGTTGTAAGCTAATAGTTGAGTGTCAACCAATTTCGCTGGAAGGGAAAAATTCTTCAGTAAGTTGCATGCACTGTGGCCATGTTATGCTTTAATATTTTTTTTTAAGTTTTATTGATTTTTTAGGACAAACAAAAACAAACAAAACATAAAAACATCCAGCTTTCTTCCATAAGTATACAAACAGTATGTCGGTTGGTTTACAATTTTTTTGTGCATTGATTTCATAGTCTCAATTACAGTTACATTACATAACTCATATTATCAGAAACTGAATATCCTAGTATTATTATTAATCAATCATATGACTATAATTTTGTTCATTCATACTTTACGAGATAGCTATACTTAGTTTATTTTATAACAATTCATATAGTCCTTCCAAATCTATCCTAAAAATATTTTATATATAATAATAATAATAAAAAAAGAAATACATATTTATATATTCATTATTTTCTATAATTCTACATATTCTATGACTATATTTTGTTATCTAGCCATTGATAGAAAAGGTCCCAAATTTTGTAAAATTGTTTATCCTCTTGTTTTCTAATTTCAACTACTCATTTATGCTTTTAATTTTTTAGTAAAGATAAGAGGTGATGAAGAAAGTTAGTCTTTTAAACAAAAGAAATTGCTCCTTGAATTATTCTGTTCAAATAGCTTGCGTGAATCAGCCTTGTGACTTGGGGGAAGGAATGTGCTCCATTGCTTTGAAGACAGTCCTTCACTAATGATTTATGACCCCCAATAAACCAGCCAGAGTGGTTGTAAAATAGCTGGAGAGGTCTCCTTTATTACCTCTTGAAGCAGCTGAGAGCATAAGAATGCAAAGCCTTTCCTTTTAGCAATACATGCAAAATTTCTCAAACTTTCTGTTGTGTTTGGAAAGGGTTTGTAACTGGAGATAGACATAGATGGGGAATACCTGGCCTCTTCCTTCAATTTCAAACAGGCTGTAAGGTTACTTTGGCCAACAATGGGAAGACACATATTAAGCCAGAGAATAAGATGTTTGAAAGTCTCTTGGGTAATGGAGAAGGGGGGGGGGGGTTACTGGTTCTCTTTGTTTGTAGCATGTGGGGGAATTCCAACCCTTTCCACCATGCAAACAGCATGTAAAGAGTTCCGTAGCTCATGGAGAGAGATGGTGGGAAATGCAGGTTTAGATTAACATTGCATATTCGCTCCTGGCTTCAATATTATGTTGCTTTATCACAAATCCAAAATTAACAAATTTATTCTGATGGGTTAGGATTCATCTTTTACTTTACTGTACCTTGTACAGAGGTGGATTCATAAACTGTACAGATGCAGACAGATAACTCAACAAGATATCCATAACAAAGAAAGTTTATTGGTTCATCAGGTATCTTCATAACTCATGTTTGTGATGAAGTTCTTCTTTTATGACCAATCCGTTGTGTATCTGCCTTGTAGGTGAAAGATGGTTATCTCCTAACCCATCTTGTAGTGGTAGAAAAGCTGCTATCAGTTCATGACTCCAGGCAAGAATGGAGGAAAGCCCCCCCCAACCCCTCAAGGCTAAATTTAGTGACCAGTCAGGATTACAGATGTGGCCACATGGCATGAACTACATTTCCCAGGATACCTTTAACTACATTTACCATTGTCCATTAAGGGGACAGCTCATAATTCTTAAGTAACTATCCAATTCATATAGACTGGCTGGGACAGCACAGGGCTCTTCACTACTCCTTTTCTTTCTTCTTGGCAACTTTTTGGAAATCTGGACTGGCTGAAGAAAAAGTGTGATATTGAAACTTTTTCCTCTGTTGATGCAACCTACAATGATTACTATCATTTTTGGCAGCAGCAACATACTGCTGTCTCATACTTAAATGGTTGCTCACTAGGATTCCTCAATCTCTCTCACAGTATTACCTGTTGAACCAGGTACTACCTATTCTCTACTGATTTTTTTTTGTTTTTAACACCAGACTTTTCTTACACTTACTTTTCTCACAACTAAATTGCATTTTGTTGGATACAGCCAAATGCTCAAATCTGTCCTTTTGAGCCTTGAATCTATCTTCCAAAGTGTTAGCAAGTCTCCCTTGATTGGTATGATTTGCAAATTTGATGTTCCCCTTCTACTCTCTCATTTAGATCATTATGAAGATGTTGAAGAATACGGGGCCCAATACAGAACCTTAAGCCCCTGTCACACTGCACCAATGGATGGAAAGAGGATGTAAAACGGAGAAAAAGACTTGCCATCCATTGGTTAACGCGATGTTTCTGTTCTATACTCACTGCCTCCGTTTTGCTTCCTCTCTATCCGTCCAGCATCCGTCTATTGACATTTCATCCGCTCAGAAGGTTTTGAGCTGCTCAAAACTTTTGAGCAGAAAATGTGTCCAATGCGTCTGTTCTGCAACCGCTAGGCATACGGGGGACATCCGTTCTGCATCCGTTACGCATCTGCTATATCTGCTAGGCATCCGCTGCACATCCACACAACTCAAATCCCTTCCAGCGGTAAACGGATGCAGGGAGGAAGTGGAACAGACGCGCAGCATTACTAGCATGGACGGAGAAAGGATGAAAGCGGATGGAGCACGCAAAGAAAGCATTTAAAATGGAAAAAATGTTCGCAGAGGGGACCTATCTCGGATATTCAGGACATCTAGAGGATGCCTAGAGGATGCAAAGGGACACATAGTGGAAAACCTATACTGCCTATAAAAAGGGGGAGCAACTCACCTGGATCTCACTTTCAGTCCAGCAGCCCTGCTGTGCAGACCTCTGCAGCCTTCATCTGCCTCTTGCTCTTCCACAGCGTCCAGTCATGTCCACCATGGATCGTAACAAACTCCTTTTGATAGCCACCATCATTCTGCAACAGTGCGAAGCCATCTACAGGCTCTGTGAACTCTACTACGGGAAGAAAAGGAGGCGGCCAAGAAGCGTCTGGGTCCAAAGATGGATCGGGAGAAGAGCAGAGTACGGACTGTACAACAAGCTGATGATGGAGCTCAGGAACGAAGACACTCATGCATTCCAGAACTTCATGAGGATGCCTCCAGCCATGTTTGACAAAGTTGTGCAGCGGCTGACACCCAGGTTGACCAAAAAGAGCACCAACTTCCGGCCCAGCCTGGACCCTGGGCTCAAGGTGGCACTGACTCTGCGCCACCTGGCCTCAGGGACCACCTACAGGAGCATGCAGTACAGCTGGAGGGTGCCACACAACACTATCAGCATTGTGGTCAGAGAAGTCATGCAGGCCATCATCGAAGAATACCTGGAGGAGCTCCTCCAGTGCCCCTCCACTGAAGAAGGCTGGAAGAAAGTTTCAGAGCAGTGGTATCAGAGGTGGAACTTCCCACACACCGTTGGAGCCACAGATGGGAAGTACATGGCCTGCAAAGCTCCAGCCAAGTCGGGGTACACTTATTTCAACTACAAGGGCTTCTTCAGCATCTTCCTCTTCACCATGGTCGATGCTGACTACAAGATCATGTACATTGATGCTTCAGGCAACGGGTCATGTTCAGATGCCCAGGTATACAATGCCAGTCATCTCAAGGAGGGGCTGGAATGCAACCTCATCATGGGTTCCCAGATCCAGACCCCCTGCCCAATGACACGTAAGATGTGCCCTACTTCCTCGTGGGGGATGACGCCTTCTCCCTCAGAACCTACCTCATGAAGCCCTACACTTCCAGACTCCTCACCCGTGAAGAGAGGATCTTCAACTACAGGCTGTCCAGGGCAAGACGGGTGGTGGAGAACGCCTTTGGCATCCTGGCCAACAGGTTCCAGGTACTTCTCACCACCATGCAGCATCGCCCAGAGACCGTGAGGAGGATCGTGGAAGCTTGCTGCATACTGTACAATCTCATGCGCACCCGCTACCCAGTCTTGCAGAACAGGCTTGTGGACCTCCAACAAGGCAATGGGGACATGGAGCCTGGGGAATGGAGGCAAGGGCGAAACCTGATAGACACTGAGGATGTGCAAGGCCCCAACAGAGGTTCACGTGAAGGGAAGAAGCAGCACAACCTCCTGAAACACTGGTGCAACTCCCCAGCTGGAGCAGTGGAGTGGCAAGAGAGGATGATAGATGATTAATGGATGCTTCCTTCAAACTGTCTCATCACACGGATGAGATTGGGCCATGTATGTTGAGTGGGCCGACAATGAACAGGGCATTTAATAAAGAGTTGTGTTTATGTTGACATGTGTGGATCAATGCTTACATTGTTATTGATAATGAAGGGCCATAGGTGTGGCACCTGGGAGGGTGGACCATACAGTCCCACTATGCTTGCACTGGAGGTTTATCTATCCCAAAGCTATTACCCATCCCAAAGATATCCCTGCCCATCCCACTGCTATCCTTACCCATCCCACAAGCATGCAAAGGCTTAAACCATTTCTAAAAGTTTCCACCAAGACTTTATTTACAAAAATAAATGAAGCAAGTGTGTGAAGCAAAGATAAACTTTATTAATAACAAGCTGTAAAAGAAAAATGACCCAAGTCAAGTGTCCAAATAAAGTCTACAGGTAGCCACCCAGTCTCTGGCACTCTTATCGGTCACTCTCAGGGGTGAAGGGTCCAGGTGCTGTGGAGGTGGCTGGTGCTGGAGTGCTGGTCTGAAGCGTCATTGGGGTGCCTGGCCCCGAGAGGACAACAGGTGATGGTTTGTTGAGGAAGCTCTCGGACAGCTGGCTCAGCCCTGTGATGTTGAGAGCTCCTTCCTCCATGCCATGGGGTGTCAGCCCCAGTACCAAGGACAGATGTACTGAGGCCGGGCTTGGCTGTGGGGTGGAGGAAGGAGCAGTGTAATGGAGCTGTCTGGTCTGCATCTGGGTGAGGACTGGTGTAGGTGGCATCTGTGGCGTAGGTGGCATCGGTGGCGTCAGTCGCAGCAGTGTCATGGGTGGCATCGGTGGCATCAGTGGAACCAGTGGCAACAGTGTCATCCGATGACTCTGTGCCTGGACTGGGAAGGGCTGCTGCCTGTGCTGCTGGACCTCATGGTAGCTGTAGCCCTGGTAGGTGAGGGCCTGTGGAAAGCCTTGGAATGGGAAGGACATCACGTGGGGTGGAGGAGCAGACCTGGACTGGGTGGGAGCAGGTTCCTCTGGGTCTGGAGGGTTGTGAAGCAGCTCGGTGATCCAGTCCTTCACCACCTGGTACTGGGGTTCCGCCATGTCCATGAGGGTCTGGTTGACATAGGTGAGGAAGGGCTTGCGGTTGGAGGAAGAGGAGTCGGTGTGGACCAGCTGAGAGAGGAGGTCTATGCTGCTCCGGATGGTGTCCCTGATCTCCAGCAGGACAGTGTGGCTCTGCCCCTCCTGTCTGGCTCTCTGCCTTTCTGTGGAGGTGGAGCTGGGGGTGGATGCAGATAGGGCTGCAGTGGACGTGCCATCTCCTTTCTCCCACTGCACCAGGGAGTCCTCCACGTGCTCCACCATGGTTAAAACAACTGTCCGCAGGTTCTCTGCCATGGGACACTCCACAGACACCTGCCTGGAGACAGGAGTTGACTCTCGGCCGGAAGAGGCCTGGCTCTCAGCGGGCTGCCGGAGAGAGAGGGTCGTGAGAGGGGCTGCTGCTGCTCCTCGGTGGTGGACCTCACTCTCCAGGAAGCTGCACCTGGCCACGACGTAGGTTTCTCTGTCTGTCAGCTTAACCGTGGCCTGGCCAGATTTCTTGAGGTGCACCTTCCCGTACCAGGTGTGCATGTGCTTCCACCAGCCGAGGAGCACATCCGATGTGTAGCCCAGACTCTCCGCCTTCTCTCTCCAAGCAGCCTGCTTCCTTTTGGTGTCCCTGTACAGCCAGTGTCCCTTCCGCCACAGATAGTCATTCTCTCTCAGCCACTCCAGCACCTCATCCTCGTGTTCCTCCTCAATGGAGTATTGCCTCCTCTCCTGTTCCCGCATATGCCTCTTCCTCCCTTTGGCAGGACCAGATGGGCCCTCATCAGAGGGGCTCCCAGGTGGTAGGGGCTTCTCCTCCACACCACCAACAGCAGAAGCACCAGCAGGATCATTATCATCATCATCATCATCATCAGCAGCAGCAGCAGCAGCAGCACCAGCAGCAGCACCAGCAGGATCATCATCATCAGCAGCAGCAGCAGCAGCAGCAGCACCAGCACCAGTACCAGCACCAGCACCAGCACCAGACCAGCAGGACCAGGATCAGCAGCAGCAGAGTAAGCACCAGGAGCCCCAGCAGGACCAGGAGCATGAGCAGGACCAGGAGCATGAGCAGGACCAGCAGGACGAGCAGGACAAGCAAGACCAGGAGCACGAGCAGTACGAGCAGTACGAGCAAGTCCAGGAGCACGAGCAGGATGAGCAGGACCAGCAGGACGAGGAGCAGCTTCAGCAGAGTAAGCACCAGCAGAAGCACCACCGTCAGGAGAAGCCTCAGCAGAGTAAGCACAAGCAGAAGCACCACCGCCAGGAGCAGCATCAGCAGAGTATGCATGAGCAGAAGCACCACCGCCATAAGCATCATCATCAGCTCCTCCAGAAGCAGAAGCAGCAGAAGCCCCAGCCCCAGAAGAGCGAGCCCGTGCTACAGAAGCCCCAGCAGAAGCAGAGTGAGGGCCAGGGGGCAGGAGGGTGGCCCTGTCCCTCTTGCCAGGGCTGGCAGCAGATGGCTGAGGCTTTCTCTTCTTCCCCATGGTTGTGGGGTTGCTGGCTGGCAGGGAGGCTTGCAGGGAGGCTGGCAGGCAGGCAAGCACCAAGGCTGGCATGAAGGCTGGCAGGCACCAAGGCTGGCAGGCAGGCAGGCACCAAGGCTGGCAGACAGCAAGTCTGGCAGGGAGGCTGGCAGGCAGGCAGACAGCAAGACTGGCAGGGAGGCTGGCAGGATGGCAGGCAGCAAGGCAGGCAGCAAGGCTGGCAGGCAGGCATGCAGGCAGGGCAGGCTGGCAAGGCACTCGGATGTGTCTGGATGCAGGTCTTTCCTCTGAATGGTGACCTGCTTCCGAGCTGCTTCCCTTTATATACATGTGCCATCACCCCAGCTTAGCTCCACCATGTGGACTTCCCATCAGCCAGCTTGTCTTCAGGCCTCTTCTGTTCATGCAAGAGGATGGAGTGCATGCATGGGGGCAAAGGGGCAGGTTGTATGTGTGGGATGGTGGGGTGTGTGCACAGGGGTGAGGCGCATGCGCAGGGGTCATGTGCATGTGATGCGTATATGTATTGCATTTTGGGTATGCCCACGTGCTTTGGGCACTTGGTGCCAAAAAGGTTCACCATCACTGCAATACAACCTAATGATATCAGAGTCTTAGATTTTAAAAGAGCTGATTTTAATAAACTCAGAGAGAACTTGGGAAAGATTACTTGGATGAAAATCCTAAAGGGGAAAACAACTCAAGAATTGGGAAACTCTAAAAAATATCATAAAAGCCCAGACCATCACAATACCAATGAAAAAGAAAAACAAGAAATCCAAGAAGAAACCAGCATGGCTGCACAAAGAACTCTCTGGCAAATTGAAAGACAAAAAGGACAAGTACAAAAAATGGAAAGAGGGACACACAACTAAAGCCCATGTCACATTGCACTAATGGATGGAAAGAGGATGTAAAACGGAGAAAAACACTTGCCATCCATTGGTTAACGCGATGCTTCCGTTTTGTACTCACTGCATCCGTTTTTCTTCCACTCTATCTGTCCAGCATCTATCGAATGAGGTTCCATCCGCTCAAAAAGTTTTGAGCTGCTCAAAACTTTTTGAGCGGAAAATGTATTCAACGTGTCCGTTCTGCATCCGCTAGGCATACGGGGAACATCTGTTCTGCATATATTGTCATCTGTTATGCGTCCGCTACATCCGCTAGGCATCCGCTGTGCATCCGCGCAACTCAAATCGGCTCCAGCAGAAAGCAGACACAGGGAGGAAGCGGAACAGACGGGGAACAGACGCGCAGCGTTAGTAGCATGGACGGAGAAAGGATGAAAGCAGATGCAGCTCACAAAGAGAGCATTTAAAACGCAAAAAACGTTTGCAGAGGGGACCTATTTCAGATATTAAGGATGTCTAGAGGATGCCTAGAGGATGCGAAAGGACACATAGGGGAAAACCTATATTGCCTATAAAAAGGGGGAGCAACTCACCTGGATCTCACTTTCAGACCAGCAGCCCTGCTGTGCAGACCTCTGCAGCCTTCATCTGCCTCTTGTTCTTCCACAGCATGCAGTCATGTCCACCATGGATCGTAACACAGTCCTTTTGGTAGCCACCATCGTTCTGCAATAGTGCGAAGCCATCTACAGGCTCTTTCAACTCTACTACGGGAAGAAAAGGAGTTGGCCAAGAAGCATCTGGTTCCGAAGATGGATCGGGAGAAGAGCAGAGGACGGACTGTACAACATGCTGATGGTGGAGCTCAGGAACGAAGACCCTTGTGCATTCCAGAACTTCATGAGGATGCCACCAGCCATGTTTGATGAAGTTGTGCAGCGGCTGACACCCAGGTTGACCAAGCAGAGCACCAAATTCTGCCCCAGCCTGGACCCTGGGCTCAAGGTGGCACTGACTCTGCGCCACCTGGCCTCAGGGACCACCTACAGGAGCATGCAGTACGGCTGGAGGGTGCCACACAACACCATCAGCATTGTGGTATCAGAAGTGGAACTTCCCCCACACCGTTGGAGCCATAGATGGGAAGCACGTGGCCTGCAAAGCTACAGCCAAGTCGGGGTCCACTTATTTCAACTACAAGGGCTTCTTCAGCATCGTCCTCTTCGCCATGGTCGATGCTGACGACAAGTTCATGTACATCGATGCTTCAGGCAATGGGTCAGCTTCAGATGCCCAGGTATACAATGCCAGTGACCTCAAGGAGGGGCTGGAACGCAACCTCATCATGGGCTTTCCAGATCCAGACCTCCTGCCCAACGACATGCAAGATGTGCCTTACTTCATCGTGGGGGATGATGCCTTCTCCCTCAGAACCTACCTCATGAAGCCCTACACCTCCAGATGCCTCACCTGTGAAGAGAGGATCTTCAACTACAGGCTGTCCAGGGCAAGGTGGGTGGTGGAGAACGCCTTTGGCATCCTGGCCAACAGGTTCCAGGTACTTCTCACCACCATGCAGCATCGCCCAGAGACCGTGAGGAGGATCGTGGAAGCTTGCTGCATCCTGCACAATCTCATGCGCACCCCCTACCCAGTCTTGCAGAACAGGCTCGTGGACCTCCAACAAGGCAATGGGGCTCGTGGACCTCCAACAAGGCAATGGGGACATGGAGCCTGGGGAATGGAGGCAAGGGCGAAACCTGATAGATACAGAGGATGTGCAAGGCCCCAACAGAGCCTCACGTGAAGGGAAGAAGCAGCGCAACCTCCTGAAACACTGGTGTAACTCCCCAGCTGGAGCGGTGGAGTGGCAAGACCGGATGATAGATGATTAATCGATGCTTCCTTCAGACTGTCTCATCACACGGATGAGATTGGGCCATGTATGTTGGGTCGGCCTACAATGAACAGGGCATTTAATAAAGAGTTGTGTTTATGTTGACATGTGTGGATCAATGATTACATTAGTATTGATAATGAAGGGCCATAGGTGTGGCACCTGGGAGGTCCCACTATGCTTGCACTTGAGGTTTATCTATCCCCACAGCTATCTCAACCCATCCCACAGCTATCTTAACCCATCCCACAGGTATCCCTGCCCATCCCACTGCTATCTCAACCCATCCCACAGCTATCTTAACCCATCCCAAAGGTATCCCTGCCCACCCCACTGCTATCTTAACCCATCCCACAAGCATGCAAAGGCTTAACCATTTCTAAAAGTTTCCACCAAGACTTTATTTACAGAAATAAATGAGGCAAGTGTGTGAAGCAAAGATAATCTTTATTAATAACAAGCTGTAAAAGAAAAATGACCCAAGTCAAGTGTCCAAATAAAGTCTACAGGTAGCCACCCAGTCTCTGGCACTCTTCTCTGTCACTCAGAGGTGTGCCCAGTCTCAGGGGTGAAGAGTCCAGGTGCTGTGGAGGTGGCTGGTGCTGGAGTGCTGGTCTGAAGCACCACTGGGGTGCCTGGCCCCAAGAGGACAACAGGTGATGGTGTGTTGAGGAAGCTCTCAGACAGTTGGCTCAGCCCCGTGATGTTGAGAGCTTCTTCCTCCATGCCATGGGGTGTCAGCCCCAGTACCGCGGACAGATGTACTGAGGCCGGGCTTGGCTGTGGGGTGGAGGAAGGAGCAGTGTAGTGGGGCTGTCTGGTCTGCAGCTGGGTGAGGACTGGCGTGGGTGGCATCGGTGACGTGCGTGGCATCGGTGGCGTCAGTGGCATCAGTGGCGTGGGTGGCATCGGTGGCATCAGTGGAACCGGTGGCAACGGTGGCGTCCGATGAGTCTGTGCCTGGACCGGGAAGGGCTGCTGCCTGTGCTGCTGGACCTCCTGGTAGCTGTAGCCCTGGTAGGCAAGGGCCTGTGGAATGGGAGGGACATCACCTGGGGTGGAGGAGCAGACCTGGACTGGGTGGGAGCAGGTTCATCTGGATCTGGAGGGTTGTGAAGCAGATCAGTGATCCTGTCCTTCACCACTTGGTATTGGGGTTCCACCATGTCCACGAGGGTCTGGTTGACATAGGTGAGGAAGGGCTTGTGGTTGGAGGATGAGGAGTCAGTGTTTACCAGCTGAGAGAGGAGATCTATGCTGCTCCTGATGGTGTCTCTTATCTCCAGCAGGACAGTGTGGCTCTGTCCCTCCTGTCTGGCTCTCTGCCTTTCTGTGGAGGTGGAGCTGGGGGTGGATGCGGGTTGGACTGTGGTGGAAGTGCCGTCTCCTTTCTCCCACTGCGCCAGGGAGTCCTGCACATGCTCCACCATGGCTAGAGCAGCTGTCAGTGGGTTCTCTGCCATGGGACGCTCCACAGACACCTGCCTGGAGACAGGAGTTGACTCTCGGCCGGAAGAGGACTGGCTCTCAGCAGGCTGCCTGAGAGAGAGAGTTGTCAGAGGGGCTGCTCCTCAGTAGTGGATCTCACCCTCCAGGAAGCTGCACTTGGCCATGACTTAGATCTCTGTCCGTCAGCTTTACCGTGGCCTGGCCAGATTTCTTGAGGTGCAGCTTCCTGTACCAGGTGTGCATGTGCTTCCACCAGCCGAGGAGCACCTCTGAAGTGTAGCCCAGACTCTCCGCTTTCTCTCTCCAAGCAGCTTGCTTCCTTTTGGTGTCCCTGTAGAGCCTGTGTCCTTTCCGCCATAGATACTCATTCTCTCTCAGCCACTCCAGCACCTCATCCTCATGTTCCTCCTCGATGGAGTATTGCCTCCTCTCCCGTTCTCGCATATGCCTCTTCCTCCCTTTGGCAGGACCATATGGGCCCTCATCAGAGGGGCTTCCAGGTTGTAGGGATTGCTCCTCCACACCACCAGCAGCAGCAGCAGCAGCAGGACCAGCAGCAGCAAAAGCAGGACCAGGATCAGCAGCAGCAGAGTAAGCACCAGCAGTGCCAGCAGCACCAGCAGCACCAGTAGCACCAGGATCAGCAGCAGCAGCACCAGCAGGACCAGGATCATCAGCAGCAGAGTTAGCACCAGCAGCGCCAGCAGGACCAGCAGGAATAGCAGGACCAGGAGCACAAGCAGGACCAGGAGCACGAGCAAGACCAGAAGCACGAGCAGGACCAGCAGGACGAGCAAGACCAGGAGCACGAACAGGACCAGCAGGATGAGCAGGACCAGCAGGACGAGCAGGACCAGCAGGACAAGGAGCAGCTTCAGCAGAGTAAGCACCAGCAGAAGCACCACCGCCAGGAGCAGCTTCAGCAAAGTAAGCACCAGCAGAAGCACCACCGCCATAAGCATCATCATCAGCTCCTCCAGAAGCAGAAGCAGCAGAAGCCCCAGCCCTTGAAGCCCCAGCAGAAGCAGAGTGAGGGCCAGGGGGTGGGAGGGTGGCCCCGTCCCTCTTGCCAGGGCTGGCAGCAGGTAGCTGAGGCTTTCTCTTCTTCCCCAGGGTTGTGGGGTTGCTGGCTGGCAGGCAGGCTGGCAGCAAGGCTGGCAGGCAGGCAGGTAGGCTGCTAGGCAGGCAGGCAGCAAGGCTGGCAGGCAGGCTGGCAGGCAGGCAGGGCAGGCTGGCAAGGCAGTCGATGTGTCTGGAAGCAGGTCTTTCCTCTGAATGGTGACCTGCTTGGAAGCTGCTTCCCTTTATATCTGCAGGGCTGACGCAATGCATCCTCCCCGCATGCACAGTGAACGCTAGGCTTCCGCTAGGTATCTGCTAGGCTTCCGCTCTGCATCCGCTTCATCCGCTCGGCATCCGCTGTGCATCCGCTTCATCCACTCAGCGTTCGCTCTGCATCCGCTGTATCTGTTCCATGTCCACTTTGCTGCGGCCCCCCGGAAGCCTTGCGGATGTGCCATCCGCTCTCATCCGCTTCCATCCGCCCTGCGTCCTCCCCCCATCTGTTCCTTTCCATGTTGTCCGCTTTGGTTATGCAAATTTTTGCCCCTTTTGAGAGCGGATAACAACGGATGGAACATTTTTCTCGTCCGCTGTGTCCTTTTTACAAACGTTTTGCATCCGTCGGCCAGTGTGACAGGGCCTTAAGGCAGAATATTAGCAAATAGCCACAATCTACAAAGATGAAGTCAGGAAAGTAACTCAGGATGAACAAAGACTTGCAACAAAAGTCAAAGATAATTTTTAAAAGTTTCTTCCAACATATAAATAACAAGGAAAAAAATAAAGGAAATGGTCCAATAAGAGAGAAGATGGCAAGGAAGTAACAAGCAGCAGAGAGAAAGCAGTGCTGCTTTACTCATGCTTTCCATCGGTCTCCATGCAAAAAGAAATTATAGCCCAACCTACCAAAAATATAACTGTAAAAGATAGACTAGAAATAAAAGTTAAAATAAGCAAAATATTAAGATAACACCTATCTGATCTTTTTTTTCCTGATGCAAAAACATTTACTTAGAGATGATTCTCTATTGAATGGGCATCATTCAGCTTGTATGCATATCCTAGCATCTTTCAGGTTGTATGCATATCCTAGCATCCTAAGATGGTCTTGTTGATGTTGAATTCAATGTCAAAATGCCATTGTTTCAACAGTCATTTTCTTATTATGTATACAAGTACATCCTCAACCTGAAATAACCATATTTTGCCTAAATTTGGTGAAGTGTTACCAATAGAAACAGGAATAAGAGTCAAATCATTCCCATCCCCACCTTTAGCATTCCTGGGAAAAGGCCCAAAAACATCACTGAAACTCTAGGAAGTTTTATTGGCAGGAGATTAAGGGAGGGAATGTAGTTGTTTGTGCATTTCACTGAATTTATTAACTCATCCCAATCCCACAGGATGTTGTGAGCATACCACGTCAATGAGGAGAAAGCCAAGAACATAATAATAAATGAGTCAATCAACTTCCTTCCCAATATTACAAGGAGCAAATATCAGCCCCAAAGAAAACCCAAGAAATGTGCCCACAATTTTAATCAGTGGGAATCAATGATTCTGATCTTGTCTGTCTAATCTTGACTAATACAAATCACTGGAACTTGACACTTACATACCAAAGGAGCTGGCAGATGTCATCTCAGAACCACTGTACCACATCTTTCAAAAATCCTGGAGCACCAGGGAACTACCAGAGGATTGGAAAAGAGCTGATGTGGTTCCCATCTTCAAAAAAGGGTGGAAAAAACAGATGCAGAAAACTACAGACCAATCAGACTAACATCAATACCCAGGAAGATACTGGAAAAGATAATAAAAAAATAGATCTGCCAATATCTAGAAATGAGTAAAGTAATAACCAGCAGTCAGCATGGGTTTGTTAAAAACAGATCATGCCAAACCAATCTTATTTCATTCTTCAACATAGTGACTAAATTAGTAGGCCAGCGGAATACTGTGGACATAATATATTTAGACTTCAGCAAGGCATTCAACAAAATAGACAACAACCGACTTCTTGGTAAGCTAGAAAAAAGTGGGATAGACAGCATCACCACCAGATAGATTTGTAACTGGCTGACAAACTGTACTCAACAAGTAGTCCTGAATGAGTCTAGTCTTCATGGGGTACCACAAGGTTCAATCTTAGGCCCAGTACTCTTCAATATCTTCATAAATGACTTAGTCGTATTTCCTGCAATCAAGCTTGGTGCAATTAACCATGATGGAGGGAAGTAAGCAGTGGGTTACCACAAGGTTCTGTCTTATGGCCAGTATTCTTCTATATCTTCATAAATAACTTAGATGAGGGAATAGAAAGGGAACTTATCAAATTTGCAGATGATGCTAAGTTGGCAGGAATAGCTAACACCCAAGAAGATAGTCTCAAGATCCAGACAGATCTTGATAGACTGGAACACTGGGCCTTATCTAACAAAATGAAATTCAATGTAGAGAAAAATAAAGTCTTACACTTAGACTGGGTAAAACCAGGCTTAATGGCAATAATTGGGAGAGGGATCTTGGAGTCTTAGTGGACAACCAGCTAAATATAAGCCAGCAGTGTGCAGTGGCAACCAAAAAAGTCAATATAATCCTAAGCTACATTAACAGAGGGATACAATCAAGATCAAGTGAAGTACTAAGACCACTCGATAAAGCCTTATTGAGATCACACCTAGAATACTGCATCCAGTTTTGGTCACCACATTATAAAAATGATGTTGAGACTCTAGAAAGAGTACAAAGTTCAACCAGGATGATTAGGGGACTGGAGACTAAAATATATGAAAGAATGCTTACAAGAACTGGGCATGGCTAGTCCAATGAAGAGAATGACCAGGGAAGATATGACAGCAGTGTTTCAATATCTCAGGGGCTGCCACAGAGAGGAAGGGGTCAAGTTATTTTCCAAGGTACCTGAAGGCCAGACAAGGAATAATGGATGGAAACTGATCAAGAGATTCAACCTAGAAATAAGGAGAATTTTTTTGACAGGGAGAACAATCAACCAATGGAACAGTGTGCCTTCAGAAGTTGTGGGAGCTTCATCACTGGAGATTTTCAAGAAGAGATTGGACTGCTATTCATCAGAAATGGTGTGGAGTCCCCTGCTTGGGTAGGGGTTGGATTAGATGACCATAATCTAATGACCTACAAGATCTGTTCCAACTGTGTTCATCTGTAAACAATGACTGCAATTGGTTAGGCAATTGCAAATCCAATTATGGTGGTGATACTGTTTGGCCCACATTGTTCTATCAAGAAGTAGGTTGTGGTCTACTTTGTCACATGCCTTACTGAAGTTCAAGTAAACTAAGAAATATCATGTAAGCATTTCCTGATCCATTAATTTAGTCACTGTTAAGTAAGACTTATAAGGTTTTCTGGCATGATTTGACAAACCCATGCTAACTTCTAGTTACATTTCTAGGTGCTCATTGTTTGATTATCTTTTCCAGGATTTTCCCAGTTATTGAAGTCAAACTTGTTTGTCTGTAGTTTCTTGGATCCAGGTTTCCCCCCCTCTTTTTGAAGATTGGAACGACATCAGTTCTTTTCCTGTTTAGTGGTTCAGAATTTACAACTGCCGCAGTGGTGGAATTCAAATTTATTTACTACCGGTTCTGTGGGCGTGGCTTGGTGGGCTTGGCAGGGGAAGGATACTCTAAAATCTCCAGTCAGAGGTGATATTTGCCAGTTCTCCGAACTACTCAAAATTTCTGCTACCGGTTCTTCAGAACTGCTCAGAACCTGTTGAATACCACCTCTGATCTGCTGGCTCCTTTAGAGTCCTGGGATGCAATCCATCTGGTCCTGGTAATTTGAACTTGTCTGGAAAGGATGGGTATTCTCTTCCCATTTTCTTCCCTATTTTGACTTGAATTCCTCTTCTTACCTCCCTGCCAGCCTGCTTAAAAACCACCTGGGACTCAATGACCTGCAATCCTCACTTAAAGCTTGCAACAAGGCTATGTTGTTAATGAGTTTTCAATGGTTACAGTTGTGTAAATCTGATGCATCTTAGGCCACGCAAGTATAAAATGTTCATTGACAAAAACATGCCAATTTACTAATAAAAGGTTGAAGTAATTTCTTGTCAAGAGTTCTTTTAAGGATGAAAGGCAACACCCAACATATGTGGTCTTAAAACTACAGCTTCTTGGATGCTTCAAGCAGAGAAGGCATCAATGCTCTTCTGGATGACAAATAGACCATTCTCTCCAGTTATGTTCTCCAAGTGGCAAATAATAAGCTTCAGAAAACCCAAGGTACTGACACTTCCCAAAGAGGGACCAAAGACCAAATTTATGGAATCCCTTTAAATGGACTAGTGTACTCTAGTCTGTGCACTGCAGCTGCCAGTCTCAGAAAAGCAGCAGCAAAAGATGGTGAGACCTCTCTTGGAGGGTTAAAGGAGAAGTGCCACTGAGAACATTGCTCTGATTGATGAGAAGAATAGCAAAACAACCATTTAACTTTCAGTCTGTCTCTTCAGGATATTTGGTTAATGCCCTTGAAGATTGAATATTTGTTAGACAAATAACAGTAATATTCGCAAGGAAAGGAAAAATGGAATGTTTGCTGCAGTATCTGTTTTTTATGTACATTCAAGTTGCAGCAGCCTTTGGCTGCATTTCTGTGGAGAGTTTATGTACTTTATTTTCTTGATTAATTTTCTCTTTTGTTTTGTTCCATGTTCACATAGATAACAGTTTGGAATATAGTTCATTCTCAGAAGGTACATTCAGCAAACTTAACAGAATGTAATTTTATTAATTATAAAGAATATTTAATTAATTGGGCACATTTGTGAGGCTTTAGAAAAAAATATTTCTGGTTTTAGATATGACATTTTTCCCCCAAATTTATGATGTTTGATAAATGCTTCCAGTGTTGATAACCAAACTGATATTTTCATATAGATTTTTGAATGTAGAAGGGGAACTTAAAACTGAACAAGAACTGCAGGATCAAGATGTGGACTTAGCTTAGTGGCCAAATACAATCAAGATAATGAGACATATGGTTTTAAAAGGAACAAACAGCATTTAACCAAATATTATTAATGACAGATGAAAAGTTAATAAAGAAAATATATAGTTTTTTATTCAGCCTAAAATGAAAGATGAACAGGTGAAAGAAACAATGATAATATGGGCAAAAAACTTTGGATATACTATAGAATTAGACAAATGGTAAAAACTTTGGGATAAAACTATAAATTGATGATGGCATCTGCATATAAGGAAAATTTATATAAAATGCTTTATAAGTGACATTTACCATCTGCAAGCCTGGCAAAGATGTTTAAAAAAACTTGTCCGCCAAATATTGGAAATGTAATCAGACACCGAGCACATATCATATATGGTGGACATATGCAAAGGCAAAAAAATAGTGGACGAATATATATATATATATAATTTTCTTAAGTTTTCCTGGGTACTTACATGTATGATGTTCAGCTTTGTTTGGGTATTTTCCCACGTCCTTGTAGCTGTGCTTTTAAAGTTGTAAGAACGTTTCGGCAGAATCGTACATTCACAACACTGGAAAAATGAGGAACCATAGAAGAAGATGTAATTTAAAAAATACTAGCTTGTGAAGAAATGGATAGGTTGACATTAAATTAAAAAAAATAAAGAAGATACAGAATATTTTCAAACATAGGACATTTTATCAATGATTGAACAATAGAAGTAGAAACTAGAAATTGGAAAAATACTATTATGTATGTTTTATGTTTAATACATTATTATATTATACACTATTATGTAAGCAAATTAACCCAGACAATACACTGTTTATAAAGCACTTATGTATGTTAAGGTAAATATAAAAATAAACTGTTAAAAATATTTCTGGGTTACTGTATTTGAAGGCCATGCAATCCCAAAAGGTTATGTTTCTTTTTTTGTATTAGTTATTGCTACCAAGGATTTGGAAGCCTGCTCAGATTTGGCTGCTATTCCCAAAGAACTGTTAAGGGATAGTCAGTGACACTTTTTAAATTTGGTTAGATATCTAAGCCAAATAATGGTCCTCAAATTCTAACAGGGAATTATAAACATCTCAATATTCCTGCAGTGAATGAGTTCCAGAAACAACGATCTATTTTTTAATTTATTTTAATTTATTTATTTTTTATAAAGCCACCCATCTCACTCAAAAGAGATCATCACAGATTTTAGATGATAAAAGAGATCATCACAGTTTCCACTCAGTATCAAGGATGCAGCTTTAGAGGTGGTTAAGTATCTAGGGGTGCAGATAACTAACAATCTGAACTGGTCTCTCCATATATCATCCTTAGTCATCCTTAGTGCACAGTGCAAACCAGCATCTGCATTTCCTGTGTCAGATCTTTCTCCTTCTGTCCTGGCCACTTTTTACAAAGGCACAATTAACAGAGTTTTAACAAACTGCATCACTGTTTGGTTTGGTGGCTGCAGTGTCTCAGAGAAAGTCCATTCAGAAAGTGATAAGTCAAGAAGACTATAGGAATTTTGCTTCGTGTCATTCAGGATACTGCTTATAAACGCTAAGTGCTTCGAGCTCAAAGCATTGTTAGAGACCCCACGCACCTAATTCATAGTCTGTTTCTGTTGCTCCCCTCTGGGATGAGGTTTTGATTTCTAGCAGGTCTACCAGATTGTGTAACAGCTTTGTTCCCTATACCATTGTAAACTTGCAAGATTTGTTTTTCTCACCATGCACCTGCATACATCCAAACTAGACTGTGTTGTTTGTCCATGTCATATAATATATGTGGGTATATGCATATTTATTTATTTATTTATTTTGTCGTGTTTATATAGCATTTATTGGAAGTGGTGACCCTTTGAGAGTTGTATGCAATGAAATTTCATTTTAATGTATGCTGATTAGTGTACATTCAAAGTGACAATTAAGTTATTAGTCTAAGTTTGTAAGTCTAACAGTACTACTGGTTCTGTGGGCATGGCTTGGTGGGCATGGCAGGGGAAGGATACTGTAAAATCTCCAGTCAGAAGTGGTATTTGCCGATTCTCCGAACTACTCAAAATTTCTGCTCCCGGTTCTCCAGAACTGGTCAGAACCTGCTGAATACTACCTCTAATCTAAACTGTATGAAGATTCCAAGAACTTGATTTAGGATTCTAAATTAAGATATGGCTTCATAAGAAATACGTATTTCTGCATTCACCACACACAAAA
Source organism: Laticauda colubrina (assembly GCA_015471245.1). Classification (NCBI taxonomy): domain Eukaryota; kingdom Metazoa; phylum Chordata; class Lepidosauria; order Squamata; family Elapidae; genus Laticauda; species Laticauda colubrina. The sequence continues at coordinate 43,936,837 of BLBF01000039.1, read as the reverse complement.
ACTATATTTCTTCAAATGAAAAATCAGCTTCAGTTCTTGAATGACAATCAAATGTCTTCAAAGAAAATCCAGAAAGTCCAGTTGCCTCTTGAAAAAGCATCTTTAGGAAAACAGGAAAGAAGCCATCTTCAATTTCTGGGTTGTTTCCTTCTGAAATGATGTACTAATTTGAATGAGAACAAGTGGGAAAGAAATATGATAAATACATATTTATTTTCTGTTGTCATGATTTGTTTTCTGTTGTTATTTCTTCTTTCATAATTGGCGTGTCAGCAGAACAAAATGTTTGCATGTCCCATTCCATCAATTTTTCAACATATACAATATGTCTATTAAAAATTATTCATGAAAACTTTCTTTTTATCACAAGCTACCTTGAACTGTTTTTGCTTAAAAGGAAAAAAATAAAACAATGTAGTTGAATGTGATAAACATATGGCTATACGGGATTATTTTCTTTTCAGTGCAATATTTCCCTCTAGTGGCCCACTGAAAATAACAGTCATGTATCAAAATGTGGCCATTAATCAAAAGCTACTTTTAAAACCTTTAAATATTATTAGTAGTAGCATGTTACACACACACATACGTGTGTGTGTGTGTGTGTGTGTGTGTGTGTGTGTGTGTGTGTGTGATTGAAAACCATCCTGTACTGAGATGCCTAGTGGATCCAAATAGTTTCCAAAGGATAATTGAGATATTTCCAAACTCTCCAGCAAGCAAATCATTTCAGTGCCTGGGGAAAAAACCTGACAATGGGAGGTAAACCAAGTGTTGAACAGTATTGCCCCCAAGTGCCTCTTTCTGAAGATTTAGCCCAGTTGGCATCATGATTTACTGGGCACTTTGAGAAATGATGCACTGGAAAAGTTATTTGGGAATATCATTAGAAGGAGATGAGAAGCCAACCCAACCCAGCATAGCATGTTCCATGTTTGAGCTTACATTATGGTTATCAGATCCCTGGCATGATTCTTCTGGGGAAGAAGGAAACTTGGATGTCGTTTTTCATATTATTTTTTTCCTTGCCCCAGCCCACCTGTAATTTTTCATGTTATAACCTTTATCCTGGCATCTAAGCACCCTGAGATTTTCTCACCCTTTTGGGGAATGTAAAGTGGGGAGGGCCATGTAGGTTGTTTCACTTTGAAAGGTGGAAGAAGATGACCTGAGAATGTTCCCTTATCAGGTTCTCAGGATGGCTGTTACAATAACATCTCCACACCTGTGGATTGGTTGAATCCACACTGTACTGGCACACATGCTCATCTACATGCAGGAATACAGGCAGGTTTTCCAGTCCCAAGGGGCATGGATCTGAATCATTGCTGTAGCCCTGGAAGGGGCAGTTCCCCAGTGGATGGTGACAGGGGTAAGCTTCTACGGGTTCACCCGAGTTACTAATGTTATGGCTGGTTCGGTGAACCACCAAATCCCACCCCTGGATGCCCCCCCACCTCTTCCAGGAGTTTCAATGTTGCCCATTTTGGATATGAGGTAAGTATAGGGCCTGTGTGGAGGCTTGGGGAGGGGGGAAAATGGGCCTCCCAGAAGTGCCAGAAGTCCAGAAATGGGCCCATTTCTGGCTTCCAGAAGGCCTCCGAAGTCCAGGGAAAGCCATATTTGTGGTCCCAGATGCTCACAGATAGTCTTCGGAGCCTGGGGAAAGTGAAAAACAGGCCTCCCAGAAGTTCCAAAAGTCCAGAAACAGGCCTGTTTCTGGCCTTCAGAGGGCCTCTGGAGCTTGAGGGAGGTAGTTTTCGCTATCCCAGAGGCTTCTCTGGAGCCTGGGGAAGGCAAAAAACAGGTCTTCCAGAAGTTCCAGACATCCAGAAATGGGGATGTTTCTGGTCTCCAGAGGGTCTCCAGAGCCCAGGGAAGCAGTTTTTGCCATCTCAGAGGCTCGAGGAAAGCCTCCAGAGCCTGGGGAAGGTGAAAAATGGGCTTCCCGGAAGTTCCAGAAGTCCAGAAACGAGCCTGTTTCTGTCCTCCAGACAGCCTATGGAACCTAGGGGAGGCAGCTTTTGCCCTCCCAGAGGCTCTAGGAAAACCTCTGAAGCCTGGGAAAGGAGTGTCATTCAAAAACTCCTGCCAGTAAGCCCAAGTGTCAGGGGGGAAACCCACAAAATCACCCCACCCCTGGGAAGGAAGTCACTTTAAAGAGCAGAGAAACTGTGGTGTTTTGTCCCCCTCCCACAATCACAGGGGAGGAACTCTGGCATCCCAACATGAAGAACTGAGCCCATCTGAAAGTGAACCAGAAGACAACCTGCTGGTAAGTGACCCAATTGAACCATTAATCCTTCCTTTAAGACTATTCATTCCCAGACAAGAAAGTAAAAATCTCAGCATTACTGGACTTGGGGTGCACCCAATGTTTAATGAGCCTAACCCTGGTGGGAAAACTAGGGATCCACCTAAGGAAGCTTAAAACCCCCATCGCATTTTGATGGATCAGTGATGGGGGAAATCACCCATCTTTGCCACAGAGCCCCTACAAATAAACATGGGAATCCATGATGAAACATTCACATTTATAGTGACACCAGGGATGGAGTGGCCTCTTGTTCTGGGACTCACATGGTTGAAGAAGTGGAACCCAAAGCAAATTGGAAGCAAGAGGCCATAAGATTTCCATGGCATGTAACCTTTGCAGATAGCCAAAAGGAGAAAGCCCAGGGGAGTGCAAACAAAGAAACAGCAATGCCTGGCTGGAATGTACCAACCCACAGCATACCTAGAGAGGTCAGAGACTTGGCTGAAGTTTTCAGTGAAGAAAGCTCCAACTAGCCCCCTGCACTGCTCCATTGATTGTGTCATCAAAATCCTACCTGGGGCTAAACTCCCAAAGCAAAATATGTATAGCATGTCCCCCAGGGAGCTTTCATCTATGAAAACTTAGTGAGGGGATTCATAGAACCTACCTGATCAAAAATCACTGCCCCTATACTGTTCCAGGAGAAAAAAGATGGCACTCTCTGCCTTTGCATAGACTATAGAAATCTTAACAGTGTGATTGTAGAAAATGTGTACCCCATTCCCCTCATGAAGGACATGTTGGCCCACCTCTCTTAGGGAAAAATCTTCTCAAAACTGGACTTAAGGGAGGCTTACTATCAGATCAGAATAAAGGATAGGGACATTGGAAAATGGCATTTAATATGCCCCTGGGTTGCTACCAATTCAAGGTACTCCCATTTGGACTACAAGAAGCCCCAGCCATTTTTATGCAAGTAATAAATGAGATACTTCATGAACATTTATACAAAGAAGTCCTGGTTTACTTAGATGACATTTTGATATACACTGAAACAAAAGCAGAACATGTAAAATGAATCCAAACAGTCCTAAAGGAACTCCACTCAGCTAAACTCTATGCCAAACTTTCCAAATGCGAATTCCACCAAGAAAAAATAGACTATCTAGAGTATCAAATTTCCCACAAAGTCATTGAAATGGACCCACAAAAAGTGCAAGCTGTGAGTGATTGGGCACCACCCTGCACACACAAACAATTACAAAGTTTATTTTGGATTTGCCAATTTCTACTGACAATTCATCCTGGCATTCGCACAAATTGCCCTCCCCATAACCAACCTATTGAAAACCAAAGGGGAGGGTAAACCAAAATCTAAACAACCATTCAACTGGACAATGCAATGCCAAGTAGCATTAGAAAAACTTAAATGATTATTCTCAGCTGAACCAGTATTAAAACACCCAGACCCAAGGAAGCCATTTGACAAGCAGATGCCAGTGACATAGCGGTAGGGCCATCTTGCTTCAAAAATTGAACAAGACCAACTGCAACCATGTGTGTATACTTCCAAAAAAATAATTGAAACTAAACAACGATGGGTCATCTGGGAGAAGGAAGCATATGCAGTCTGGTGGGCACCTGACTTGGAGATACTTCCTAGAGAGAAATAAAAACCCCTTCGAAGTTTGGACTGATCACAAAAACCTGGAGGCCCTTCAGACCCCACAGAAACTCTCCCCCAAACAGGTATACTGGGTCCAATATTTCAAGCATTTCGATTTTACCCTCAAATATTTCCCAGGAGGAAAAAACTTTCTGGCAGACGGGCTATCGAGAAAACCTCAACATAATAGCACAAAAGCCGAAATAATTAAACTTCTATTCCAAAACCCTCAGCTAGCACCCAAAATGATCACCAGGGCACAAATCAAACAAAAATTGTCCACAGACAATGCTACCACCCAAACTTTTAAGAAAACCTTAATCATGTATGAATGGTTTCAAACCCACAAAAATACCTGCCTGCTTACTTAGCTTCCTGCCAGCCAATGACCATACTTCATGACAATATACCATGACTCCAAACTAGCAAGGCTCTTTGGTTTTGTGAAAACCCTATACCTCATCAAGTGACAATTCTGCTGGCCATCCCTCAAGGAGGATGTAGAAAGTTACGTTGCACTGTCTGTGTAGCAGCAAAACAAAGACAAGAAAAATTCCCTAGATTTATAAATTGTTGTTGTACCTTCAGCACCCTGGAGAGAGATCTCCATGGATTTCATTGTTGAACTGTCAGAAAGTGCAGGAAATATGATCATTTGGGTAGTAACTGACCTGTTCTCTAAAAAGGCCCATTTTATCCCCTGCCAAAAAAAATTTCAACAGCCAAAGCCCTGGGAAAAATGGTTCTGGTCCACATTTACTCCCTTCATGGAGCTCCACATAGAATCATTTCTGATCAGGGAGTCCAATTCATTTCAAAATTTTGAAGGGCATTCCTGAACCTATTAGGGACCGCCCAGGGCTTAAACTTCTCCCATCACCTGCATACTAATGAGGAGAGTAGAACCAACCAATAGCATGTTAGAACAATATTTAGAATGTTTTATTAATTACCAACAAGATAATTGGACTGACCTCTTGTCTTTTGCAGAGGTGGCATACAACAACTCAGGGCAGCACAGGTTTTATGTCATTTTGGATGTCAAAAGGCCAAGATTTTACCACAATGACAGAACTACCCACAGAGCAGTGGTGGGATTCAAAAAATTTTACTACCTGTTCTGTGGGCATGGCTTGGTGGGCGTGGTGTGGCTTGGTGGGCATAGCAGGGAAGGATACTGTAAAATCTCCATTCCCACCCAACTCCAGGGGAAGGATATTACAAAATCCCATTCCCTCCCGACCCCACTAACCTGCTTTCCAATTCCATTCTCCTGTGCAGGGCAACAAAAGAAGACCCAACCAATCAGCTGGCACTTGGGAGGCAAAAAGTAGATGTGGACAGGGCCAGTCAGAAGTGGTATTTGCCAGTTCTCTGAACTATTCAAAATTTCCACTACCAGTTCTCCAGAGCTGGTCAGAACCTGCCAAATACCACTTCTACCACTTCCCTTAAGGAGTGGATGCAAAACTTACAAACCACATGGTAGTGGTCAGGTTGGCCCTGAAAGAAGCTAGAGCCACTTTCAAAGCTCAAGCTAACAAGAAAAGAATGTACTCTAAACCATTTAAAGGGCCTTTCACATAGGCCGACGGATGCAAAACGTATGTAAAAAGGACACAGAGGACGAGAAAATGTTCCATCCGTTGTTATCCGCTCTCAAAAGTGCCCCGAATTTACATAAGCAGAGCGGGCAACAATGGAAAGGAACGGACGGGGGGAGAATGTAGACAGGATGGAAAGCGGATGCTCCACAGAAGCCCAGCGGATGGAAGTGAATGGAAGCGGATGGCACATCCGCAGGGCTTCCGAGGGAACACAGTGAAGCGGATGCGCAACGGAAGGAATGGATGCAGAGCGGATGCCGAGCAGATGAAGTGGATGCAGAGCAGAAGCCTAGCAGATGCCTAGCGGATGCCTAGCATTCACTGCGCATGCGGGGAGGATGCATTGCGTCAGCCCCGCAGATATAAAGGGAAGCAGCTCCCAAACAGGTCACCATTCAGAGGAAAGACCTGCTGCCAGACACAGCTCCAGCCAGCCAGCCAGCCAACAACCATGGGGAAGAAGAGGAAGCCTATGCCATCTTCTGCCAGCCATGGCAAGAGGGACAGGGCCACCATCCCACCCCCTGGCCCTGACTCTGCTTCTGCTGGGGCTTCTGCTGCTCGGGCTGACTCTTCTGGTGCTGGAACTTCTGCTGGCGCTGCTCCTGGTGCTGGGGCTTCTGCTGGTGCTTACTCTGCAGGCGCTGCTCCTGGTGCTGGGGCTTCTGCTGGTGCTTACTCTGCTGGTGCTGCTCCTGGTGCTGGGGCTTCTGCTGGGGCTTACTCTGCTGGTGCTGCTCCTGGTCCTGCTGGTGCTGCTAGTGCTCCTGGTCCTGCTGGTCCTGCTGGTGCTCCTGGTGCTGCTGGTGCTTACTCTGCTGCTGCTGATACTGGTGCTGCTGGTGCTGCTGGTGCTGCTGGTGCTTACTCTGCTGCTGCTGATCCTGGTGCTGCTGGTGCTGCTGGTGCTGCTGGTCCTGCTTTTGCTGCTACTGTTGTTGTTGCTGCTGCTGGTGGTGGTGGTGTGGTGGAGCAGCCCCTAGAACCTCGAAGCCCCTCTGATGAGGGCCCAGATGGCCCTGCCAGAGGGAGGAAGAGGCATACACGAGAACAAGAATGAGAGAGGAGGCAATACTCCATTGAAGAGGAACATGAGGATGAGGTGCTGGAATGGCTGAGGGAGAACGAGTATCTTTGGCGGAAGGGACACAGGCTCTATCGAGACACCAAAAGGAAGAGGCTGCTTGGAGAGAGAAGGCAGAAGAGCCTGGGCTATACTTCGGAGGTGCTCCTCGGCTGGTGGAAGCACATGCACACCTGGTACGGGAAGCTGCACCTCAAGAAATTTGGCCAGGTCACGGTCAAGCTGACGGACCAAGAGACCTACATGATGGCCAAGTGCAGCTTCTTGGAGGGTGAGATCCGCCACCGAGAAGCAGCCCCTCTGACAACCCTCTCTCTCAGGCAGCCCGCAGAGAGCCAGTCCTCTTCTGGCCAGCTCCTGTGTCTAGGCAGGTATCTGTGGAGCGTGCCACGATGGAGACCCCCCCGACAGTTGAACTCCCCGTGGTGGAGCACGTGGAGGACCCCCTGACTCAGTGGGAGCAAGGAGAGGGCACTTCCACCAGAGACCAACCCACATCCACCCCCAGCTCCACCTCCACAGAAAGCAGGCAGAGAGCCAGACCTGAGGGGCAGAGCCACACTGTCCTGCTGGAGATCAGGGACACCATCAGAAGCAGCATAGATCTCTCTCAGCTGATACACACCGACATACCATCCTCAAACCAAAAGCCCTTCCTCACCTACGTCAACCAGACCCTCATGGACATGTCCGAATCACAGTACCAGGTGATCAAGGACAGGATCACCGGTCTTCTTCACAACCCTCCAGACCCAGCTGAACCTGCTCCCACCCAGTCCAGGTCTGCTCCTCCACCCCAGGTGATGTCACTGCCCTTCCAAGGCTTTCCACAGGCCCTCACCTTCCAAGGCTACGGCTACCAGGAGCTCCAGCAGCACAAGCAGCCCTTCCCAGTCCAGGCACAGGTTCATCGTATGCCACCGGTGCCACCGATGCCACTGATGCCACCGTTGCCACTGATGCCACCCACGCCACAGATGCCACCCACGCCACAGATGCCACCCACACCTCACCTCGCTCACCTGCAGATCAGACATCCCCACTACACTCCTCCTTCCTCCACCCCACAGCCAAGCCCGGCCTCAAAACATCTGTCATCGGTGTTGGGACTGACACCCCATGTCCTGGAGGAAGGGGCTCTTAACGTCACAGGACTGAGCCAGCTGTCTGAGAACTTCCTCCACACACCATCCCCTGTTGTCCTCTCAGGGCCAGGCACCCCAATGGCGCCTCAGACCAGCTCTACAGTATCAGCCACCTCCACAGCACCTGGACCCTTCACCCCTGAGACAATGGGCATGCCTCAGAGTGACTGAGAAGAGTGCAAGAGACTGGGTTGCTACCTGATGACTTTATCTTTGCTTGGGACACTTGGGTCATTTTCTTTTACAGTTTATTATTAAAAAAGATTATCTTTGCTTCACACACTTGCTTCAGTTATTTTAGTCAATAAAGTCTTGGTGGAAACTTTTAGAAATGGTTTACGCCTTTGCATGCTTGTGGGATGGGTTAAGATAGCAGTGGGATGGGCAGGGATACCGGTGGGATGGGTAATAGCTGTGGGATGGGCAGGGATACCTTTGGGATGGGTAATAGCTGTGGGATGGGCAGGGATACCTTTGGGATGGGTAATAGCTTTGGGATAGATAAACCTCCAGTGCAAGCATAGTGGGACTGTATGGTCCACCCTCCAAGGTGCCACACCTTTGGCCCTTTATTATCAATAACAATTTAATCATTGATCCATACATTTCAACATAAACACAACTCTTTATTAAATGCCCTGTTCATTGTAGGGCCACTCAATATACATGGCCCAATCTCATCCGTGTGATGAGACAGGCTGAAGGAAGCATCCATTAAGCATCTATCATCCTGTCTTGCCACTCCACTGCTCCAGCTGGGGAGTTGCACCAGTGTTTCAGGAGGTTGCGCTGCTTCTTCCCTTCATGTGAAGCTCTGTTGGGGCCTTGCACATACTGAGTGTCGATCAGGTTTTGCCCTTGCCTCCATTCACCAGGCTCCATGTCCCCATTGCTTTGTTGGAGGTCCACGAGCCTGTTCTGCAACACTGGGTAGCGGGTGCGCATGAGATTGTGCAGGATACTGCAAGCTTCCACAATGTTCCTCATGGTCTCTGGGCGATGCTGCATGGTGGTGAGAAGTACCTGGAACCTGTTGGCCAGGATGCCAAAGGTGTTCTCCATCACCCGCCTTGCCCTGGACAGCCTGTAGTTAAAGATCCTCTCTTCACGGGTGAGGCATCTGGAAGTGTAGGGCTTCATGAGGTAGGTTCTGAGGGAGAAGGCATCATCCCCCACAATGAAGTAGGGCACATCTTGTGTGTCGTTGGACAGGGGGTCTGGATCTGGGAAGCCCATGATGAGGTTGTGTTCCAGCCCCTCCTTGAGGTCACTGGCATTGTATACCTGGGCATCTGAAGATGAGCCGTTGCCTGAAGCATCGATGTACATGAACTTGTCGTCAGCATCGACCATGGAGAAGAGGATGATGCTGAAGAAGCCCTTGTTAGTTGTGATAAGTGGACCCTGACTTGACTGGAGCTTTGCAGGCCACGTGCTTCCCATCTATGGCTCCAACAGTGTGTGGGAAGTTCCACTTCTGATACCACTGCTCTGCAACTTTCTTCCAGCCTTCTTCAGTGGAGGGTCACTGGAGGAGCTCCTCCAGGTATTCTTTGATGATGGCCTGCACCACTTCTCTGACCACAATGCTGATGGTGTTGTGTGGCACCCTCCAGCCGTACTGCATGCTCCTGTACGTGGTCCCTGAGGCCAGGTGGCGCAGAGTCAGTGCCACCTTGAGTCCAGGGTCCAGGCTGGGCCAGAAGTTGGTGCTCTGCTTGGTCAACCTGGGTGTCAGTCGCTGCACAACTTCGTCAAACATGGCTGGCATCATCCTCATGAAGTTCTGGAATGCACGAGTGTCTTCGTTCCTCAGCTCCACCATCAGCTTGTTGTACTCTGCTCTTCTGGCAATCCATCTTCGGACCCAGACACTTCTTGGCCGCCTCCTTTTCTTCGCATAGAACAGGTGAAAGAGCCTGTAGATGACTTCGCACTGTTGTAGAACGATGAGGGCTACCAAAAGGAGCGTGTGACAATCTATGGTGGAGATGACTGGATGCTGTGGAAGAGCAAGAGCAAGATCAAGGCTGAAGAGGTCTGCACAGCAGGGCTGCTGGACTGAAAGTGAGATCCAGGTGAGTTCCTCCCCCTTTTTATTGGAAATATAGGTTTTCCGCTCGGTGTCCTTTTGCATCCTCTAGGCATCCTGCAGACATCCTAAATATCCGAGAAATGTCCCCTCTGCGAACATTTTTTCCGTTTTAATGCTTTGTATGCGAGCTGCATCCGCTTTCATGTCCGTTCCACGTCCGTTTCGCTTCCTCCCTGTGTCCATTTTCCACTGGAGCGGATTTGAGTTACGCGGATGTGCAGCGCATGCCTAGCGGATATAGCGGATGCATAACGGATGACAACGGATGTAGAACGGATGTTCCCCGTATGCATTGCGGATGCAGAATGGACGCGTTGGATACATTTTCCGCTCAAAAAGTTTTGTGCAGCTCAAAACTTTTTGAGTGGATGAAATGTCAGTAGACGGATGCTGGACAGATAGAGAGGATGAAAAATGGACGCAGTGAGTACAGAACGGAAGCATCACGTTAACCAATGGATGGCAAGTGTTTCTCTCCATTTTACATCCTCTTTCCATCCGTTAGTGCTGTGTGACAGGGGCTTTAGATGGGAGATAGGGTGTACTTATCTACCAAATTCTTACAGTCATTACAACCATCAGAGAAACTGGTACCAACATTTTGAGGACCTTTCCCCATTACCAGAGTTATTAATCCGATAACGGTGGAACTTCTTCTCCCCAAAACACTTAGACAAGTCCACCTTGCATTTCACTTCAGCCTACTCAAACCTCTTGTCTCAGACCACCTGCACCCACATCTCCCATCCCCATTATGGTGGAGGGTGAACAACATTTTGAAATTAAAGAAATCCTCATCTCCTGCATTCATCTATTAATTGACTAATCCTTCTTGATTCTCTTTCCTTTCTCAGTTTATAGGCTAACCATCTGTCTGGTTTGTTTCCATCCCTTTTATGTCTTTATCTTTCCTAATAGTTCTATTTAACACTTCTAAAGTTAATATAAACAACAATGGACAAACAACAATTATCAAAAGGACACTCTTGTCTTGTTCCTTTCTCAGTATGGATTTCTCCATCAGCTCTCCATTAACCAATCTTTGCATATTGTTTATAATATATAGTATTAATCATATTAATAAATCTTTCCCCAAACTCCATTTCCTTCATTTATCAGCATAAATTGCCAATTCACGTTGTCAAAAGCCTTCTATGCATCTAGAAATATCAGTGCCATCTGCTTCTCGGAGTGTGCTTCATCATATTCCAAAATATTTAAGATTGTTCTCATATTGTCTCTTAGGTAAAAATCCATTTTGATCTGAATGTATAAATTGATTTAAGTATCTCTTCAGTCTTTCAGCTCTTATCATGTTTTATAGTCCGACTTTAATAGCGATATTTGCCTGTAATACTTTTTTTTTGAGATTTAAAAAACTTTATTAAATACAAAAAGTTAAAATACACATATACAAAAGTAAAAAAATACAAAATTGTATAATTAAACATCATAACAAATACTACAGCCAATCTTATTTTCCTCTAGTACAGTTTGATAGTAATTTAACTGTTCCATCTAGATTATTAAATGGCAGTTACTTTCTATCCACTATGAAATATCTATATGAATAATATATATTACCTATTAATTATTTCTTACTCCTTAATTATGACTATATAATTTTATAAATAAATCATTTATTTGGTTTAATCAAAAAAGAGGAGGGGTAAAAACTCATGCCCAATTATTGTCTGTCCTTCAAACAATATATAATAATATATTTCTCAAGATCCTTATTTTATTTTATACATTGTTTTTCTTTATGATTTATCCATTCGTAGCATTTGTCCCAGATCCAATAATATTCCATATCATCTTTCTCTTTTAATTTCAATGTAAACCTTTCCATTTCTGCACATTGGTATATTTTCTGAATAACAAAATATAGAGGTGGTACATTAGGATTTTTCCAGTAGTATGCCAGTGAAATTACTGAATGAAAAGGGTGAACTTAAATCTATGCAAGCACTGGAAGAACAAGAATCTACCAGGGACTTTGCGGTATCCCTGGGATCGACAAGATGTGCTCTTCTCTATCACCATCTCTACGGGACAGCTTAGGTCTGGTGGGACCATCCAACAGCGGGGATATCAACTCCAGCTCGGCCCTCTCCATTATTTTCCCAATTTTTGTTCTATTGTACTTTACCAATTTATTTGATTCTTTTTGATAGTTTTTATTGTTTTTGTTTTGTTTTTTTTGTTTTAAACATGGTTTTACAGTGTGCAAGCCACCTGGAATTGCCATGGTGAATAGGCAGCAATATAAATTAAATAAATAAATATGGAATATCATTAATTGAGGAACTCCACAGCCTATTGATTAAATAATTAGCAGACAACATGGCTTCACCCTAATATGACCTGCTCAGACCAGAATCCTCCAGCAGTGAGTCCTCCATTGCTTGTAAGACACCATTCCACCTCTCAGCTATACCATTCTCAGCTGCTGTGTATGGATTTGTGCATCTGTGTTTTATTCCTAACTGTCCCAACTACTGTTGAAAACTTGCTGATATGAATTCTGAACCTCTATCAGTTTGCAGCTGATATACCTGTTGTTTATATTTTCTTTCTATGAAGCTTAACTATTGCTTAAATTTCTGTAACACCTCTATTTTATTCTTTAGTAAATAGAATCCAAATCCAAATCCACTGTAGTCATCTACAATGACCAGCACATACTCTGCTCCTTCCAAACTGGTTTGCATTGGCCCAACCAAATCTGCATATAACAGCTCTAGAGCTTTTGTTGTCTGCCTTGTGCTACTTTTGCTTACTGGGAATGCCTTGGACTTTGCTGATTTATATACTGCACAGTCCAAGTATACCTTTTTAAGTTTAAGCCTTATGCAAACGGTTGCATCTTTTGCAAAACTCTGAAGCTGGCATGGCCAAGCTTTCTGTGCAAGAGATTTGCATTCTTTAAATCAGCTACATTCAATAATTGTTCAACTTCTAAACCTAAGATGATGTAGGCTGGAGCCTTATCATGCTGCCTTTGATCTGCAGCTGCTAATGGTGTCTGGGATGGATTAATAACAATATCACAGAGCTTCTTAACCTTCAGGAACCATTCTAATTTTGCAGCCCAAATAATATAATTCTTCTGTCTCAATTGAGGCAGAGAGCTCTCCTTGAACTCAACATTTATCCTGGAAACCTTCTCAAGCTTATTCTTTCTTTTTAACACAGGATGTCCTTCAGCTTAATTACAGTTCAGTCTTACTGTGTGCTTGGTATGTTCTGGGCCCATAACCTGTCAGAGTTTGCAGCAATCCAACCAGCACACAAGTAAATAATTCAGCAGGATTCATTTATAGAAGAAACTTGCTTACATACAATAATATAAAACATAATGCATGTGTACAATACCCATGCAGTTCTTGCAACATGGCAACAAGATACAAGGACAAGAAGCAGAAGCAATCAGAGCCACCAAAGCTGAAGCATAGAAACACAGAAGCTATATAAGCACAGAAACAATATATTACAGTTACACTAAGCCATGCCCAGTCTCCAAGCCATCTGGCATGGCTCACAAAAGGTGCTGTTTTCACCAAACAACTGCCATTCACTGAGTTGTTGTTATGTCTATCCCAGCTCATAATTTCTTATTTACTGACAGGAACCACATCAACTCTTTCCCAATCCTCTGGTAGTTCCCTGGCACTCCAAGATTTTTTTTTAAAGATATGATATAATGGTTCTGCCAGCTCCTTCAGAACTCTGGGGTGTAATCCATCAGGTATCAGTGATTTATAGATCAGTGTCATGCCGCAGCATATAACTTTTGTATACCGTTGTTGCTCTCTAGTGCCATATAATGGTCAGAAGGATAAATATGCCCCAACATACAATCTATATATACTGTTGTTTCTTTCTAGCCCCATCTAGTGGCCAGAGAGAAAAATACCAAATATATTGTTTGAAGTTGATCCAACCTCCTTACCCATCAGCCCACACTCTCAAAACAAGTGCACGCTGGGAAGCCAGACTCAGTTTCCTTCAGCATCTTGGAAGGCAAAAACACAAAAACACAGACTAATGAGTAGTGAGGACAGAACAATGAAACAGCAACTACCCAGCAAGTGGGAACCAGGGTAACAACTATACAGAGACCTGCTATTCTGCCAATGCAACTGCTTGCATATGGTCATACAGCAGCCTCTAGACAGTCAAGCACCTCCAGAAGACACCATGTCACAAAGCCAGGCATCTTCTTATAAGACAAGGTCTCAAGTCTCTAATTCTTTCAAACAGCCATCAGCCAGTAGTGCACTTGCCATTGCCAGTGCAAAGGCTAAAGCAGCAAAAGCACGAGGAGGTTTTGCTGAATAAGAAATAGAAATGAAAAAAGAGAGAGCATGGTTAGAAGCAGAAAGAATGGAGCAAGAGGCACCCTGGGAAATACAGAAAGCACAGTTAGAGACTGAAAGAATGCAGCAAGAAGCATCCCTGGAAATACAGAACACCCTGTTGGAAGCGAGTCTAGAGTGGATCGCCATAGAGAAAGAAGTAGCAGCTGCCAAAGCCAAAGTCTTAGAGAGAGCTGTACATTCTGACACAGAATGCAGTAAATGCAGCAATGTGCTTGAGCCAGAAGCTGAACCCCAAGTTCCTCTGCAATGCACTTCAGAGTACATCTATCAGCACTCCGAGCCAAGCAGCAATGCTCTCCTTGATGGAAAAAACAATCTACAAGAAACAAGCCAAAGATGCTACTCAGCTCCATTGCAGGCTAACAGCTGACTCCCCACACCCAAGATACTTCATGGCAGAGCAGCATAGAAAGGACCAGCTGAAACCAGAGACTCCTAAAAGGTATGACTACATAACACCTTTTCACCACAGCAGTGCACAATTGGCTCATCAAACCTTGCCAAGTTCCTTGCACAATGTGAGCTAGTCACACAAGGACTTGAAAAGTTTAATAATCACCCTGAAAGCTATAGAGCCTGGAAATCTTCCTTCCAAAATGCCATCAGAGGCTTAGGTTTGTCATAGAGTGAGGAGATAGATTTTATAAATAAATGGCTCAGAATTGAATCTGCTGAGCATGCAAAATGAATCAGGACAATAAACCCTGAAACAGGCTTTAAAACAATCTGGGACAGACTTGATGAGTGATATGGTTCAGCAGAAGCAATGGAAAATCCAATGTTCAGAAGACTTGATGGCTTTCCCAAAATATCTAGAGAACTTAGAGAACTTAGTAGCTTACTAATGGAACTTCAAGTAGCCAAGTCGGAAGGGTCTTGCATTCCTTGACATAGCCAGAGTTGCAGCCAAATTGTACAAAAATTACCTTATAACTTACAGGCGCAGTGGATCACACTTGGCTCTAAATACAAAAGAGAGTACAATGTTCAATTTTTCCCCCTTCTCTGTTTTTGTGGATTTCATGTGCCAACAAGCTAAAACAAGTAATGATGCTAGCTTTGACTTCACATTGTCATGTACTGCTCCTTCAAAACATAATCCTCTTAAGCCTCCAGTAGCAGTCCACAAAACTAATGTGATTCCTCCAGATTCCCTTCACAGTCTGCCAGCTCCTCTCACATAGAAACTGAGATCAGAGATTCTGGTAAGCTGTGACCTCTACACCAGAAGCCACATCCTGTCCTAAAATGCAGAGCCTTCAGGGAGAAGTTCATGGAAGATAAACAACAAAGCTTTCCTAAAAGCAAACAACATTTGCTACAAGTATTGCTCACTTTACCAATGACTGTAAGATCAATGTAAAATACATGGAACGTGGCAGCACAGGCCACAACACAGCTTTGCACCCAGGATCAGCACCATGGACTTTATTTACAACACACTTACAGTGGAAGTGAGAATGGCAAAGAAGAAGAACACACTGCTACAACCACAACAGAAATCTATACAAAATGCAAAGAGATTGCAGATGGCAAGTCCTGCTCCAAAATCTGTTTAGACAGATTTTGATTTAGTGGGCCAAAGGGACAAAGTCATCAAGCTTTATGCTATTCTAGATGACCCAAGTAACCAGGGGTGGGATTCTACCAGTTCGCACCTATTCACTAGAATCGGTTGTTAACATTCGAAGCAGTTCGGAGAACCAGTTGTTAGAAGAAATTACTGGCCTAATCCTGTACGGAAGGCAGGAAGGAAACATTCTGGTGTTGCTTACAGAAACTGCCTCTCCATTAACTCTTATTACATTCTTGGCAGGACTAGACTTCCTGTCTCAGGAACTTCTCTGGAATTTTTTTCCCCTCCTTTGCTGGTACTTTGCTTGTGTGGAGTTGTTAGGGATAACATTGTTCACCCTAACTGTTTTAGGTGAAATACTA
>BLBF01000039.1:43903673-43920650 GCA_015471245.1 Laticauda colubrina | reverse complement strand
CCCTGATTACTGCTTGGAAGCAAGACTGCATTGCTCGAACGGGAGAGACAACAACGGACTGATTTATGTGAACTGACAATAGGATATTCTACATGGACTTTGCTAACTGAATATCCCTGAATGGACTGACTACATGGTAAATGAATATAGGACTGTTTTTGACTATGCTATAAACTTATACTGGAATAAAATATATTCTTGATAGCACAAGCGTATCTGTTATTTTTTACTGTATGTTAATAAACATACAAGCTTAGCTCACTCATTTATCTGTGTGCCTATCTGACTAACGCTGCACATTCTGTTTAACTTGTCTACCTAACCCTGGTTGGGGAACCCAGGCTTAACAGGAGTGACCATTCAAAGTTATAATGGCACTGAGAAAAGTGACTTATGGTCATTTTTCACACTTACAACTGTTGTAGCATCCCCATAGTCATAAGAGGCCAGGCAAGGAGATGCATGCCTCAATGTGAGTGACATTGAGTTGGCCAAGCCCAGCTAATAACATGACCACCAAGCCATGCCCACCAATTAAACCACGCCCACAGAACTGGTTGTTAAAAAATTTGAGTCCCACCCCTGCAAGTAACAGGTGCTTAGCCAGCTCAGCCTTCTTTGATGCCGTTGGCATTAAAGGCCCTAGCACTCCATATTCCATAAAAATTTGCGTAGGAATTGTGGAGATGGCAGGGAGAAGAACATATGATTACCAAGTTGAGTTGGTAGATGGGAAAAAATGCCTGACTTTACCAACTCTTATTGAATGCAACCAGATCCCTAACCATAGATTTGAAATCCCTGTGCCAGATGCAGCAATTCATCAACCACATTTGAACCGCATAGTACATCTAAGCTTGCTCCTCAGACTCAGATATTCTTGCTCCTAGGGAGAGATATTTTATGAGTCCACAAGGCAAGATATTAGATCAATACTCCATATGCTCAGAAATTAGACCTAGCATGAGTCATTATAGTAGATGTATGTTTATGAAGTGCGTACAAACCAATCTTTGTTAACAGCATGCTCATAAGCTCATTAGAGAATAGACATCCTTCTATTTTTCAGCCAAGTCACTGTCTGGATGCCTTCTGATATGATTCCAGGTCCTGTTGCTACTGAATGGTGCTAGATATATATCAGATGACCTCAGCAATCTTAAGGGAGAAGCTAACAATGGGATGCTATATTGCAGATTTAGATCACTATCAAGTTCCCAGAAGCCTCATCAGGAACTGCAGTGGCACCACCTCATTGACAACATATTAGCAAAAAAGTAATGTCAGCTCATCTAATGCAACCATCTCAGATCTCAAATAGTGGAATTGGTTGTTACCAGGTGGGGAGTGTCATGCCCTAGCATATAACTTTTATTTAATGCTGTTGCTCTCTAGCCCCATCTAGTGGCCAGAGAGACAAATACCAAATATATTATTTGAAGCTGAGCCAACCTCCTTACCCATCAGCCTGCACTCTCCAAACAAGTGCATGCTGGGAAGCCAGATTCCATTTCCTTTAGCATTTGGAGAAGGCAGAAGCACAAAGAAGAATCCATCTTAATATGTGGCATATGGTCAACCAAGGACAAACCCACATCCCACACACAGAGCATCACTGATGGATTTTAATTGCTTGTATTTATGAATTGTTATGTTCAGCATTATCTTAATGCTATCTATACTTGTACTGTATTTGGTTCTCATTATATGTATTCCTATTTTCCCCAGTTTCACATCCTGCTCTTTCAATAAAGCATTCAGATCTACATACATGATCTCTTTTATTGGAGGATAGGTAGGTTTAGCTGCATATGGAGCTGCACACAGATTATCATGTAGTGAGGACAGAACAGTCAGATAGGTATTCTCTTACTATATTATTGCTTATTTTAATTTTTATTTCTAGTCTGTCTTTTACAGCTATGCTGTAAAATGTTGCACTATAGTTTTTTTTGTATGAAGACTGATGCAAATAATAAGTTAAGCAGGTCTGCTTTCTCTCTGCTGCCAATGACTTCCTTGCCATCTTCTCTTTTTAATGGACTGACTGTTTCCTTGATGTTTTTTCCTTGTTATTTGTATGTTGAAAGAAACTTCTTTTTAATTGTCTTTGACTTTTGTTGAAAGTCTTTGTTCATTCTAAGCCTTTGCTTTCCTGACTTCATCGTTGCAGATTTGGGCTACCTGCTGATATTCTGCCTTCGTTATGTGTCCTTCTTCCATTTTTTGTACTTATTCTTTTTGTTTTTTTCAGTTTATTAGAGAGATCTTTGTGCAACCATGCTGATTTCTTCTTGGTTTTCTTGGTTTTCTTTTTCAGTGGTATTACACTGGTCTGGGCTTTTATGATCATATTTTTCAGTGTTTCCCATGCTTCCCCTTTAGGATTTTTAACCATGAAATTTTACTTACACACTTTCTGAGTTTGTTAAAATCAGGTCCTTTAAAGACACTGGTTGGATTATATTATATTGCTTGTGTTCACATTATATTGTATGACTTGCAGTATGACGTGGTCATTCTCACCCAAGGTTCCAACAACTTCAACTTTCACTTCTTCTCTATTAGTAAGAATTATATCCAGTTTAGTTTTTTCTCTAGTACCCTACCTACCTTTTTCACAGATTCATCTTTAATCATAGAGAGCCTCCCCATTAGAGAGATTTGCAATTTATCCTACTTTAGTAGGTCTTAATATCATTCCAAATGGATGCATAGCTATTCTGAAACAACTGCTTGACAATATCACTCCAAGATATTTCTTTTCTACCTTAAAACCTATTTTTGTTAAGTTTTCATGCTCATATGCAGCTATATTCTTGACTACCACCTTTTATTTATTTATTTATTTTTAAATCAGCCAAAGCTCCAAAATTATTCATTTTCATCAAATGTTCCAAACTATCTTGCAAAAATACAATCCAAAGATTCTTAATAAGTTAATAACTTACATAAAATTAAAATTCATAACTCTTTTTAAGTGTCTTTCTTGATTTTCAGACCAGTTATCTTGTCTGACTATTCCAAGGCAGATCTAGTGATTTGAAACTGATCTTTTCATTTAAAAAAAATAAAAAGATGGGCATGGCAGCTCCTACAAATAAAAACTAGCTATTTATCTCCAGTTCCTATCTATTGCTACAAATGACAGTAATGAAAGCAGAAGAGCAGATGAACCTTTGGTGCTTGTTATGATAGCAGAGTGTGGAGGAGCAGAAAGACAGCCATAGAGAGTAAGCTGCTATGGCCTATATATATAATGGGGCCTGTCTGAGGCTCAGGCTGACCTAGTGTACCAAAACAGCATTACCCCTTCTTTCAAATCATTCTAAAAATAGAAATCTTCAGCAGGAGGTGCACTATGTTGCCATAGCCTGGACACTATATTCCCTTGAGCTAGCACTATAGCAGTCAACTAAGCATGACTATAGATAGCATACCCACAGATTTTAAAAAAACAAATGATCTCTTTTCACAAACTCATTGAATGACCTTCTGAACAATGTGCGACATAACAAATATAACTTAAATCAGCTTTATCTGAATACATAGTTGCAGTTTTTTTATATCTCTATACCAAATAAGGAAATGTTCATTCATTATTCATAGCACATTCACTCATTCAAATAAGTAAATGTGCTTTCATTAAAAGACATGATTACATATTGATTTTTATACTATTTGGAATTGAATATTTACTGATAATTTGATGCTTTTATATTCTTAAACTGCATAATTAAGCAAGAAATAAAGCTATCCCCTCAAAAAGTTCACAGGAAGGTGGAACTTTAAGAATAATCCAGTGCTTTAGTCCTGAGTGAGGATCTTTGAAGAAGGAAAGGATCTCTCTTTGTGTCCGTGTGGGCCCCAAAAGTGCTTCCTGTCAGCAGGATTTGGAATCAACAGCTTGGAGGGTCTCAATGACCCAGAAATCCGGTGTGCAAGTGGGCAGCAGCTCAGTTGGTTCTTCAGGTTCACATTCTTAACCTCTACTGTTCTGCTGCTCGATAGGCACAGTGGTAACATGTTTTCTTTCTCCATCAACAGAACTGAGGTCTGACACCAGGTTGCTGCAATGTTTAGAAAGGCATACTGTACATATTTCTCCACATAGCAGCCACCTGAAAAAGGAATACATGACACCAAAAGATAGTACATGAATATTTACAGAACTTAAATTTGGTATATTATATTTTCATCACAATGACAAAACTCTTTGCAGTCTATAATAATTACAAGCAACACAAGCATTTAAATAAAATGTTCGTAATTGGAACTTAAACGTATAGCTTTCTAAAAACTATAAAAATCATTTTAAAAATTGGCTGTCCTATCACTCACAATAGGTCTCCAGAACAATTAACACAATTTTCAGGAATTTCTAGAGGCTAGGAAATTAGGGACAATTCAATTTCTTTGAAGGGACTATTCCATAAAATAAGTAAGTTTCTACTAAATAAACAGGTCAGATGGGGCAATTCTAGTTGGAGATGACATTCCCATCAATATTTTTGTACCAAACCATGTAGGGCTTTACAAATAACAACCTGCACTTTGAATTACATCTGGTAATTAATAGGAAGCAGTGCAAGACCTGGAGAACAGGTGAACATTCCCAAGAAAACAAATGCAAGTTAATAGAAGACTGGTATCAGTTGTTGCAATGTTCTCTTGCTCCCAATAAGGCACACCAACTGCAAAGGTGTATAAAGATCATCTTGCAGAAGTATTCAACAATCATTATACAAACCTCAGCTTAGCTGAGGTGGATTGAAAGAGGTAAGGAAAAGCTAGGATTGCTCTGGCATGATTCTGTTGGACAGAGAGAGAAAGGCGGGGAAATATCAGTCAGGCTTCCAAGAGTCAGGTGTGCATAAGCGCACCAAAATGTCTACCACCCTTGTCCTATTGTTTCTTTTTTTTTCTTATATGTATCCTTTTCATGTATTCATAACCATGCTTATACTTATACCTGTTATCTTATAATTGCTTGAATAAATAAATAAATAAATAAATAAACAAACAAACAAACAAACAAACAAACAAATAAATAAATAAATAAATAAATAAATAAATAAATAAATAAATAAGTATTGCTATTGTACCTCTCAGTGGTTGGTGATGATTGGTAAAGCTGGATATTGGAAGGTTACAGAAATGTTGTTGGTTCTGAAAACTGTTGAACCAGGGAAAATTCGGTTTTGCAGAAGAGCATATCTGACATTAAATTCTTGGATCCTGGGACATACATAATGTAAAAATCAAAACTTGAGAAGAATTGGCTCCATATGACTTGTCTGGGCAAAAGCAATTTGGTTTGCTGCAGAGTGTGTAAATTCTTATAATAATGTTGATCATTATAGGGAAATGCACACTTTCTAGGAAGTGTTTCCAGTGCTGGAATGCTGATTTAACTGCAAGGTGTTCCTCATTAAAAATATCATAATTGCATTCTGGAGCAGTCAGGGGACTGAAAAAGAAGGCACATGGAAGAAGGCTGTGGCTCCCTCTCTCTTTTGCAAGAGAACAACTCCAATGACTACATTTGAAGCATCTGTCTGGACAATAAATCTCTTGGAAATGTCTGGGTACTGAAGCAGGGACTGGCAAGCAAAAAATTGATTTAACTCTTTGAATGCTGATTGATATGCAGGAGTCAAAACAAATTTATCGCCTTTCTTAATCACATTTTTTTTTTGGCTGCACATTTTTTTTGGCTTGGCAAAGAGGTGGTTTTCTCTAAGTTTATTGAGGATTGTTTGCACATGGTCGATGTGCTGAACCTCATTCTCAGAGTAGATTAAAATATCATCCAAATATAAAACAACAAATTTACCTATTAACCCTTGAAAAATTTCAGAAGGCCCCAAAATGGATCGAGGAGGTGAGCTGCATGTCCCCCCCAGCTCTCTCTTTTTTTCTTCCTGAGACCCAGAAAAGCCTTCTATGAGTAAAAACACCCCCCAGGAGGCGTCCCGGAGGCCCAGAAGGGCCAAAAATGGGGAGGGTGCTGCCAAAAAAGAAGAAGCCATGCCCACCCATGCTCCATTTTGGGGCCTTCTGGGCCTCAGAGAAGCCTCCTGAGGGGAGTGTTTTTTCTCCCAGAAGACTTCCCTGGGGCCCATGAAGGCAAAAAATGGAGTGCAGGGACTTCTGGTTTGAGTTTCTTCAGCAACAGACTGAAACAACGACTCTGTGCGGCTTTGATCCATGCTCGCCATTGGGGCGCCCCAAGCCGGCTGGTTTTGGGGCTAAGCCACTCTGTGGAGGTGGTGAAGAAGGGGGAGACTGCCTGCAGGGTTGAGGAGAACCGCATTTCTCCTCCTCAGCTGGCCATTACTCCCTTTCCCAAAGACGGTTGCAGCAGTGGTCAGAAATGGCCACCACAAAGAAGAACTCAACAGGAAAAGAATGTGCAGAAGGAAGATAAGAAAAGAAAGTTTTGGTTGACTGGGTCAAACAGCAAAAGCAACAAATAAGGTACCCTGGAATTTAAGCTATTAAAAAAAAATAATAACACGGTTCCCAAAGAAGATTTCTAAGCAGCGAAGGAGAGAGAAAAGGGAAAAGATTTGGTTTTTTTTTCCTCCTCTTCCTATATTGACAGCTAAGAGACTGAAGCAAGAAATTGGAAAAAAAACCACTTTGACATTAATAGGCATTTAATGCTGAAAATAAAAAGTCAAAGGGATAATAAAGATTTCTGGATAATTAAAAGCTTTTGAAAACAGGAAAGGAGAGAAAAAGAATAAAAGGGCAGGATCTTCCTGGAATTAAAAAGAACTTATGGCAAAATCTCAACAAGACTTCAAAAAGATACATCTTAACTGAAACATCATAACAAAATAGTAAAACCCCAGGAAGAGAAAGTGAAAAAAGGAATAAGAAGCAACAGTTTGGGACTATTTGGATTATTTGTGATCTCTGGATTCTTGGTTACTGCATTTGAATGACTAAAATCAATTGGGTGGTTGTTTCAAAGTGTTTAAAATGGCTCCACTTTTAGAAGAACTGAAAATGGAACTTTAAAAGTACAAAGAAGATGCACAGGAAGGGAGAGGTTCTTTTGGCTTCATATTTCAGATCTTGGAAACGGAGAATTGGAATGATGAGAAACAACAAGAAATGCCTGCAGAACAAGAAGATTGCGACAAAGAAGAAGCCATCTTTAATGAACAATACTCTTCGGTGGGGGGGGGAAAGGAAAGGGGGGAAAGAGAATGGAAAGTTTAAGATTGGGAAAAACAACCCAAAAAAAGAATAGAATGAAAAATAAGTATAAAATCAGAAAACAACAGAGGAGGGAAATGCAGAAGAGAGAATTAGAAGTAGAGAGACAAGGGGATAAAAAGGGGAGGGAGAAGAAGAGAGGGAAGAAAGAAAGGAAAAGTAGTTATAAAGGACAGAAACAAAATATAGAGAAACAGGGCTATTTAGAGATAATGGGTGAAAACTTAATGGTAAAAGGGATTCTGCAAAGGTACATAAGATAGTATGGTTATATTAGAAGCAGAAATAATTTTAGAAAACATGAAGCAATGTACGATTAAAATGTCTGATAAAATAGCTATCGTAATTCAGTGGAATGCTTGTCAATAAATAAATGTAACAAAAGGTATATTTAATGATTTATAAAACATATGTGAAGAGAAATAAGGGAAAAATTAAGAATGGAGATTATATGTGTTTTTAAGGAAGTATGATATTTAACTGAAAAGAAATGTTGAAGATGTTAAGACTTTAATGATTATTAATGATAGAACTGAATTGGAATGGAATGAGGGTTTTAATTACATATATTTACAATCCTTTTTTTTTTAAAGAATATAGTGTGTATTATAAGAATGTACCAAGCAAAATTCGATTGGAAGTTATGTATTATGTATTATACTGAATGTCATAACCTTAAGGTATATATCGAAATTTAAATAAGGAATGGATAAAATTAAAAGATATAAAGGTGTCATACTCCAATTAGTAACTACAGGAGAACATTTGTTTAATGAGAAAAGATAATATGAAATTGAAACAGAACAGACAAAAGTATAAATATAATGATTTGAATTGAGATGAGATAATCAAAATAAAATAGTGAAAATTAAAAGAGGGGAAAAGCTATATAGAAAATGCAGAGTAGTGATAAGATATGGAATAGGACACAAAAATGAGCATAAAATTGAGTTTGTGTCTGTTTGAAGAAGTGCAACCCGGGACCAAGCTATTTTAAAAAAAGATGTTTTACT
Source organism: Laticauda colubrina (assembly GCA_015471245.1). NCBI lineage: Eukaryota > Metazoa > Chordata > Lepidosauria > Squamata > Elapidae > Laticauda > Laticauda colubrina. The sequence goes on along the minus strand of BLBF01000039.1, from coordinate 43,912,407 downwards.
TGTATTTTGTGTGTGTGAAAACCCAAATATAACTTTAATTTAAAAAAAAATGGAGTGTGGGGGAGTGCTGCCCCCACCTCAATTTTTCGCCTTCCTGGGCCTCAGGGAAGCCTCCTGGGCAAAGCAGTAAGACAGCAAGGAGAATCCCAGCACAGCTGATCATAGGAACATCTGATCATCAGGAAGGTGGAAAAAGAAATACCTTAAGGAGTGACTGTGCAGGGAAGAAAGCAGTCAGCAATGTTGGGCATGCATGCGATGCTTCGCATGTGTGATAAGGACTGACTGGGCAGGGAGGGGAGGGGAAGGGCGGGGTAGGATCATGATTTGCCAATTCTCTGAATTGCACAGAATCATAACAACCGATTCTATAGAACCAGTCTGAACCGGTAGAATCCCACCCCTGGGTACACAGAAGGTGGGACCCGTGACAGGAACTAGGAGAGTCTTATGAGTCCAAATATTGTTTCAAGGTTTCTAATTTTGTAGTATATATTTGGTATCATCTCTTCGTGAGAATTTTGAGCCAGGGACCAGGTCTATGGCGCAATTGCAATTTCTGTGTGGAAGGAGAGTCGAGGCTTCCTCCTCCCCAAACACTTCCTCTTCCCCAAACACATCACTCAACAGGGGCACTCTAGACATCTCTACATCTGTTTCATCCCTCTCAATTCCTCAGTATATATTAAAGGACAAATAGGTCTATGGGTGAGGAGAGGCACAATTCCATTCAGAGCCTCAGTCAGCTTCCTATTCTAAACTGTCCAGTGGCTTGGCAGGACTGCACAGCAGATCTGCAGTGAAAGCCCCCAGTTTTGCCTAGATCCCATCTGGGTACATTAGTTACTGGGGGCAGACCAATCTAATAGGTCCTGCCTCCCTGCTTTCAAGAAACTCATTGCCATCAGACTGTGATCTGACCATAACAGGGGAACCAAAGACAGGCCCACCAATTCCAAGTCAGATAGGCACTGCTCTGACAAGAACACCAAATTCATGACTATTCCTAGTCATTTGACCCCTCCCTTGGGCTCAGCTTGATCATCTCCTACACCGTAACTGCTTATGTAGTCTGTCGGCACTATTTGTACCAAAGTTGAGAATATACAAAAATTCTGCAAACAAGCTTATGAAGGGCAATAAAAACTGGGAGAAGTTACAGAGCTAAGTGCTGTGCTCGAGACGCTTAAATTCCTGGCAGGCAGAGATAGGTTATAGAAAGCAAATCTTTTACTGTGAATTGATAGCAAGTGGATATACATTATTTCCAGTAAAGTTAGATAAGACAGGGAAGTAATAAATTTGAAACACAGCAATACAAACAATATTGATAGGCAGAGATTTAACACTGGGGTCAATCAACATTTAGAAGGTAAGAAAAAATCCAGCACCTAGGCCCATGTTTAACATCCATGAAAAGATAATGAAAGAAAACCAGATGCCTCATCAGAAAGATTTTCTTCTGAGAAGGGAGATAACAAGCAGAATATTTCTTTCTATCATAAAATCATTGTATTCTTCTTATGTTTTCTGTTCCTGGTCATAAAAATCATATACCAAGTTTGCACTTCTTTCACAAAGGACTCAGCAATTCTATAAAAATCTTGTTGATGTGCCAGCCTGTTGCCAGCTGCCCCCAAAACAAACCTTGTATTGTTTTTAGAACAATAAAGAGAGAGAGAGAGGCACTTCCTTCCCAAACAGCTAGCCTGTGCATCTTGATTGACTGAATTTCTCCAGGATGCTCTGCTTCTCTAGAGAGATTGTTAATGCTCTCTTTTCTCAGATGGAAAGGAGTCAAGGGACATTTTCCCAACACAGCATTTGCAAATATTTGGGGTACTTCCTTGCAGGGGTTTTTTAAATGCTCAAAATTAAGTTGCTAGATGCTTGCGGCTTTTTTGTTGAATCACTCCTAGAAGGTTTTGTGGTCTTGCAGGTTCAAGACATCACTACTTCTGATGTAAAGCTATCAATGAGTGCAGAAAGAAGGTCAGTAGAGAACCATAATTTTGGTCATTTTAAATGGGCATCACCTAACAATGTCTCAAGTTTCATTTTCATTCCCTCAATTATATCATTCCAGGAATATTAATGGTATTAGCTGAGTGTTCATATAATGCACTGTTGTATAAGATACAGTGAAACACCAGTTCTTTTATCCATTTTACTTTGAAATTGTTGTGCCTTTCATTCACATACTGAGAAAAGTTTCCAGGAATGAAGTGTTTATGTGTTGAGTGCAGTACTCCATGGATTTTACGGTCTAATGGCATGTGAGAGGGGCCTGTGGTTTTTCATCTTGTTTTCAGCTGTGCAAACAAGAGGCACTTTTCCTTCCTTTCAGAGCCCAGACTAAAGCCCATTAAAATGCAGGGTTATAACAATAGGATTGTTGAGGTTTTAAAAACTAAACTGAGCATGTCTGATGTTGTTCATTTTAACACCAAACATTGTCAGTGTTTATTTTTTTCTGTCCCTGGCTCAGCTCTCAAATAAACACACCAGTGACTTACAGGGCTTTTTAAAAGAGAAGATTAAGATGATATTAGCTTATCTTCAAAAACAAGTTTCAAACACTGCAAAGAAGCAAGAATAATGGAGATATAATGTAAGATCATTCCTTTTTCCCCCACTTTTCACCGTTTACATTTCTTATTTTTTACAATTTAAAGCTCTATTTCTTAAGCAGCAACCTGGTTGAGTTTTTTATAGGTTAAGTTGAAAATGCTACACCTCCTTTCCTGATTTAGATTGGAATATTGCTTTGTTAAGTATACATTCACTCTGGAGAAGCACATACCAGTATTTTTCTTGGACTGAATGGCATACAGGTCTTTTATACAAGTGCATCCCAATATTTGTAGAAATGTAGTTCTTTTGTATGATCAGAGTCTTTCACATTTAATAACATAAGCATATATATGAAATATAATATAAAAAGTGATCAGAAAAAGTATCTAGAAGCATGATATTGCTTGAAGTATGCCTTTAGAAAATTGGAAGGGGCTCCAGAGGTCATCTCATCTAATATGCTGTTTATTGTTTGGTCTGTAGACCTTTCACATTCTTGGCAGCCCCCCTCTGAATTTAATCTGTCTGTCTTTTTGAACTGCCTCCAGAAAGGCCAGTAATGGATTGGTTCATTAGGAACCAATCCAAAGAGCCGCTCAAAGGCGGCAAAGTTAAAACAATGTCATTGACTACAAGCCGGCAGTCAAGCCTCTATAAAAAGGACTGCCGCGGCTTGAGCCAATGTTCCGTTACTGTTTGCTGTTAACTAATAAAGAGTTATTTGTTGGAACCCGGTCTACCGTACGTCTTTTCCGGACGGAACACTGGCAACGAGGATGGGATCGTCCTAAAGCGGAGACCGAGCACACGGCGAGAAAACAACCACACTAGACGAAATGGCTGGTAGCAACGCGCCGCCCGCACCTTTTAACCCCAATGAAGAAGATTGGGAGTCTTATATCGATTGCTTCCTGATGTTTCTGGAGAGCAACGAAATGGAGGAAATTTTGGATCAGCGAAAGAGGGCTGTCTTCCTAACACATTGTGGGCCAGCCATGTTCAAAATGGCAAAGGCATTGGCAAAGCCCAGAGACGTGAAACAGATGACCTGGTCTGAATTTAACCGAATGCTAAAGTCTCACTACGTGCCGGTTGTCTCAAATCTTATTAAAAGACACGAGTTTTATAAGAGACCAGAGGGAAGACGAGACCATTGCAGATTTTGTGGCAGCTCTCCACCATCTGGGAGGAGCCTGCGAGTTCCAGAATATGGATAAGGCCATGCGAGATTGTGTCGTGTTAGGTCTAAAGGACTCTACTGTACAAAGCAAACTATTAAACAGACCTAACATAACTGTGGCAGAAGCAATCGTGGAAGCCACCGCTGAAGAAGCCGCGAAGAAATCAGTGGCCACAATGAAACTAATGAATGCCAATACTGACATGACAACCATACCCAGAGGGAAGAAGCAAGCTGCCACAACCACACACCACAAAGACCTAGACGAGTCATCAGAAACGGAAGAAGATGACGATGAGGTCCATCGCCTGTACACGAACCAAAAAAGGCATGAAAGAAGAAGAAATTGGCGGGAATGCACTGGCTATGGAGGAAACCACCCCCGAACCGAGTGTAGGTTCCTTGATGCCATCTGTCGGGCTTGCAAGAAGAGGGGACACATCAAAAGAGTCTGCCGCAATCGTAAGAACAGCAGTCCTAGCAGACATGGTAATTCCCCACCAAGAACTGACCCGAGGCAAGCCAATAGAAAATGCGAGCGCAGCAAGGGAACCAGCAACCGAGAAAAAACTCACCAGACTATCACTATCAGAAGCGCACAGACAGAAAGTGGGAGAAAAATCAAAATTGTAGTGACCATCGAAGGAAGCCCTTGTGAAATGGAGGTCGACTCAGGATCTTTCCTCTCAATGGTGTCTTGGAACACAATCAGGCAGTTGGTTCCAAACATAAAACAAAAAGAACTCAAGAAACAAAAATTAATTCTCAAAGACTACCAGGGAAATAGAATTCCCGTGGTAGGTCTAGGACACTTCAAAATCACTTACAAACAATACACCAAAGTCCTGCTGCTGACTATAGTTGACCAAGACCGTCTCAGCCTCCTGGGCATCGAATGGTTCACACCATTGGGCATCAGAATGACCGGAGTAAGCCGAATAGCTGCAAACGATTGGAAAGAGAACCTGCTACACGAATTCCAGGATGTCTTCGACGGCACTCTTGGCAGGTACCGGGGGACCCCAATTTCCTTTAGCTTAGATCCCCAGATAGCACTGAGAAGGTTAAAAGCCAGACGAGTCCCCTTTGCATTAAAGCCCAAAATAGATGAGCAATTAAACAAATTGATTGCACAAATGGTCATAGAACTAATTTACCATGCGAGATAGGAGACACCAATAGTAACACCTGTAAAACCTGATGGGTCTGTGCGCATCTGAGGAGACTACAAGGCTACCCTGAACCATGCGCTGCAGCAAAGCGCATACCCGGTACCAGTCGTGCAGCACTTACTGCACTCACTTGGGGGAGGAAAATTTTTTGCGAAACTTGATTTGGCTCAGGCATATCAGTAGCTTCCAGTAGACCCAATAACGTCCGAAGCACAAACAATAGTAACGCATAGAGGGGCATTCAAATGTAACAGGCTTCAATTCAGATTAAGCATTGCCCCAGGCGTTTTCCAAAGCCTCATGGAACACCTATTAAACGGGATAAAGGGGGTCGTTCAATACTTTGATGACGTCCTAATTTGAGCAAAAAAACACGACACAATTAGAAGCAAGACTAAGAGAAGTGCTAACCAAATTTAGAGAATCCGGCCTGAAAGGAAAAATGCTGCCTGGCTACCGACCGCGTCGAATTTTTAGGGTATTTAATTGACGAATAGGGTATTCACCCAACAGACAAAAAAGTCAAAGCAATTAAAGACGCACCCAGGCCAAAAAATAAAATGGACTTACAGGCATTCTTGGGTCTGATCAATTTTTATTACATATTCCTCCCCTACATAGCAATGATAGCAGAACCATTACACCGTTTGCTGGATAAAAAAACTGTCTGGACTTGGGGTCATAAAGAACAAAAAGCATTCCAAAGCATAAAAGACTTATTTACCTCAGACACTGTTCTTATTCAGTTTAGTAATACACTTTCATTGACGGTCACCTGTGACGCCTCACCGTTCGGAGTCGGTGCCATCCTGAGCCACCAATTACCTGATGGGAGAGAGGCACCCATCGCCTTTTACTCAAAAACGCTCTCCAAAGCGGAATGCAACTATAGCCAGCTAGACAGGGAGGCCCTGGCAATCGTCGCCGGAGTTAAACGTTTTCACGAATACCTCTATGGGAGGACATTTTCCATTGTGACTGACCATAAACTGTTACTGGGGATTTTGGCGGGGAACAAACCCACATCGAACATTCTATCCCCATGGACGACTAGGTGGTCAGAATTCCTGGCTGCCTATTCATATACCTTGCTGCATCGACCCGGAAAACAAATCACCCATGCAGACGCTTTAAGCCGAGCACCATTACCAACAATAGAGGACGACCCGGTTCCAACCACCGCCGCCCTACAAGTAGAGACCTGCCCTGAACTTCCATGGTCTGCAAATGATGTCGTCAGAGCCACGTCGAAAGACCCAGTGACTGCCCGCGTTTTGACTTGGGTAGGTAAAGGCTGGCCGGAAAGCCAAAAGATTGAAGGTTTTAAACCTTTTCGGACTAGACAAACTGAACTGTCAATACAAAAGGGGTGTTTATTGTGGGGAGATCAGGTGGTAATTCCATCCAGAGTGCAGGAAGAGGTGTTGGGTATGCTACATGAGGGCCACCCAGGCATAGTAAAAATGAAAAGCCTGGCCAGGAGCTATGTCTGATGGCCTGGTATAGACAAGGATATTGAACGCTGGGTTGCAACATGCCACAAGTGTCAGAGAGCTAGACCCACACCACCGCAAGTGCCCATACAGGACTGGGAGACCCCACGAGGCCCTTGGTCTTGAATCCATATTGATTTTGCAGGACCAACCAGGGGCAATATGTTCTTAATAGTCATAGATGCATATTCAAATTGGTTGGAGGTTACAGTTATGTCATCCACAACAACCGATGCTATTATAAAACAGCTAAACAAATTGTTTGCAACTCATGGTTTACCTGATGTATTGGTATCCGACAACGGGCCCCAACTAACGGCTATACAATTCGAACAGTACTTAGCATCCCTGGGTATATGCTATGCACTAACTGCTCCGGCCCACCCGGTGGTGAATGGTAGGGCCGAATGAATGGTCAGATTTACCAAAGAAGGCCTAGAAAAAATGGACCGTGGGGAAGTCCAAGACAAACTGAACCGCTTACTTACACAACAACACATCACTCCCAGTAGTACAACAAACAAGAGCCCGGCAGAATTGTTAATGGGGAGGAAACTCAGATCCTGTTTAGATAGACTGCACCCAAATTACACTTGTGAGAACCCACCCAACTCGTCCAGCCGATACCGCACTTTTGAAATCGGCGACCTAGTCTATGCAAAGAATTTTACCGGGGCCCCTCTCTGGCTTCCAGCCACTATCACACAAATAACAGGCCCCCGGTCCTACTGACTAACCGTGGACGATGGAAGAGGATGGAAGCGGCACATAGACCAGATTCGTTCCCAAAACATCGAGCATAAAACGACCGTGCAACCTCAAATAATAAAAATCGACGGAAACAAAACCAAGGGGGGGGGGAAACACAAACAAATAAAAAAGGGTGTGAAAATGAATCATTGAAATTAAATCTAGAACATCTAACCAACCAAAAAGAGCACTTACGGTTAGATGAAACCATAGGAGGTAGTCCAAGCGAAAGGGAAGCCGTCCTGGAAGGGGCCAGCCAGGCCAGCTCAACCAACCCGGTTGAACCAGGAGGGAGCGGCAAAACCACCAGCCTGAACAACTCAAGCGGCAATGCTGACTCACCCTTCCAGGCGGTTCCATGGAGACGAGCAGGAGAGACAGTGATCCTGACCGAACCGCTTGAAGTCCTAGGTGAGAATGAGCCGCGCAGGTCAACTAGGACCAGAAGAAGCCCCACCTACCTGCGCGACTACATCACTCACGTAGGACTGAACTAAAGGGGGAGGGGTGTTCTGTATAACTTGGAAGGTTCCAAGTAGTCTTTTCTGATTGGCCAGAAAGGCCAGTAATGGATTGGTTCATTAGGAACCAATCCAAGGAGCCACTCAAAGGCGGCAAAGTTAAAACAATGTCATTGGCTACAAGCCAGTAGGCAAGCCTCTACAAAAAGGGCTGCAGCAGCTTGAGCCAATGTTCCGTTACTGTTTGCTGTTAACTAATAAAGAGTTATTTGTTGGAACCCGGTCTACCATGTGTTTTTTCCGGATGGAACAGCCTCTACATTGAATTTTATTTTGTTAAATAAATCTTCAAAATCTGTTAAGCTCCATCTGGATCTTGAGCCTATCTTCTAGGGTATTAACTATTCCTGCCAACTTCATATTATCTGCAAATTTGGTAAGTTCCCCTTCTATTCCCTCATCTAAGTTATTTATGAAGATATCGAAGAATACTGGCAATAAGACAGAACCTTGTGGTAACCCACTGCTTACTTCCCTCCATCAAGGTTAATTGCACCAAACTTGACTGCAGGAAATACGACTTCAGCAACAGTCAATGTCTGGAATACTCTACCTGACTCTGTGGTTTCTTCCCCAAACCCCAAAAACTTTAACCTTAGACTGTCTACTATTGACCTCACCCCTTTCCTAAGAGGTCTGTAGGGGGCGTATATAAGCCCACCAACGTGCCTACTATCCCTGTCCTATTGTTTATTTTATTTTTCTTACATGTATCCATGTATTCATTGCTATGTTTTTACTTATGCCTATTATCTTGTAAACAATTGACAAACCAAATAAAATAAATAGAAATAAAATGTAGACCCAATTAAATACTCGTTCAAGTATAATTGCTGGTTTCTTTTTGGATTTCTTTTTTTCCCCAGTGGTATTGTGCTGGTCTTGGCTTTTACTATCATGTTTTTCAGTTCCCCAAGATTCTTGATTTGTTTTCCCGTTAGGATTTTCATCCAAGGAATCTTTCCCAAATTCTTTCTTTGTTAAAATAGCTTTTAAAATTATTATTATTATTATTATTATTATTATTATTATTATTATTATTAT
>BLBF01000039.1:43880071-43903663 GCA_015471245.1 Laticauda colubrina | reverse complement strand
ATTATTATTATTATTATTATTATTATTATTATTATTATTATTATTATTATTAGAAGTAGTAGTATTAGTATTATTAGTATTAGTATTATTGTCGTTATTGTTGTTATTTTGTTTTAACACAAATCCATCTTTCAATTATACAGTTTGTCGACTGGATACATATATTTTGTATATATTTCTTATTAAGATTACATTCATATTGCCTTATATATCTTATCAGTTATAACAATATAATTTAACTTCTTACTTTATTTTCCAACCATTTATAAAATAAATCCCATATCATATAGTATTCTGCTTCTTCTTGCTCTTTAATTGCCAATGTTAATCTACTTATTTCTGCAAATTCCAATATTTTCATAATCACTTCTATTGGAATCTTTTCATTTTTCCAATTTTGAGCAAATACAATTCTGGCTGCTGTTAATATATGTATGATTAAATATGCTTTTTCTTTATTGTTATTTTTAAGTAATATCCCCAATAAAAATATCTCAGGTTTTAAATCTGTATGTTGTTTTGTCAGCTTTCTCAACTATGTGTGTATTTTTGTTTAATATCTTTAAGCTTCTGTACCTGTCTACCACATATGGAAATATGTTCTGGGTGTCTGATAACATTTCCAGCATTTCACTGATATGTCTTTAAACATCTTTGCCAATCTTGCCAGTACAAAAATGCCATCTGTAAAACATCTTATACAAATTTTCTTTATACGCTATTGATATTGTTAATTAATAATTTCTATCCCAATTTCTGCCATTTGTCTAATTTATCTAATTCTATTCCATAACCAAAATTTACCCCCAAACTATCACCATCTCCTTCACTTTTTCTTCTAATTTCATTTCTAGTAAGTAACCATACTAATTCATCTTCTGACTTCTGACTACTGACACATTAATTCATCTTCTAACCATTCTTAATCATCTTCTGTTCCTGTTAAAATTTTATCTAACTCATGATATCATTTTAACAGCCTACTGCTTTGACATCTTTTTCATATCTAGAATATATTTGCATTGGTATTTGCATACCAATTCATACCAATCCTTTGTTCATTCAGTTCTTGTTTTGTTTTGAGTTCACCCCTTTCATTTAAAACATCTTTATATCAAACAATATGTCCTGTTTTGAAAACATTTAAATATTTAAATGCCTCCATTGTTGATAACCAGACTAGTATTTTCAAGTAATGTTGTTCCCTTATTTTCTTGCTTTTCTTCCTTGCTATATATATTTTAATATTATTTTAATTGTCACTATTCTGTTTACTAGTGATAATTGTAGGTTTTTCCATTTTTCCAGGTTTATTTTAATCTGTTGTTTTAATTTATAATAATTATCTTCTTTAATTGTCCCACATCTTGCTGTTAATTTAATCCCCAAATATTTCACTTTTTCTGTGAACTGGCTATCTAATCTATCTTTCATTTCTCTTTTTTGCTTTTCTGTAATATTCTTCACTAATATTTTTTCCTTATTTATTTTCAGTCCCACAACTTTTCCATATTCTTCTACCTTTTCTATCAATTTAGGTCCTGTTTCTAACAGTTCTTCTAGTATAAAAACCAAATTGTCTGCAAATGCCTGCAATTTGTACTCCTTTTTATTTCCGTGCCTTTTATTTCTTTGTTTTTTCTAATATTTCTATTTAACACTTCTAATGCAGGGGTGGGATGCAAATTTCTGAACAACCAGTTTTGTGGGCATGGCCTAATTTGTGGGTGTGGCTTGGTGGTCATATAACTGGGTGGGCATGGCTTGCTGATTGGGCATCACTTGGTGATCAAGTATCTTTTGGATGATAATTTGGGCAAAAAACGTGGGCCACAGCATCGAATTAGACAAGTGGGAATGTATTTAGGAAATAAATTACAGTCTAACTATGTCAGTCTCGTACAAAGATAATTTGTATAAAATGGTGGCATTTGCCACCTGCAAAACTGGCAAAGATGTTTCTGAATATCCCGCCAAATTGTTGGAAGTGTAACTGCATCCAGGGAACATACTTTCATTTGTGGTAGACGTGTCCCTGTGCGCAGAAATTTTGGAGAAACTTGAGAAATTGGATACTAAACATAACTAAACAAAATGAAAAACTTGAACTCAAAACCTTTCTGCTAAAGCCCCTGTCACACTGCACCAATGGATGCAAAGAGGACGTAAAACGGACAAAAAACCTTGCCATCCGTTGGTTAACGCGATGTACTCACTGCCTCCATTTTGCTTCCTCTCTATCCATCCGTTTCATCCACTCAGAAAGTTTTGAGCTGCTCAAAACTTTTGCGTGGAAAATGTATCCAATTCGTCCATTCTGCATCCGCTGCGCATCCACAACGCATCCGTTCTGCATCCGTTCTGCATCCGCTATATCCGCTAGGCATCCGTTCCGCATCCGTGCAACTCGCATCCGCTTGGACGCAGGGAGGAAGCAGAACGGATGCGGAACAGATGCAGAATGGATGCAGAACGGATGCAGCACGGAAACAAAGCGTTTAAAGTGGAAAAAAGGTTCGCAGAGGGGACCTATCTGGGATATTAAGGATGTCTAGAGGATGCCTAGAGGATGCCTAGAGGATGCAAAGGGACACCTATACTGCCTATAAAAAGGGGGAGCAACTCACCTGCATCTCACTTTCAGACCAGCAGCCTAGCTGTGCAGACCTCTGCAGCCTTCATCTGACTCTTCCTCTTCCACAGCATCCAGTCATGTCCACCGTAGATTGTAACACAGTCCTTTTGGCAGCCACCATCCTTCTGTAACAGTGCAAAGCCATCTACAGGCTCTGTGAACTCTACTACGGGAAGAAAAAGAGGTGGCCAAGAAGCGTCTGGGTCCGAAGATGGATCGGGAGAAGAGCAGAGTACAGACTGTACAACAAGCTGATGGTGGCGCTCAGGAACGAAGACACTCAGGCATTCCAGAACTTCATGAGGATGCCTCCAGCCATGTTTGATGAAGTTGTGCAGCGGCTGACACCCAGGTTGACCAAGGCAAACACCAACTTCTGGCCCAGCCTGGAACCTGGGCTCAAGGTGGCACTCACTCTGCGCCACCTGGCCTCAGGGACCACCTACAGGAGCATGCAGTATGGCTGGAGGGTGCCACACAACACCATCAGCATTGTGGTCAGAGAAGTGGTGCAGGCCATCATTGAAGAATACATGGAGGAGCTCCTCCAGTGCCCCTCCACTGAAGAAGGCTGGAAGAAAGTTGCAGAGCAGTGGTATCAGAAGTGGAACTTCCCACACACCGTTGGAGCCATAGATGTCAAACACGTGGCCTGCTAAGCTCCAGCCAAGTCGGGGTCCACTTATTTCAACTACAAGGGCTTCTTCAGCATCATCCTCTTCACCATGGTGGATGCTGACTACAAGTTCATGTACATCGATGCTTCAGGCAATGGCTCATGTTCAGATGCCCAGGTATACAACGCCAGTGACCTCAAGGAGGGGCTGGAAGGCAACCTCATCATGGGCTTCCCAGATCCAGACCCTCTGCCCAACAACACGCAAGATGTGCCCTACTTCATCGTGGGGGATGATGCCTTCTCCCTCAGAACCTACCTCATGAAGCCCTACACTTCCAGACTCCTCACCCGTGAAGAGAGGATCTTCAACTACAGGCTGTCCAGGGCAAGGCGGGTGGTGGAGAAGCCTTTGGCATCCTGGCCAACAGGTTCCAGGTACTTCTCACCAACATGCAGCATCACCCAGAGACCGTGAGAAGGATTGTGGAAGCTTGCTGCATCCTGCACAATCTCATGCGCACCCGCTGCCCAGTCTTGCAGAACAGGCTCGTGGACCTCCAGCAAGGCAATGGGGACATGGAGCCTGGGGAATGGAGGCAAGGGCAAAACCTGATAGACACTGAGGATGTGCAAGGCCCCAACAGAGCCTCACGTGAAGGGAAGAAGCAGCGTAACCTCCTGAAACACTGGTGCAACTCCCCAGCTGGAGCAGTGGAGTGGCAAGACAGTATGATAGATGATTAATGGGTGCTTCCTTCAGCCTGTCACACAGATGACATTGGGCCATGTATGTTGGGTGGGCCTACAATGAACAGGGCATTTAATAAAGAGTTGTGTTTGTGTTGACATGTGTGGATGATTGATTACATTGTTATTGATAATAAAGGGCCAAAGGTGTGGCACCTGGGAGGGTGGACCATACAGTCCCACTATGCTTGCACTGGAGGTTTATCTATCCCACAGCTATTACCCATCCCAAAGGTATCCCTGCCCCTCCCACTGCTATCTTAACCCATCCCACAAGCATGCAAAGGCTTAAACCAATTCTAAAAGTTTCCACCAAGACTTTATTAAAAAAAAGAAATGAAGCAAGTGTGTGAATCAAAGGTAAACTTTATTGAACAACAAGCTGTAAAAGGAAAAAGACCCAAGTCAAGATAGCGATTACTATAAAACATGGAATTGCTGGTATGAATGGTTCAAGAAAAGGCAATATTTGACAACTGGAAAAGTTATGAAATTATCGAAGACATGCATTTAATTATAAAATATTCTGTGAAATTAAAACATTAAAAGAACGAGGAAGTTACTGTAACAAGGTAGATCACATCAATGTTAGGGGGATTAAAAAAATGTGTGTAATCATCTCTCAATACCTCCTGTAAAATGTATATATGTACATACATTTGTTGATATGTTTCTATGTTTTTAAATGTTTTAAATGTATGAATAAACTTTATTTTATGCTAAAAAATTAAAAAAGAAATGCTGTATTTGGTGGTGGTGGGAACCCTATGCTGTTTCTTGTTAGGAATCCATGAATACCTGAGCAAAAGGAACAATACATGCCAGTCAGAAGCTAGATTTCATTCTCTTTTCAGTCTAAAACATGTTCCTTCTTGACCTGAGGGTCCAGTTCAAGATAATGGCTGTCATGTCCTCTTGAAAGAAATTTCTTCAGTTCTGAGTTAGAATGGATGAGAAGCAAAATGTTTTCAAAAGAGAAAAAAAAGCACCTTTGGGACTAGTACTGAAATGTACACTCACAAGCATTTTTTAATTGATACACCTGTTTTACTCATTTTGAAAGGAAAAAAAATAGGCCTGATAAAACACAATATGGTAGATACCAACTGGATCTACATAGATGTGCAAATAGATATTTATTCCTAAACATCTTGGTATTCTTAAATGGTATTCAAGGGACACATTTATTAAAAAGATGGGTGGAGCTAACATTTTCTTATTTTTTTAATAGTTCTCTATTTTATTTCTTGCTTATGTATGTGTGCGTTTTGAGAAGTTAGTATACACAGATATCTTCTTTGCCATAGAAAAAAAGTGTTTTGGGCTGTTAATAGTCAAACCACAAGCTTTGAAAGGCCACACTGAAAGGCTCTTCCACAGAGACAACTTCAGGATCCCAGCCTTGTTCTAGACAGTCTGAGAGCAACATTTCTAATGGAAATGCTGACAGAAGCTTAATTACACAGCGCCTAGCCAAGCACCTTTATATTTTGGCTTAAAACATAATAGCTTCATTATTTTTAGCACATCAAAACTTTAATGGTAATTCTTTAAATGTGGGTTTTTCTTGGCCAGGAGCTCTTAAGAGAACTCCTGGGCTATGAGGGGGAGGGGATGGCTATGTTAAAAGAATGGGTCCTTGAACCTCCAACATGTTACAACTATGTGTGTGGAACTATTTTGAAAAGCTGAAGTGAACCAGAGGCTGAAATTCAGAGTCCAGCTTTTTTTAGATGGCTGTTGTCAGATTTGTTTAATGAAATGTTTGTTCATTCTTAAAGGTTTTTTTCCTTGTGATATTTACAGTGTATGCCCTTGTGTTAGATGCTATCATTCCATCTGCTTTTTGGGGAGCAAAAGGCTTTCTTAGCTAAACCACCACCAGCAACTAAACAGAAGAGGAAGATACCAGCACGAGGGAAGCCTTAGATCTACATGATTAAAACAAGAAAAACTTCAGAAAGAACAAGGTAAAATAAATTCTTTCACAGAAAGGATGTGGAATGCTGAAGCTCCATTGCTATTAGAAGAATAGGGCTGCATAAAGCATCATTATCACCTCCATAAGTATCAAATAGAATCAAAGGTGGCTACTCCTAATGAATGACCTTTTCTTGTTTTTCATCCTATTGTAGGGTTTTTTTTCCCTTAGGCTTACAAAGTTTATGTATTTGTTAAAAATTACTTCATTCAACATAAAGTATAACTGTGGGGAAGGAGTTAGCAACCTGATGCTGGGGGGAAGAAAAATGGGCATATCCAATTTCTGTGTACCACTTCTTCCCAAGTGCCAAATAAGCACAAGCCAAGAAGAGTTTTGTTGTTTACTATTGCTCTTTTCCGTGTGGTGATTTTTTTTCTCAGAATCATAAAGTCAGTCAAAATGGATACTGCTCTGATCAGCACATTGAAGTGATTTGTAGTGAAACCCTTTGCAAATGTACATTGACTTATGGTGCTCTCTATATGATTTCAGAACTAGCAGGAAACAGTTATAGTCATCTTAATTCATGAGAAAACAGTGCATAGCCCCAATAGGAGAATAAACTTATCAGGCTACCAAAAACCTCTTCATCAAACAAAATTCAATGAAGGGGAGAAGCGAGAAAATCCAAGGAGCAGGTGAGGGACATCAACCGTAAAGTCTGTTGCTCAAAGCTGGTCTCAAGATGAAGATGACAGAATGAATGCCTGAATGATGTTATATGTTATTAGTGTCAGCTTGATCTAGCATGCAGAAACAAAGAATAATGAATGACCACCCAAGTTGAAATCTGGAGACAGACCTGACTTCATTGTTAATGTTGGCATGGTTGTTAAAAATCCCCCAAGACAAGAAGTCTAGATTAGTCAGCAGAGATTACAATAGCTACCGCAGGTAGTATGCTAAGAGCATCCCTAAACTGTCTCAGGCAGACATAGCTGCAGAAATTCAACATTGATAGACCATCAGCTGGAGTTCTCCTTGCCATTCTCTCTGCATATTTGGCAATGCCTGAAACAGAACAACCAGTTGACAGTTAATGTAGGTCTCTCTTCTGTCCAGGATTCTAATACAGGATTAAATCCTGGATAATATATATTTCACTAACAATTGACTGATATTAGAAAGCAAGACCATCAGACACCTTGATTAGACTGCAGCCTGAAAGAACTGACTAATCAATCTGACTTCCTTTCCTCCAGTGACTAGGCAGCAGCCCATCTCTTATTGGTCTTATTTACTCTTAAATCAGGCACTATCCTTCCTCCTCTCTCAATACAAAATCAGTCAGCCAGTTAAAACCTCCCAACATTGGCTTATAAAGACAAGCAGAGTCATTCACCTGCATCAAGAACCCCACTTTTCCTGGGCAGACCATGATGTGGTATCATTTCATGACAGCATCTACCCAGAGCCTGTGACTTGAGACAGCATATAAATTATTTATATGTGGTATAAACATAAATATGATTTTATTAAGAATTTTTATTATAATAGTAAAATCTAAAAGAGACTAAAGAAAGGAGAATAGAAAGAAGTAAAAAGTGCAAGAAAAAGAAAAGAGAAAAATAAGAATAAAGAGAAAAGAAATATATAAAATACTGTCTTCCAACCTTTATCACAAGTATAAATTTAGCGACTCTTCACCCTTCTAAGGTTATAGACATTTCTCCTCATCCCATATCCATCTATAAACAAATTCATAAAGCATCATTTTTCATGTCATCATCTAAACCCTTCTCTTTGTTAGACTAGACCAGTTTTTCAAAAGTTTCATTCCATATTTTATTTTTATAATATTTTGCAATATTTTACAGGCATATAAATCTTTCCTTTATCTAAAAACTTAGGTCCATTCTAAATTTTTGAAATAATGAAATTGCTTATCTTTGTTATGTCTTGAAAAATCAAAACAGAAACTATTTCCATAAGAAGCTGTTCATTTATCATAATTAATAGCAAAATCTTATTGAAAAGTTTCGATATTCCAATTTTATCTGAACTAAGCCCATTTATAACTTACTAATATCAAATGCTTATTTCTTTTTTGCTGGTTATTTCAGATAATAAATTCTTTATTTTAGGATTAATTTTTATTTTGTTCAGGATTGAAGGCAGATTCACCTAGATTTTTAAGCTTGTAAAAAGGTCTCTTAACACCATTAAAGTAGTTAATGAGCAATTTCTAAAAATGATAGAAAGTTTGTAAACTTGGTGTTCTTTAAAAGTATGGATTGTGATGATGAGCAAAATTGTTAACTCTGTCATCTGCCAATGTTCAAACCCACAGAAGATCAGTCCTGCAGTCTCTTCTCAAGAAGCAGTTGTCTAGAGCACACATAGGCAATCTCTTGCCATCTCAGGACTTGGAAAGATTCCAAGAAGCCAATCATCATTTCCTGGCTTTTGCTGCAGTTGCAATTGACTCTGCTTTCACAGAGTTGTGTTTAATTTGCCACACAGTCCCAGGGAGTTCCCAGGCAACATATACACTCTGTGAAATAGATAAATATTAATAATGATTAGGGTATGGTTGAAAACTGAGATGTCACCATGGGCTAGGTTGTTTCCCCCAATATAGAAAGTAAAATACTGGAGGGAGGGGGATTGTAGAAATATAGGGATAAATCGTGAAATTTTGACAAGGCAACATGGTCAGATTCGGCTTCTTTTGGACATTGATCTTAGTTTGCAAAACTGGCTACTTCTAGTAAGGGCTGAACTCTTGCCGCAGATACTGGCAGCTGTAAATATCCCCAATATAAAAGATCTGAAGAGAGCCAATTTTATGTAGGAAAGACATCAGGCTAGAAATGAGGAGATTATGAGTTCTAGTCCTGCCTCAGGCACAAAGTCAGCTGTGTGACTTTGGACCAGTCATTTTCTCTTAGCTCTAGGAAGGAGGCAATAGCATACCACAGGGACTAGAAAACTGCAAGAGCTAGTCCAGACAGTTGCTAGGAGTTAAAAACAGACTTGAAGGCAAAAAAAGAAAAAAAAAAGTGACATTCCAAGTAGTTGAAAAGTTCCAGGAATTCAAGTAGAATCTTAATGTGTTGTGACAGGTCCTCTGGAAGGAACCACCACAATCTACTATGTAGTTCCAAAAATTAGCCAAAAACTGTGACTCTCTTTCTGAGAAGTTCAAGAAACATTCCAACAAAGAGGAACAGTATAAAGCAGGAATATATAAAGCAGGATGGAACCCATTAAATGGCTCGTGTGATCTGCTGTCGCTGGGGTAGGAGGTAATTTTATGTTATATTGTATTATTTCTTTTTATTAGTTTTATTGTTTTAAATGAGGTTTTATATTCTTTAAACCACCTTGAGTCGCCATGGGCGAATAAATGGCAATATAAATTCATTAAATAAATAAATAAATTTCAGTTACAACTGACAAAGTAAAAACATAGGGACCACACTTGTTGGGAAGGTAACAGCATTCCGTGCAACTTCAGTGTTTAGTCGTGTCAGCCACATGAACAAAGAATAATCAGGCAGTGCTGGCTCTTCAGCTTAGAAATGGAGATGAGCACTGCCCTCCAGAGTCAGGAGCGACTAACACATATGTGCGAGGGGAACCTTTACCTTTACCTTTAAGATACCACAACACATACCTTTACGGTATTTTCTCTGGGGAAAGAAGAAAAATAGATTTCCCCAAAAGTGTTCTTTTCATACAGTCTCCTCAAATGTGTGCATTTTGAGGAAATTTTTGAGTAGAGAATAATGAACTCTGGTGGATTCTACTTATTGAAGTTGCTGTTCATTGTACTCCATTTTGAAATTTTTATATCTTCTTAGTCCAATTCACTCAAATTTTTTCCTTCAAATTATTAATCAGTTTCATAAACCTTAAATTAAATCCCTGTCATCTATAAGACTGTCATCCATAAGGCTGTTTAATTGAACATTTTGGATGTGCCAAATAATAAGTGCTTAGGAAATTTTGTCAGCCTTACAAATTAGAAAATATAAAAAATCCTTCTGGAAACAGTGATCTCACAGAGCAAGTCACTATGTTGAGCTTTTGTGGAGGCTTTGATAGACAGAAGACATACCTTATGAGCTCAAAGACAACAAAGCCATCCAGGAAGTATGGTTCATAGCCATTCAAGGCAACATATGCGCCCCAGATGTTATGGGAAATTACAGATTCCATGAGAGACACATTTGTTTATTTTAAAAATATTCTTGCCTTTTAACTGGATGTCAGTGGAATTGATTTTTGCATTAATAAGTGGAGGAAAGAGTTTTTCATTCATAGTCCCGTGGAAAGGATGAAATGGCTGCTGCAAATATATCAAAGTCAGCTTGGAAGTAGAGGATAGATGTAATGCATTTACCTCTGCTCTATGCTGGTTTTCTATTATTTGGCAACAGATAATTTTACTAAATGCAACAGAAATAGGCAGGCCTAATTTCCTGATGATTGACAATGACTAAAAGTAATGACAAGAGGGAAGTGCTGATGGGAAAGAAGATTGCAGAATATCATTGTCAGAAATCCTTGGAATTTGAAACTTGACCTTGCAATGACCAGGCTGAAATGTTGGGCAGGGGACTGATCTATGAAGACTGATCTATAACTGTAGGAATAGGTGAAAAGTGTGTGCTTGAGTTTCAGCCCCATGCCAGGGTTAAAAGTAGATTTGGTGGGTGGAATTAATAATTATCAACTCAACATTGCTGTTGTAAAGTTAAGAGAAATCACACAGAATGAGACTGTAATCATTTTCCTTTGCCATTTCTCTGATCAAAATCCCACATGGACTCAAATGTACATTCAAAAGTGGTTTGCAAGGAAAAACAAGTACTTGGGGCTTCCCCAGTCTCAGGGTTTATATCAGGGAAGCAGAAAAGACTATTAGATTTCCTCTTCCCATGGTGTGTTTTCTTTTCATATAGTGGGGATTGTTCATAATTTAAAAAAGCATAGGCACACTTAGGAAAGATCTTGCTAACAGTTTGTGCTATGCTGTGCTGGCTGTGCTGCACTGTGCTGTACTGTGCTAATATTTGCATAATGTACCAGATTCACATCCAATATTTGAATACTGGATACTTTTGCTACCTCCATATGTTTCAGATCTGTAGGAAGTAGGGCAGGACCAGCTTATTAATAAAGTTTTCAGATTGCATGACATTTGAAGAATCATCAATTATAAAATATTTCAAAATTAAACAAATGTACGTACACAACTAAGTACTGAGGTGTTAGTAATTCTCTCTTTGTTATTGGAATTCCACAAAGGCAACAATCTCGTCTCCCTTCCATACCTGAGTTCTACAAAGAGCCATGTCAGCAAACGTGAGGCACTCTTAGAAGAAGGCAGAGGGATTTAGTTTATATGATTTCTTTATTAAAGAGACCAGAGCTGTGGGATTAGTTCTGAGGGCTGGGCAGTAGTTACAGAAGAAAACATTGTAATGCAATTCTGAGCCAATTGCATAAAAGATCTTCCACTGCTGGAACAGATCCCTACCCAGTAGAGCTGACAAAAGTAGTAAGTGGCTTTGCCTGCCAGAATTTATGCTATGGCTGTTTAGGCCCAGACCATGTTGCTAACAATCCAATTCCTTAGTCAAGTAAACTGCCATCCACTCCCAAGGAAGAAATCATCAAATAAAGGACAAATGATTAATTTGTCCTCCCTCTCCTCCCCAGTTTACAGTTCACAAGTCAGGGACGACCAGCACATGGTTCTCCTGTGAGCTACCCATATGGCAGAATTCTCAGTATTATAGCAAACCCTGTTCCAAGTACAAACACCTGTGAAAACAAAATTATCTTGCCAATATATCTCCTTAGCAATGTCTTCCAGTAGGTTACAGATATGGTATAATATTCAAGTCTTTAAGGGGAATCCAAACAAAACACAAAGAACATTATTAGATCAAGAGGATATTAAGAATAATAGATTATATAGGAGAGTTTATCAAAGAGGAAAGGGGACACATTATTCATCGTTTTGCTATAAAATGAGAGTTAATCAAACGGGGGGCAGGTTAGAGGTCAGATGTTGTATTTGTACTATTATTTTTAAATCATTGAGGTTTCTATGAATGGCAAATGAAATGATCCTGAACAGAGAAAAACAAGAGATTTCTCAGCAGGAACTCCAAGATGAGCTAAAAGAATTTGTTGCATAAACTTGCTTCATTATTGTTATGCTCTCGTAACTTTTTCCTAAACAGTGAAACTTTGTGCTTATTTTTAAGCTTTTATAAGACACATTTATGGGTATCCCTTTCAAATATAGTATCAGCTCATAAAATCAGCTGGTTCTAGCTTCACTGAACTTCAATTTTCTCCCTAGCACATATTCCAGCTTTCACAAAACTTGTTCATGAATCCCATCTCAGCTTGACTTTCCATGGGAATCCTAAAACTGTTTTAGGGGAACTTGATTTGGAGTGAAGAAACGCCCACACTAAAAATGAAAGACAGTTGACTTTTTTGTAAGTCACAAAACTGCTAAATATTGAGTCCATTGTCATTGGGGTTATATATTTTTATTCACGTAGTCCTTGATTTATGACCATAGAGCACCAAATTTATTTTGCTAAATGAACATTTGTTAAGTGAGTTTTGCCCCATTTACAACCTTTCTTGCCACAGTTGTTAAGTGAATTAAGCACCTTAAGTTAGTAAGCCAGTTGTTATGTGAATCTGACTTCCCCATTTATTTTGCTTGTCAAAAGACACAAAAGGTAATCACATGACCCCAGGATACTGCAACTGTCATAAACATGAGCCTGCCAAGCATCTGAATTTTGATCGTGACCATAGGGAATGGTCATAAGTATGAAAAATAGTCAAGTCCCTTTTTTCATGCAGTTGTAACTTTGAACTAACTAATCTTATGTAAGGACTATTATTTCTTATTAAATTTATACATTTTTACACCAATATATTTCCAATCATACTTTGGGCTAAGTCCTCAATAAACCTCTGATCTCAAAATCAAGTTTTATTTCAGTTTTCCAAAGCCAAGGGAACATGAACATTTGTTTCTTTTCTAATTGAGTTCTACCAAATTGAGATTTCAATTGTGCTAACATCTCACAGAAAACTCTGGGTCCAAAAATGAAGTGGTTCTTCAAGGTTCCTGACCAGGGGAATGTGAATATGTGTTTTCAAATTTGAGTTTTCTGTCAAAAGTGGAGTTTTCTGGCTGAATTGAGTCCTACTACCCATTGTGAGACATGTCTTGTGCTTACTCCTCAGGGAAATTTTGGATCCCAGAATGTAGTGGTATTTCAGTCTTTGAGACACTTACTCCACAAGGAAACCTCGGATTTCAAAAGGTAGTTTTTCAGCCTTCCAGACCCAGGGGAACATGAATATGGGCCTTTCCAAATTTGAGCTCTCAGTCAAAAGGGAAGTTTTCTAGCTCAATTGAGTTCCACCACCAATAGTGACATATGCCTTGCGCTTCAACCTCACAGAAACCTCGGATCTCAAAATGAAGTTATATTTCAGCTTTCTAGACTAACGGAAAAAGAAATGTGATAATTTTTCAAATATGTGTCAAAAGTGAACTTTTCTTTCTGAATTGAGTTCTACCATTAATTGGGAGTTGTGCATTGTGTTTCCTAAAGGAAACCTCAGATCTAGCTGAATTGAGTCAATACCAATAGTGAGATAACTCCTCAGGAAAAGCTCAGATCCGAAAATGAAGTGGATTTTCACCATTTTCCACCCTGGAGAACATGATTATGGGCTTCTTTTCAAAATCCAAGCTCTCTGTGGGAGAGCAGAGAGAACCTGGATCGAGCAAGAAGAGGAAGGATGATCAGCAACAGCTGTCCAAAGAAAATGACAGCTGACCATATTTTCAGTGAAATATCAAAATGAAGGTGCATATGAAACTGACAACCTTGATAATTCTAAAGTGAGTAAAATGGAAAGGGGCACCAAAAGCGGACAATAGAGAAAACCTGGTATTTGAAACTAGCCCTAGCTAAGAGTGAATGGAGCGGCGAATTTAATGGTGGGCAAAAAGATTGGTGGAAGATAGGGAAGCCAAGAAAGAGGGAAGATCTGGCAGCTAGAATGGGGAGATAACGTGTATATGGCTGAGAAGAAAGGTGACTGGATTGATGTTTGGAATTGATGCAGGAAATAAACCCTGCATTTAGTTTGGATAACGGAGACATTTGAAAGTGTAAAGGAGCTGTTTAGGTGTGAGTCCTGTGGTGATTACGAGGAAGGGTCAAATGGATTTGAATTAAAAGCCTTAGATAACTGATAACTATGATTAAACAAATGCTGAGATGAGACTGGATCTTCTTAACTTTTGTTTTATTCTCCCTTTTGATCTGATTTGAAACTTTGGAATAAAGAAACTTTGAACTAACTAAAATGGATGATACAGTGAGACAGCAGTTTGGAAGAAGACAAAGAGACATTGTAGCAGTTTGTGAGAGACACCTGCTGGCCAAGCTGAAATTGAACAGTAACAAATAAAAAAATGGATACTTGGTTTCTTTTCTTTTTATGTTAAAGCTTCTGTTTCTCTGACTTCTAAACCTCTGAATATACTGTAAAAGATAATATAAGATAATATTCTATGTAGTTATATAGTATGTATAATACCTGTTTTTGGATTTAGATATTTATACATATCTGATACCAAGATTTTATATGTTCAACTTTAAAATATTAACTGATATAACTATACAAATATAAATTACATATTATATATTTAGTATTTAATTAATATAATTATAAAGGTAATTCTTTAATATTTTACACTTTAATACATTGTCATATAATATTATAGATTATTTAGATATACAAACATTGTCTTTAAGGATTTATTAATTGAGACTATTTTAAGTAATATATTTATTAAAATTAATAAATATGCATTGATTGTTAATATAGCTTAATATATTACTGAATATTTAATGCTAGACTGATATTATCACTTATCTGATTATCTGATAGCTGACATAGAATTTATATAATAAAAAGAAGCCATATATTGTGTTGTGCTAAAAGTTAGAATTTATAGAAGTGGAGAGTTTTGAAAGGGAAGAGAAGAATTGGAAGAGGTGGTTGGCAAATAACATTATAGTAAAGCTATTTAATATGACAAGTAACACAAATTTGCCTAAGTTAGGTTAGCTGGGGAAAAAGTACCCACACAAACATTGACAATGGTAACAATGGCAAGCCCCTCCATGCAGAAATCTATTGATGAAATGATTTCAAGGGAGAGATCGAATTTGATAAAAGATTTACAAGGACTAATGTTGAGCATGCAGGAATGATTTCAAAAAATCATGAAGATTTGAAAACTGAGATTGGATCAGTAAGATCTGAATTAAAAGAAAAGATTCAAATTATAGATAAAAAATTTGAATGTTATCAATAAGAGATGAGGAAAAATATAAAAAAATAGCGGAAATAGAGACTAGAATGGAAAAAGAGGGAAAAAAGGCTGGATGATCTGACTGGTAAGCTGATGCAAGCAAATAAGGATTTGGAATCCACAGTAATTTTCTTGGAAGCAGAAAAGGCAGTCCATTGCCTGAGATTCCAAAATGTGAAGGGAGAAAAAGAGGAAGATCTGCAGGATATGATGGCGGACATAAATGCAAACATACTAGGGACAGAAAAAGAACAGATCATGATGGAAATGGATGAAATGTATAGAGTGCAGATGAACTATGCAAGGAGGCACAGTCTTCCTGGAGAAGTTCATGTCCAATTGATTAGGAAATCGACTTGTGACAAAATACTGCACAGAACGAGAGATGAGTCAACAGAGTATAGTGGAAAGCAGATAATTGTCCTTAAACAGGAGCTGAGAAGAGTAAGGGATCTAGGGAGACCCTATCATTTTTTGACAGCAAAACTTATAAAATATAATGTTAGTTTTAGATGGTTGATGCCAGAGGTAATTATGGTCAACTGGCAGGAGAAAAGGTACCGATTGAGACACACTTGATCAAGCAGAAGAGTTTTACGACCAACAATTTGTCAGTGAAGAAGAGGCAGCAGTGAAAAGCAGCAGGTGGAAGGAAGAGACTTCACAGAGGAAAGAGGAACAGAGGCAACAAATATGGAAGAGAGTTCACTAGATAATAAGGAGAGAAGATATGGAAGAAGAAAAGTGGAAGTATATGAAAGACAGGATACAATACTAGAGAAACTAGAGCAACAAAAAGCACTAGACAAAGAAACAGATAAGAAGAGAGGTATGAGGTAATACCAATCAATTGGAAGTTGTGCACTGCATTTCCAAAAGGAAACCACAGATCTCAAAATAAAATGTTTTTTCAGCTTTCCCAACCAAGGGAAAATGAATATGTGTTTTGTTCCAAATTTAAGTTCTCTGTCAAAAAAGAAATTTTCTTCCTGAATTAAGCCATAATATACCAATAGTGAGTATCAATATGCCTTGGAATAACTTCTTTAGGGAAATCTCAGATCTGAAAAAGAAGTGGTTTTTCAACCTTTTCCACCCTGGGGAACATGAATATATGCTTGTTATAGAAACACGAGCTCTGCTTCAAAAGTTGCATTTTCGGCAATATTTTCTTCAGGGAATGCTTGGATCCAACAATGAAGTGGTTTTTCCATCACAAACTGGCATTTTCAAGCTGAATTGACTTCTACTCCATATTGAGATATGCCCTGGGATAATTCCTCAGGGAAAGCTTGGATCCGAAAATGGTGGTTTTCCACCCTGCAGAACATGAAAATGAGCTTATTTTCGAAATCTGAGCTCTACATCAAAAGTTATGTTTCTGACTGAATTGAGTTCTATCCAACGTTTTGAAATATGCGTTGGGCTAATTCCTCAGGGAAAGTTCAGATCTCAAAAAGATGTGGATTTTGAACATTTTCCACCCTGCAGAATATGAAAATGAGCTTAATTTCTAAATCTAAGCTCTGCATCAAAAGTTACATTTTCCTGCTAAATTGAGTTCTACCCAAAATTTTGAGATATGCCTTGGGATAACTCCTCAGGGAAAGCTCAGATCTGAAAATGATGTTGATTTTCAATGTTTTCCACCCTGCAGAACATGAAAATGAACTTATTTTTTAAATACGAGCTCTGCATCAAAAGTTATGTTTCTGGCTGAATTGAGTTATACCTACCATTTTGAGGGATGCCTTGGGATAACTCCTCATGGAAAGCTCAGATCTGAAAATGATGTGGATTTTCAACATTTTCCATCCTGGGGGACATGAAAATGATGTTCTTTTGAAAACCTAAGCTCTGCGCCAGAAGTTATGTTTTCCTGCCAGATTGAGTTCTACCTACCATTTTGAGATATGCCTTGGGATAACTCCTCAGGGAAATTTTGGATCCCAAAATGATGTGGATTTTCAACATTTTCCACCCTGGAGAACATGAAAATGAAGTGTTTTTCAAAATCCTAGCCCTGCATCAAAAGTTATGTTTTCCTGCTAGATTGAGTTCTACCTACTGTCAATCTTTGCCAAGAACTGGAGACTTCAATCAATAAAACATGTTACTCACACTTGTAGAGTTGAAATTGAAGAGTTTATTGCTGTGTTCACAATCATGGCAAGAGTGATAACAACGGATGTCCATGTAAAGTCAGCGTTGAAAATAGTTAACTCCCAACATTGTTTTATCCATCCCTGCCCAATTACCTCCATCCCACCCTAATCCACCCATTATCTAATTATCTACACCACCATCCCATGCCTAATTACACCATGCCTAAGCTAATATTACATTACTCCCTTCACCCTTTCTCCCATCCTAAATAACAGTGATCACTTTGCTTTAAACCCAGCACTGTGTTAAAGCCAAACATTGCAAAAAAAAAAAAAATCTATCTGTATTATCTGAGTTCCAAGGCTACACAGCCCTCTCACATTCCGAAGTTGACTTCTAAAGCTGTGAAATGTCACCCATAGTCCTCTCTTTCTTCTCTGCTGGTCTGGTTTGGTTGCCTGCCAAGTTGCAATGCTGGACTTGAAGTGCAGATCAGGGATTCACAACTGTAAGGTCGGGCCTCAGGATGCTGGTAATATGTAGAGCCCGACACCTACCATTTTGAGATAGGCCTTGGGATAACTGCTCAGGGAAAGCTCGGATCTGAAAATGATGTGGTTTTTCAATGTTTTCCAGCCTGGGGAACATGAAAATGAGCTTCTTCTTTTTCCGAGGGGCAGAGCCAGCTGTAAGGGAGAAGGGACATGTGAACAGGAAGCTCTGTGAAATGCAGACCCTATCCCCGTTCTGCAGGAATCTACGGAGTTTAAAGGAAGCTCAGAGGGCTTCCAAAGGAGAGGAGTCTCCAAAGATAAGCTACGGATGGTAATCCGTGGTGGAAATCAGGGTAATCCAGGGACAGCTGGTCATACAAGCGGTGAACTAGCAGAATGAAGGTTAAACTAACTAACAGTTAAACTAACATGAGTAACAACCTGAAAGTGAATTAGAAATTAATTTAAGAGGAGGTGCAAAACAATTGTATTGAAAAATAGCTGGGCAATCGGAGTCGGCTCTTGTTAAGGAGGTGACAGAGTGGCAAGATACGTGATAAGCAGAATGAGTGGAAGATTACTGAAAGCCAAACGAGAGATGGGGTGAAGAAATAATTGGCTGCTTAACTGTTAAGCTTTGCTTTTAGATTGAAATATATGATTGGGAGAAAATAACCTTTCAGACATAGCATTGACAGCGGAGTCTCTGTTAGACGGATGCTGTGAAAGTAAGAGTGATTTGGATAGGAGAATTAGAAAGCTGATTGATGGAAGTGCTGATTGTTAACAATGGACTGGAGAATTATCTTTGCTTACTTTTACTTTTCGGAACTTAGACTGAGATTTTGGAGTGACTTAAAAAGAAAAAAAGGGGGTATTCCTAAGAAAATGGACACTGGCTGAAGAATGACACAGCGGATCTAAAGAAGAAAGAGAGACATTGTATCGAGAAGGAGACATCTACTGGTCACAGAGAGAGGAGAAAGCAACATTTCACAACAAAGTTCAAAAGGAGAGAACAGTGACTGCTGGAGGACTGGACCTTTCTTTTTTTTCTTTTTTTTTCCTGAGCCTTTTCTTCCTCTTTTTGTTGCAGGGTGAAGACATTTCAGGAAAGGATTCAGAGTGACAAATCTTATTGGTGCCTCTTTAATAACCACTTAATTTAAAGTGAATTCTTCTCTTTCTCTATCCTCTCTCTCTTCCCTTTCCCTTGTCTTCTTTCCTTCCTACCCTGCCTTTGTTTTTCCTTCCTTTTTCTTATTTTCTTTCTTTTTCTTTTTTGATATTATTAACAATTGCTAAGGGGTTTAAGAGATTTGAAAAATTGACATATTTAAATACTTCCTAATAGATGTTGTTTCAGGGATTTAACATTACTAAAAAGTATCATTATTATAAAGTATATATTATATAGAATCATTGAAAGTAGTTACTTAATAGATTTATAAGCTTGATTAAATAACATATTATAGCACTTTTGTTAATATTAATGTATCATAGATTTAAAAGGAATTGAAGAGAGAAATCTGATAATTTAAGGCTATTATAGATTATTATAGAAATTGAATATTGGAGAAGGATAGCAGGAGAATTAGAGTGATACTGGGTTATTAAAGGGAAGGACGGGAGGGGAGAAGGGGAGTGAAGTACAGGGGAAGTGGAGGGATAGGAGAGGAGGGAGAGAT
This sequence comes from Laticauda colubrina, assembly GCA_015471245.1. Lineage (NCBI taxonomy): Eukaryota > Metazoa > Chordata > Lepidosauria > Squamata > Elapidae > Laticauda > Laticauda colubrina. The sequence goes on along the minus strand of BLBF01000039.1, from coordinate 43,884,005 downwards.
GGTGGGAGAGGTGGATTAAAAATAATATAGTGACAAGATTGTTTAATATGACAAGCACCTCAAATATATCTAAGATTGCTACAGTTAGGAAAATACTCACACAAATGATGACTACAACAGCGATGGCAAGCCCTTCCATGCAGAGGGCCATTGATGAAATGCTCCCAAAAGAAAGATAAAACTCTATAAAAAGATGTAAAAAGCTTGATGATGAATATGCAAGAGTTGGTGCTTAAAAATCACGAGGATATGAAGAATGAGATGGGGATGGTGAGATCAGAACTAAAAGAAAAGATATAAAAGATAGACAAAAAAAATTTGAAGCTTTTCAACAACAGGTTAGGGAAAATAAAAAAAAATGTAGAAATAGAGACAAAGATGGGTAAAGAAGAAAAAAGGGTAGAAGACTTAACTGAGAAACTCGAAAAAGCTTGGAAAGAATTGGAGACAACAGTAATTTTTTTGGAAGTAGAAAAGGCAGCCCATTACCTAAGATTTCAAAATGTGAAGAAAGAGAAAGAGGAAAATTTATTGGATGTGATAGCTGATATACTGGCAAAGATATTAGAGATGGATAAGGAAGAGATACAGGTGAAACTCAAAAAAATTAGAATATCGTGCAAAAGTTCATTTATAGAATAGAATATTTTATTGGCCAAGTCTGATTGGACACACAAGGAATTTGTCTTGGTGTAAATATTCTCACTATACATAAAGAAAGAATACATTCGTTAAGAATCAAGAATCATAACATACAACACTTAATGATAGTCATAGGGTACAATCAACAATCAAATCATACTAGGAAACAGTCAATATAAATCATAAGGATACAAGCAACAAAGTTACAGTCCTACAATCACAAATGGGAGGAGATGGGTAAAAAGGAGTGATGAGAAGATTAACAGTAATAGGAGTGCAGATTTTGTAAATAGTTAAACAGTGTTGAAGGAATTATTTGTTCAGCAGAGTGATGGTATTTTGGAAAAATTGTCCTTGTGTCTAGTTGTTCTGGTGTACAGTGCTCTATAGCATCGTTTTGAGGATAGGAATTGAAACAATTTATGTCCAGGATGTAAGGGGTCTGTAAATATTTTCACAGTCCTCTTTTTTACTCGTGCAGTATACAGGTCTTTGATGGAAGGCAGGTTGGTAGTAATTGTTTTTTCTGCAGTCCTAATTACTCTTTGAAGTCTGTGTCTGTTCTGTTGGGTTTCAGAACCAAACCAGACAGTGATAGAGGTACAGATGATAGACTCAATAATTCCTCTGTAGAACTGGATTAGCAGCTCCTTGGGCAGTTTGAGCTTTCTGAGTTGGCACAGAAAGAACCTTCTTTGTTGTGCTTTTTTGATGATGTTTTTGATGTTTGGTGTCCATTTTAGGTCATGTAATATGGTAGAACCTAGAAATTGGAAGGTCTCTACTGTTGATACTGTGTTGTCTGGTATTATAAGAGGTGGTAGTATGGGAGGGTTTCTTCTAAAGTCTACCACCATTTCAATGGTTTTGAGTGTGTTCAGTTCCAGATTCTTCTGGTTACACCATGAGGCAAGTTGTATAACCTCCTGTCTATATGCAGATTCATCATTGTCTTGAATGAGACCAATCACTGTTGTGTCATCAGCAAACTTCAGTATTTTAACGGATGGATCATTTGAGATGCAGTCATTGTTTTTTAGGGAGAAGAGAAGTGGAGATAGCACACAGCCTTGGGGGGGACCCTGTGCTGATTGTACAGGTATCGGATGTGATTCCGCCTAGCTTCACCTGTTGGTTCCTGTCTGTTGAACAGGAATATAAAGACTTGGAGAAAAAATTACAAGAGACACCACAGGAAAAAAACAACTCAAGTTACAAATGGAGCTATTAAAACATAAAATAAACTTAATAGAGAAAGAAGAGTTAGCCATCAATTAAAAATGATTAAACTATATCAATTTGAGAATGCAAATAAATCAGGGTGCTGGTTAGCATATAAACTGTAAAAACAAAAAGAAAAGAGGTAGATTACTAAATTAAGAAATGACCAAAGAGGGAAAAAAAAGAGTGAAAATCCAAAAATATTATGAGAGATTATATAGATAGGAGGAATGTATATTATACAGATAGGAGGATTATATAGATAGCAGATGTTAAAATAAAAGAATATCTAAAGAAAGCAGGACTCACAAGAATTTCAGAAGATAAAAATATCCTGAATCGGGAAATAACAATAGAAGAAGTCCACTGGGCAATAAATAAGCAGAAAAATGGCAAAGCCCTGGGCCCAGATGGTCTCCCCGGGCCCAGATGGTAGAAATTTATTAATCACAACAGGGTATGCTAAGTATAAAATGCTTAGAATATTTAATGAATTTAAAATACCCAAATCTTGGAAGGAAAGCAAGGATAACAATTATACCTAAAGATGGATGTGACATCATGTACCTTGGAAACTATAGACCGATATCCCTACTTAATGTTGATTATAAAATTTTCATCTCAATGATTGCAGAAAGACTAAAAAAAAAATATTTAAATGAATTTATCTCTTCAGACCAAAATGGATTTCTTCCCTATAGGCAACTTAAAAATAATATCAGGACAACTCTGGATACTATAGAATATTATGTGGATCATAGTGGTGATCAAGTTGCATTAATGTTTCGAGATGCCAAAAAGGCCTGGCAGTTCATCTTGCAGCAAATTAGAGATATGGAGCGAGGACAAAAATTCTTAAATGTAATTTTGGCAGTATATGAAAAACAAGAAGCTAGAATTTTGTAAATGAAGGGATAACAGACAAATTTCAAATTCAAAAAGGAACCAGGCAGGGATGCCCATTATCACCACTTTATTATGTCATTGGAGGTTTTAGCAAGAATAATTAGAAATGAAATAGAAATCAAAGGTCGAAAAATAAAAAAATGAAGAATTTAAATTATAAGCCTTCGCGGATGCCTTACTTTTTATATTAGAGGACCCACAAAATTCAGGACCAAAATTATTAAGCAATTTAGAAGAATTTCGAGAAGTCATGGGGCTAAAGACCAAAAAGGATAAAACAAAAATTATTACTAAAAACATGATAAATAAACAGAAAGAATTATTAGCAACGAGAATGGGCATCCAAATTGTAGAAAAGGTTAAATATTTGGGAATTACTATTTCGGCAAGATATACAACACTTACAATAAACAATTATGACCCATTAATAAAATGAATAATTAAAGATTTGGAAAAATGGGACAAATTAGGGCTATCCTTCATGGGAAGGATAGTAGTAATAAAGATGAATGTGCTGCCCAAATCACTATTCCTTTTTCAAAATGCATCTATAAAACTAGAAAAAAAGTGTTTTTATAATTTGAACAGAATAGCAACAAATTTTGTTTGGTGGAAGAAGAAATCAAGACTTAAGCTAAAGTTGCTGCAGAATGCTACTGAAAGAGGAGGATTTCGCCAACCTGACTGGGAGTTTATTACAGAGCCGCAAGATTAACTTGGGTGAAATATTGGATTAACCATAAAAATAAAAGAATTTTGATAGTAGAAGGTTATAACTTACAGTTAGGTTGGCACGCCTTCCTCTGGCAGAAGAAATCAAAAGGTTATAGTTATGTGCTTAGGCATAAAGTGAGACAGACTCTTTTAAACATTTGGAACAAGATAAAAAGATAAATGAAAATAGAAACTCCTATTTGGTTATCAACCCTGGAAGCATTGATGCACCCACACCTTTTGCGCCAAGGGAAAATCATCACCTATGAAGAGATATTAAACGAAAAAGGAGAACTACAAACTGGACAAGAGTTGAAGAACCAGGGAATCGAGGTAGAATGGTGGGCCTATTTGCAACTCCAATCAAAATATTTAAAAGACAAGAGAGAATAGGGAATTAGTAGAACTAGGACAAAATTGGATGAAATTTTATTAGGACCTGAGCAGAAGA
>BLBF01000039.1:43824278-43880061 GCA_015471245.1 Laticauda colubrina | reverse complement strand
CCAAATGAATTGGAAATATTGAAAAAAATTACAATGTGCGCAGAAATTGATAAATTAAAAAAAAGTACTGAAAAATAAGGAAGATTCGGATTATTATAAAACATGGGAGAAATTTTATGGTTGGCTAGAGATGAGGAAGATCAAGCAGAATAAGGAATTATTATATGTATATTTAAAGTGTATAGATGAAAATTGTGCAATATTACTATTGAATTTAGTGATGTAATGACAATGATTGATGTTAGGGAAACTGTACCATGTTCAACTTTTTTACTGTATGAATTGTGTGTCTTTGTGTTTATTTGTTTAATAAATAAAATCTTATATAAAAAAAGAATCTTGGGGAAACTCTGTAAAGTATTATCATAAAAGCCCAGACCAGCACAATGCCACTGAAAAAGAAAAACAAGAAATCCAAGAAGAAACCAGCATGGCTGCACAAAGATCTCTCTGGCAAACTGAAAGACAAAAAGGACTAGTATAAAAAATGGAAAGAGGGACTAAGACAACTAAGACAGAATATCAGCAAATAGCCAGAATCTGCAAAGATTAAGTCAGGCTCAGAGTGTACCAAGACATGCAACAAAAGTCAAAGATAATAAAAAAAAGTTCCACCAACATGTAAATAACAAGAAAAAAATAATGGAAACAGTTGGTCCACTAAAGAGAGAAGACAGCAAGGAAGTTACAGGCAACAGAGAGAAAGCGCAGCTGCCTAACTCTTTCTTTGCATCGATCTTCATGCAAAAAGAAACTATAGCCCAAACTACCAAAAACATAACTATAAAAGACAGACTAGAAATAATTTAAATTTAAAAAATAATAAGAGAACACCTGTCTGATCTTAACAAATACAAATCACTGGGACCTGATGAACTACATCCCAGAGTTCTAAAGAAGTGGCAGATGTCATTTCAGAACCACTGTACCATATCTTTCAAAAATCCTGGAGCACTGGGAAACTACCAGAAGATTGGAAAAGAGCTGATATGGTTCCCATCTTCAAAAAAAAAGAAAGAAAAACAAATAGACTCAGGAAACTACAGACTAATTAGCCTAACATCAATACCTGGGACGATACTGGAAAAGATAATAAAAAACCAGATCTGCCAACAACAAGAAATGAGTAAAGTAATAACCAGCAGTCAGTATGAGTTGGTTAAAAAAGATCATGCCAAACCAATCTTATTTCATTCTTCAACATAGTGACTACTGTAAATTGGTAGACCAGCAAGATACTATGGACATAATATACTTAGACTTCAGCAAGGCATTTGACAAGGTAAACTACAACCTACTTCTTGGTAAGCTACAAAAAAGTTGGATAGATAACATCACTAACAGATGGATTGGTAACTGGCTGACAAACCGTTTTCAACGACTAGTTCTTAATGGGTCTATGTCTACCTGAAGGGAAATAAGCAATGGGATACCACAAGGTTCTGTCTTAGGCCCAATACTTTTCAATATTTTCATAAATGACTTAGATGAGGGAAAAGAAGGGGAACTTCCCAAATTTGCAGATAATATTAAGCTTGCAGAAATAGTTAACATCCTAGAATAGGTGTTGGCAACCCGTGGCTCAAGAGCCACATGCAGCTCTTTGGGCCTTCTGCTGTGGCTCCCTGTCCCTTCAATGGCTGGCCCCATCCCTCACCCTTTCCTCCCTCACCTGGCCAGAGAAAGTAAGGGACACTGGGTCCTATCTAACAAAATGAAGTTTAATGTAAAGTCTTACACTTAGGCAAGAAAAATCAAAGTACACATATAAACTGGGTGAAACCAGACTTAATAGCAATAATTGTGTGAGGGATTTTGGAGTCTTAGTAGACAACCAACTAAATATGAGCCAGCAGTGTGTAGCACCAACCAAAAAAGCCAATGCAATCCTAAACTGCACTGAGGGATACAATGAAGATCAAGTAAGACCACACCTAGAATACTTCATCCAGTTTTGATTACCATCCTATAAAAAAGCAGTGTTCCAATATTTGAGGAGCTGCCACAAAGAGAAAGGGGTCAAGCTATTTTCCAGGTCATCTGAAGGCCAGACAAGGAAGAATGGATGGACACTGATCAAGGAAAGATTCAACCTAGAAATAAGGAGAAATTTTCTGACAGTGAGAACAATCAACCAATGGAACAGCTTGCCTTCAGAAGTTGTGGGAGCTTCATCATTGAAGGCTTTCAAGATGAGATTGGACTGCCATTTGTCAGAAGTGGTTAGGGCCTCCTGCTTGGGTGGGGTGTGTGTGGATTAGATGACCTACAAGGTCCCTTTCAGTTCTGTTAACCTGTAATGTGTAATACATACATACATACATACATACATACATACATACATACATATAAAAGCTTGTATTCAGATTGAGAATATCCTAGTGGATGAACAAATAGATTTTAAAGAAATATGTTCAACCTTGCTTCATGGAGTATATTGTAGGAAAATTATACACAAAAATTCAAAAGGAAACTATATACAATATTTCCTGATCTAAAAATCAACGTTTGACTCTATTGCAAGGGAATGTTTGTGGAAAAATCTGGAAGAATCATCAATAAACAGCAATCCAAGATGGTGCCAATGATGGCTGCCTCGGTGAAATGCTCTCTAATGGTTTCTTTAATTTTTATTACTCTCTGCAATTCACTACGGATTTCATACTCACGAGACCATCTGTTAAGAATTGGGCAATGTTTCTTTAAGGAGCAGCTTTCTGATTCCTCCCACCCTCTTTGGAAATGTGGAGGAGATTCTAACTAATTCCCATGCTATGGATTACAGCAAACAAAGGAAAGAAGCGGCAGCACCGAAAAAGGAGATGTGGTAAAAGAGCGGGAATTTTGAATAGACTAAGAAATGGAGGGGAACCCCTCTTTCTTCAATCTTTCTGACAAATTTACACTCACTTTGCAAACAAGATGGATGAAATACTCTTTTTAAATAGATGCAATTCTGATTTCTACAGCTCATCAGTTCTCTGTTTTACTGAAACCTGGCTTAATGCAGAAATTCATGATGACAACAGCATATACACCCCAAGATTCCAGTTATTTAGATCAGACAGAATTGAAGAGACATCAGGTAAAACAAAGGATGGAGGATTTTTTTTTATATGTCAATAACAGCTGGTCTCAGGATTTTATTATAATAAAAAAATCTGCGATGAAAACTTAAGAGTCTTTACATATCAGCTGCAAGCCATTTTATTCTCCTCATGAGTTCTCATTTCTCCTAATAGCTGCATATGTTCCTTCATAAGCATATATAAACAAGGCATTTTGAACTCTAGCTGATCAAATTATAGAGGCTGAAGCCAAACACCCAGATTTCTTTCCCATCATTTTAGGAGATTTCCATCAAGCAAATTTAAATAAAGAGCTCACAAAATATTTCCAGCATATAAATTGTCCCACCAGAGGCAAAAAATACTTTAGACCATTGCTACACAATAGTAAAAGATGCACATAGGTCTTTATTACAAGCAGCTGTGGGACACTCTGATCACTGCATGATTCACCTTGTACCTGCCTACAGACAAAGACTTAAAACCATGAAACCAACAATTAAATCAATGAAGACTTGGTTGAATGAGACAAAGTTGAAGCTCCAGGTCTGCCTTGATTGCACTGATTGGAATATTTTTGAAGATGCCTCTGCTGACATAGGTGAGCTCACAGATAGTGTAACTTCATATGTTAGCTTCTGTGAAGACTTATGTGTACCAACAAGGAACCTGCAAATATATAGTAACAATAAACCTTGGTTCACAGCTAAATTTAAGCAGTTATATCATTCCAAAAAGGAAGCCTACAGAAAAGGTGACGGAATGCTATACAGTCAGACCAGAAGCATATTAACAAGAGAGATCAGAGCAGCAAAAAGAAGCTACTATGAAAGTTAAGGGATCAGTTCTCAACAAATGAACCAGCAAACATGTGGAAAACTCTTAAAAACATTACTGGCTACACAAACCTCCTTCCCAGGCAGAAGGAAATCAATAACTAGGAGATGACCTGAATGTGTTTTATTGCAGGTTTGAAAGGAAACTACAGCCACCTATCTCCACAACCCCCATCTCAAACACACCAGCAACAGTCAAGCCTCTTACAACTGATCCCAACCCATTGAGTTCACAAGCTCCGGTAATCACAGAAAAATAAGTGCAAGATTTATTTCACAGATAAAAGCCAGGAAAAGCACCAGTCCCAGACAAGATAACTCTTTCTTGCTTAAAAGTCTGTGCTGATAAATCAGAATCTTCAATAAATCAGTAGATATGCTATGTTCCTTCTTGCTTCAAATATTCTATCATCCCAGTGCCAAAGAAGCCCTCCATCAAGGAACTAAATGACTACAGACCAATTGCTCTAACATCTGTAGTTATGAAAACCTTTGAAAGGCTAGTGATGTCCCACCTGAAAACCATCATGGATTCGCTGTTAGATCCCATCCAGTTTGCATACTGAGCAAATAGATTGACAGATGATGCTGTTAATATGGCTCTGCACTACATCCTAAAATACCTTGAATCTCCAAATACCTATGCAAGGATCCTCTTTGTAGACTTCAGTTCAGCATTCAATACCATCATTCCAGACATTCTTCTAACTAAACTAAACCAGCTAGCGGTATTTGAACACACTTGTAAGTGGATCATAAGCTTCCTAACAAACAGGAAGCAGTAGGTGAAGCTAGGCAGAATCACACCTGATATCTATACAATTAGCACAGCCCCCCTGCCCCAGGCTGTGTGCTTTCTCCACTTCTGTTCTCCCTATATATCAATGACTGCATCACAAACGATTCATCTGTTAAAATACCGAAGTTTGCATATGATACAACAGTGATTGGTCTCATTCAAGACAATGACAAATCCGCATATAGATGGGAGGTTGTACAACTTGCCTCATGGTGTAACAGGAACAATCTGGAACTGAATACACTCAAAACCATAGAAATGGTGGTAGATTTTAGGAGAAACCCTCCCATACTACCACCTGTTACAATACTAGATAAAACAGTGTTAACAGTAGAGACCTTCAAATTTATAATATCAAAAATGTCATTAAAAAAGCACAACAAAGAATGTTCTTTCTGCACCAACTCAGAAACCTCAAACTGCCCAAGGAGCTGCTGATCCAGTTCTACAGAGGAATTATTGAATCTATCATCTGTACCTCTATCACTGTCTGGTTTGGCTCTGAAACCCAACAAGACAGACACAGGCTTCAGAGAGTAATTAGGACTGCAAAAAACAATTACTACCAACCTGCCTTCCATCAAGGACCTATATACTGCAAGAGTCAAAAAGAAGACTGAAAATATTTAGACTCCTCACATCTCAAACATAAATTGTTTCAATTCCTACCCTCAAAACAATGCTATAGAGCACTGCAGACCAGAACAACTAGACACAAAGTTTTTTTCCCAAATGCCATAACTCTGCTAAACAAATAATTCCCTCAACACTGTCCAACTATTTACAAAGTCTGCACTATTATTATTACTATTAATCTTCTCATCACTCATCACCCATCCCCTTCCACTTGTGAATGTATGACTGTAACTTTGCCACTTGTATCCTTACTATTTATATTGACTGTTTCCTAGTATGATTTGATTGCTTATTGTACCTTATGACTATTATTATTGTACTTTATGATTCTTGACTCTTGATGAATATATCTTTTCTTTTATGTACACTGAGAGCATTTGCACCAAGACAAATTCCTTGTGTGTCCAATCACACTTGGCCAATAAAGAATTCTATTCTATTATAATTAAAATCAACCCAGAAAAGGACTTAAACAAAGAACCAAAAGGGTGTTTATAAGGATATATAAGTTAGCTTCATTTTTAAAAAATATTTATGCAATTAATTTGCGCCTTTCCTTTTATATTTCTAATTACCATTTTCCCAGATCCTTGTACTTTTATAGGCTAATGATGTGGCATTGGTATAACAGACTGGAATCAGGTTGACAGTATTTTCAAGGTACTGTGTATATGTGTGTCTTCCTTACATTATGAAAAGACTAAGGTGTAAGAGATATAAATGGATTATGAATGATCCCATGATCAGTCAGAGATTGTGCAGCTACACTGTGCAGTTATGGTTTGTTGGTTTTTTTTAATACAAAAGGAGAAATATCTTCCCCCTATCTGATAACTAAGATTCTTACTATATTACTGTATGATATTTCATGTTGGTACTATATTCAGAATTGAATAAATGGGAAAAAATCATCTATTTTTCTATTTTGAGTTTACCTAAATGTGCTAAGAATAATGGATGAAAGCATATACACTAAAACATATTGTATACACTGAAAACACACAATTTAGTCCATTCACTACCAGTTTCTTCCAACTGCTTGGATGTCATCTCCATCACCATTTTGGCTAGGACTGCAGGAGAGGACCTGCCTGTGTAATATCTACCCAAAGAGCACCTCAGATTTTATGAAGAACCTTGATTTAAAGGCAGGTTTAGCACTCTTTTGAAAGGATTCTTTGCGAGTGAAAACTTTACACCAAGCTTGAAGGGATCCAACCTTGAATTAAGTAGGAATTCTCTGACACCAGAGCTGCTAAGTTGCCAGGACTGATGAGAACAGTTTTCATGCAGCATTTGCCTATGCTCAGAAGTGGCTGGCCACTGGAATTCTGTGAGTTGAAATTCACACATCTTAAAGTTGCCGAGGTTGAGAAACACTTATCTGAAGAATAAACCCCCCAAGTAGCCTCAAGAGGTCTCAGGGAGAGTGCTTCAGTTATTGCAAAGAAATATGATATTTCCATCCCCACCACCATCCTACCAAATCTGTTCATCAGCTGGAGTTCCCTAATATTTTTAATACCTTGAATCAGGAAAATTCCAAGATGTTTTGCACGAATACAGTTGGGTTCCTAGGTATTAAGAGTGCTAAATTTGTATTTGCTAAAAACTGGAAAAGCGAGAAAATAACCAACACAGGAAGAAGTTATTAAGAAAATATTGGAATGTTCTGAAATGAGTAGATTGACATTTGAACTCAGAGAACAAAAAGATAAACAATTTTATAAGATTTGGGATCTATTCTATCAATGGTTAGACAATAAAACATGGTAATGAAATATGTAGATTTTTAGAATATCATGAATATATAGAGATGTATTATTTTTATTATATCTACAAAATGATTATAGGATAGATTTGAGATGATAATATGAACTGCTATAAAACAAATTAAGTAAAATATGGATTACCCTGTAAAACATGAATAATAGTATAGTCAAATGATTGATTAACAATGATATTAATGTATTTAGGAATATTTGATTGACAATACAAGAACATATGCAATGTAATTGTAAGTGAAGACAATACCTGTCAGTGAATACTTCAGCTTCAACCATAACAACACAAGAGCACACAATGAATACAAACTCAAGGTTAACTGCACCAAACTTGATTGCAAGAAATGACTTCAGCAACAGAGTGGTCAAGGCCTGGAATACTCTACCTGACTCTGTGGTTTCTTCCCCAAACCCCAAAAACTTTAACCTTAGACTGCCTACTATTGACCTCACTCCTTTCCTAAGAGGTCTGTAGGGGCATGCATAAGTGCACTAAGGTACCTACCATCCCTATCCAATTGTTTGTTTTTCTTATATGTACCCATTTCATGTATTCATAACTATATACTTATATATTCATGTATACATTTCATACATTTCATGTATTCATAACTATATACTTATATACTCATATAAACATTTCATACATTTCATGTATTCATAACATATACTTATACCTATTATCTTGTAAGCGATTGACAAATCAAATAAATAAAAAGTGGAAGCACATAAAAAAATTGTAAACCAACCGCCACGCTGTATGCATATATCTGGAAGATGGCTTGATGTTTTTTTATGTTGTGTTTGTCTATGTTTGTCTTAAAAAATAATAAAACTTTATTAAAAAAAAAAAGAGTGCTAAATTTAAGCCAAATGCCATCCCTGTACATGAATATGAATAGTCCTGAAACGCATATTGCCACGTAACTCTGAGAATCAGGAACAAGGTGACACTTTTAAGTCGGCATCTCTCCTGAAAGGCTGACTGTCAGCATATATGTCGCTCTCGCCCGGATCCTAATTCCTCAGGCTTCAGCCACTCCACAAAGCCTGAACTCGGCTTTTAAGGGGGGGGGGGGGGGAGAAAGTGGGGCAGATGCGGGCGACCGTCAGAGGGCAGTGAGGGGTATCCGGATGGTTGGCAGTTCGAATCCAGGCAGACTCGCCGCGGGAAGCGGAGGGAATAATTCGCCGGCTCCTCCCTTTCTGCCATCCCGGGGAGCCCGCCGCGTCCAGGCTGGAAGTCGAGGTTCGGAACTCCCTCCGAGCTAACCGTCTCCCGCGGAGGAAGACGCAGGGCGTGCCAGGATCCCAGCCACTTCTCCCTCCCGGCGTCGCTTCCGGGCCGAGCCCCCTCCAGCCGCGCCGTGCGACCGCCGTTTCTTCTCAGCCCGTCCGCCGCGCGAACAGAGTTGACTATATATGGTCAAAGCCGGGAGTAAGCGAGAGTTGGGCGAGCTGCGCTTCCTGCTTTGCGCAGCCGGGAGTTGACGTCGCTCCCCCCGCCGGAGGAGGTGGAAGAGAGACGAGACTGGCCGAGCCCTGCCCTGCCCTGCCTTGCCTTGCCTTGCCCCCTCCGCGGACGTGTCGCCCTCGAAGCCGCCGCAGTCGCGAGTGGCAGCCACCATGCCCTACCAGCTGAGTGAGTCGTACGCGGGGAGGCTGTCAGATAGGCCGGGGGTGGTGGTGCCTGTGGGGGACTCCCTCCCGGGACCAGCGGGAAGGAGGCGGAGGACGAAGAGCGGAGTCCCGGCTGGCCCCGTTCCAGTCGCTCCGAGGCTCCCTGCGCTTCTTCCTTCGATAGAATGAGATGGCGGACCTCTCTTGGGAGGGGCCCGGAGAGCTGAGGAGAGATGGCGGGAGAGGGGGGGGGGGGGGGGGGGGGGGGGGGGGGGGGCATCTGGAAAAATACAGGTCCGGTCGTTTCGGAATCCGCCGTCTGGCCGGGAAATCTTCCCAGATCCTCGCGCGTTGCCGGGCCTAGGCGGGTTTCTTGATCTGGCAGGAAGGAAGAGGGCTGGCCGGAGCCGCTTGCCATTTCGTGGCTGAGTCGGGGCCCACAGGTTACATTTGGGGCCCACCGCCTCCCTCTTCCCGCCGCTGAGGCTAACGCTGTGTCTGTCCCCTTCTCTCGTAGAGACGGTGTTTGCCAGCCTCCCGCAGGTCGAAAGGGGGGTCTCCAAAATCATGGGCGGAGATCCGAAAGGCAACAATTTCTTGTATACCAATGGAAAATCTGTCATCATTCGAAACATAGATGTAATGTATTCTAGTTTTTATATTTACCCAGTGTGAAGCTTCCGTGTGGAAAGCCACTTAATCGGTGACTTGGTACTTTCTGTGTAACTGAGGGAGGGGATATCTGTGCCGATCAAGGAGGGCGTGGAGAAGCCGCTGGAGCAGATGAGTCAAAAGAGCTAAGAATATCGAAAGGCCAGGTTGCCTTTCGGGCATGAAATTCAGAGTAGGAATGGTGGAAGGCAGCTGTTCTAAAATAGCACGAAAATCCGGAAAAAAAAACAAAAAACCACAAAGGATAGTTCAATGGCTATAATTACTGTGAGATATAGTTAGGTTGGGTGTGTGCACAGTTAATAAAAGATCCAGAATAAGTGCGTTGAATTGCCAGCACAAGCCCTCCTTCCTTATGCTTCAAGCCCCTCTTTTTTTTCCCACATCCAGGTCACTTTAAAGTGGATTTTATTCCTTCTCCCTCATACTCATGTGGAAGCCAGAGAAAAGAGGGTCTGTTTTAATGACTAACAGAGAAGGGCTATGATTGTACTTGCACAAAGTCCAAATCAATTGATCAGCATAATGTTTAAACTATACATAACCTTTATTTATTTATATATAAACATGCAAAGCACTAGATACTTGAACAAAAGACGACCTCCCTCATACTCATGTGTAAGCCAGAGAAAAGAGGGTCTGTCTAAATGACTAACAGAGAAGGTCTGTGATTGTACTTGCACAAAGTCCAAAGCAATTGATCAGAATAATTTGTAAACTATACATAACCTTAATTTATTTATATATAAACATGCAGAGCACTAGATACTTGAACAAAAGACCAATTAAACAATTAAATATTAAGACTTGACCTCGCCTGCAACGTTGAGGGGTACCTATGATGGGCTAGACAGGACTGGGAGGGGTGATCCAGAGTGAGTGCCAAAGCCTGGGGGGGAGGTCAGCTAAACATTGGGGCTTGCACCCAGCTAGGGGTGTCAAACGGTGCGGAGGGGGGGCAGCTGAACTGCCCATTCAGTTTTAGGCTGGAGTCCAGGTGCAGAGGCAACGGCACTGGGGAGCGGTCAAAATGGGAAGCCCCTGCCTATTGCCTGTGGCAGCTTCCCATTTTCACCCACCTTTCCCGTTGCAGTTTCTGCAGTATTGTTCGACACCCCCTCAGGCACCCTCCTCAGCTGCGCACAAGCATTGGTGCCCTGCAGTTTGTGCAGTATTGTAGTGCAAGATCACAGGAGATCAGTCGTGTGAGATCTTGCACTACTGATCTTGCACTACTGTAGTTTAGGTCTCTCTTCTTTGTGAACTGAGGGTTGTACAAGATCCAGCCATAGAGTGCAGATGATGAGATTTTGGGGCAGTGAAATAGCCTTTCATGAATCTTCCTATCGACTTGAAAATGCCTTTTGCACCATTCCAGTCTCAGTACGAAGAGAGTTTACAAGCCAGTGGGAGGCTTGAAGCAAGGCGATTTCACTGCCCCAAAGTTTTGTCTGCTTGCAAATTGCTCTTTGCGCCAAGACAGTGCAAAAGGCGTTTGCAAGCCAATGGGAGACTTGAAGCAAGGGATTTTATCAGAGTATATTCATGAACTGGAATAGAGTTTAGTAACAAAGTCAGCCAATGAATAGGCATGGCAACAGACCAGCCAATGGGAGCTGAATTGGAAAGTGAAACTAGAAGTAGCCTGGGTGTGGCTCTAGTCGCTGCTTGTGTTTTGGTTGTGTTACATTGGAAGAATCTACTATTGGTACTGTACATTTTACTCATTTTATTCTGAATATAAAGAAGTTAATGAATCCTGCTGAATCAGTCATCTGTGTGTGCTTTCTGCATTTGAATTTCTGCTGGAAAATCTAACAGATTTCCCTGCCCCAAAGTGCCAGCTTGCAAACACTTTTCATGCTGTCCCAATCCTCCTCCGCGTTCAGGAAAAGACTAGGGCAGGGGGAGACAGATTGGCAGTGCTGCCGCCAGCTTTGACTTTCCCATGCGGGGGCAGGGTGGTCCCTTTGAAAGGGGTGTGAGAGGCCAGGCTGACGAGCAGGACATGGAGGTTCTGGTGCAGGCACGGTGCTGATCTATAACTTGGTGTGGCCGTTCGGGCTGGAACATGGTAAGTCTCAGATCTGACCTGAGTGGCTGCCCTGAACCCAGCAAGAGACCACCCCGCCAAAGGAGACAGCAAACACATGCATCCTGGGTGAAATGGGGCGGGGCAGCGGGGCAGCCTCTTGAGTCACATCTCAGGCTGACCACCTTCAGGCCCGGATGGCCACCACCAGGTTGTAGAATAGATCAGAGCCCGCATGCCCCACTTGTTGGCCTGAGAGGCTTCACTTTCACTGGGACCCAACCTCCCCCGATTTGGAAAGCCATGGCTGGGCTTTTCTGCTGCAAACCCTGACTCAGGTGAAGGAAGTGAGGGGTGCTCTCTGCACATGCCCAGAGGCTACCTCATTGACACCCCCCCCAGGCAGTCTCTCTCCCGATCTACCCACCTAAGCGCCGGGCCAGGGCACAGCCTCTTCAACTCATCCCAAATTCATATTGCGCCCTCCAGATGTGATTTCTCGCTGCTTCATCCACGGACTCCCCTGGCTAAGCCCCGTCCGCGGGTGCCGCCTTAAGAGTGCAAAGTGTGGGGCGAGGCTCTGCCCACAGATTGGGAAACCCAGACCAGTTTTGCCAGTGGGACTCTTGCCTGGCAGGTTCAAAAGACATGGGAGCCCATGGATGCCAGGGGGAGAGCACAAACTTTCCAACAGGAGCAGGGGCTATCCTAGTGAAAGGGAAGTGCTGCCCGTCTCTCCCTTCTCCCTTTCTGAGCCTGGACTCGCAGCCGGTGATGCTTCCCTTTCACTGGGACCATCCCAGCCCCCGCGTTGGAAAGCCAGGCCCCAGGGACACCAGGCCCTGCACGTTTGCTGCCTACTGTGTGCTAGCCTAGCCCGCTGATCTAAGTTTGACGGCTTTCTGGCCCTGATGGCTGCTTCCAGGTTGTAGATCAGTGCCAGGTTCATTTTGGCCTCTTGGGCCATGTAATTTCTGTATTTTCAACTTTGTCATTCCTGTTTCCAACCGCATCTTGCTTTCATACTCTGTCAGTTTTAGATGCAATTTGATTATAAAACTCATCAGCCTCATCTTCTATAGCCTAAGCAATTGAGGCATAAACTCAGATAATCATAATAAAAGGTTATCCGCAAAGTTGAATTGATATTATTCAGTCATTGACTGTATAGTACTCAAGTACTGTCCTTGCATATCTTAGTTATGAAAGGTTCCATTTTCATATAAAACAGGATCGCCTTCTCTCTGCCAGCATCCAGTTCCAGTCCTCCATGTGTTGTCTGTTTCATCTTTCACTTGTGTTGAGCATGTTCATTCTACAGGCCCACTGTAATCTTGTCTTTGCATCTTTTTCCATCCAAGAAATTGGATGGCATCATTGGAAACTAGGTGTCCTGAATTTAACCTAGCCACAAACATAAATATCACCAGTATTCCAAAAGATCTTCACATCTTTTCAGTAGCATACTGAGTGCCATCTATTTTGAGACATTCATCATTCAGCGCGATAGATTCAGTGATTTTGTCTTGCCTTTCCATGTGGTTTTCTTGGTTAAATATAGCAATATTTTACTATTGCCTTCTCCTATGCACTACTGTAGCTTTGCCATTATTGCTCAAGTGATCTAATGGGCAGTACACATGTGGGTACTGCCCATTAGAGGTACCTGCTTGGTGACATCACTGGGATTCTATACTCTTGTCATGCATTCCTGCCTTCGTCATTCCCAAGAACACCCTATCATCTCAGTAAGGTTGTAGCAACATTTGGGCTTATTTTGACATACAGTGTGCAAAGTCAGGTAGATCTCTGTATGCTAAATACAGAAATGTTCAGATTACATTTTGTCTCAAGATGTAATTTAAGACAAAATGTAGTCTGAAAATTTTCTAAAATCTAAATTTCAGTAAGGAAAAGTACTTCTATTTTGGCTTTTAATGCTCTATGCAAACTGACAATTTATGTTTAGAAATAGTTTTATTAGAATAGTAGGATTACTTTGAAGATATCTTAATTCAGAAAATCACATCTATTTTATGTTACTTATTTATCTTATTTAATGGATTACAGAACTGCTCAACTCATACATTGGTGTATCGTTAAAAAAATAAATATGAAATATAAAATGGTGACCAAATATGATAGTTATATAACCATTGTGGGACTATTCAACTTCCTTTCTTTGGAAAGTTATATTTTGAAATTCTATTTTTCTTACAGAACCCAGCAATTGCTGACATCTATACTGAACATGCCCATCAAGTTGTGGTGGCCAAGTATGCACCCAGTGGCTTCTATATTGCATCTGGAGGTAGAGTGTAAAAGTGTAAATATGCATTTCTTGGTAATCCAATGCAGGTTCATGTTCACTTATGCCCATCAAGAAGTGTGTTTCTCTGCTTCCTTATGATTTTCTGTGACCTTCAATGTTGTATACTTAGCAACAGCAATACTGCTTAGACTTAAATACTGCTCCATAGTGCTTTACAGCATTCTTTTGAGAGTGGTTTATAATATCAGCATATTGTCCCAACAAACTGGATCCTCATTTTACTGATCTTGGAAGGATGGAAGGCTGAGTCAACCTTAAGCCAGTCAGAATCGAACTCCAGGCTATGGGGCGACCTGCTGCAATACTGCAATCTAACCCCTATGTTACCAAGGCTGTTTTAATTTGCTGCTATTGATATAATACTGGATCAATATTATATTCTTGGGCTGCAGTGTGAATCTTTTGAATGATTCTTTCATTGCAGGATCTAATCTGGGTCTGTCACTGGGACCAGAAGGTATCGCCGTAAACAGTTCAGGCACAACGTGTACCCACAAGCAGTTATGACAAGATGCCTATGCAACTTGCAAGGAAGAGAAAGGAAGAAATGTATAGAATAGGAGTCGACAACTTGGCAGCATAAAGGAAACAATAGCCAACAACTTAATAGCTGGCCATCAATACCCCAATCAACCATTTGAAAAGAAAGGCACACCCAATCAACTACCACATAAATGTTGTGCATAGAATAACCCAAAGCACACATTCTGATAGAAGATCCCTGAGGATGGCTCCAGCACAAGTCTGAAAGCTTGGGAGACTAAACCTCTGGTCCCAGTGTCTGACCCAAATTGGATCCTGAACATTATCCTAGGACACACATACATGCCTTCATTTGTGATTCTTCCATTGATGATTTAGATGTGCTTCTACTCTAAGCCACATTTCTCTTTCCAACCCCCCCTCCTTTCTTCTTTGTGTTATCAGCTAATCTTGGAGAGGACAGACAAGGACAAGAACAATAGTGCTTAAAATTTTGAGTTTTCAATATTTCTGATTTGACCTAAAATGTCATCTGTTGTCTGCACAAATTAATTTATTGAGGAAAATGATCCAATATGCATATTTGTGTATGGCAAAGTATATGAACCTTTACTTTCAGTAACTGTGACCCCCCCTACCCCGGCCAGCAATAATTTCAACTAAATATTTCCAATAACTCTTGAAAATCCACCAGCTGGAGAAATGTTAATCCATATCCTCCTTACAGAACAGCTTTTTCTCAGGGATGTTGGGGAGCTTCTTCACATGAATTGCTTGCTTTAATCCTTCAACAACATTTCTATGAAATTAAGGTTAGGATTTTGGCTTGGCTTTCCAAAACAAATTTCTTATGCTTTCACCATTTTTTTGGGTTCTATAATTTGTGAACTTTAGGTTGCTGTTTTGCTGCATGACCCACTTTCTCTTAAGTAGTTCATGACAGATACCCTGACACTTTTCTGCAGAATTTGCTGGCATAATTCAGAATTCATAGTTTCATCACTGATGGAAAGCCAATAGTGGCAAACCAGAAAAGCAGGGCCAAACTATGGAACTGCCACTACCATGTTTCACAGAGGGGATAATGCTGGAATGCAGTGTCTGCTTTTCACTGGTGTCACCAAAATATTTTTCAATTAAGCCAGAAAGTTCAGTTTTGGTCCCATGTGTCCACACAATGTTTTTCCAACAGTCTTCTGAGTTATTCATACGCTCTTTGACAAATTGTACACAGGCAGCAATATTCTTTTTGGAGAATTGTGGCTTTCTCCTTACACCCTACCATCTGTACCATTGTTCAATGTTCTTTTGATATGGGATTCATGAACACTCACATTTTCTAGACATTGTTATGGGATTCTTGATGACTTCCAAAAGTATTACATGCCTTGCTCTTGGTATGATATTGGTTGGTTGACCACTCCTGGGAGGGTAATAGTGATGTTGAATTTCCTCAATTTGTACATGATCTGCAAACTCTTTGGAAATACATAGTGCTAATGAACACCATCAACCGTTTTTCAGAAGCCAGAGGTTTTTGGAAGTCCTTAGACCTCCTAAGACTCCCATATCCCTGTATTGTAAAGATCAGATCCTGTATTGTTATGAACACCCAGAATATTGTTCTTAAAATAAAGCATTCTCCCACCTATTATTATTCCATTGATTGAAACCACTGACTCTTAATTTCCCCTCCTGCTGAACTGAACATTGCACATACTTTTGCCAAATACAAATATATGGCTTTGAATCATTTCCCTCAAGTAAGTGAAGGCATATAATGTTTTTGACTGATTTCTTCTTTTCTTTACCAGTTTTAGGACTTGAGTGGAGAACAAGTCATGTTTTAGGTCAAATGTATGCAGAAATACTGAAAATTTAAAAGGATTCCCAAATATTTAAGCACACTGTACATTCAGATTCTGTAGTGTTATAAACATTGCATAATATTTCTGCTTGGTGCAAAATATAGCTAGGGTATTTTTAGTCCCAGAATAAAATTGCCTTGTAAAAATTGCAGTGATTTTCTTTCTCTTACCATAAAGTAAATTAAATCCAATAATTTATATCCTTTTGCTTATTTATTAAATCAGCAGTGCAATTTTATTTATACTTCTTATATAATATAACTATAGTTACATCCATTTTGCATTAAAATGAATTTGGTGAACTTTATAAATTATGTAAATCAAGCAATGCAAGGAAAAGATTAAAGGGTACAGCATAATATGTTGCTTTCTTGAAATATAGGTCAATAAAACAAAATGAATTTTATTTAACACTTTCTTCAGGGGATTTTATTTAACATTTATATGAAGGTCCAGGCCATTTGGCAGGATAGGGCTAGTACATCTGTCCTCATGCTCCTTGATCTCTCAGCACCTTTCAATACTGTTGATTGCAGTAGCCTTCTGGACTGGTTGTAAGGTTAAGAGGGGAAGGTTACCATGTTACAGTGGTTCTCTAGCTTTCTTTGTGGCTGGTGTCAATTGGTGTTAGTGAGAAAGTGATTGAGTCTTTGGCCTTTCACTTGTGGAGTGCTACAGGACTTGCTGCTCTCATTTATTTTGCTTAACATCTACATGAAACCTTGAATGGAGTCATCTATCAGTCCAGGGTCAGATATCTTCAACATGTTGATGATACCCTATTGTACAAAATAGTCCTGGGCCAACCATGTGATGCTATTGAGGTTCTGTCCCAGTGTCTGAAGGCTCCTGAATGAGTGAGGAACAGATTGAGAAGATGTGATTATTTGGCACATTCTGGGTCCAGAGATAGTCCACATTCTGGGTCTAGAGATAGACATGAACATGGTCTTGGCATTTACAAAATGTTCACAACTTGCCCTTAGTGCAAAACCAATCTTCAATGCAAGATATGAGCATATCACTTCCGTATTAAAAAATCTGTATTCATTGTCAGTGCTAATTTTTAATGTTAGTTAATTGATAAAATTTTACATTTGTTTAAATCCTTAAGGCTTAGATCTTTATTTGAGGCCTCCAACCCCTGTTAAATTGGCCTGGTCATTAAAAATCTAGAAACAGAAGAGAGCTTTCTCCTGTAGCTCCGAATGCACTCTTGCAACAAAGATATGACTCCCATGTTTTACATCTTGAGAAGAATAGCATCTCTTTGGTCAACTTTAATGGACAATGGTTTTATTATTATTATTTTTTATTTTTATTGTCCATATTCAGCATATGTTATAATTTATAAAGCTATCTTGAATACTCTTTTTGAGCAGAAAAATGTCATAAGCATAGATAAAAGCAAAACTAATGTTTGTTCATTTGTAGTCATATGAGTACTTTAGAGCTGGTATATTTTAAATTTTGTAAGTTAGAATCTGATAGATATGCAGTAGTTTAATCTGGCTTGACAAATTATTTCTCTATGTGTTTGTGCTTTGACAGATATCTCTGGAAAGCTTAGAATTTGGGACACCACACAGAAAGAACATTTATTAAAATATGAGTATCAGCCATTTGCAGGAAAGATAAAAGATATTGCATGGACTGAAGATAGTAAGAGAATTGCTGCTGTTGGAGAAGGAAGGGAAAAGTGAGTAAGCCCAAATTCTATTAAATCCCTTATATTCTTTATTCTTAGCTCTTTCTTTGGCTTTTTGGTTTCCAGATGAAATCTACTTGTTTAAGACTTGAATCTTTCTTAAGAATGCATCTCCTTCGACTCCATAACCAAAACACTCTCTTTTTAATGGCATTAATGACAAAAGTTTGTTGTATTAAATCCTCATTATCATGGGATTCATCCTGTTGGAATTCAAAATATAAAAACTTAACCCTGTTTAAAATGAGGTGGGATAACACGGGAAAATGGTTGGTGCAAGAATTATTTCTTAGATCACTAAATTCAAGCTTTTGTTTTTAAATTTCCACATCCAGAGCTGAAGTGGCGTTTTAAAGAATTCTAAATTCTAAGAAATCTCCCATGTATAACATAATCTATTCCTTTGTTGTTGTATGTACATTTATCTTTTCACTGTAGTTCAGCATCAACCATTTTTATCTTCCTATGGTTATAAAGCTCTTACATATCAAAAGGTGGAGAAAATCTAGGAAAAAGGAGAACTGATTTCAGCTTTGCTGTAATGAGATCTGTTGCCTTTATGTCCAGAAATATTGGCACCATATTTTCTTCTCTAGTTTTGAATGCTGTCAACATCCTTTTTTCCTAAAATGGCGCTTCTGCTATGAAATATTGTCTATTTTTCCTTCCAGCTTTCTTATATAAATACATAGGATATTTCTTTTCAGGAATTATGTATTTGTAAATAAAGCAGTAATTTAAGACATTATGTCAATAAGAAACTCATGCTTTGCTTTGCTGGTATTCACCAAGCAAAGAAGTTTTATTTAAAATTATTATTTGCTTATAGATAAAATTCTTTTTTGTGTGTGTTCTTGAAGTGTAGAATTAATCTTTTAGCAGTTGCTACAAAAAAATCAGTTGGTATTGCAGCCCATTTTTGTTCATCTTTGAGAACCTTTTTTATTTTATTCTTAAATTACATGATAAAAACATTAAGTGGGAAGAAAAAAATTAAGAGGAACAAATAGAAACTTATTTTTTTAGCCTTTGATTTCATTATTTTTCTAAATGATACAATAAGGAGTAATGTTGAAGTTGCATGAGCATAATCAGTTACTTTAATGTGTATTAAAAAGAATTAAGCCTTTGTTTTGCATAAATAGATTTGGAGCAGTCTTCTTGTGGGATACTGGTTCTTCAGTAGGCGAGCTTGCGGGTCACAACAAAATAATAAATACAGTGGACATTAAACAGACGAGGCCTTATCGCTTAGCAACTGGCAGTGATGACAACTGTGCTGCTTTCTTTGAAGGACCACCATTCAAGTTCCAGTTCACCATTAGTGTGAGTTTATTTTCTTTCCTAAGCAGGGCCTAGCTTTGGGATCAGAATCTTCTCTCACCTTCCTGTGGTAGCTGAAAGCAGTTTCCACATCTTGAGAAATAGGCAACTTCACTTATGGAGGATTGTTGTAGAGCAGGAGTGTCAAACTCACACCGTCACGGCGGTGTCACATGACGTATTCGGACTTTTTCTTCCTTCACTAAACTGGGTGTGTGCGTGGCCAGCACAAGGTGCATCCGGCCCATGGGTCAGGAATTTGATAGCCCTGTTGTAGAGGGTCTGCATCTGCAGTATGTCAATGAGGTGTTGCTTCTGGAGACCTGAAAGCTCCTTTGTACAAACAAGATGAAAAGCATTTGTAGTGAACATGTTAAAAGTCTCAGAGAAGCCTGTATAGATAGGGATCCATGTGTGTTGATTTTTCCACATGTGGAAGTCTACGCTGGTGTTAAGGATAGAGAAAGCCATATAAGCTTTCTCTATCCTTAACACTTCTGTTGTAACGCTCTATCCTGAACATTCTTATAATGACCTTCTCTGAATGCCTGTCCAGAAGGTTCAGGAAAGTATGTAACTCTTAACAATGAGATAATTTTGCCCATCTTTTTGCTCCCTCTCTTGGTTCATTGAAGCTAAACTGCATAAGTATTCCCTTGCTTGTGCATAGGTAAATCTTTTTGACTTCTTTATGTTATATTAGTATGGTTACTAGCGTGTGGTTCATGTATAAAGGAGAATCAAGAATGCAGCTCCATGTCTACTCCATCATTTCGTAAAAGTTTCTTGATAGCATCATGCATGAAACTGACTTAACAGGCTATCTAGATTGGGTTGTACTAGAAACCAGTGGTTCTCAACCTTCCTAATACAGTTCCTCATGTTGTGGTGACCCCCAACCATAAAATTATTTTCGTTGCTACTTCATAACTGTAATTTTGCTGCTGTTAAGAATCGTAATGTAAATATCTGATATGCAGGATGTATTTTCATTGTTACAAATTTAACATAATTAAAGCATATGGATAAGAAACAAACAATATCTATTTGTTACACAAACTTTTGAATCTCACTTGTTTGTAATTTTATGTATTCTTTCCAGTTTCGTTACCATTCATATAACAAAGTACCTGCTATTTTATTATGAGAAACTGAGAAGAATGTTAAAAGTAGAGACTTTTAAAGTATATTCCACAGAAAAGGGAACTAAGAGAAGGATGTATAACAACATGACAATTTGAAAATAACCTTCCCAAATTCAAAGCTTCGAATAACTGTGATAAATCAACAGCTTGATAAAAATGTGAAGCTACAGCTAAGATTGAAGCAATATTGAGCAAATGGTAATGCCCAACACATATTTGTCATAATACACAATTTCTGTTAATAATAGGCATTTTCAACAATTTAACCTTTTAATTTGCTATTCATGCTTAACATTGCCCACTGGCTGCTAACTAACCTATAGTCACCTACCCCCCCCCCCAATAGAAATTTAATGGGATTTTTTACTAAACCTTCTAACTTCCCCTCTCGCGGTACAAGGACTTCCAGCTTTTTTGTAGGTTCCTGATAGTTTTTGTTCCTACCTTCAGCCAGACGGCCACCACTGTCCCCGTCCCACTTCTCTTCCTTATCTGGCCCTCTTCCACTGGGGGAGGTGTCTTGTCCAAAGCCACCCACCACTGACCAGGTGCCTTTTCCACCTTGGGTCTTTGTGCCACCCGTGTGCATGGCTCCGCTTTCTGGGGTCAGAGGAAGGCACGGCCAGCCCGGCCTCCTTCAGCCAGACCCCGCTTCGCTTCCATCCATCTTTGTAGGCACCTCCTGGAGCCCTTGGCCCCGCTCACCTCCTTCATCCCTCGGGGGGTTTCAGCCTTTCAGGCATCCTGCTGGTGGCACTGAGCGAGGTCTCCCCGCACCCATAGCCGCCCTCCCCGGGCTGCTCTCAGGAAGTGCCTCCGGGCCTCCAGGAGGATCCGCACGGCCAGCGGGGCTTGCAGACACCGTATGCCAGCCTGCTGCGAGCCTCCAACCGCGCGGCCACCTGCAATCCGGCCTGGACGGTGCCGGCCACAGAGAAGGTTAGGCGACCCCTGTGAAAGAGGTTGCGACCCACAGGTTGAGAACTGCTGTACCAGATGAAGCTGCCTGAGTCCCATGTTTTGTATAAGTACAAGGCACATATCAAGCATATGCAATAGTTTTAGATAAGATAACCAGCATTTCCATAGTTTTGAACTTAGACCTTGTCAACATTCTAAAAGTATTCCTATTTCACTATTTCCCATGCTTAGGAAATAAGGCAGATTAACATGCAAGTTTCAGACCTTGCCATCTTTGAAGGGGGCTCCTGACTTTATTGCAGTTAAAAATGGGTACTATGCTTTGTCTAGAAACCAGCTGGCCACAAACTAGCCTTCTGTTTCAGCCTGTGAAGTACTAAATAAGATTTAGCACAGACTGCTTGTATCTCCACCAACATGTGCCTGATATACAGAAATAATCATTCTCTGTACTTTTATTAAATACTAATTTCCTCAGAAAACATAGTTTGTATATTCCTATCCTCTCTTAGTGATCTCTTAGTGTCCCTCCTGTGAATTGCTAGTAATAATTCTCAGCAGTTTGATGGACAAGACTGAAATATCAGATACCTTGTTCATCTGGAAGATGCTGTTTATGAGCTTCGGAAGCAGGATATTATGCTGTATATTTATTTATATATAAATATATATACAGCATATATATATGCTGTATATTATATATATTTGCTGCCCATCTCACCTAGTATAATGTTCATACTGTGTATTTCTTGTTCTTTAGGACCACAGTCGCTTTGTTAACTGTGTGAGGTTCTCTCCTGATGGAAATAGATTTGCAACAGCCAGTGCAGATGGCCAGGTAAAAAAATAATAATAATAAAATTCAAGGGATGCTTTGAATGGAATAGGTGTCAGTATATATCTGATGCCTCTTGTATAGTTTCCTTTTACAGTAGTTTCCTTCTAGATATTCAGCACCAACAAAAGAACCAGAGTTTTAAAAGCATTTCACGGGAAAAGCATTTCACATGGGAATAGAATCATTCCCATTAATATATTTACCTGAATTAACAGAAGAGCAATTATTCTCTCTGAAGTAGTTATGTTGAGAATGATACTGCTAGGGTATGGATGGGCATAAATGTTCTAGCAGTAAAGAAAATGCGAACAATGGACAGAAGGGAAAAAATAATACCAAGAAAAATGGAAGCCTTCTACTGATGGTGAAAGAATAGCATTAAGGAGAGATTGAGAAAGAAGAAATACAGGTAGTCTTCGATTTACAACAGTTTGCTTAGTGACTGTTAAAAACTACAATAGCACTGAAAAATGTGATTTATGACAATTTTTCACAGTTACAACTTTTGCAACATCCCCATGATCATGTGATCAAAATTCAGATGATGGGTAACTTGTTTGTGTTTATAACCTGCTGTGTCCTAAGGTCACGTGATCATCTTTTGCAATCTTCTGACAAGCCAAGTCAGATGCACTTAACAACCATGTTGCTAACTTATCAACTGCAGTGATTCACTTAATGATTGGCAAGAAAGGTTGTAAAATGGGACAAAACTCATTTAACAAATGTCTCAGCAATAGAAATTTTTGGTTCAATTCTCATGGATTACCTATAGACAAAAGTCTCTTGCCACCCTTGAGTGCATCATCTTGGAACTCAGTTCTCAGCCAAAGTTTATATCTAGTAGTGGTATCACTATTTGGAGGAGGTCTTCCTCATGCAGACCTACTTTCCATATATACTTTGGAAGGTGCTCTGTGTCCCTCTGAGATAATCAAGTGATAACTAGTAACCACTATTGATGGTATAGTGGTTGAAATCAGGCTTTTTAAAAGTGGCAGTCAGAGTCAGATGCCTAGGGTTCCAATGCTGACCCATTTCTAATGCCTACTGCTTCTCCAAGTATAAATATGGCAGTGACCACATGAAAAAGAAATATATGTAGCTGAAGTAAAGGGATTCTTTTTATTTTTAGCAAGGCCTGCATGCTTCTTAGCTCTTGTGTTACAAAGAAATAATTTTTTTTACTCATTGATTTGAGTTGCAGTGGTGCAGTGGTTAAAATGCAGTATTACAGACTACTTCTGTTGACTGCTGGCCGCCTGCAATTTGGTAGTTCGAATCCCACCAGGCTCAAGGTTGACTTAGCCTTCCATCCTTCTGAGGTCGGTAAAATGACAACCCAGATTGTTGGGGGCAATATGCTGACTTTGTAAATGCTTAAAGAGGACTATAAAGTACCGTGAAACAGTATATAAGAGTGCTATTGCTATTGCTATACTAAAAATGTTTTTTCTTGAAATATTAGTATTTTACTTTAATGCAATTCATAAATTAACTCTTCCAAGATAGTTGTCTCTTTTTAAACTTCTGAACAGATCATTATTTATGATGGCAAAACTGGAGAAAAAATTGATGCTCTTGGTGGAAACAAAGCGCATGATGGAGGTATTTATGCAGTAAGTATATTATATGGATTTATATCAGTTTAATTGACTTATTAAGCTGCAGAACTAGTACTATAAATACTTTGTAATGGCTAAAACAGCATCATAATAGTATCGTTGGGCAGCTATACCAGAATTCAGTATAACCCATGTCAGGCACAGACAAATAAGTTTCTGGATCCACCAAGCTCAGAACTGTCCCAAGATTACATTATTTGAGGGATCAAGTCTGAGCTGTGTTAAGGATGATGATTCTGTTAGAACAGTATTGTATGGAAGTGCCTGGATTTTAGAGAAAAGCTGAAGAAAATCCAGTCCAGGACAGGCAGGTAGATGGTGCTTGACTTACAACCACAGTTGAGACTGCAGCAAAGGTATCATGGGGGTGTGGCATGAGTTGGGGAGGATAGGTGGAGGTAAGCAGAGATGCGAGGAAGGCTCTAAAACATACAGGAAGAGTATGTGGGGGATACACAAAAGTTAAGGAAAGGAATTATCCCTGAAACAATCACCCAACAAGTCACAGGTTGTCTCCTTCCCCCCCCCCCCAAGGAATTTGTCTCCGGTACATAAGTTCTCAGTGTGCATACAAGCAATAACTGATAAATCATTATAGACATCTAAAAATATAATCATCATAAAACAAGAGACAACACTTAATGATAATCAAAGGATTCTAAATAAGCAATCAACATAAATCATACTAGGATACTAAATAAATAATATAAATCATAAGATACAAGCAACAAGGTTACAGTCAAAAGAAGATAAGGAGATAGGTAATAGGAAAGATGAGAAGAATAATAGAATATAGCCTTACTGATAGTTTGACAGTGTTGTGGGAATTATTTGTTTCGTACATTGATGGTGTAGGGGGAAAAACTTGGCCTTGTGTCTAGTTGTTCTGGTGAGCAATGCCTATAGCAGTGGTGTCAAACTCAATTTCATTGAGGGCCACACCAGGGTTGTGTTTGGCCTCGGAGGGCCTGGGATGTGCATGTGGATGGGGTGTGTAGCCAGGGTGGACATGGCCAGGGTGGGCGTGACAGCACTCTGCCTCCTGCAGCACTCTGCCAACCAAAACGGAGCACGGGGGTTAATTAACAAAATATGAGCTTTGCTTTGTGACATCCAGATCCAGTGAGCAAGGAGTGTGAACTGCAAAGAAAGTACACGTTTGTTTAGTTATGAAGATATATCCCCAAGTCACATATAGACTAAATGTAGACTGACTTTTAGTTGCACACCTTCCCAGCAAACAGCAAATTTTGAAGCTCCAGGTAAAGAGGATTCATTTGAGAATGCGTAACCACAGTTTTCATGTTGGAGGATTAAAAGCATTCATAAAAGAATGCTGGCAAACTGTATTTTAAAGAACATTTTTAAAATATTATTTTTATTTTTTTCTTGTTCTTTACAAACATATCATTGTGTGAACAGTGTGGCACTAGAGTGACTTACATTTTGGAATAAATATATATTTTTCATACAGTTGACAATCCTAATATTGATACATATTCTCCATATTCTGAATATCTCTCTTTTAACTACAAATAAAATATTAATCATATTTGTGGTGTTTAAAGCCCATGACATTGCACCAACGGATGCAAAGAGGATGTAAAACGTTAAAAAAAGCTTGCCATCTGTTGGAAAACGCTATGCATCCGTTGTGTACTCACTGCATACGTGTTTCATATGCTCTATCCTTTGAGCATCCATCCACTGAGATTTCATCCGCTCAATAAGTTTTGAGCTGCACAAAACTTTTCGAGCGGATGAACTTTTCGCTGTGTACGATATAAATCCGTGACATACGAGCAACGAACGTTCTATGTCCGTTTATCATCCGTTAAACGTCCACTGTATCCTCTTTGCATCCTCTGGGCATCCTCGCAACTCACATCCGCTGCAACTGAAAACAGAAAGAGGGAGGAAACAAAAGGTACACAGAATGTCTACACAGCGTTCGTAGCACGGAAATAGAAAGGATGAGCAGTGAACGGTTTGCATCCTATATACATCCTCTAGGCTTCCCTTGAACATCCCTGCTACATACTACCCACGTCCGTTCTTTTCCTTTCTTTTCCGTTCTGTTTATGCAAATTTTTGCCACTTTTTGGAGTGGATGATAATGGATGGAGCCACCCCCGAAAATTTGCTCATCCGCTGTGTCCTTTTTGCATACGTTTTGCATCCGTCGGCCAGTGTGACTTAGCCTTAACAGACTTACATAATTCTAATAAAAATTCACCAATTTATATTGGGTTACAATCTTCCATTATCTTCCAATCTTCCCTTTCTGATTTTTAACTATGGCACTATTATATTTTTTAAAAATATCCCCTTTCTAATCACATTTTACAACTTATTTATTACAAGTAAAATTGTATTCATCACATTTACATTTGACAAGTTATATAATTCTAATAACAGTACAGTTTTGTTGTTATAGTATTTCATTATTATCTTATTTCAATATCTTATTTTTGTTATTTTTATATCAACCAAATTCTAGATGTCATTCCTTTTCATTCAAGTAAAATGTTAATATTCATATTTATTACAACAATATTATATAAATTGATTAATCATACACATATTTATGTTAGATTGTATTTTTCAGTTATTTAATTATTCCATATAACATGTTCAATATTGCTCTCATTGAAATTCTAAATTCCCTTGTTATTAATTCACCTTATAATATAAAAATTTTATTCTCTTAATTCCCCTTTCTCTAATTTCTAGCCATTTTTTGTTATCCCATCATCTCACTCGCAATAAAGCTTGGATTATTTGTTTCTTAGCTTGCTTCCCATATTCCTCTCTTGGATCTTTAAATACTACCATTTTTTGGCCCATCTTCTTAGATATTTCTCCCTTCTCTTCCCAATTAAATTGTCTCATTTTCAACTTATCTACTTTTACCCGTGTATCTCTCTCCCAAAGGAAGCTCCCTGAAATTCCAATTCCTTTTTAACTTCACTTAAAATATTCTCCCCTTGGTTTATATCATCAATCGTTATTGTTTTTATTTTTATCTCTATCTTATTTTATTTGTTGTTTTGTCTGTTGCATTTTTCCAACTGCTCTTTCAGTTAACTCCTTCTCTTCCTGGACATCTTAAACTCTTTATCATTTGTGTCCTAATTTCCAAGTCTACATCCATGCTCTGTATTTTATTCAAGATCTCTTCACCTCTTTTTGTCAAAGTATTCTTCATATCCTGAATTTCTAACACAATTTCTTTCCAAATTCCACTCATATTTGTTTTGCTTCTTTTATTTCTTTTTGTCCAATAATCCAACAATCCTTTATTCAAACCAAAGTTCCTTCTCAAACAAAGAGTTCAATGTCAGTGTCCAGGAATCCTTGTTAAGTTAGTCAATCTGTTCTTCTAGATAATCCAGAAAAAATCAGTTTATATTAAAACTTTCGGGGGTCTTTTTAATGGTAGTTTTCCTTATTCTCCCCTTTGACTCTTCCAAAACCAGGCCTTTTTCAGAGTTTTGGGAATATATTGTGCCATCCTTTGCCAGCAGGTGGCGGTCTTGCATCAATTTTCATTTTATCTTTCTAATTTCTTATTCGATTTTATTCATTTTCTCCAAAATGCAAATATAATAACTTTTTATATTGGTGGTTCCAGCAATTTACAATGTCTCGCCACAGCCAACGTTTGTCTCATTAAAAAGTCCATTTTTCTGTATTTTTAGCAAATTTTCTTTTCTTCTCCTTTTCCTTCCATTTTAAAAATATATAAATTTTACTCATTGTGCTGAGATGCTGCCACTTTAAAGATAGTTCTGAGTCATTCTTTTTCTGAATCTTCTTTTTCTCAGGTTGCACTTTAAATATAAAGGATTCTTCTCACCCAGTTCCAAACACTGTTCACTGGCTCCGCTCCAGCACTTTTCTTAGGTTGAAGCTGTCTCCAATTTAACTGCCTCTTCTTCCTGGTGTGGCACAGAGGGCATAGAAAGCCCTGGGTAGTGTTCTCCCCTGGAACGTCACAGGACACCCCTCTTTTGCTTCACCGCCCCTCCAAGGCATTTTTTGCTTCTTCCGGAGCCCACAAGCAAGAAGAAGCCAGTGCAATGGAGAGCTCCATTCCCTTGTGACTGGTATCACCACAACGTCATTTCCGGTTCCGTATTCCAGTTTATATGTTGGAAGTTCTTAAAATAATGCTGGCAAACTCTGTATTTTAAAGAACATTTGAAGAAGGGGTGCAGAATAACCCTTCTCTGCCTGAGGCTGTAGAGACCCGGCACCAATCAAAACACTTTTTGTGAAGCAACTGATCAACACTGACAGGGTAAGGCACTAGTCCATGAAAATAAGACTCCTCTCCCTTCGAATACTGATGATGTTACCTAGTTTGGTAATGAAACATCTGCAAGAAAACTATCAAGCTCAGAGAGCACCAAGGGCTCCCACAGTTCAACCCTGAGCTACAAATATTCTATTGATAAAACACTTTTTGGTTAGAGAGATTCAGAGCAGAGGTGGTATTCAGCGGTTTCTGACCAGTTCTGGAGAACTGGTAGCGGAAATTTTGAGTAGTTTGGAGAACTGGTAAATACCACTTCTGACTGGAGATTTTACAGTATCCTTCCCCTGCCACGCCCACCGAGTCACGCCCACAGAACTGGTAGTTAAAAAATGTGAATCCTAACACTGATTACAGAGCCTACCTTATATGAGATGGCTCCCAGTGGATTTCATTCTAAATTTTGGTATGATTCCTATAAATAAGGAATGTAGAATTATAATGGCTGAGTCTTTGATTCTTCATACATGGAAAAAAATACAAAACTAACAGATAAACAAATAAAAAACTGATTTGAAAAAAAAAAAGGCTCAGAAAAAAAAGTGAAAGTGTAAGACAGGAAAAGAAGGAAAACCAAAAAAGAATGACTTCCAACTTTCTTTGGTACAGATATAAAATAAATCAATCAAACTTTTACTCTCAATTTAACATTTGTCTACATTATTTCCATAATCCCATATCTAATTATCAACGCCCCAGTTCAACTTTTAATTTCAGTTTCTCACAAAAAGTCCAATAATGGTTCATATCACTTTAATCACTATTTGTTTAGGAAACCACAACTGATTTATTTAATTGCACTAAACTATGAATAATAGAGGAATGGAAAATCTATGAAGTTCACCCATCTTAAACTAGCCAAGACTGAGAAATGCTGATCTACAAGTGGGGAATTTTTCCATTCCTCTTTTATTGGTTCTTTCTTACTTATCAGAAATCATAATACAAAATCCTCACTCCCACATCACTTCAGAACAGTCAAAATGGAAAATCCTCACTCCACCTCAGAGCAACCACAATTGCCTCACTAACCTCACTAACAAATCCATCTGAGGGTGATGCTATCTATCCCACTTTTTTCTAGCTTATCAAGAAGTAGGTTTTGGTCTACTTTGTCAAATGCTGTTCTGACTCAAACTTTGTTGCAAGGAAACAAACACGAAACAGAGGTGACAGCAAAACCTTTTAATGATTCTTTATGAATTCCGTTCCTTCACAGTTAAAAGGCTGTTTCAAACTAATTGTCTCTGATAAGAACGAGCCTTACCAAGGTTATGCAAGGCTGCCAAGAACACAAAGTTACGAAGAAATATTCAAACACAAAGAGTCTCCAAACACCAACCAAGATATTCCAAACGGCCACCAGGCTTGAGTGCAAAAACTTCTTTGCTTTCTGCAAAGAACTCCAGTTTCTCAGCTGGCTTTTAACTCTTAAGCGAGGGGCCATTACCTTGCAGCTTTACTCCAGAGTTGCCCGTGCTGCTGCAGCTGCTCTTTCCTTCGAGCAGCCCTGCGTGCACGTGGACTGGGCACAGGCTCGTCAGGGGCCTCTTCATCACTGCTGCCAGCCTCCACAATCTCCAGAGGCAGCATTCCACTCCCTGATGGTCCTGGCCCCATCCCCGCATCACACGTAGGCCCCTCATCTGAGTCCTCGCTCTCTGAGACCTCAGCTGTCCGCACCTGCTACTGGCAATCCACAACAAATGCCTTGCTGAAGTCTAAATATGTTTGTCAGGTTTCCAAGTGATGAAATTCATCTAAAAAAGAAATGAGCGAAGTCTATCTTCCAAAACAATTTTCTTTTATTTAGGTAAACATCAAACTGGCAAAGTCCATTGTAATTCCGGATCTGATACAAACCAGAATTACACCACATAATATTGCAAATTAGAAACAGTCCCCAAAAGTCACATTCACCAGTAGGAATAAATCAACGTTGCCTGGTGTCATCAATGTCCACCTCCAGGTCTCAGCAGAGACAGCTTCTGCTCCCACAAGAAGGAAAGTCACCTAGTCCTAGCCAAAACAATCCAACTATCTAACCACTCCTCCCACCTTAGGAATGTGATGAGACTTAAACCCTCCCCTCCCCCTCCCCTGTTACCAGAAAAGAGAAAGAAAAAGGAATAAATTATTAGAATATAGGGTTAAATAATATGGCTACACATGTATTTCGGGCTCAACAATATTATGTCCACAGTATTTTGCTGGTCTACTAATTTAGTCACTGTGTTGAAAAATGAAATAAGATTGCTTGGTTTTAACAAACCAATGCTTATCTATAGTCATTACTTCACTTGTTTCTAGATATTGGCAGATCTGGTTTTTTATTATCTTTTCCAGTATCTTCCCAGGTACTGATGTTAGGCTGATTGGTCTGTAGTTTCCTGGATCTGTTTTTTTTCCTTTTTTGAAGATGGAAACCTTTTGATCTTTTCCAGTCCTCTAGTCATTCCTGGTGCGCCAGGATTTTTGAAAGATGTGGTAAAGTGGTTGTGAGATGATAACTGCCAGCTCCTTTAGAACTCTGGGGTATAATGTGTCACATCCCAGTGATTTGTATTCATCAAGACCAGACAGATGTTCTCTTACTATTTTTTGCTTATTTTAACCTTTATTTCTAGCCTGTTTTACAGTTATGTTTTTGGTAGTTTGGGCTATAGTTTCTTTTTGCATGAAGACCGATGCAAAGAATGAGTTAAAACCTTCCAACTTCTCGGGAAAAAAAGATCTCGTGAAGTTAGAAGGTCTGATTGATCTTTTTTTTTACTGGTAGTCCCAAAGTCTTCTTTTGTTGCCCTGCATGCCGGAGAACAGAGTTGGAAAGCAGGTTAGTAAGGGAATTGTGGTTGCTGCAGGAATTTGCAGGAGGCTGTCCAGGCCAAAAACAGGGCTATTTCCAGGCTGGTCCGGCAAGCCAGATCTAAGTACCCTGTGGGCTGAATCCGGCCCATTGGCCTTGAGTTTGACACTCCTGCCCTATAGTGTCGTTTTGAGGGTAGAAATTGAAGCAGTTTATGTCCAGGATATGAGTGGTCTGTAAATATTTCCATAGCCGCCTTTTTGGCTTTTTTTTGTGCAGTATACAGGTTCTCAATGGAAGGCATTATATACCATTAATGCTAAAAACAGTGAACAAGAAAAAATACCATCAATCCTGTTATTTGATAGCAAAACAAACAAGTTTAGAAACCTGAAGAAATACTGAAATTTGTTCACTTTATTTCATGGGTTAAAATTATTCAGCTTACAACAGAGCCAGCACACCACACCTCATATATATATATAATTTATATTTAACATAAAAATTATATTAAATATATTAGCTCTTAAATATATATATATATATTCATGGCCCTCGGGATTTAAAAGTATGAATTTGGTGGGCCCTGGGATCGAAAGGGTTGGCGACTTTGGTTTTAAATTATATTCATATACATTCCTAAATGCTCCCATTCAAATCCAGGAAGAAACACTGCCAAAGAACCAGCTTTGGCAGCCAAATTAGCAGATCTTCAGTATGATAAAAAAAATTCCCTATTGTTCAGCAGCCATTTTGGGAGATGAGCCCCAAGTTACTTCCGAACCTAGCTCAAGTGATGGGAAGTTAAATCTCCCAAACACAAACTTGGGGGTATTCCACTAACCCCCAGTAATAAGTTCCAGCAACTCCAGAGAGGGATGCTACTATGCAGTAGCATCACTTGTCTCAATTTACTGACCTCACACTTAGTAGTAGAGCCTCATACTCAGTTATTTGTGGATTTCTGCCTATGGTCCTCCTGCCCAAAACCTCTGGCATAACAATGACTGCAGTACTTCTGATGCCAAACTGAGAACTCAGATTGGCATATTTTACAACTTCATTTATCCAGGGCTCAGATGAATATCCTCATCAGCTTCCTCTTCCATGATTAAATCATGATAAAGCTTTACTGTAAGTAAGCCTGGCATTAAATACTACACACAGGATCTCTGAAGATGTGGTAATCTGGCTTGCCAGGAGCCAAAGTAGGTCTGCTTCCTCACAAGTAGTTTGTTCCTATTGCCTATGATACCTCCCTCTAATCTTTACTATTGGGAAGATTTTTTTGAAAAAAACTATTACTCCTAAGTTGTGTTTCCCATTGGAACAAAAATTCCTACTATCTATCCCATATAACACATCTCCTTCATAACTATATCTTAGCGTGTTGTACTTGCCAAGCACTTGGCTGCTACTCAAACAACTGCAACCATGTCAACAGTTCAATATAATAAAATAAAATCAATATAATATAATATATTGATAAATGTAATTTGATAGCATATTTCAACAACAAAATTAAGAAAGAAGAATTGGGGAAAAACTATTCACCTTACAATCACTTCAGAAATACCATTATGCTACATTATAATCAGATTTATTTTTACTTATGTACATAATTTGTATTAGAGAAAACTATTGCAAATTATCATAACATCTATGCCAAAAAATAAGATTGCTTCATCATCTAATTAATAAAATATAATATTTTTTTCAGGACAGATATGTTATGAACAGATATGTTATGAACCAAAAGCCAATTTTTAATATCTGGAGCAATATTACTTTTTAACTTTATCAGTATGATTATTTTAGCTACCCTCATGCATAATGCCATCTCACAGATACATTCCAAACGTTTAGTATATAATTCAATATCACATTAGCATCTTTAACATTTAAAGATTTTCCCATAAATCTATTTATGTAAATACTATTCCAGAACAGTGTCAAAAAAATCTCCAAAGCATATCACATAAGTTAGTGAACCCTGAGATTTTTTACATTTCCAACAGAAGAAATCTCAATTTTTTTATGAATCGGCTTTTACCACAAATCTGTTGATACAGTTTTAATGATGTTAAGGACTTGCAGCCATCATTAGAATATATTATTAGGCACTCTTTAATTCTTCAGTATGTGTTTGATATATTCCAGCAATGTCTTCTGAAAAATGCTCTTGGGCTTTTGATCTAAACTGGTTGTGAGTTTAATTTCTGCCATGGATTCCATCAAATGGGCAAGTATCCCAGGTGCCTTTGGAGCAACAAGCATCTCGTGCATAATTGAAGTGTTTTTCCAGAATTTAAATTTACTTTTGTTTGATATGACCCTCAAGAAAGGAATCATTTAGGGACTTCTGGTTTGAGCTTCTTCAGTGACAGACCGAAACCTCGTCTCTGCGAGGCTTCGATCCATGCTCGCCACTGGAGTGCACCAAGCCGGCTGGTTTTGGGGCTAAGCCACCCCGTAAAGGTGGTGAAGAGGGGGGAGACTGCCAGCAGGATTGAGGAGAGCTGCATCTCTCCTCCCCAGCTGGCCATTACTCCCTTTCCCAAAGGCGGTTGCAGCGGTGGTCAAAAATGGCCACCACAAAGAAGAAGTCAACTGGAATAGAATGTGCAGGAGGATGATAAGAGAAAGTTTTGGTTGACCAGGTCAAACAGCAAAAGCAACAAATATTTAAACTGTTAAAAAACAATAACATTGTTCCCTAAGAAGATTTTTAAACTGCGAATGAGAGAGAAAAGGGAAAAGATTTGGTTTTCTCCTTTTCCTATACTGACAGCTAAGAAACTTAAGCAAGAAATTGGAAAAAAATCCACTTTGACATCAATAGGCATTTAATGCTGAAAATAAAAAGTCAAAGGGATTTCTGGATAATTAAAAGCTTTTGAAAACAGGAAAGGAGAGAAAAGAATAAAAGGTAGGATCTGGAAGGGAGGAAACTGCCTGGAATTAAAAAAGAACTTACAGCAAAATCTCAACAAGACTTCCAAAAGATACATTCTAACTGAAATATCGCAACAAAAACCCCAGGAAGAGAAAGTCAAAAAAGAAATAAGCTATAACTCGGGACTATCTGGATTACTTGATGATTTCTGGATTCTTGGTTATTGTTTTGAATGACTAAAATCAATCGGGTGGTTGTTTAAAACTGTTTAAAATGGCTCCACTTTTAGAAGAACTGAAAATGGAATTTAAAAAGTACAAAGAAGATGCACAAGAAGGAAGAGGTTCTTTTGGCTTTGTGTTTCAGTTTTTAGAAATGGAGATTTGGAATTATGAGAAACAACAAGAAATGCCAACAGAACAAGAAGATTGTGACAAAGAAGATGCTATCTTTAATGAACAAGTAATCTTAGATGGGGGGAAAAAGGGAAAGGGGCGGGGAAGAGTATGGAAAGTTTAAGATTGGGAAAAACAACTCCAAAAGAAAATAGAGTGAAAAATAAGTATAAAATCAGAAAGCAACAGAAGAGGGAAATGCAGAAGAGAGAATTAGAAGTAGAGAGACAAGGGGGTAAAAAGGGGAGGGAGAAGATGAGAGGGAAGAAAAAAAGGAAAAGAAGTTATCAAGGACAGAAGCAAAATATAGAGAAACAGGGCCTATTTAGAGATAATGGGTGAAAACTTAATGGAAAAAGGGATTCTGCAAAGGTACATAAGATAGTATGGTTATATTAGAAGTAGAAATAATTTTAGAAAATATGGAACAATGTATGATTAAAATGTCTGATAAAATAGCTATTGTAATTCAGTGGAATGCTTGTCAATAAATAAATGTAACAAAAGGTATATTTAATGATTTATAAAACTATGTTTAGAGAAATAAAGGAAAAATTAAGAATGGAGATTATATGTGTTTTTAGGGAAGTATGATATTTAATTGAAAAGAAGTGTTAAATATGTTAAGATTTTAATGATTATTAATGATAGAACTGAACTGGAATGGAATGAGGGTTTATAATTACATATATTTACAATCTTTTTTTTAAAGAATATAGTGTATATTATAGGAATGTACCAAGCAGAATTTGATTGGAAGTTATGTATGATGTATTATATTGAAGGTCATAAACTTAAGGTATATATTGAAGTTTAAATAAGAGTTGAATGGATGTAATTAAAAGATATAAAGGTGTCATACTCCAATTAGTAACTACAGAAAATTTGTTTAATGAGAAAAGATAATATGAAATTGAAACAGAACAGACAAAAGTATAAATATAATGATTTGAATTGAGATGAGATAATCAAAATAAAATTGAGGAAATTAAAAGAGGGAAAATATATAGAAAATGTAAAATAGTATAAGATATGGAATAGAATAGAATACAAAAAGGAGCATGAAATTGAGTTATGTGTCTGTATAAAGAAGTTTAACCTGGGACCATGCTATTTTCAAAAAAGATGTTTCACTTGTATTTTGTGTGTGTGAAAACCCAAATAAAACTTTATTAAAAAAAGAAAGAAAGAAAGGAATAATTTATTTCTTAAATAGTTTCTTCTTATCCTGTTGGTAAATTATCTTCTTTTCTTTTAACAGATTAGTTGGAGTCCCGATGGCCATCGCCTTCTTTCTGCTTCTGGGGACAAAACAGCTAAGATCTGGGATGTTGGTGCCCAGAGTGTGGTGACTACATTTAAAATGGGATCAGATGTTCTGGATCAGCAATTGGGCTGTTTGTGGCAAAAAGATCATTTGTTGACATTATCTCTTTCTGGCTATATCAATTATCTGGATAAGAACAACCCTAATAAGCCTCTTTGCATCATAAAGGTTTGTGGAATAATTAAGGCAATGAATTCTGGTTTTCAACCTCTGCTTAGCAATAATAATCATGACTATGAAAAATAATTCAACCAAAGGCTGGTTTGAATCACAGTGATTATATTATTCTGTTGGTTATTATTAAGTTAGTT
Organism: Laticauda colubrina; assembly: GCA_015471245.1. Taxonomy (NCBI): domain Eukaryota; kingdom Metazoa; phylum Chordata; class Lepidosauria; order Squamata; family Elapidae; genus Laticauda; species Laticauda colubrina. The sequence goes on along the minus strand of BLBF01000039.1, from coordinate 43,844,318 downwards.
TAAGCACAGTGGTTTTTATAAAAGTAAATTAAATTTTAAATTAAAAGTAAATTAAATATTAAATTAAAAGTTTAATAAAACTCTGCATTTTAGGTGAATATTGTTGATACCATTATGGGAAATGTAATTTAAAAAAATTGTATTGGGGCATGTTGATATCTCTAGAGCAGAGGTCTTAAAGAACCATTTGGACCAGTTTCCAACAGAAAAGAAAACACTGGGAGCCACAAAATCCTTTTGACGTCTAAAAAGAAGAAAACACTGCATATATCATTTTTTACCTTTATGCTTTGTATAAAAATAGTTTCTGTTTTAGTTTCTCTTTTTCTCTGTCTGTCTCTCTGTCTGTCTTTGTCTCTCTCTTTTTGTCTCTATCTCTCTCTGTCTTTCTATCTCTCTTTGTCTCTCTTTGCTTCTTTTTCTGTCTTTCTGTCTCTTTCTCTCTGTCTCTCTCTCTCTCTCTGTGTCTTTTTTTCTCTCTCTTTCTCTGATTCTGATTCTCTGGCACCTCATCTCTAGCTGAGTCTTGCTGCCCAACAAACTGAAGCAGGAAACAGCAGGCAGCTATTTCCGGCCCTTGTTGGTGCTGGATGTGCCTTGGTTGCTCGGGGAGATTCATAACCTGCTCTCTGCCCCAAGACACTGGCCCGACCCACACCACAGCCGAAGCTGCTATTGTTGCCAGGGTCGCAACAATATGGGGCAGGGTCGCATTGCAGCTCTGTGTTGTAATCCATTCCCCCTTTGTGAAGCATGGTAAATTTCACTGTGAAGCACGCCCAGCACCAACAAGGGCCAGAAGAAGCATCTGTGAGATCCAGCAAGAGAGATGCCGGAGAATCAGCCTGGCTGCTTCTCTCCACTACCGTGCTTCCCGGATGTGGCTTAGAACTCCATCTGCTCTACAGCAGATGACTCAAATGTGTTTTACTGTAGGTTTGAGAGAAAACTACTGCCACCTATCTCCACAATCCCTATGTCAGACACAACAACAACAGCCAAGCCTCCTACAACCTACCCCATTGCATTGAGCCCACCACCTGGTGATTACAGATAATGAGGTGCAATTTGTCTAGTCACAGACAAATTGTCTATTTCACAAACAAAAGCAAGGAAAAGCACCAGGCCCAGACAACATAACTCCTTCTTGCTTAAAAGCTTGTGCTGATCAACTGGCCCCCATCTTCACCCGCATCTTTAATAAATCACTAGAGATGTGCCATATTCCTTCTTCAGATGCTCTACTATCATCCCAGCGCTGAAGAGACCTTTCATCAAGGAACTGAATGACTACAGACCAATTGCTCTAATATCTGTAGTTATGAAAATCTTTGAAAGGCTAGTGCTGGCCCACCTGAAAACCATCATGGATCCGCTGTTAGATTCCTTGCAGTTTGCCTACCAAGAAAATAGATCAACAGATGATGCTGTTAATATGATTCTACACGACATCCTACAACATCTTGAATCTCCAAAGACCTATGCAAGGGTCCTCTTTGTAGGCTTCAGCTCAGCATTCAATACTATCATTCCAGATATTCTTCTAATTAAACTAAATCAGCTAGCTGTACCTGAACACACTTGTAAATGGATCATAAGCTTCCTAAGAAACAGGAAGCAGCAGGTGAAGCTAGACAAAATCACATTAGATCCCTGTACGATTAGCACAGGAGCCCCCCTAGGGCTGTGTGCTCTCTCCACTTCTCTTTATATAGCAATGACTGCATCTCAAAAGATCTCTCTGTTAAAGTACTGAAGTTTGCAGTTGATACAACAGTGATTGGTCTCATTCAAGACAATGATGAATCTGCATACAGACGGGAGCTTGAACTAATCTTATGGTGCAACCAGAACAATCTTGAACTAAATACACTCAAAACCATATAAATGGTGTAGATTTTAGGAGAAACCCTCTCATACTACCACCTCTTACAGTACTAGACAACACAGTATCAACAGTAGAGACCTTCAAGTTTCTAGTTCTATCATATCTCAAGACTTAAAATGGACACCAAACATCAAAAACGTCATCAAAAAAGCACAATAAAGAATGTTCTTTCTGCACCAACTCAGAAAGCTCAAACCACCCAAGGAGCTGCTGATACAGTTCTACAGAGCAATTATTGAGTCTATCATCTGCACCTCAAATTGTCTGGTTTGGCTCTGCAACTAAACAAGACATATACAGACTTCAACGGATAATTAGAACTGCAGAGAAAACAATTGCTACCAACCTGCCTTCCATTGAGAACCTCTATACTGCATGAGTCAAAAAGAAGGCTGTGAAAATATCTACAGACCCCTCACATCCTGGACATAAATTGTTTCTACTTCTACCCTCAAAACGATGCTTATAGGGCACTGCACACCAGAACAACGAGAAATAAGGACAGTTTTTTCCCGAATGCCATCACTGCTAAACAACGAATTCCCACAACACTGTCAAATTATTTACAAAGACTGTATTACTGTTATTCTTCTCATCCTTCCTAGTACCTATCGCTTCCCACTTATGACTATAACCATGTTGCTTGTATCTTTACAATTTATATTATTTTGTTTCCTAGTATGATTTGATTGCTTATTAGTAACCTATGACTATCACTAAATGTTGTATCTTATGATTCTTGATGAATGTATTTTATTTTTTCTTCATGTACACTGAGAGCATATCCACCAAAGACAAATTCCTTATCTTGGATCACAGTGTTATTTGCTCCAAAATAGGAATACAGGATGGAATAGGAATATAGAATGGGATGGGAATACAGGATGGGATGGAATACGGAATGGGATGTTTTTATTTGGCCAACAAGGAATTTGTCTGTGGTACAGAAGCTCTCAGTATGCAGACAAAATCAACAGAATCATAATGAGGAGAGGAGGTGTGACTATTGTTATCAGAGAATCTCTGGTAGCTTCCAGAGGCACTGTTCAAGAAGTGCCTGGCTGTAAGACCCTGTTTCTTAGATTGGGTTCAAGGGATCAGGTAGGATTGCTGCTGCTGTACCAGCCTCCCTTCTGCAAGGCAGCTTCCCTACCTGGGCTCCTGGACCTCACCACAGGGCTGGCGGTGGAATTCCCCAGACTTATAGTTCTGGGGGATTTCAACCTGCTTTCTCTCGGGGCGGGGGTGAAGGTAGCCTGAGATTTCATCTAGTGGTTTCCTGTATTCACGACTCCTGCTTAGAGCACATGGGAGTCATGGCCAGGAGGGCCTTGGCGCAACTGCGGGTTGTGCACCAGTTATGCCTTTCCTGGACCAGTGGTCCTTACTCAGTCACTCATGCCCTAGTCACTTTCCATCTTGATTATTGCAACACGTTCTATATGGGGCTGCTCTTGAAGAGCATCCAGAAGCTCCAGTTGGTGCAAAATGCAGCGGGGCCTGCATGGTTTTGTGCAGACCCCGGTGCGCACTGTGTCACCTCACCTGCAGGAGCTGCATTCATTGCCAATTTGCTTCCCGGTGCAATTTAAGGTGCAGTTTTGGACTGGGTTATCTGAGGGAACATCTCCCTCTCTCTCTCTCTCTCTCTCTCTCTCTCTCTCTCTCTCATGCTCCAACACTGTAAGCTTTTATTTTTATTTTTTAAATTAAAAATAAACTTTATTAAGATTTCCCTTTCTTCTTCTGAGTATTGGAATATTTTCTTCCTCTAAGTACTGTTTAATTCTCTCTTTACTCATATCTTCTTGTTTATAGAGTTCACTAAAACATTCCAGTACTATTTCTTTTTTCTTTTCCATATTGTTTTGTACCTTTCCCTGCTTATCTTGTAATTGCTGAATCCATCTCTTTTCTTTTTCCTTTCTTAACCTATATGCAGCCACCTTCCTGGCTTATTTGCATTTTCAAATTAATTTTGCTTTCTGATTTCATTGCTCTTAAATTTCTTTTCTGTTCCAATATGTTCAGTTTATATTTGGCGAAGTTACATTTGCTTATAATTTGCTCATTCTCTGGTATTAATTGTCCTTGTCTTTCCAATTTTCTAATGTTCTGTAACTCATTACTTTCTTTTTCTCTTTCTTTTCTCTTTCTGGCGTTATATGATATTGTTATTCCTCTTAGGTAGGCTTTCATTGTATCCCATAGATTCTGTAAAGAAGTATGTTCTTTTATATTTAATTAAAAAAACATTTCTAATTCTTTTTTTAATTTAGCTAAATATTATTTATCTCTCAGAATTTGTGGGTTCAACATTCATCTTCCTCTTTGTTTTGATTGGCCATTTCATGTTACTATTAGAGAGTTATGGTCTGCCCACACATTTGGTGCTATTTCTACTTGCACTATATCTTTCATTAGAGTTTTACTTATCCATGCCATATCAATTCTTGACCATGATTTGTGGGGAGTAAAATAAAAGGTGAACGAACTGCTTTTCTTTTAGGTTATATGTTCTCCGCATATCAATTAAATTTTGTTCTTCTGCCATGTTAAAAATGTTTTTGGAAGGGTTTTCTTTTTTTTACGGATGCTTTGGTAGTCCTTTTTTATGTCCAAAACTGCATTGAAGTCTCTTATCATACAAATATCTTCTTTGCCTAATTCTAAAATTTTCTCATGTATTTTTTTATAGAAAATGTCTTGTTTGTTAGGAGCATATATTGCAACAAATAAAAGTTTCCTCTGATCCCATACAACTTCTATCATTAATGTTCTCCCTACTGAATCTACTTTTGCCTCTATTCCTTCTCTAACATATATTACTACTCCTCTCTTTTTTTTCTTCTGCTAATGCTACAGTTTTCCTAATTTTTTATATTGTAGATATTTCTCATCCTAAGCTCTAATGTGTAGTTCCTGGAGGCACACTATATCTATTTTTTTCCCAATTTCTTTAAGGTTTGATTTTGTTTAGATGGAGAATTGAGTCCAATTTTTGTTTACTGACAATATTTTCAAATTATTTTCCTTCTTTGTTGTTACTACCTAGTTCCTGCTGTTCTTTTCCTCTGTTTGTGTCCTTGTTCTTACTCTCTTCTCTTCTTGTGGTCTTTATTCTCTTTTCTCTACCTCTCCTTCCTGCTCTTTTTCTTTCGTTTCTAATTGTTGGTCTTCTTGGCTGCTCGATTCCAATTCTTCTCTGCTGCTGCCCACTTCTTCTGTTCCTACCAGTTGGGTGTGGAAGTCTTGCACCTTTTACAAGGTATCTATCTTAATCTTCTTCCCTTGCCACAACACCAACATTCCCTGAGGTGTTATCCATCTAAACAGTATGTTATTTTTATTAAGTTGAGCAGCCAGGAAGCAATATTCTTTCCATTGTTCACACACTCTTTTTGGGATTTGCTTTAGCGTAATAATTTCTTTTCCTCTATAGAACATAGATTTTGTAGATTATATCCCTCACTTTTTTTTCCGTGCAAAACGAATGTGGACCTCCTTTGGCAATCTAAACCTTCTGGCTTAGTTTGTGTAAACTCGGTAAACTTCGTCCAATTTGTTAATTATTTCTCTCTTATCTCTTTGGAGAGCTTCTGCGATTATTTCAGCCATTATTGCTGTTAAGTCTTCTTCCTTCATCTCTTCCACATTCTGAAATCACAAGTAGAATGAGGCTCTCTCCATTTCCAGCTGGATCAAAGAGTTTTCCTTATTCCGTTCTTTCATTTTCTGGTCCACCAATTCCAACTTCTGTTTTTTCTGTTCTCTTCTCAATCATTTGCAGTCTTTGGTCATTTTTTTGTAAAACCTCTTGGATCAGCCCCACCTTCTCATCTAGCTTCTGAATATCATTTCTGACTTCTCTTTTCACTTCATTTCAATCTTCATTTCTCCATGGTTTCTAGTCATATTTTCCTGTACCTTTATCATTGTTTCTTGTGTAGATAATAATGTAGCCTACATGATCTGTACGTTTGTCGCAGAGGTTGTTTGTCTGTTGTGAACAGACAAACAAAAAATATCCTATAGATCTTTCTGTAGATGGGGATGGTATAGCTGTTGCTGTTGCTGGAACGGGTTTCTTCCCAGTCTTCACTGTAGCTGTCGTGAAACTTGTCATTTCTTGCAGTATTTTATGTTGCTGTCCTAGTATTTTTTCTGTCCTTTCCCACAACACCATTTAATGTTCTCCTGATTTCTACCTCTATTTTCTTTGTTTTTTTCCTAACTTGCAATCTACAGTTCTATGTCTTCTATTATACCTTGGGTCGTCCACGAAGTTACAAAGATTATTTACGGTATGCTATGTAGTTTTACCAATCAATCTCATTAATCAAAGCAACACTGATAATGATTTAGCTATTCTATTAGTTCTAATTATTCTTATATACTTCTATTATATTTATAACTTAATATTTTAAATAGTTAAATGTATAATTAAATATTTAAACAGTTAGTTAATTGGCAATTTAACATGTACTTGTACAATCAATATCCTATTTCTAACAATCAGTATAATTCTATAAAGTCCCAGTTCAATATCCCAATAGACTTTTGATAACAATTATACTTTGCTGAGAAAAACAAACTGAATCCAAGTTGTATCATTTTTCCAATCCTTTTACGTTGACTATATTATTTTTTTAACTGTTTTGCAGAACCAATCCCTTAATTATATACTCTTCTTTAAATTCTATTCAATATTATCTATATTAACATGAATGTTTTAATATTATTAACATTGAATATAATGCACCACCAAAAGAGAGGTGCAAGAAAAAAAAAGAAAAAGAAATTTAACCACAATATTTTTAAATGTAATAATCCAACCTAAACAGTTTTAAACAAAATTATTTTTTGAAACTCCAATCCAGTTGCTGTATCTTACTGTAGTGCTGAAAACTGTAGTCTTAAAGAGTTAATTTTAACTTTCCACTTTCAAAATGTCTGGCTCTTACAATTGTGCACAGTCACAGTCACTCTCCTGTCCTTATTTCTTTCCTCTGCTTCTTTGTTTCATCTGCTGCAACAATGTTGTACTTTTGAAAGCTCGAGGAATTTCAACCACGCTCCATTTAACCTCCTCCAACAGAACACAGTTAATCTTTTTTTCTTCTCTTTTGTTCTTCACAGTTGCTGGCACCCCCTTTCTTCCTCTCCCTGTTCTGCTCTCCTTGTTATTTTACTGTCCGTGTGCCACCTTAAGTTTTCACTTTTACTGTCACTTTTTGGGCTCTCTGTCTCAGCACTATCACAAAACCAAACTCTTTCGCTCTCACTGCTTTTGACATACCGTTCTCTTCGTTTCCCTTTCTCTCTTGTGGGAAGTCAGATCTCTGGGTTGGCCATTAAAGTCCGACTCTCCAGCTCTGGCTCTGAGGGCTCCTCTGCTTGAATTGTTGGGTATTGCACCTTCCTGCTACGGCTCCGAAGGTTCCCCTCTTCTTCGCCGACCCCCCCCCCGGACCGTTTTTTGCATCGGACAGCCACTGGATCATTGGATTTTGGCAACAGGAGGCAGAGCGCTGTCACGCCATGTTGTTTGGTCCATGTCACCACCGGAAGCTCAAGGGAATGTCTCTTGCTGGTTACATCTACCCAACCCATTAGAGCGGGGAGGCAGGGAATGTTGCGGGTTCCATCCCTGAGGGAAATACACCTGGTGGAACCCAGAAGAAGGCCCATCTCCATGGTGGCTCCCTCTCTCTGGAATATCATTCCCCCAGAGATTAGAATGGCCCCCACTCTAGCACTCTTCCCAAAGGCATGAAGACCTGGTTTTGCCAGCAGGCCTAGGGAACCCAGAGTGGGATGGAGCCCATCAAATGACGAGTGTTATCAGCTGTCATCATGGGGGGGGGGGAATTGGGGAGGGAGTTTTAATTTTTTTTAAAAAAAAATCTAGATTTTGTTACATTGTACTTTATTCATTTCTTTTGGTAATTTTTATTGATTTTATTTTTTGTTTTAAATATGATTTTACATGGAGGGGAATAATAATGGGGGGAAAAGGGAAGTAAGAGAAAGGACCAGAAAATAAAGAGAAACAGGAAGCAAACAAGAATGAAAAGAAATTACATAGTTTGGAGGGTGAGAGACAATGGGTTAAAAAGGATAGGGAAGGAGATTCTGTAATATGTTGTGATATATAAGAATAAATATTTTAAAAAGATAAGATTGGAACTGATTCTTTCTAAAGATTGTTATATTAGATATGGAATTTAATGAAATAGATATGGAAGTGAGAATTTATTATAAGAATATTAATTGATAATTTGTGATGTATAAAATTATGAGAAGCAGAATGGAAAGATTAATATCAGTTTCTATAATTTGACTAGATTAATATTGTTGCAATATATAAATGATTTATAAGGTGATTGAGAAAAGAATACCATATGGAATCTGACATAAAATATATGTATATCTGATATCTAGTAGATAGGAAAATATTGTTATTAATGTAGAATGAAGGTGGTAAGGTCAAATTGACGACTAAAGGGGACAATTTCTAGAAATTAATAAAACAAGGATTGATAAAATTTCAAATGTGACAGATAAAAGTAATACGTGTAATGAATATAGAAATGAAATAAGAATCTCAGATAATATTGTAAAGTAAGATATGAGAATATCCCAAGAAAAATGAAATAAGTTAAAATAAGAATTGAAATTGGACAAAATAAGTTTAATGAATTTAATGTTAATAAATAATAATGTGATATGAAATTGAATAAGAAAGATGAATATGTAACTATGGTCATGTTTGTATTGAAATGTAAAAACCTGGAACCCACACTGCTTGCCAAAAGAGAGTTCTTTTTTTAAATTAAAAATAAAAGAAGGAATTGAATAATGAAATTATCATGTATATTTAAATAATATGGTGATTGACATTTTTAGAAGAATGTATTAGAATATTAAATAATTAAATAATTAAATATTATAATTTACAAATATGTGTATTAACATGAGAGATATGATGAATGTTATTATTTTTGTTTGTACCAAAATGTATGGTGCTTAGGTGCCACGCTGTTTATGTATCAATGTGTATATGTAGAATAAAATAAAAAACTTGACAAAAAAGAAGATGATAAGATAAGTGATAATCCTACAGGTATACTACATGGGTAAATATCTATAGACACAAGACAGCATTATGGGGATTATGTGTTCAGCAGATTGAATGAAGGCATGAAGGAAAAAAAGTTTGCTGTGTCTAGTTGTTTTGGCATGCAATTCCCTATAGCATTGCCAAGGAAAGGAGTTGAAACAGTTTATATTCAGGATGTGACAGGTCTGTAGATATCATAATCCTGTCAACCTTGACAGTGTTTTGATCTGAAATGTCTCAAAAGGGATTTTTCATAAGAAGTGTAGGCTGTTGAGAGAATCCTGTGAACCTTTTAATGTTTGAGAAGGTTACAATGGCAAAAAAGTCTTTGGTATATATTAATATGTAGTTACCTTATTTTTTCAGTAGTCACTTTCAAGTGAAAGAAAGTTGGGCAGACAGTTTTTCCGGTAGTCTAAACTTCTCTTTGGCAATCACTAAAGTATCTGAAGCTTAGGTAGTTTTGTTGGGAATCTGGGAGCTATTCCTGCTCCATTCAATCAAAATCTCTAGTTTTTGATGTGAAGAAGTTTAGGTAAATTGTTTTGTTTTTAAAAAAATATAAATGTGGCTTTTGTAGTAATTATATCTACTTTCTTGCAGGGTCACAGTAAATCAATACAGTGTCTTACAGTGCATAAAAATGGAGGGAAATCCTATATATACTCTGGAAGCCATGATGGACATATTAATATCCTTTAAATGATTAATAGTTTTTGTGTTAATCTGAGGTGGCTAAATAGCTATTTTTCCATTATTATTTTTCTGTTGTCTCTGCTGCCACTGAAATATTATTAACAAACAGGATATACTAGAGCTGTTCATGCTTATTTCAATTGCTGAATAAAAATCTTAAAGTTGTCTAATCCTTTTTTGAGATTGCCACATTCAGTATAGTTTGAAATTATTCTATTTGAGTTGAATAAAAGTTAGCATAGAATCTCCTCCATGCAGCATTTGTAGCTTCTCTAATTTCAAGTGACTTTCTCTTCCAAGGTCCAAATATGTTTTCATCAACACCATAACAACCATCATATTTTCTATGTATTTCTTTGTAAGTTTATTTTATTTTAGTTTATTGTATTCATTTATTTGTTTGTTTGTCAAACATTTACAAGATGACAAGTATGAACATAAACATGAACAAAGGAAGTAAATACAGATAAATGGGGAAAATAAGACAGGCATGCTGGTGCGCTTTAAGGATCTCTTAAGAATGGGGTGAGATCCATGGTAGACAGTTTGAGGTTGAAGCTGTGAAAAGTTGAGGCTGTAACAATGGAGTTGGGTAGGGTGTTCCAGGCGTTCATCACTCTGTTGCTGAAGGCGTATTTTCTGCAATTGAATTTGGAGTGGTTTACCTTGAGTTTTTATCAGTTGTTTACCTGTGTATTGTGATTGAAGCTAAAGAAAATGTTGATGGGCAAGATGTTATAGCAGACAATTTTATGAACTATGCTTAGATTGGACCGCAAGGCGGCACAGTTCCAGATTGTCCAAGCCCAAAATTTCAAGCCTGGAGGCATAGGGAATTCTATTGTGAATAGAGGAATGAAGTACTCTTCTTGAGAAATACCTCTGAACACGCTCAGTCATGTTAATGACTGATATGCAGTGTGGTTTCCAGGTGGACAAGCTGTATTCTAGAATTGGTCTGGCAAACGTTTTGTATGTCCTAGTTAGCAATTCAATGTTACCAGACAAGAAACTTTGCAAAATAAGGATAACAACTCTTAATGTCTTTTTGGCAATGCTGTTACAGTGAGCTCTGGGGCTTAGATCATTTCAGATGAATACTCTTAGGTCCTTGACAGAGTGAGTATTATCTACTACGAGATAATTTCTGCCCAACTTGTATTTGGTGTTCTGATTTTTATTGCCAATGTGAAGGACAGAGCATTTATTAGTCGAAATTTGGAGTTGCCAATTATGCGACCATACTGACATATAGTTAAGGTCACTTTGTAGGGCAGCAGCATTGTCAGTGGTGTTAAATAATTTGATGTCAATGGTGAAGAGGAGGCAGCTGCTTTTAATATTATCGCACAGGTTGTTGATGTAAAGCAGAAAAAGTGTGAGTCCTAAAAAGCTGCCTTGGGGGACACCATTGTTAACCGGTGTAGGATTTGATAGGGCCCTCCCTATTTTGACTATTTGTTGCCTGTTTGACAAGAATGTGGCTATCCACTTGTTCAGGGATCCGGAGATGCCATAAGAACTTAGTTTCAACAGTAGTTTGTTGTGCACCACTGAATCAAAGGCTTTGCAGAAGTCTATGTAAATTGCATCTATTGCTTTATTCTGGAGTGTGGTCCAAATATTTCTGCAGTGTAGGAGTTGCACATTATAGGCCAAATTATTCCTGAAACCAAACTGATTGTTAGAAAGCAGGTTGTTTGTTTCTAAGTGAGGGTGATGGATTGGTTAATAATTGATTCCATTACTTTCTCGGTGACGCAACACAGTGAGATTGGTCTTTAATTTTTGAGGGTCTTCCTTTTTAAAAATAGGTCTGACTGTGGCTAATGACCATAAGTCTTGCAAGGAGCTGGTTCTGAAAGATACCTCATAGATTGTGCATAGAGGTTCGGCTATGGCAGTAGCAAACTTTTTCAAGAAGTAGGCACACAATCCATCAGGGCCAATAGTTAAATATGACTTTAGGTTACGTAGTGCCATTTCAATGTTATCTACTGTAAAATTAATATATAGTAAATTGTTACAATTTGTTATGGTATGACTAGGAAATGGAGGGCAGCAACCATTGCTGTCAGTAAAGACTGAGCTGAAAAGCATACTGAAGAAGTTGGTCTTAACAGCTTCATCGTTACAGTCTTCCCTGTTAGGCCCTTTTAGGGGTGGGATAGATTTCAAGGCTTTTAAGTTTGGCATTTAGGAAATTATAGAATGTTCAAGTGGATTTTGAGTTTAACAACTCTTCCTCCTGTTTGCAATGGTAATTGGTGCCTTTATCTGCCAGCATAAGGCTTTGTAGCAGTTTTTAAAGTTAGCTACATAGCTAGTTTTGTTTTCTCACCAAAGAGATTTTAGGGGGGATTATAACTTTCTTTTTGTTATGGGTAGTTTTTTTTTGGGGGGGGGTGTGTGTTAATGACTCTATTGACTTCAAGAAAAAAAGTTATAATGGTCTGCAGTATTACAACCTGTGAACAAACTGTGCCAATCAAGAGATACGAGGTCGGTAGCTATGAGATCATAGTTGGCTTTTTAAAAATTATAATTTGGAGTCACATCATTATAAGACCCTCTTTGCAAGGATAAAGTAATTTGAATTAATGAAAGGCTTAAAGTCCTTCTTACCAAAAAATGTCTGACTTGACACGCTACATTAGGGTTTACAGTGCTGATATCAGCATTGATTTCTTAAAACTTTGGGAGAATAATCATCATTTAGTTTAGGTATTCATTGTTGATTATCTAAATGTATGTAGCAGAACTTTTGATATAGCTTGTTACATGGATTAGGTTTTGGATTTTCTTTTCCTCATCCTGAAGAGAATTTCCTTAAAAATTTTTTGCACATTATTGGGATTCTGAAACAGGAGAAAATGATGGATTTGGTGGAAAAGGACACACAAACTTAGTTTCCCGAATGGTTGTGGATGACTTTGAGCAGTTGGTCAGCTGTAGTATGGATGATACTGTGCGTTATACCAGTCTTAACAAAAAGGAGTACAGGTATTTGTATTTCATCATAATTTTTTCCATCATCCTATTAAAATATTTATTTCAGTTTTTAGGCAACTTAGTACAATATATGAAAGTCTGTATCTGATAAGCCATTTTCACAAGCAACAATAGCACTTTTTGCCATATTGTGATTAATGTTTCAGTAGTATCCTTGTTACCATGTTATTGTCATGTACAACACAATGAGCAATCGTATTTATCCAAATTTAAGTACATTTTAGTAGTTGAAGTGAAATAACATTGAAGAAGAAATTTCTAAGAGTAAAAGAATGGAAAGTAACTCTACATCAGCAGTGTCAAACTCAAGGCCCATGGGCCAGATGTGGCCTACAGGACGCTTAGATCTGACCCACAGAGCTGGCCTGGAAATAGCAAAGGACCAGACTACAGTGCCTCTGCTAGTGGCGTCTCCCCCGTGGCCCACTTTTGGCCTAAACGGCTTCCCTACAGCACTCTAAAATGGGTCATGGGGGCCTCCAGAGACCTCCCTCCTGCATGTTACAGGCCAAAATGGAGCCTCCGTGAGCCTCCCCAGGCCTGTTACAGTCTGAAATGGAGCCTCCGAGGATTGCATGTGGCCCTCTAAGGCTCTCTTCCGGCTTTCGCAGGCCTGCCCCTGGCCTGTTACAGCTCAAAATGGAGTCTCTGTGGGCCTCCCCATGTCTCTCACAGGCTGAAATGGAGCCTTTGGAGGCTTCCCCCCAGCCTGTTACAGGCCAAGATGGAGCCTCTGGAGGCCTTCCCCGGCCTGGTACAGGCCAAGATGGAGGCTCCGAAGGTCTGTTACAGGCCGAAATGGAGCCTCCATGGGCCGGATTCAGCTCTCCCCATCTCATTTCCCATGGCTTTATTGTACTTACTTTTGAAGAGCTCCAGAAGAAGCTAACCCACGTGGCAGAGAAGCCAAAGTCTTTTACTCAGAAGCTGGTGAAGTTGTAAGAAGGTGAGATGTAAGGAAAACAGTTTTGCCTCATCTGAATAAAAAAAAGACTTCGGTTTCTCTGCCATGAGGGCCTGCAGGCTTAGTTTGGGCCCAGTTTGGCTGGCAATAAGCTGCCTCCTGCTTGTTGCTGACTGGCTAGTTTGAATGAGCAGCTTCAGGGATTGGGGCATGGCAGCCAATCAACAAGGGACTTGCAGTTCAGCCCGATGAGACAAAGGAAGCTCCTCATTGATTGGCTCCTGGTGCTGCCTCAATCCTTGAAGCAGGAGGCTGCTGTGGTCTTATACTCAGAAGCTGGTGAAAATGTTTTCCTTAGATTTCAAGTTTTTAATGCTTTGCCATCATCTGAATAAAATACTTTGGCTTCTCTGCCAGTGTGCCAGCCTCTTTTGGAGCTCTAGAGATCTTCAAAAAGTAAATAATCTATGGGAAATGGGGTGGGGAGGAGTAAGTGGAATACTGGATGGTAGCAAAACAGGCTCAATCTGTGGGGACCTGGCAGGGCAAGATAGGGGGGAAGCAATTGTGGGGACCTCAGGGGAGCATGAGGTATCTCAGTGGATTGGGGGAGGCCTTGGATGGCCTGCTCCATCATTAGGCCCAGCATGCTCTTCCCCACTCTGAGATACCTCATGTGCCTTTAATGGCTTTAGTGCATTTGATGAACAAATGCATTGGGGAAAGTGGGGAGTGATCATTCATTTAACGTTATTCAATCAAACATCCTCCGGTTACAAATGTAATTGGCAGGCTCTATTACATTCATAACTGGAGGATTACCTGTATAATGAGAATGAGGGCGGGTCTCAGGGTAGTCCTGTCTTAGCACTTTGCCACCATAGGTACCCCCATGACATGTCCCATGGCACCCCCACCATGCTCCTGTGCATGCTCTGCCCCCGGCCTTCTGATGTCAAACACAACTCTGATGTGGCTCTCAATGAAATTGAGTTTGACATTCCTGCCATACGATAAAAAGGCATGCCACCCCAGTTGGAGATCATGTCCCTCCAATGTTAATAATTGCCTATGCCTCAGACTTATCCATTCTTTCACCCACGGAGGCCTGATAATACAACTCCCAATCTGGCAACCCCAAACCCTCCTTATTTTTAGAATCTTGTAACATTTTCAGACTTGTTTTTGCCTTTTTTCCTTGCCAAATGTATTTTGGCATTATTTTATTGAATTCCTCAAAATATTTTTTTCCAGCTTAATCAGTATTGTTTGGAACAAATATAGTAATCTCGGTAAAATATTCATTTTATAGTAGCTATTCTTCCAATAAAGGACAGTTAATTCTTCCACTTCTCCAAATCTGATTTGATTTGTTGCAGTAACTAATGTAATTATTTTCTTTAATGGTTGCACAACTTGCTTGAATTAATTGAATTCCTAGATATTTTACTTTCTGAACTATTTGGGTACTTCTTCATAATCTTCTATTTACTTTTTATTCATTTGGGTTTAGTTTCTTGTGGTTCTTCTAAAATAAGTATCTGGTCATCTGCAAATGCCTGTAGTTTATATTTTTCTTTTTTTATTTCCATACTTTTTATTTCTATATCTTGTCTAATATTTTTTTTCTTTTTTGATTTTATTCATAAACATTTTTTGAATATAGCATTTTGTCTGGATATATTATTTACAAAAAAACCCCATAGCTATTACTGTAAATAATAGTTTCCATTTACTAATAATAATATTAATAATATAATAACACCTAAATTAACAGTTCTAGTAATACTACTGTACAGTTCCCATATAATATAGTTCCCATTCTTTGTATTTAATTCATTCATATTTTTAATATTTATAGTAATTATACTTATATATCTTCCCTGTTTTTAATAAGAACGTTCATCGTTTTTCTTCCTCTAACTTCTACCCCTTGTTTTAAGCCACTCATAAAATCTGTTCCATATCAAATAGTAATCTGAATCTTCCTTTTCTTTTATTTTTAAAGCTAACCTGTCCATCTCAGCACATTCTAGGATCTTTCTAATTACCTCCTCATCTGGTGGAATATTTACATTTTTCCAAAATTTTGCATAGCTTGCTGCTGTCAGTATATGTAAAACTAAATATGCAATTCTTTTTCATAACCCTCTGGGATTATGCCCAACTAATATACTTTTGGTTTCCAATCTATCTTCCGTTTGACTATTTTTTCCAGCCAACTCTTTATTTTCTCCCAATATTTTGCTTTCGTTCAGGTCCACCACATGTCCCAAGGTTATGATGACATTTCCAACATTTTCAAGACCAATTACTGAACATTTTTGCCAATCTTGCTGGTGATAGATGCCACCTATAAAACATTTTATATAAAATGTATTTATATGCTGACACCATTTTCAATTTATAGTTCTTATCCCATAGTTTTTGCCACTTTTCCAATTCTATATTATAACCAAAAAAAAAACCCCAAACAATCATAGTTTTCTTGACTTGCTCCTCCTCCATTTTATACATCAATAGATAATTATATGCTTTTTATCAGTTTTTCATCTGTCCCCCTTAGTATCTTATCTAGTGCTGTTGATTCATTATTTAGACCCCATGTTTTAACATCCTTTTCATATTTTGTTTGTATCTGTAGATAGGCCATCAATCTAAATCTACCCCTGACATAGTAATTGTTGTCTAGTTTTTAATTCACCATCTTTACTTAAAATATCTTTATAGAATACAATTTTTTCAAAGTTGATAAGAATTGGATAGATTAATGCTTCCATGGTGGAGAGCCAGACTGGAATTTTCATATAATGTTTTGATTTGATTTTTTCCCATACATTGAGCAGTGCATTGCTTACATAGTGCCCTTGAAAAGATCTATGTACCGTACTCTTGTCGTAACATCGGAAAGCATGCCAACCTATGTGCAGATCATGTCCCTTTAGCAATAATAACCTTTTATATTTCAAATTTACCCAATCTTTTATCCTTATCAAAGCTGACACCTGATAATAGAGTTCCCAGTCTGGAAATCCAAAACCCCCATTGCTTTTAGCTTTTTTGCAACATTTTTAATTTTATTCTGGCTTTTTTCCCTTGTCATATGTATTTCAGAGTAATTCTGTTTAGATCATCAAAAAAATTCCTCTCTAATTTTATCAGTATTGTTTGAAATAGGAAGAGTAATTTTGGCAGTATATTCATTTTCACGGCAGCAATTCTCCCTATCATCGATAATTGGATGAACTTCCAACTTTCTAAGTTTAATTTGCTGCATTTGTTTTACAAAATTGTCTTCTTTTATCATCGCACACTGTGCTGTGAAACAGATGCCTAAATGTGCCATTTCTCAACTCTCCTACGTCTTTCGTTATTTCCTTATGGCTTATAGACTTGGATTCCTGTATCGCCTGAAGCATTGTCAGTACCTCTTTTTGAGATACATTTGATTTTCCCAGTTGAAGCATGTTTGCAATAGATCTCTGATTAGAAGGGCTTGAAGATGTAGATGATGGATTGGACGATGTCTTCTTTCCTATTTTAGTTATATTTAAAGTTGACATATCTGTTTCTTGTGCTAATTTACTTTTTCTCCCTGTCTTCCATTTGCAGCTACTAATTGCTATTTCCACCACTCTTACTGTCCATCAAAATATAGCACCACCCCAAGAATTAGCTACTTATAATATTCCAACACATTCAACACCCCACAAATTCAATACAAACAGCCCTTAAGTCCAAAGATAGGAGATCATATAATGGCTGTAGCACTTCTTCCACTCAATCCACTCGATTTGTCTCCAGTGACTCAGTGTCTTAATATCTCAAAAGTCTCATGTATCAAGAGTCTAAGACAGTTAAATTTTATAATCCAAGAGGCCCACTGCAGCCCTTGACCTCAGGTCTTTCCTCGATGAAGTTAGTATCCACGCATGCACACGTGTGTGTGTGTGTATATATATGTATATATGTCTTCTCTGTTATTATTTGTAATCCTGAAGGCCCACTGTTTCCCCAATTTTCAACAATTAATTCTTTATCTTGTTGCATCTTTTATAATTCACCAGAATCAAGGGAAAACAGAAACAAAAAAAACAATAAACAAAAAAGAGAAAACATTTTTTTCCTCTATCACAATTTTAGTCTTGCTTTTCCTACAGTAATAACAGAGCACAATCTGTAATTATCTTCTAACACCAGATGTTGTAGTTCTGAGCTCTAGGTACAGTCAATTCAGTTCAGGGTATTTCTTCTTTGTATGTATATTCCAACTTTCTCCTTCTCCACTCTAAACTAAGAAAAAATGTCCTGCAGTAAAATAATACAACCACGAAGAGAGAGGAGAGAAAAGGGGGGGGGGATGACTTTGTCTACTTATAGCCAGTCAAGTATTTGAAATAAACAGTTCAGAAATAGTACCTCAAGAATGTAATCAGTCCAATCTCTCTCTGCAGCTTAAGCTTACTTTCGCTTCCAGCTGACAGGTTCACAGCTCTGCACTTTCTCTTGCCACTTCTGGAGGGGAAAAGAATGGCAATTCTCTCTCTCCTATCTGGAGTCTCCCTTCTTTGCTCCCTTCTTCACTCAGATATTGATGAATTAAATTAGCTTATTTAGTGTAGAAGTCACGTATTCCTTATCCGATCAGAAATGCTGTTTCTTTTCCGCTTTTTCTTTGTGTTAGTTTTTTCCAGTTTTCAGAGGTTAGGTTGGGCCATTGATGGCCGTCATCTTCTCCACCTGTTCAGAAGGTTTCTCTGGGATTCAGCTCTGTGAACTGCCATTCACTTGCGATCCACAGGCCCCTTTCCTTATTGTCATCCCAATGAGACAACGTTTGGACCCCCAGGAACCTCCAGACAGGCAGAAATCAGCTGAATCTTACGAAACTCTGCAAGAACAACTGTCATACTTGACAAAACCTGAAACTTCCATCTAATATTTCTATTTTAACACTTCCAACATCAATATAAATAGTAGAGGGGACAGTGGACATCCTCACCTTGTGTCTTTTTTATATTGAAGTTATCTGTTAAATCACCATTTACAATCACTTTTGCAGTCTCTTTGGAGTATCATATTACTTAATTATATTACTAAATCTTTCACTAAAATCTGTATATTTTAATTGTAATAACATAAATTGCCAAAGTACATTGTCAAATGCTTTCTTCGCATTTAAAATGGGCCAGGGCCAGACAAGATAACTTCTTGCTTAAAAGTCTGTGCTGACCAATTGGCCCCCATCTTCACCCGAATTTTCAATAAATCACTAGAGATGTGCTATGTTCCTTCTTGCTTCAAACACTCTACTATCATCCCAGTGCCAAAGAAGCCCTCCATCAGGGAACTGAATGATTGCAGACCAGTTGCTCTAACATCTGTAGTTATGAAAAAATTTGAAAGGCTAGTGCTGTCCCTGAAAACCATCATGGATCCGCTGTTAGATCCCATGCAGTTTGCATACTGAGCAAATAGATTGACAGATCATGCTGTTAATATGGTTCTGCACTACATTCTACAACACCTTGAATCTCGAAATACCTACGCAAGGGTCCTTTTTGTAGACTTCAATATTCAATATCATCATTCCAGATATTCTTCTAATTAAACTAAATCAGCTTGCTGTACCTGAACACACTTGTAAATGGATCATAAGCTTCCTAAGAGACAGGAAGCAGCAGGTGAAGCTAGGCAGAATCACATCTGATATTTGTACAATTAGCACAGCCCCCCACCCCACCCCAGGGCTGTATGCTTTCTCCACTTCATTTCTCCCCATATACCAGTGATTCCCAAACTTTTTCAATCCACTGCCCCTTTGGTGCAGCAAACTCATCCTCGGTGCCCCCCACCCAGGGGTGGGATTCAGATTTCTGTGAGTGTGACCTAATTTGAGGGTGTGGCTTGCTGGTCACATGACTGAGTAGATGTGGTTTGGTGGTCATGTGACTGGGTGGGCGTGGCCAGGTAACTGGAAAACCAAATACATGTGGTCCTCACTTATTGGCCAGTTGTCTAGCAAGTGTTCTAATTTATGACTGACCTCACTAGAACTGCTTGACCTGTTTTTGGAGTTTTGACAGCCGTACACACACACACACACACACACACACACCCTTCTAATCCTGCTAGAGCAGGTCATTGGACTAGAATCGGCAAAGCATCTCTGATTAGATCCCAGTAGTGAATAGAATCTAATCAGAGATACTTTGTCAATTCTTGTTGATTTGTTTTATTTGTATTTCTTTATTTTATGTTGCTGAATTACATTGACATGTGTGCCCCTTCTTGTGCACAGCCCAGAAGCTTTTGTGATTCTTTGCAGCAAAAATTACTGTCCTCTGGCTTTGCTTTACTTTTCAAACATGCTGCCACTGCCATGTTCTATGTGCCAGTCCCGCAGGTCCATTCCAC
>BLBF01000039.1:43797270-43824178 GCA_015471245.1 Laticauda colubrina | reverse complement strand
GAGAGAGAGAGAGAGAGAGAGAGAGAGAGAGAGAGAGAGAGAGAAAAGAAAGAGAGAAGGAAGAAAAGAAAGAGAAAAGGGAAAGAACAATAAAAGGGACAGATAAAGGGGGGGATGGAAGGAAGGGACTGAAAGAAAAAGAAATAAAGAAGGAGGGAGGGAGGAGAAAGATAATGAGATGTATATTCTAGTCCAATCACCTACTCCAGCAGGGTTAGAAGGGAGTGTGTCTGTGTTCTCCTTGTAATTTACCAGTACATTTTGGTTTTGCCTTCTTCAGAAATGGCATTGTAATACATTGGGGAAAAGTAATTTTTTAGGGTGGAGATCTGATCCAATGGATCCTGTTTAAAGCCTCAACAAAATGTGAGAGCTTCAATGTTTCGTCCATAAAACCTTTAATAGAAGCCAAAGATGTTTTAATGTGGAAAAGGGCTTCAGTCTAAACTTGGCCTCATTTCAATCTGATGCATCAGGTTTCTCTCTCTCTCTCTCTCTCTCTCTCTCTCTCTCTCTCTCTCTCTCTCTCTCTCTCTGGCAGGTAGGCCTTTTGGATGGATCGATGGATAGGTAGGTAGGTAGATAGATCTATATTGGTAGGTAGATAGGTAGGAAGACAGAAAGACAGGCAGGTAGGTAGGCAGAAAGACAGACAGACAAACTGACCTTTTGGATAGATGAACAGACAGACAGAATGCAACAGTGGCGGCACTTTGGGAAAGTAAAGCAATGCCAGAATGACTTTCCCAATGTGCTGCCGCCGCTGCATTCAATGCCATTGAGGCCCTTGCACTGCTCCAGTGCAACAGTCAATGGAATGAGCCTGTGGTGCCGGCACCTTGAATGCCCCCCTGCTGCCTCTTAAAGCCCCCCCTTCAGCAGCTGCTTCCAAACAGAGCCCATCCCACCTCCCGTAATCCCTGACATCACTTTGCACTGACTTCTAGGCCTTAGCCCACCAAGCAAAACCTCCCAACACTCGACTCCACCAAGAATGCTTAACATGCTGAAAGGCCCACCCTATGTAATTCCTGCGACACAACTACGAGGCAGCACATGCGCTTTTATCTCACTTCCTTGGGGAGACCTTCCTCACAGCCAGCTTGACCCGGCCCATGTGGGGACCTGTCACGCTCAGTGCAGGCAGCGCTTCCAGGATGGGAAGAGTGAATCCTGCCTGTGGCGCTGCGCTGATCCCCTGTGCCTGCAAAAAACCTCCAGCCACTGTGTGTTTTTTTCGGTGCAGCTGGACTCCTCCAGAGCCCCCCCCCTGCCTCTTAGTGCCCCCTAAGACATCCCCCCCAGGGGGCAGTACCACCCACTTTGGGAACCACTGCTATATACCAATGACTGCATCTCAAATGATCCATCTGCTAAAATACCGAAGTTTGCATATGATACAACAGTAAATCGTCTCATTGGAGACAACGATGAATCCACATACAGACAGGAGGTTGTACAACTTGCCTCGTAGTGTAACCAGAACAATCTGGAACTGAACACACTCAAAACCATAGAAATGGTGGTAGACTTTAGGAGAAACCCTTCCATACTACCACCATACTACCAACTCTTACAATACTAGACAACATAGTATCAATAGTACCTTCAAATTTCTAGGTTCTATCATATCACAAGACCTAAATATCTAGTAATTAGGACTGCAGAAAAAACAATTGCCACCAACCTGCCTTTCATCGAGGGCCTGTATACTGCACAAGTCAAAAAGAGGGCTGTGAAAATATCTACAGACCCCTCACATTCTAGAGATAAACTGTTTCAACTCCTACCCTCAAAACGACACTATAGGGCACTGCACACCAGAACAACTAGACACAAAAACAGTTTTTTCCCGAACGCCATCACTCTCATCATTCTCTCAACACTGTCCAACTATTTACAAAGTATCATATGATTCTTGACTATTGATGAATGTATCTTTTCTTTTGCGTACACTTGAGAGCGTTTGCACCAAGACAAATTCTTTGTGTGTCTAATCACACTTGGCCAATAAAGAATTCTATTCTATTCTATTCTATTCTATTCTATTCTAAAAAGATCAGCACCACTTGTTTTTCAGAATGTGCTTTATAATACTCCAGTGTGTTCAAGAGGACTCTCATATTATTTTTAATTTGTCTCTTAGGTAAAAATCCATTCTGATCTGAATGTATAAATTAATTCAAAAAGCTTTTTAATCTCTCTGCTATTATTGAGGCATATATTTTATAATCAACATTTTATAGTCATATTGGACTATAATTTTTGATCTGCATGAAGTCTGAATCTTCTTCAGTATAATAGTAATAGTAGTAATAATAGTAGTTCTAATAGTAGTAGTAATAGTAATTCTGTCCAAGTATTTGATATCTTAGCTTCTAACAACACTTCATTATAAACTTCTAACATTGACAGTCCTAGTTTGCCTGTCTTTGGTTCATCTCATCCACTTTTTTCTTTGAATTGTATTCATTTTCTTTTGCTATATTAGACTTTCTATTGACTTGATGGACTGGCTGCTGCTGCTGATGGTGCAAATGTAGTGTTCTCCCCCCCCCCCCCATTTTAGTTAAATTTAAAGAACTTGTCATTTTAAGCTGTATCAGTAAATTTAAAAAGGATAAACAGCAATGATTCACACTAACACAAAAATAATCCGAAATCCCCAGCCAACTCTTCTTCCCACTTCTAACATATTACCAATAGAAATTCACCAAACGGTCCTTCCGCCCCCCCAGTCGTCAGCCAGCTTCGCAGTTCTTTACCATTATAATCCACAAAGTCTGTCTAGAAATTAATCCAGAAAGTTTCTTTGAGAACAGTTGTTATTTCTTCTTCTCTTAGCAAATAATATTTGCAATCCACAAGGCCCATCAAATCATCAATCTTTCATAAACCACAGTGTCTTGCAGATCAAAAAGCCATCCACTTAGTCTCAGGATAAATCCATGCTATTTCCCAACTTCAAACTGCTCAGCATATTTATAATCCACAGGTTCAGAGAGCTACAATGTTCAAAAAGTTTCAATATTTTCAGTGTTTCTAAATATCCAGTGTAAACAATTTACAGATATTACTTGTAACAAACACAATCTTATCAGCAATAGACAATTAAAGTCCTTTCACTTTCCTGGCGTCCATCCCCATCAATAGTGTCGCCTTTGTTCTATTTCTCTACTTTTGCTTCTGAGTTTCTGAAATGTCCCAAATCCTTTTTTTTAAGTTTCAAAAGTCAAAGTTTCATTCTAAATACATTCTAGCATTTTTAACTCAGTTGGAGTTGCTATAGCAACCAGTCTAGTTTTCCTAAAGCTTTAAAATATATAAAATTCATTTCTTTCAAAAAGTTATCTTCTACCTTTTCCAGATCTGTCAGCAGCTCATAGCAGCTGTCGCCAGTATTCTTGAGGAGTGGGAGAAAGCTCCACCTCCTCCTCTCTTGAGTCCCACTTTCAGTAAAAGAGTGTTAAAGGGGCAAATTCCTCAACAGAAGTAGGAAAAAATCTTACCCAGATCAGCCACACTATTGTCGGATCATTTCTTCATTGCTTCTTCAGTCAGGCTGTCATAGCCTTGGTCTGGCAGGTACAACAACTGAGGTCTCAGGGAGCGAGGATTCAGATGAGGGGCCTGTGTGTGATGCAGGGATGGAGCCAGGACTGTCAGAGAGTGGAGTGCTACTTTCAGAGCTTATGGAGGCTGGCAGCAGTGATACAGAGAACCCCGTGGAGCCTGTCAGCCTTCAAGATTTTTTCCCTTTGCTTTGCATCTTTCGGCTGTCATAAGTAATGGAGGGAAGGAAGGGGGGTATGGTTATGGGAAGCGAGCTGGAGGTTTTACAAAACAGAACTGTAAAAGCTGGGAGGGGAAGAGTCTTGTTAGGCTTCTATCTTATGCTATGCACAGCCAAAGCTTTTTCAAAATATGTCACGGTCAACGAACAGAGGCCTCATCGCCACCTGGAGATGCCCACATGATGCTATACACAACTTTTTATTGGATGAGCCAACTGAACTATTGTGGGTGGGACTGTTGCCATCACTTTGTATATGTGGGATGCTGCAGGTCGAGAGCTTGATGATCT
The DNA here is from genome assembly GCA_015471245.1 of Laticauda colubrina. NCBI lineage: Eukaryota > Metazoa > Chordata > Lepidosauria > Squamata > Elapidae > Laticauda > Laticauda colubrina. Next base: position 43,820,094 of record BLBF01000039.1, on the reverse strand, counting down.
TCCAATTCTTATTCAGCACTCACATACAATCACTAGAGAATATCAATCAATGTAGGATACCAAATACTATATCTCAGTCCTGACCTGCAGAGTGATTTGAGGTGGTTTGAGTCTGGATAGGGTAAAACAAGTTGATGTTTAATCCCAGCAAGGCAGACTGGCTCTGGATTTTATATGCTATTGAATTTGAGAAAGATTCCATATTTAGTTTTGGCTTTGGTCATATTTTTTTCATGCTAAACTGGCTTGTAATGTAAGTGTTCTCCAGGATCCATAGCTCTAGGATCCACAACTAGCAGGTGACAATTATGTCCTGGGAAGTTATTGCCACATCTCCATCTCATTTACCACTTGCATCCTTGTTTGGAGTGGGAGGCTTTACTCATAGTCATTCATGCATCTTGATTGAGTTATTGTAGTATATTCTACATGAGACTGTTTTGAAAAGTATTTGGAAACTACAAGTAATTGTGGGGTTCTTCGTTGTGCTGTGTAGCACTTCTGGAGAAAAAAATTGATTAATCATTTAAATTCCAGGTGCTGGTTGTCACCTTGAAACCCATGTACAGTTCAGAATCTACATGTCCTCCTTCTCTCAATGGTATCTGCTTGGATGAGAAGGTCTATCGACTTGCTCAAGACGCCACAGAAACATGGCCTTTTCTATTGCAGCCCCCCACCCTTTTGGAAAAGCACACCTCAAACATTTGAATAGTCTCTTTTCATTTGACATTTAGAAAATCTATAAAATGAAACAACCCTGGGAATTTGAATGAGATGTCTGTCCACTACCAATAGAAATAATTCTAATTACAGAGGGATAGATCACAACCCTTTTTATGATCTTCAAGTTTAGTTTAAAAGCTCTGATTGGTGGATTGTATTTAGTTTGTTTTAATCAAGACAATACTTAATAGAACAAGTACTGGTCAGTCAGTAGTGCTTGGAGTGGGCAGTGAACTTGTTAAATATATTCAGCTATTATAAAGTCTGCAGACCTGTGCCATTGTTGTTCTGGCTGCTTTTGTTAGCAGCTTGAATACTTCACGGTATGCACCTACTTGTGTTTCTTCAGTTGGGAAAATTTGCTCTTTTTTTAAGCAACCAAGATGTTATAAAAATGGATGTTCAACCAAAATGTGTAGCAGTTGGACCTGGAGGATATGCAGTGGTCGTATGCATTGGAGAAGTGAGTAAATTCAGAAAAACAAATCATAATACATTCTTTTATTCAATTATTTTAATCCTGTTGCTTTGGGAAAGTGGCTTTGTGCTTTTAGTATGTTTTATAAATCCAACTGTTGTGGGCAGTTGACATTTCATTGTATTGTGTAAACTGGAAAAACATAATTCAATAACTAAGCTAATATTAGAATGTTGTTAGGTGCTATTTAGATGCTGTTAGAATGTAGCAATGGGGATTTTGGGGGTTCCTCCCCACAATTTAATTACAGATTAGGGAAAGAGGTATGAATGAGCATGTGAAGGAAAAGGGTTGTGGTAATTGATTTGAACTCACAGAAGGGAAAAATCCTGTTGCAGAAATCCCTGATTGGAACATTGCACTCTAGGCAAAAGAGCAAGAGCCAGTTTGGTCTAGCAGTTAAGTCAGGAGTCCTCAACCTCCAAGCCTAGCCCACCACCGAGCCTTGATCCCTTTGGAATGAGCTGCAGAAGTGGTGGATAAGCACACATGCACACATCCCCGTTTGCGTGAGCAGCAGGCAAGCATGGGCAAGTGTGCTCCATTTGTGTGAGTGATATGTGCACTTCACGCCGTTTGCATTAAGCCACCCCTCTCCCTCCCTGGCCGGTCCGCAAAGCCGGAAAGGTTGGGGAACTTTGGATTAAACCACCAGGCTAGTAATCCGGGAGACAATGAGTTCTAGTTACAGGACACAGGTATGAAAGCTTGTTGAGTGACCTGGGGCCAGCCCCTCTCTTGGACCATGAGATCAGACCTGACAACTGGTCAGTCAATTCCTGTTGTAACAAATGGATTAGCACACAATTGATTGGAAATAATGTGGACCCTGCATTTGCAGGGGAGAAATGTTAGAAAGAAAAAAGTATAGTTCATGCATGCTTTTCTTCAATTATAGATTATTTTGATGAAAGATAAGAAGAAGTGTCTTGCAATTGATAACCCTGGTTTTGAACCAGAAGCAGTGGCAGTTCACCCTGCAGGTGGAATAGCAGCAATTGGAGGAACAGTAAGAATATTTTTCATGAAATCATATAATTCTCAAGCTTTTGACATACATACAGTAAATGCACTAAATTACATACAGTTACATACAGTAATGCAGTAAAATCTTTTTCTTTTTCTTTTTTTTGTAACATAATTTTCTAAAAATTAATTTTTAATTTGGGGAGACCTTGAATATGCTCCTTTTATTATACAATTATAACTGAACTTCATAAGCTGTGTTACATTATTTTCTGGCCAAAGTGTCATATTTCCACCTCCCTTCAGATTTGAAAGCAGCCACTGTTTCCTTTGGTGCATGCTTAAACTTATTATATTTGTATCTCCAGGATGGGAAAGTGCATTTATATGCAATTCATGGAGCTTCTTTAAAAAGTGAAGAAAAGGTCCTGGAAGCCAAAGGACCAGTAACTGACCTGGCATATTCTCCTGATGGAGCTTTCCTAGCTGTGACAGATGCAAACAAAGTAGTCACAGTGTTCAGCGTTGCTGATAATTATGGGGTAAGAACTATGTTAATCATCTCCAATTGAGTTTTTAGTTTCAGGTCTTAAATAGAAAGCATAATAATAGTTCTGCCACATGTCTATTCTAATCAGTTTGCAGTGGTATCTGGTAGGTTTATGGTTGATCCTCATAAGCAGATTTATTAGTTATATAAAGGCTGCTGGCCTATAGTTTTGGTAATATGTGCTTTGGAAGAACTATGTTGCCTAATGAAAGTACTGATGGGTTGAAATGATCAAAGTTTATTGTTCCTCCATTTTTTAAAAAAAGTATGCATAACCATTTAAATGTAGTTATCAAATGTAATCTTGCATTGTTTACTCACCTATATTGATTTTGCTTGTACCTTTGATGTAATTAGAGCACGAAAGTACATAAATGGTTGAATAATTATTAGAATAATAAATAATTAATCATCACTAGTAAATTGCAAAAGGCAGCTTTACTCAGAACAGCTTACATCCTGCAATATACCTTTAATACCATCAAATATCCACATATGCTTATCCCACATCCTTAGAAAGGACTCTATAGGTAGACAAAAATGCCAAATAAAGTATGAATATCTGGCTGATTGTGTGACAAACTACAATAATAAAAATAATTAATTTAATTTGGGGATTAAAATATTGTATTTTTTTCTCAAAAGGAACATAATGTATTCTATGGCCATCATGCAAAAATAGTTTGTGTTGCCTGGTCCCCTGATAATGAGCACTTTGCTACTGGCGGCATGGACATGTTGGTGAATGTGTGGACTCTAAATGACCCAGAAACCCGAGTCAAAATACCAGGTGATTCAGGCTTTTTTTTCTTTGAAAGAATTAATGCTGAAATTTATTGAAAAAGATAGTGTGACATCTGTATTACTTATCTAGGCTGCATTCTGTTTGATAGATAAAATTGAAATTTTCAAGAAAAACTTTAGAATTTGAAAATAAAATTTTCCACAGTTAGTTGGAAATTCTAAAATCAGTTGTTTCTACAAGACTTAATTAAAGGAGAGTGCCTAATCCATGCATTTTTATCTCCCCTGTTTCCTCCCATAAGAATTGTAGAATTTGAGAGACCAAGGAGACAATTCATTCTTTCATTCATTTTACTCAGTTTACACATTTGTTCATTCAATTTCTGTAGCCGTTTCTCAGCATAGAAATCCATAATAGATTCCATATAGTTTCAGCTTTGAAATGTCCAAGGAAGGAGTTCCTACCATTTTTATGAGCCATTGGTCCTGCTATTAAATAGTAGTTCCTGTGAACAATTTTTCCCCTTTTTTGCTTTGGAAGCTGCTTTCTGGCAAATTAAATTCCTGCTCTTTTCATGAGACTTAGTATTTAAAGAAAGCCTGCAAACTGTTTAATGTTAAAAGAGAAGAACCATAAGAACCTCAGAAAAGGAATTAAGATCCAACTTTTTGTAGCAGAGAAGTACAAGGTAAGCAAACAATATTAGCCAAGAAAGCAATTATATGGCTAGCAGACTAAAAGTCACATTAGTGCTAAGCTTTTTTTCAGAATGTATCTAAACAATTGGACAAGATTGTAACTACTCACATTTCTTTTTCATCTTCTCTTTGCTAGATGCACACAGGTTACATCACATTAGCGGTTTAGCATGGCTGGATGAAAATACCTTGGTAACAACATCACATGATGCCTCAGTCAAAGAGTGGTCTATTTCCTACAAGTAAAATGCCTTCAGTCAGAATAACTTCATCAGGAGAGACTACTAGAATGACATAAAGCATTTCTTTTTCTGAAAATTTAGCAAATGTATAATGGGATTCTATAGCATATTGTACTATCTTTGCAGACAGTGTTTATATCTGTAATTACATAACTGTTGAAAAGCTTTAGTCAGTAACAGTTTGCACATGAAAAGCACTTAAATTATATTTGGAGTTTAAAAAATCTTTTGTGTGCTGAACATTCCAGAGATTGCAACTTTAGCTGGGTGATAGAACTGATTTGGTTCCTTATTTTTAATACTATATCTAAAACACATATCATCTGATCTTGTACAGCATGAGAAAACTCTCATTTTTTTCTACTTGCAGAACATTTCTGTACTAAGTCATAAGAATGCTTGTTGTGATCCACAAAAATGAATTGTGATGTGCAGCTACTGTATATGGGCTTCTCTGTAATTCCCCGAACTGTGGTCTCAGATTTCCTTCAAAAGAAAACAGTGGGGTACACCCATAATAAAGTTTTTGGTATTTCCTGTGCAGATTTGTAGTTATTTTTAAGATAAAGGCATTTTTTTCAGATTGACACTTGTTACTGTTTTGCACAAATGAGAATATTTGATCATGATTTGTTTGGAAAAGGAATGCTTCTAGATCAGCTTTAAATATACATTTTTCATGTGGAGAAATATGTTGATGTAACAAAACTTGGATTTATCATAAAAAAAATTCATTGTTAATTATTAAAATAAACCAAATCATTATTTTGTTTTGAACTTTTCTTTGCAAAGATCAATCTAAAACCAGTGAAATACAATAATTTTAGGAAATTCATGTTCTAAATACAGATCTGTATAGCTTTAGAACATAGCTGAAGGGTCAAGGAGTCCAATCTGCTGTCAAAATAACTACCTATACCCCCTTAATATCTCCAATGAAAAGGAACTTTGTTCCATGTTTCAATTGTTCTGACGATGAGGATTTTTTCCCCTAAGATTTAATAAGCATCTGTCTTTCGATACCTTAAGTCCACAATTGCTTGTCCTGAATTGTGAAAGGAGAGGAAGCAGGTTTTGATTTTCTATATGACCTCTTTTTCTTAAAAGTCAGAACTCCTCATCTAACAAATGTTGGGCGCTTCTGCACGAAATCTGTCAAGGCTGTATGTTGTAGCAGAGTTAGCATCTGAAAGCAACAAGGTGATTTCAAATTGTCCTGTATGTTATTTATCTTGTAGCAACAGTAAGATGAATCTCATGAGTACAGGCACTAGAGAAGCACACATTGTTTCTGCACATCCAAAGACATTCCAAGTAGATTGTCTGGGGAGATTCTCAGTCATCCAGATCATGGTTGTTCCAAAGGGGCTTTTTTCAAGAGGCAACTGGACTTCCAATTTTTTCTTTGAAGACGTTTTGCTTCTCATCCAAGAAGCTTCTTCAGCACTGACTAGAAAGTGGGGAATGGAAGGATTGCAGACAGCTGGTCATTTGCATTCTTTTAGCGGGCCATGAAGTTCACCTGGAGATTTATCTGTGTCATCAGGGTCATCTGAGTGGTGCAAATTGGTGTGGACCAGGGGTATCAAACTAGCAATCCATGGGCCAGATATGTCACGCGTAGGCCACGCCTACCCCAGCTCTACAAAAGGAAAAAATATCACAAAATGTGATGGCAACATGACATGGCGAGTTTGACACCTATAGTGTGGAGCCTTCTTGGAACTGTCGAAAGGACTATGCTGTAGATTGAAGATACAAGATGTTATACCCCTCCCCTCTGTTGAGAGAGGACTATTCAGTTTTGATATAAATGGCCTCTTTAACCCCTCTTTCAAACCAGTGATCCTTTCTGTCCAAATTATGGACTTTGTTGTCTTCAAAAGAGTGACCTGACCTAAATGCAGATGGACTGCTGAATCTAGTCCTGATGTGTTTGTTCCTATCAGCCTTCAAGATCTTCTACTATCGCTTTGCATCTTTTGGCTGCCATAAGAAACGGGGGGGGGGGGGGGTAGGGATAAGTCTGCGAAGTGAGTTGGAGGTGTTACATTCTTCTGTTGTGTAAATGGGGGAGGGGGAAGCATACAGTAGAGTTAGGTTTCTATTTCTCGCTTAGCTTTCTTTCCTCTGCGCAACTGCAACCCGTTATCAAAATATGCCAAGGTCAACGGACAGAGGCCTCATCATCACTTGAAGATGCCCACATGATCATGTTCACAACTTCTAATTGGAAGTGTCATCTGAACTATTGGGTGTGGGAACACTTCCATCACTTTGTATATGTGACTTGCGCGCCTAATTTCCCAGATTCAGAATTCTTTGGTTGCTACCACTTCACTTTCAGTAAAAGATGTCTTTTCTCTAAACTAAAGAGTCTAAGTATTTCTTTCCTGGATTTTGAATGGAGCTCCGCCTGACAGTTCCCCTATGTTGTGCCACATGTTTATGAAGTGGTTGTTTTGTTTCTCCAATGTACAAGATCTGCACATGACTCAATGCACTGTACTGCATATACATCCAATTCACATCCAATACACCTTTCCTACTTCCCTAGAACAACTCTGTTCCTCAGATTACATGTCTTTCATTTAGGTGAAAAGGATCCATCTGGATTTGGTGATCAATTTCATCATAAAGTACTGCAGATAGGAAGAGGGCAGAGAGACCAGGACCATTTCAGGGAAAAACCAGGAGTTAAGATTTTGCATTCTTGTAAAGGCTAAGCCTATCAGGAAAGGCATTGGTCGCCCAATTCATTCATCTCTCTCTCTCTCTCCTATAATCTTATTTATATCTTTGTTTTAAATTTTTAAACTGTTGTATTATCCTGTTGGTTTATACAGGTAGTCCTCACCTTAAAACCACAATTCAGACCAGAATCCCAGTCATTGAATGAAATGATGTTTAAACAACACTCATCTGGCCTGCTTCACTCTATGACTATAATCCTGGCACTCCTAGCTGTGATTATTAAGCAATCTTCTGGGTCACTAAGTGAATGAAGCGAAACAGCTGCTTGCTGAATTTAGCTCCCTTCATATGTAGAAGGGAACTCCTCAAAGATCTGTCAGAACAGAGCTCAGATCTTTGGGATCTGACCTATGTTTTTGCAGCCTGCTAGAGTTCCCTTCTCCTTGGCAGATAGCTCTTTAAATCTAAAAAGGCTCTCTGAAGACGGGCAGAGGGAAATCAGCTCCACACTGAACTGAGGTTCCCTCCAGCTAAGATTCATTACCAGCAGGCAGTTTTTTTGCTCCCAAAGAGCTGTCTGCTTGGAGGGAATCTTAATTCCATAGCAGATGGCAACAGCTTGCAATCTTGTCATTGATTTTCTGGAGAAACCAACAGAAAAGATTGCAAATGATGATCACATGATTGGAGGCCATTTGGCAACCAGTCATAGATTGACAAACACTTAGATTGGGATCGTGTGACTGTGAGGTAGGGGGACAATGTTTTTGACAGCAGGAAATATTTTATGGACCATCCAGTTGGTCATCATAATTCTGGACTATCATTAAATGAACAGTCATATTTTGAATAATACAATAGACCTTGGTATTAAATATGTAGCATTGAGCTCAATGATCTAAACTTTCTTCATATTGCAAAATAATTCAACGAATTTTGTTATTTTCATCAATGCCATTAATTACACAACAATCTATTTTTCCATTGTATTTTATGGAGAGAAGGAAATGCTATTTTACATTTTTAAATTATATCCTAATATGGCATTCCTTTGGAATGTAACAAAATAAAGTTTAGCAGCATCTTTAGTATTTCATAAAAATGTAATCAAGTGAGTTAATTATTACATTTCTTCCAAGCATTCATTCCTGATTTTGCTCTATTTATATTCTGAGAAGCTTTGAAGTATTTTACACACTTAGGAAATAGCTTCTTGAATATCTTATGACTAAATTTCTTCAGATTTCTATGACTCACTGCATACTAATATTACCCATCCCAATAATAATAATATGAGATACGGTAATTTGTTATATAGCTTCTGTTTCTCATGCCAAGTATTACATTGTGGGAAAACACCTATGGAGTTATTTTATTTATTACATATTTTTCTTTGGTTTCAACATTTAAATTTATCTTACACATCACATTGTTAAAGGTTTCTAGGTTATTATATAAATATCACCGCATGCTGTATTTTTAAAATTTTATTTGTATTTTACAAATAAATTGTTTGTAAATTGTAAATTGTTATTTGTATTTTACAATGCAATACACAACTTGGACCAAAAAAGCAAGCTACATGATGTAATAGCAGGAAATAGTTTATTTATTAAGTTTATATAACCCCCTTGTACATTTCACATATTTACCTCTATGCAATACAATAAAGCAAGCAAGCAAGCAATTAAAAGATAGTCCTCAAGATATGACTGTTCATTTAATAATAGTCCAGAATTATAGTGGCCACCGACTGGATGCTTTATGGTCCATAAAATACTTCCTGCTGTTAAAAACATTGTCCCTCTATCCCACAATTGCATGATCACAATATTAAGTGTTTGTCAATCTGTAATTATGACTGGTTGCCAAATAGCGTCCAGTCACGTGATCATCATTTGCAATCTTTTCTGTTGCTATACTAGAGCTATATCATAGATGGGAGAAAAAGTAAAGAATAAAAAACCAGAAGGAAGTTACTAAGTTACTTATTTAAGAAAACACCAGCAATCATTTTGAAAGAAGCTGGAAAGGAAGAACGGCATCAGCTTGTGATCCACCAAGATGTTTTCCTCATGTAGTACTACCTAGTATGGTTCCCATTCTTATGTTACACTCATAGCATAACCTTACCATAACATGTACTGAAAGAATTGCACAACCAGCCAGTTACCCACTGGGCATAATTTAAGTGATTTTTGCTGACTTTTAATGGCTTGCAGCTTGTCTGTTGAGGGATTGTTCTGATTCCTACAATGATTCTGCTCACTTCTACACTGGAAGTGGAGGAGGCTCTTCTGAAGATGCCTTAATTCTTCAATATTTGGGACTCTGATATTTGGGGCTAGGAAGTATTTTCTAAGGCTCCTAACTGGGAAGTCTCTCCCCAAGGAGAAAAAGAGCAAAACAGCACAAACATTTAACTGTTAATTAAGGTTTATTTTTATTGTTAGGCTTTATATTTCAGTTGTTCTATCTAATTTTTTACAAATTATAATTTAATGGCATACTTTTCTTAAGAGTATTAAAATATTATTTTATTCCTGAACGCCACCAGATTCCAGTCAACTCTGGGCAGAATGCATTAAAAGTGTTCTCCTGACCCTCCAGCACTCACCCGCAACTCTCTATGCTGCTCCAGGCCTGGCTTGCTAAGTGGGGGGAGCAGCCCTGACATTTCTGCTGCCCCCCCCCCCCCACAGCCCCAGCCATTGTTGCCCGAGGAAGGCACAGGAAAAGAAAGCAGAAACATAGCTCTTGTGGCACTTTTCAGATAACAGATAATCAGAGTTGGAAGGGACCTTGTAGGTCATCTAGTCCAAGCCCCTGCCCAAGCAGGAGACCCTACACTATTTCTGACAAATGGTAGTCAAATCTCTTCTTGAAAGTCTCAAGTTATGATGCTCCCACAACTTCTGAGTGCAACCAACTGTTCCATTGTTTGATTGTTCTCACTGTCAGAAAGTTTCTCCTTATTTCCAGGTTAAATCTCTCCTTGTTCAGTTTCCATCCAATATACCTTGTCTGACCTACAGACGCTTTAGAAAATAGCTTGACTCCCTCCTGTCTGTGGCAGCCCCTCAAATATTGGAGGCAACTTGCGTCTTCTGTTCCCTGTGCCTTCTTCAGTCTCAGCTCTTTCACCACAGCAAGAGCTGTGTTTCTGCTCACTTTTCCTATGCCTTCCCCGAGCAGTGATAGCTGGGGCAGTGGAGGGGGCAGCAGAGCAGAGCGCCGAGAGGGATGAGGAAACTGATGCTGAGGCCCCATTCTGGACCTCTGAACTGAATGGTGAGAGCAGATTTGCTTACTCCATCCCCTCCCACCACCACCAACTGGTGTTTCCTGCCCCGGGCCGTCCCTACAGCCTACAGCCATCGAGGAAGAACCCAGGCCAGGAGAGGCGAGCTGGAAGATGCGGGAGTGCCAAACAAATATAAGTAGCGCGTGCTCCTGCACCTTCCAGGCATCTCTATCGCTGCTTCAGCCCGCCTGTGCCGTCAGCCCCCTCTTGCTGCAACAGCACCATTACCTCATCCTGACTGGTGAGGACTGCACTGCTTTTTGCAGGTTTGTGTTCGGCTGAAGGGGGGGTCAGTGGGCGGGTGGGCCATGTGGGTGTTACAGCCTTGTGTTCCCACACAGCCTGGATTAATTGCTTTGGGGGGACATTTCTTTGTGGACCACCAAATTTTTTTCATGGACCACCAGTGGGCCATAGCCCACTGTTTGACGACACTGCTCTAAAGCATCCTTATTGCTGCTCCAGCCTGGGAAGCATAAGGTCAGGTCTGCTGCACAATTGTAGCCATTGTTTTCTTTGAGTAATGCTGTGACGGGGATTTCATTCGAGATATTTGTCTTGGTGTCTAGGAATCTCTATTATTTCTGCTTGGAATCTCAAAAGTGCTTTTTTTAAGGGGCAACTGGACATTCCGAGTAGATTGTCTATGGAGATTCTTAGATTGGAGATAGATGATGTTGTATCCCTACCCTTCTGTTGAGAGAGGGCTGTTAAATTTTGATATAAATCTCTCCTTGTTCAGTTCCCATCCATTATTCCTTGTCTTGCCTACAGCCACTGATTTTAGAATATTATCATCCTGTATATAGGAAGTAATGGCTTTTTAAACAAAAGATTAAGGAAAAAAATAGTTGTGTTATTTAAGCAAATATTCTGCACTATGTTTCTTCACACTACATAAATCAGATAACAGAAAATATTTTGGAGACACGCTATTTCCTGTTACATTGGTAATGGGAATTTACAAAATATTCAAATGTCTTACTCATGATAAAATTGTAACTAATGATTCATTACTCGTAAAACTGAAAGTTGCTGATTGAATAAGTAGGCTTATACATTGGTTATTTTTAATTCCTTTTTCCTCCTGTTTCTGTGCCTTATATAAGTTACTGTACTTTCAGGTGCTTGTAAAGTAGAGATCCTCTCAGAAAGTGTAAGTACCCTGCAATGTTTTTTTAATTATTTATGTTTTTGCTTATTTCTATGCAGGTCAGTGATTTTACCCAGTGATGGGTAAATATTCATTTAGATCTTGAAATATGTCTCTGTGTTTATCACATTTCTGTTCCATTGTAATTACATGTAATTTTCTCCCTTCAGTTAAATCACACTTATAGATTGTATTCTAAGGAGAAAATATTAACTAGGAGTTAGCTGCCTAGTTTTAAACTTAGTGATTTCAGCGTCTGATATTAAAAATGTTTCACCAAAGGATTTCATTTTTCATCTTTCACAAAGATACAGCAGAAGCAAATACATTTATGAATATAATTACTGCCAAATTGCAATTTCTGGTGTTTTATAATATAGTATGATACAATATGATGTAATACAACACAATAATAATGTGAAAAATTGACGAGATAAAATTGCTCCTCAACCAACAATCTGTGACTTTCAATTGCATTTATATCCAATAACCATAATTAATTGTGCCACAATATTCTTGATCAGTTACAGCTTCTTAGTAGTCTTCAAGGCTACCCCATGCTACATACAAAATGAGGTGACCAAGGCAGGAGCCACCATGATCAGGGCATCCTGATCTAGGAACAGGGCAATTAGAACTCATATGGATTTGTACAAAGATTATGACTGCCATCTGCTGCTGTGTCCATCTTCTAATTGCACACCAGTTCTGTCTGGAGTTTATCCATCCAGATCTAAAGATGTAAGCATGTCTGGAAGAGAAATAACAGAGTTGGAAGGGACCTTGGAGATCTTCTAGTCCAACCCTTTGCTCAGGCAGGAAACCCTGTAGCATTTCAGACCAATGGTTATCCAAACTCTTCTTTAAAATTTCCAGTGTTGGAGCATTCACAACTCCTGAAGGCAATTTGTGCCACTGATTAATTGTTCTGTCAGGAAATTTCTCCTTAGTGCTAGGTTGCTTCTCTCCTTGATCACATTCCATCCACTGCTTCTTGTCCTACCCTCAGGTGCATTCGAGAATAGCTTGACTCCCTTTTCTTTGTGGCAATTGCTGAGACATCAGAACACTGCTATAATGTCACCCCCTAGTCCTCCTTTTCATTAAACTTGTTGTTGGTCATGAAGTCATGTCCGACCCATCGCAACCCCATGGACAACATTTTTCCTGTCCTCTACAATTCCCCAGAGTCTGTTTAAGCTTCCTTGATGTGTTTACATTTTTTCCCCATCTTTGCTGGTAGGCAGGCCTTCAGCTCGGTGATGTAAGGTTTTGATAACTCCTATTTTGTGTTCCAGTGGATGGTGGGAATCAACATGTAAATATTGGTATGTGAGAGTGGGTTTTCTATAAACTTCAGTGTTAAGGCTTCTGTCTTCCTTAATGTGTATTGTAAAGTCCAGGAAGGCTACACTATTTTCCTTAACATGTTTTCCTGTGAATTTGATGTATATGCAGTACAATGCATTGAGTCACCTGTACATTGGAAAAACAAAACAACCACTTCATAAACATGTGGCACAACATGGGAGAAGAAACACTTCAGGACTAGATTCAGCAGTCCATCTGCATTTAGGTCAGGTCACTCTTTTGAAGACAACAAAGTCCATAATTTGGACAGAAAGGATCACTGGTTTGAAAGAGGGGTTAAAGAGGCCATTTATATCAAAACTGAATAGTCCTCTCTCAACAGAGGGGAGGGGTATAACATCTTGTATCTTCAATCTACAGCATAGTCCTTTCGACAGTTCCAAGAAGGCTCCACACTATAGGTGTCAAACTCGCCATGTCATGTTGCCATCACATTTTGTGATGTTTTTTGCCATTTGCAGAACTGGGATAGGCGTGGCCTACATGTGACATATCTGGCCCGTGGACTGCTAGTTTGATACCCCTGGTCCACACCAATTTGCACCACTCAGATGGCCCTGATGACACAGATAAACGTGCAGGTGACCTTCATGACCCTCTAAAAGAATGCAAATGACCAGCTGTATAAATGTATACAAGGAGTATAAATCCTTCCATTCCCCACCATCTAGTCAGTGCTGAAGAAGCTTCTTGGATGAGAAGCAAAACGTCTTCAAAGAAAAAATTGGAAGTCCAGTTGCCTCTTGAAAAAAGCCCCTTTGGAACAACCATGATCTGGATGACTGAGAATCTCCCCAGACAATCTACTTGGAATGTCTTTGGATATGCAGAAACAATGTGTGCTTCTCTAGTGCCTGTACTCATGAGATTCATCTTACTGTTGCTACAAGATAAATAACATACAGGACAATTTGAAATCACCTTGTTGCTTTCAGTTGTTAACCCTTTCTTTTGCCCTCAATGAACTTCTTCATTAAACTATGTTGGAAATGACCCCAAATATCAAAAACTTGGATCAGTGAAAACACAAAGATTTTATTTGTAAGCTTAAATCAAAGCAAACAAAAGGAAAAACTATCAAAAGCTGTATGTAAAGAGCAGTTAGATCTTAGCTTAACTCAACATGAAGTTCGAGCCAAGACCCACACCTCAAGATTTCAAAACATTACGTTTTATCGTTTTTCTATCCCAATGCCCACCATGTCCCTCCTACATCGACCCAGTGACTGAACACAGCTAATCCAAAACACTTTATGGAGACAACATCATCTCCTTCAACACCTCCCAATGACTACCCATCACATATTTTGCCAACATGGCTTTTTCTTATCTTACTTGGCATTAAGGAATGTCCCTTCAGGACAGCCTCTTTCTAATGGTCTGATAACAAAGAAATATCTATTTTCTAACACCACAATGTTAGTGTTACATTCAGCACATCTTCTTTCCAGCCAGCTTAGAACAACATCATGATTATATGCATCTCTAACATATTCACCTATTCAAAGTAAAAGTCTGGCTATAACTTAATATCACAATGTGCCAGGATTAAACTTAAGCAGATGCTTTGAAAAACAAAATCTAACTTCAATTGATCAAGGAAGTTAGGGTAATGTTTATCTTTTATTATCTCTTCTATTGTCCTTCTAATTGATCATTTTGGTCTTTTCTTATGTCAAGTGTGTGTGTGAATTGCCCTGACAGTTTGAGAATCTTACCAATTCCTGGAGGAAATAGCGGTGGCATAACTTGATACAGGAGATGTAATTGATTGCAGAAGCATGTTTAACAATGAGTAAATGCATTAGAAAATATATTTACAGCAGGATTACATCAAGATAGCAAATAGCTATAGAGCAACTGTCTTCTTAATGCTATAATATACCATTCTCTTCACCTACATTTTATTTTTGAATTTTTTTATTTCTTACATACCCAATTCCAGCAACCGTTCTTTATATGTTTTAGCCTCCAGTCCCCTAATCATTTTTGTTGCTCTTCTCTGCACTCTTTGGAGGGCGGCGAGTAAATCTCTCTGCAACTTGGGTTAAGCTGAAGCTTGTTCTTCCCTTTCTATGGCCTCCAGACACTGGGAAAAGAAACTTGATTACACCACTGTTTTTGCCTGTAATTGAGAGGTGTTGTCAGTATACTGCTGTCACCCAACTGATAGAAATTAAATAGAAAAAGAGGTAGCGTGGGACCTGGAGAATCTGTTAAAGCAGGACTTTGAAGTTGGCCCCCTGTCTAGCACTGACACAGAAGAAAAGAAGACTGTGCCACATTGCCTCAATCCCAGACCCACCAATGATAATCAATTTCAGACTCTCTGTACTATATAACATTCATACAAGATGCGGCTCAGGCTTCACAACATAGTGACTTCAGGTTCTCTTGAAGTGCCTCATTTTTCTTCTTTTCCTTCAACTTCTTCTGCAGGTGTGTTTTCCTATTCCTCTGAATTGCTGTTTCTGGTTCTTTTCTATACTGGTTCCTTTCTTATGCACACAATGGCCTGGTGTTGTGCAAGAGGTGCTAGGAAGGTACAACTATTCGGAGAGGGTCATTTTTGCTAATATAACAGTTTATTTTAATAAAATATTTATGTAATGGATGTCTTTGTTAAAATAAAGATTCATAAAGTGCATAGGATCACATAATTTCTTATTTATTTTCCTAAGGAGGGAATGGCTACTGCCTTGCACTTATATGGGTAAAATACAGGACAGGAGATGCAATTAGGAATAAAGGGAAGATTACCCACTAAGCCAAGATAAATAAGTCCAATTTATTTCCATAAGGGAGATGAAACTAGGAATATCACACTAGATTGTGGTAATAAAAAACAGCTGAGGTGAAATGAGAACCAATTTGATTTAGTGGTTAAGTTCTGAGATTAGAAAATGAGAAACCGTGACTTCAAATCCCGCATTAGCCATGAAAGCCAGCTGAATTATTTTGGGCCACTCTCTCTCAACCCAGCTCACCTCATAGGATTGTTCTACAGAAACAGGGGAAGGTGTATTGGATGTTAGCCCCCTTGAAATATTTTTAAAAATAATAAAGTTGGGATAAGAAAGAAAGAGAAAAAGAAAGAAAGAAGCCAATGACTTATAGGGATGACTTACTTTTCTCTCCCTTTTTCTTAAGGGATGCTGTTTCATTCTGTCTCATAACAGACAAGGTCAAAATCTCTTTTGAATGCAATTTCTTTAAGTGAGCAGAAGCTGTTATCTTTTTTCCCTGTTAAAGCATTGAGCAATAGTGCTATTTTTTTCAGGAAAACTTCTAATTTGTGAACTTCTGTTTGAGAAGTTCAACCTGTAAGTCTTTAGCAATTCTTTTTGGTTTAAAAAACATTTTTAATAAAGCATCAATCAACATTAATAAAGTCAATGAGGCTTAGATGTTGCAGCGAGATCAGATGTGAGAAGTGGGTTTCCACATTCCCACACTGAATTCTCCCTGTTGGAGGGCTCTGAAAGGAGCTGAAGTCACCCTGTAGGGATGGTGAAGAAAAGAGGGATGCCTTGCAGGTTGTGGAGAGCAGCTACTCTCCTGCCTGACCCAGGGCTTCTTCTCTCTCATCCACAACAAGGAGAAGAGACAGCTATCATGGCTGCCACAAAGCTGGGACAGCCAAGGCAAAAAAGAAATGTGCAGGAGCAATGTAGATGAACAGTGATTGGAGCTGGGTGAGAAGATTCCTTTTTATTTAGACCCTAACTTTAAAGGAAAAAAAAGGAAGGAAAACCCAGGAAAAGAGACTCTTAGAACTATTTGTTAAAGTGGCAAACAACAATAGAAAGAAAAATCCTAGACCTGAAAGAAAGGAACTAAGGGGAGAAAAGCTAAAGACCTTTTAAACATAGAAAAATAGATTTTTAAATTGGTCAGGTGTTGTTTTGGAATGGCATTATAAAATGCTGGAGCTATCAGTTTGAATCTACTTGAATAACTTTGCTTTCATAAATTGAAAGCTTTGCTTTCATAAATTGAACTAAATTTGGATTAAACAAATCTATAAGATTTGAAACAATGCTGAAACCTAAGCTGAGGGTGTCATCTACTGGTGAATGGAATATACTAGACCCCTACAAGTTTGGAAAAAATTCTGATAAGAGAAGTAAACAACACTCATCTGGAGGACTGTGGTGACACTTTCTGTTCCATAACTATCTACTTTATGATTACTAGAGACTCTATAGTGAGAATAAATCACCTTTTTTATTTGCAGAAGCTTGCCTGAACTACTTAAATGGAATTGATTAATAATCCTGTGATGTAAAAAAAACCTATGATTATTGAAATTTCTGAGGAACAACATTGGGCTGGAATATATTGTTTTTTGATCTGAGTAAGAGTGGGACTTATTAAATTAAGACAAGATGCTCCATCAGGGAGAAATGAGTGAGATTGCAAGAAAAACGGTGTTGTTGTTTCAAAGCATTAGGAGTATATGACAAAAAATCACAGAGAGATAAAGAACCTGATGCAAGGCATAAATGGGAAAATAGAAAATATGCTACAACTGATAATGAATGAAGATCAGAGTCCAGGAAAGAGAGGAGACAGCAGAAAGAACAGAAGAAAAGACAGAACAGACCAACCAGCAAACAAAGCAAGAAGGTGAGAAGGAGAAGATGATAAAGACAATAATGTCTGCTGAAATAAACCAAGCAAAAAGTACTTTAAGAGATTTAAAATTGAATCGGATAACCTGGAAGATACTTTTGAAAGGGATATAGAACTTGGGTGGATACTCTGGAGACCTGGCAGCTTAGGAGGATAGAGATGGGAGAAATATTCAGTCTGAATGGTGAAGACACACAGATGTGGATAGAGACAAAGATTCAAGAGAGGAGTATGAGAGGCAAGCCAAAAACAAATAAGAATTCAAGTATTAAAATAAACAACAGATGGTGGATAGAAAGGAATTACATGTGCGCCCGCGCACACACACACACACACACACATTATATATATATTTAATATAATGATGGCCTGATTAGAAACTAGAATAGAGGTAGAAATAAGAACACATACCTTTATATGAAGCAATAGATAGATGTAAAGTTGGGAGGTTGAAAGATGGTATGATTAGGTATGTTTACATAATAGTATGACTGGTACTTGAATGGTGTATTGTGACTTTGAACAACCAAATAATGAACGTCTATGTCTTAATATAAACATGTATATTAATACTAAGATTAGCAATGGTGACCTGACTAGAAGCTAGAATAGAGGTAGAAATAAGAAATAGGGGGAATATTAGCAGATATATTTTTATATAACTAAATATAAGTAATAATTAGATGGAAAATATCAGTGGTTGAAAAATGGTATTATCATGTATGCTTATAATATCATTGGCATTAAAATGGAATATTGAAATACTCAATAACTACTCTAAAACAATCATTTATATTAATACTAGGATTATATAAGTTTGATTAATATAACAATTATTATTATTATTATTATTGCTGTTTGTATCAAAATCAATAATACCCAGAAGCCCCACTGGGATCCCCCACTGAAAGGCACAGCCAGAGCCAAGATTATGAGACAGGGCAATGCTGTGGTGTCCTGAATAAGGAAGGCCACTACCCCCTCATGAAATTCAATGGGGACCCCCAATAACTGGGGTCCTTCCTGGCCCATATCCTATCTACATGCAAGAATATGGCTATGAGATCCCTACTGAAGTTAATACTAATATAATTATTAGTATAATTAACTGATTAATTAATAATTAACTAATATAAGTTAATACTGGCATTAGAAGAGGCCACATCCTGATGCCCCCACAACACAAATGCCCCTGAATTAAGGAACTTCAACAGAAGAATTAAGGAACAGCACTTTGAAGGTGGTTTGAAGACCCACCACCAATTGGTAGGTGAGAGATTGCATAAAGACTGTGTGGCAAGGGTGCAGGGCAATGGCAGAATACATAGAGGAATTCCATGACCTGGTGTGCTGCCAGAGGACACCCTCATGAGCTGCTTCAAAGATGGGCTGAATGGCAACCTGTAAACTGCTTGCATAACAAGGAAGGCTCCGGCCTGCCTTCATGACTGGTGCATTCTGGCCAAGGAAGTGGAGATTGACCAAACCCAAAACAAGTACTGCATAGGCAAAGCTTGGAAGAAATCACCTCCAGAAAGAAAGAGAGAGACTGCCAAAACTCAAGCCCTGCATGTGCGATCCACTACCTGCTTCAAATGTGATATAGAAGGCCACCAGGCTGCAGAGTGCGGAACCAATCATCCAGCCAAGAAAATGGATCAAACCCCTGGGGGAAACCCACCAAGTCACAATCTTGCAGAGTGAGACAGCATTGAAAGGAGTGGTGGTCATGGAGTTCACTTCCTCACCAAGAAAGATGGAGGGAACTCCGACCCCACCAGACAACCGGGGGAGTTGGCCTGGATTTGGGGCAGAAACTGCATTAGTTTCACTTTTGGATGATCTTTGGGGGGAGCGGGATGGGGGTAATGCATCCATCCTTGCTCTACTTGACTTCTTGGCAGCTTTTGATACCATTGACCGTGGGATTCTCCTGGGGTGGCTTCAGGGATGGAAGTGGGAGGCCTTGTGCTCTCTTGGTTCACTTCCTTCCTCTATGGCTGCTCTCAATCAGTGTTGATAGGAGAGAGATCCAGTCCTTGCCCACTGCTTTATGGGGTTCCGCAGGGCTTGGTGCTCTCTCCGCTACTGTTCAACATTTATATGAAGCTGCTGGGTGAGATCATCCATCACCATGGACTGAGGTAGCACAAATATACTGATGAAGCTCAGCTGTATGTCTCGGCCCATGGTGAGTTAAGTGTTCTTGTGTCCTCCCTCTTGCAGTGCCTAGAGGCTGTTAGGGGCTGGATGGGCAGCATCGGGTTGAAACTAAACTCTTGCAAGACCGAGTAACTCTGGGTTTGGGGTTTGTTGGCTCAGGGAGAATTGCCACCTTTGTTCTTGGATGGGGTGGCACTACCCCAAACAGACCCTGTGAATAATCTAGAGGTTTTCCTGGACTCACAAGTTCTGCTTGAAGAGCAGGTGGCGGTCGTAGCCAGGAGGCCCTTTGCACAACTGCGGGTTGTGCGCCAGTTATACCCTTTCCTGGACCAATGGTCCCTACTCACAGTCGCTCATGCCCTAGTCATTTCCCTTCTTGATTATTGCAACACACTTTACATGGGGCTGCCCTTGAAGAACATCCAGAAGCTCCAGTTGGTGCAAAATGCAGCAGCCCACATGGTTTTGTGCAGTTACTGTTGTTAGAAATATTAAAAGAAACGGACTACTATTAGATTTGGAATTTATGGTACAATTAGTTGGAAGGTAGAAGCAAAGCTGAGAGATGAAGGGTATGTAGGAGCTATAGTAAGGTGAGATAAATATTGTTCGTAATCTTGTAAATAATTGGTTTAAGTTGAATGCAGAAATAACTATGTAACATATAGTAGCAACCTACATAATTATAAATTATTGTCAATGTGAGTGAATACCGATACTGGAATGCTGTAATGAGTGGAAATGTGTTTTTATGATGAAAATATGATTAATCAAATTTATTTAATTGAAACTACAAAAAATACAGATCTTTCTGAATTTACAAGACAAAAGGGTGCATAATTTGTCCAGGTTACTTTATACTAATGAAAATTCTTTGCCAAAGCCCTTGTAGAATTACTGATAGCCAGAATGAGTGGAATCATCCTAGTTTCATAACTGCGGTGGTCTTTGTGAATATAGCAAATTATTTTTATTTCCTCTGAGTTGAAAGCTAAGAGCTCCAAACTTTCCAAAATTGCTCATCCCCTATACTAAACCCCCCAAAGTATTAGCGCTAATACTTTGGTGGTGGGGGGTGGGGTGTTGGCTGTATACGAGCAGACTCAAAGAATAAACTTACATCGCTACTTAATTTTAAGGAAATTCAATTAAAATATTTTCCATATCATCAACAGATAACATGGACTAAAGCAGTGATGCAATGAAGACCAAACAGAAGACAACAGAAGAGAACGACAGTGCTGCAATAACGATGAAAGTGGCAAGTCTACTTTTTCTTTATTTCGAAATATTTGAATAGATTTGATACGGAAACAGAGAATTGCCTCAGTTGATAAGAACTCAAAGATTTATGCTCAAAGATTTTGCAAGACAGCAGTTTGAACTTTTAAATATTGCTAACAATAGCATAGTAGTGATGTAACTCTATCCTGTAAAAAGTTAACAAAGTTAGCTAAGATTGGAAACCAGGAGAGGTTGGAAACTAATACCCCCACCCCAATTTTTTTTTACAGCTACTGCAATTATAATTGATTGGATCAGTCCAAGCCAGAACCTGCAAATCCTGAACCTCACAACTGAGTGTAGGGTTCACAAAACATGTTTTAAAAGACGGAATTTCACTGTAAGATTGTGTTGTTTCGTGGATGGTGTTTAACCCTATCCTTCTTAATTCTGAGCCCAGGGAATATGTACTTTATGAGGAACTGCTGTTGAAGGAGACCCCTGGAATCATAGAGGGTGAATGCTAGGGATACAGAATCAGGCTGTTGTTCCACATGGTTAAGACTGCCTCTGCCAACTATCCACAGCTTTCCAAAATGCCATTTTTTGCAATCTGGAATCAAATAATCTCTTGTATGCTAGCATTAACAGTCACTCTGGTCTCTAAATCTCTATTTTAATGCAGTACCATAAAAAACATCTCTAAGGGGTAGCAATGGAAGTATAATTGGTGGCTCACATTTTTTTCTTGACATCAATAACAAATGGAAATTTGATGGTTGTCATAGTTTCACTCCAGGGGCTTGTCCCCGACTCCATTCCTTTGAAGTGTTCTTTATAGACTATAGACATTTAATGCATGTAAACAATGAAAAATATCTGGGCAAAAGAAAGGCAGTAAAATCACTGCAAGTGTAGGGACAGTGTTAAATATTAATATATGGAACAATTAAAAATAATAGCACAGCGTTCTCTCTCCCTCCCTCCCTATTTCTTTTTCTTCCTTCCTCCTTTCTTTCTCATTTTTTTCTCTCTCTCCCTTCCTCTTTCTTTCTTGCTCTCTCTCTCTCTTTCTTTCTTCCTTTCTTTGTCTTCCTTCCTTTCTCTTTCTTTTTCTTTCTCTTTCTTTCTTTCCTTCTTGTCTCTCTCACACACACACTCATCACACTCTCTCTCGTGACACACACACACACACCTGGTCTGGGATGAACTGATCCAGTGAGCTCCAGAGCAGCGGGCAGCAAGAGAATGAAGAAAGCAAGAAGCCCCGGGACATCCACCCACCGTCCCTTTCGGAGCACCTCTGCTTGCCACTCGCTTCTCCTGGGTGATGAAAAAAAGTGAACAGCCGCAGCAGTGGTATTCCCGGAGGGCGGGATGGGCGGATGTACCCGGGCTGCTGCAGATGGGCACCTCTGCTGCCCCAGCACAGCAGAGATGCCCCCCAAGTTTTGCCCACCCACCCACCCGCTGGCCAAGCTGGGCTAGGAATGGCGCGTCCCCTGGGAGAAGGAAGAAAGTGAGTGGTGCTGATGCTACAGGGACCAGGAGGGTGGGTAGATGTCCCAGGCTGCACATGTGCTGCTTTCTTCCTGCTCCCAGGGGACAAATGAAAGAAAGCCAGCGGCTGTGGCACTACTGCTCTAGAAGCCATGTCCCGGTACTGTTGCAAATTGCACACAGCATGTGCAGCCCTTTGACATCTGCCCTGTTTATCCCGCCAGAAGAGGATGGTGGGGATGGTGGGGAGGCCTGTCAAGGTCTAGGGATGGTGGGGGAGGCCTGACAAGCTCCAGGAACAGCGGGGGAGGCCTGGCAAGGTCTGGGGACAGTGGGGGGGAGGCCCAGGAAGGTCCAGGGATGGTGGGGAGG
>BLBF01000039.1:43734706-43797260 GCA_015471245.1 Laticauda colubrina | reverse complement strand
GGGACAGTGGGGGGGAGGCCCAGGAAGGTCCAGGGATGGTGGGGAGGCCCGACAAACTCTCGGGACAGTGGGGGAGGCCCAGCAAGGTCTGGGGATGGTGGAGGAGGGGCTAGCATGACTCACAGGCTTACCTGTGAGCAGGCAGATCAAGGCTGCTCAGTTGGGGCGCAGGCAACACGTGGGAAGGCAGGTTAGAAAGGCAAGCCACAAGGACCCAGCGTGTCG
The DNA here is from genome assembly GCA_015471245.1 of Laticauda colubrina. Classification (NCBI taxonomy): domain Eukaryota; kingdom Metazoa; phylum Chordata; class Lepidosauria; order Squamata; family Elapidae; genus Laticauda; species Laticauda colubrina. The sequence goes on along the minus strand of BLBF01000039.1, from coordinate 43,797,035 downwards.
CATAGGAGGGGAGGGGTGACTAGGCGGGGCAAGCGGCCGGTGGGCAGGCGGGGCAAGCGAGCATTAGGTGGGCAGGGCAAGTCAGTAAGCGGCAACCAGATGACCGGGTTGAGGGTGTGGCCAGCCAGAAGTCACTGCCGGCTCAGCGACCCACACCAAATCACTGCAAACCAGTTGAATACCACCTCAGTAAGCAAGCATTCACAAATACAACAGAAATAAAAATGCCACTTTCTGTCCAACATGCATATATATGACCAGATTTCATGTGCCTGACAACAGTGCACTTTAGAGTGAAAATAACATACAAAAGCACTTTATCTGAATGAGATGGCAGCAGTCAGAGATCTCCACAATATTCTTATCAGCTATCTCTACAATATCCAAAATAAGATAAACTTCTCTTATTGCATCCTTAATATTTATTTCTTCTAGGGGAAAATTCCTTTGAGACATATTTGAAGGGAAATTGGGGCACACACCCCCAGATCATTTCAATGACTCCTTTCTTCATCTTTCCTTTAACATGCTTTAAAGTCATAATGAAAGTTTTGCTGTAATTTTTTTCACAAAGAACAATTTATTAGATACAATGTTTCTGGATTTTTCATGGTAGTAACTAAAAATCCATAGATAAAAAGATTAATTAAGGGTCCCAGGCATGAGTAAAGTGGGAATTCTTTTTAGTTTTTATCTTTTAATTACAAGCACAATTACCAATACACAAAATAGAAGCCCTATTTAATTTTAATCAGTTACATTTACATTTCACTCCTTCCTCACTGATTTCTTTTGATTTTATGGAAGCTCTGATTTTTGGACAGGTTAAGATTTGTTTCCCTTAACATATTAATATTTAAATCAGCTCTTTTTATGACTTTTACCTTTTCCTTTGGCTCTTAATTTCTTTGGTAATAGTCAAGAAAGGGGAAATTGGCACATCAGCCAAAAGTGACCAATTTGAACTTTAAGATTCTTATCATTGATTGAAGCTTTATACAAATTTAAAATTAAAAACTACCAGGAAATTAAGAGTCAATTTTAAATTTGTGTAAAGCTTTGATCCATGATCACAAGAAACTTAAAAGTTCAAGTTGCTCATTTTTGGCTGATGTGCCAATTTCCTGTTTTTTGACTAAGCCTTCCCTATTCCTTCATCTCAGTTCCAGGTTATCTGAAGTTCCTTTCATTTTCTGAAAGGGAAATTGTCAGCAAAACAATTTCCAAGAAGTGTTGTGTTTAGCTTCTCAGCTCTAGCATTTTAAGACCACTGCCATCATCCATACCTTCTTCAAACTGTTGCTCTCTTCCACTGACTATGCTGCTTTGGAATGTTGCTTCTAATCAAGTTCCTGCTCTTTCAATTCCTGTAATTTAATTCTCTGGAATCAGGCATTGGTCCACTTGCTACTCCAATCTGACTACTTCCTGAAGCACCTCTACAAGCCTACACTTGCTTCAAGTTCATAGTTTATTAACAAGAGTTCCCTTTCCCTGTTTAAGATACTACCAATCAAAAGCTTTTATTTCTTCTTGTTCTTTTCCTTGCTTACAAGGTGCTGTTGACTTAAAGAATGAGAATTTCTATGCTTTCACTTGATCAGTCCCTGGAATCTGTGCGCCTTACATTTCTCCTACATTCTCCACTTACTTATCAGGAAGCAGTTATTTAATAACTCTATACAATATTGTCAATAAATATTTGCCAGGAGATGGAGAATGCAATCCCTTTGCACCGACAGCTTTTCTGGCTCCTTCTCTCTTCTTTCCTCCTGTTGAGTTCCTCTAGCAAGCTCTAGTTCAGGGGTCGCCAACCTTTTGGACCTCAGGGACCACCAAACTTGTAATTTTAGATCCCAGGGACCACTGATCAGTTCTGTGGACATGGCCTAATTTGTGGGTGTGGCTTGGTGGTCATGTAACTGGCTGGGCATGGCTTGTATGTAAATATTATATTTATATAAATATTGATTTTTTTATTAAAAAAAAGCAACTTTTACCCAAAATCAGGCAAAGCAGGCAGGCAGATTGAGTTGCTCACAGAATCACAGATTCATTCAGTGATCTATCTCTCCGCCATTGGCTAGCTCAGTCTCTCAAATTTGCTTGCTGTGAGTCTGCACTAAATAACAGAACCTTCAGTCCTAAGAGAGGTTCGGCTGTGCTTAAAAGCAGAGCCGAAGATCTAAAGACTAGCTAGAAAGCAAGAAATCCAACCATTTCCTGCTTCCTAGCTAATCTAAATCTCCTGGCAGAACAGATGATGGTCGGAAAAAGGAAAAAATAGCAATTTAGCAGGCAAGTTTGCCTGGTAAGGAGTGAGTGGGCGGGGAGCGTTCCTGCAGGCCATGTGGACAGCGCAGCCTTGTGTTTCTGCACAACCTGGATTAACTGCTTTGGAGGGGATGGTCTGGGGGTGAGATTTCTCTGCAGCCCACCAAAATTTTCTCACGGCCCACTGGTTGGCGACCAGTGCTCTAGCCCATTCTCTTTATTTAAGCAGGGTTGGAGATATTCTTCTTGAAGTATTCACTGCCTCATTTTGAATCTCCCCAAATAATTTGGTTTTGTCAGCAAACCTGTCTACCTTACAGTCCACTTCTGATGTAAGATTTTTTTTTTATGTGGCACAACTCCTTGTCGTTGTTCCCCCCCCCCCTCCCCGCCTCTGCCCCACAAACAGGCCATTTGCCTAAATTTTAAATTCGAGGTGGAATCTGAGGGGAACACTTTCTCTAGTCAAGATGCACCTCCCATCGCTTAGATAATATAAGTATGATTTGATCTTATATTTAAGATTTTTGGGATTTGAAGAACAAGTGGCAGTTGGAATGCTCTTCTGGTCTCTCTTTAAAGTGACAAAGTTTAGATGAATGAACAGGGATGTGGAAGCCAAGCGCAAAAGTCGTCCTGACGCTCGAAGTCTCTTTCAAGTTGGGACAATCCCAAACCTCTGGAGAAAACTCCTCACACCCCTCCCCCACCTGGCCAAGCTGCCTGCCCGAGGTCCCCCGCAGGACAAGGCGGCTGCAAATCCCAAAGCCTGCCTTTCTCAGCTCGACATCCCAGCAACCCGGGAACGGAGGCCTGCGACCTCTGCCTGGCCTCCGAGCCGCACTCTTTCTTGTAGCTGACGGCAATTGGCTCTGTGCTGCACCTTTTCGGCGCCCCGCCCGCCCGGCCGCCCGCCCGCCCGGCCGCTGGGGGCACAGGTAGAGGAGCTGGCAGCCGCGGGAGGCCAGAATAGCCGTCGAACATGACCGGCCTGGTGCCCCTCGTCGCAGCGCGTAGCCAACGAGGGAGATCCGTGAGTAGCTAAGCGCGACCTCTCGACGGGAAAGAGCCATCTTGCTCAGCAATCCACGTGGCTCAGCTTGCAGGCAGCGCGACCCGTGCGCGCCCACTTCCTCGGAAGTGACCCGTCCAGGACTCGCTCCCAAGGAAACGGTGCCCGACGGCATTCGCCTTTCCCTGAGAAAAGAAGTCGTGGGTCCCCGCTTGGGAGACACCATTGAAGCTCCGGTGACAGGTGCCTCTTCCTCTTGACCCGCAGGCTCGCCACTTTCCTCTTTCAAGAGGCCGGGGTCTCTCAAGTGCCAAGGAAGGAGAAGAGGCAGGCTTGGTGTCCGCTCACGAATACGCTTTCCTGGCCTTTCGGGAATCGCGGGACCGATGCCCGGGAAAACGTGGAGGCACCGCGATAGCCCAGTTGCCATTGCGGAGCACCCGTCAGGCACCCGCGCGCGGGGGACCGGGGGGCGGGGGCTTAGGGCTGACAGGCGCTCTGAGGGAATTGGATTTCTACCCTCCATACAGAAGCTGGGGAGGGGGGGAGGAAGAGTTAAAAAGGGAGCAGAGCAAGGTTAAAGTGGGGTTAGAGAGGGAGCCGCAAAGTTTAAGAGAACATTGGTACTGCAGCTGTTGGTTTCATAGCTAAAAATACTACTTATTGGAGATCTCTAGGGAGATGATGCGGGTTATTATTAGGTGGTGGAAAGGAGGAGAATGCAGCCTCGCAGAATACTCGACTTACAACAGATCCTTTAGTGACCATTCAAAGTTACAGTGGCACCGAAGAAAGTGACTTAACGACCATTTTTCATATTTATGACGGTTGCAGCATCTCCAAGCTCACGTGATCAAAATTCAGATGGTTGGCAACTAGTTTATATTTATGATGACTGCCCTGTTATGCGGTCATGTAATATAAGCTTTTGTGGACTTTAAACAAGCAAAGTCAATGAGGAATCCAGATTCACTTAAGAGCAACGTTACTTACTACCTTAAGAAATGCAATGCACCGCTTGACAACTGTGGCAAGAAAAGTTATAAAATTGGGCAAACTGACTTTACATATGTTTTACTTAGCAACATAAATTTTGGGCTCAGTTGTGATCGTAACTGGAGGACTCCCTGTACAGTATTATGTCTGCATTTCTCAGGACACCAATAGGACCCTATGGCTCTCATCCCAGCCTGAATGTCATTCCACCCCTGGCTCTGCATGCAAATGAAAATGGTACACCTCACCTACTCATCCATTCTAAAGTCTGGCAGACTCTTTTACCTTCCACCTTCACTTTCTGCAGTCCTGGCTCCCCTCTCTCCCTCCCAGGTCCCATCCAAGGGTCATTGTTGAAGGAGGGATCTGGCTAGGCCTAACATTCTTTTTTATTATTATTATTAATCATATTTCCACCATAACACCACACTTCCATTCATTACAGTGTTCCTGTATTGGTATTCACTCATATTAACATAGTTTCTAATGATAGGTTACTATTCTATATATTATATAATTAATTCTACATTTAACTTGTAACAGTATTTACAGGATATTGTATTATACAGTACACAGTATATACTTCCTAGTATATACACAGTATAGTGTATACTGTGTATATACTATATATACACTAGTATATACACAGTATATACTTTTCCCATTTTATTATAGCTCCTACATACTCTTCATATAACAACTTTACGTCTGTTTTCTAACCAATTATACCATATATTCCAGATCTTATAGTATTCCATTTCTTCTCTATCTTTTAATTCCATCGTTAACCTGTCCCTCTCTGCATACTCAAGAACCTTTTTTTATTAGCATTACATCAGAAGGAATGTCTTGTTTCCAATTTTGAACAAAAGCAATTCTGGCTGCGCTTATATGGAGTATAATGTATTGAAATTTTTTACAGGTATTTTGTCTTAATATGCCCAATAAAAATAGTTCTGGTTTCATCTCAATTTTTTGTTTGGTAATTTCTTCTAGCCAATTCTTTAAGCCAATATTTCCTAGCTTTTGGGCAGGTCTGCCACATATGAAATAAAGTTTATTCTTTATAGTTACATCTCCAAAATTTCACCGATCTGTTTGGAAATATTTTGGCTAATCTTGCTGGGGGTAAATGCTAACAATAAAACATTTTGTACAGATTTTCTCTGTAGGCTGTTGACATTGTTTATTTGGAATTTTTCTCCTACAATTTTTCCCAGTGTTCCAATTCTATACTATAACCCAAAATTTTGACCCAGATGATCACAGTCTCTCACTGTTTCTTCCTCCATTTTGAATCTTAAAAAATAATTATATGTTTTAGTAATCCAGGCTGTGCAGAAACACAAGGCTGTGCCACCCACATGGCCTGCAGAAACCCTCCCCGCCCACTCACTCCTTAGCTGGTAAACTTGCCTGCTAAATTTCTATTTTTCCTTTTTCCGTCCATCATCTGTTCTGCTGTGCCAGGAGATTTAGATTAGCTAGAAAGCAGGAAATGGTTGGGTTTCTTGCTTTCTAGCTAGTCTTTAGATCTTTGGCTCTGCTTTTAAGTAGAGCCAAATCTCCCTTAGGACTGAAGGTTTGCTTGCAAGCAAATTCAGTGCAGACTCACAGCAAGCAAATTTGAGAGACTGAGCTAGCTGATGGCAGATAGATAGATCACTGAATGAATCTGTGAATGTGTAAGCAACTCAATCTGTCTGTCTGGTTTGCCTGATTTTGGGTAAAAGTTGCTCTTTTTTAAAATAAAAAAATCAATATTTACATACATGGTGTGTTGTGAGTTAATTTTGTGAGTTTGCTTGCAAGCAAATTTTATGTGACAGACTGAGCTAGCCAATGGCAGATAGATAGATTTCTGAATGAATCTGTGATTCTGTGAGCAACTCAATCTGCCTGCCTGCTTTGCCTGATTTTGGTAAAAGTTGCTCTTTTTTATTAAAAAAAATCAATATTTATAATATTTACATACAAGCCATGCTCACCCAGTCACATGACCACCAAGCCACACCCACAACTTAGGCCACACCCACAGAACCAGTTAGTTGTCCCTGGGATCTAAAATTATGAGTTTGGTGGTCTCTCAGGTCCAAAAAGGTTGACGACCCCTGGTCTAAAGTATTTTTGCCTCTGGTGAGACAATTGACATGCTAGAAATATTTTGTGAGCTCTTTATTTAAATTTGCTTGATTGAAATCTACTAAAATGATGGGAAGGGAATCTGGGTGTTTGGCTTCAGCCTCCATAATTTGATCAGCTAAAGTTCATAATGCCTTGTTTACACAAGTTTATGGAGGAACATACACAGCTATTAGGAGAAACGAGGAGAACTCATGAGGAGAATAAAATAGCTTGCAGTTGATATGTAAAGTTTTCATCACAGAATTTATCTATTATAGTTATATCCTGAGATCAGTTGTTGCTGATATATAAACATAATCCTCCACCCTTTGTTTTACCTTCAATTCTGTCTTTTCAATTCTGTCTGATCTAAATATCTGGATTCCTGGGCTGTATATGCTGTTGTCATCATGAATTAAGCCAGGTTTAATGTTTACTGTCATCATGAATTAAGCATTAAGCCAGGTTTCAGTAAAACAGAGAACTGCCGAGTAGTAAAAATCAGAATTGCATTTATTTAAAAAGAGTATTTTATCCATCTTGTTAGCAAGTGAGCGTAAATTAGTCAGAAAGATTGAAGGAAGAGGGGTTTTTTTTACATAAGATTTTTTTATATTCTGTTTTTCCAACATGCAATCTTTGCCAAATTCACATTCAATAGTCTTTATTAAAGACTTATATTAGACTTTATTAAAGATATTAAAGATAATAATTTTTGCCTGGGCTTGTTGAGCCCAGTTAAAAGATGGAATAATCTTAAGGAAACTGGGGTAGAATACCTTACTGGGATTCATATCCAAAATAGAAGTGTGTACGAGATGACAAAGAGAAATTACATATTTACCTAAATTTCTCTTTGTTATCTCTTTGGAGACTGAACAGGAAATGTGTGATTCAAATTTTTGCTACAAGGATCTGTGTTTCAAGAAAGCAGTGCACTCTTCCCTATGAGCCTCATTATTGTTAGAAAATACTCTATCTTCTCTTTATCTGAATATCCAATGGGTAATAATCAAATAATCATCTGATGTAAAGGATGGCTTCAGGCTTAGTGTAGAATATGTCAATTCATTATTTTTGGTAATTGTAAATAGATAATTTACCTCTGGACATTTTTAGAAGTTTGCTCCATTCTGTTTTTGTTTTAATGGGACCCATTACTGTACAAAAAGTTCTATAATTGCTCTAGATTTTGATTATACTAGGAGAGAGTGACACTGTCTAGAAGTGAGGGGTTTTGTACAACTGGGCATTAGGTTGTGTGGAGGCTAGCCAAAATTATTAAAAAAAAAAGAATTGTTACAAACTGGTGCTCTTGCTGAAAACAGAATCTTTTTTCCTTAAATAGTAAAAAAAATAAGAAAATGGTTTCTCTGGAAATGATTAAGAAGAATGTTATAGAGAAATCAATCCTGAAGTGAGTCAACAGCATATTTCAGGATTTCTGATTTTGACCAATATTTCAACTTTTCCCATATCTTGCCCCTCAAGCACAACTCCAAGAATTTCCAGCAGCCCATCATGGACAACATCTGAATTGATTTTTGTTGGGTGGGGGGAACTGTAGACTTAGACCACAGATGTCAAACTCACCACATTATGTTGCTGTCACGTGATGTTTCGTGATATTTTCCCCATTTGCGGAGCTGGGGTGTGTGTGTGGCCTGCATGTGACACATCCAGCCCACAGGCTGCCAGTTTGACACCCCTGATTTAGATCATCATCAGTTCTTCAAGCTGGAGAAGCTGGAGTAGACTGGAATAAACAGATTTGAATAGACAGGTTACTCGATTTTTTTAGGTACCTTCTAAGTAATTTCTGTTGTTTCTCTGTACTCTAACAGAATTTTCTTATTTCAGGACTGGTCTATTAGTCTTATAACAGCATCTCTGGCTGGCGCCTTTGGATCCTCCTTCCTCTATGGTTATAATCTCTCTGTGGTGAATGCTCCGACAGTGGTGAGAACATGATTTTTTCAAGTCTAAAATCAGTTTGGCAGCAATGGGATGTAGTAAGATAAAGTTTTTGTAGCATTGGTCTACACTTATCCTGTATTCCTTGTTTCCTTGTCCAGCTCTAAACTGGCTCTTTCTCAGCAGAAGAGCAATGAAGATGTTTTCAGGCAACCTGATTAAATTCTCTGGAATTATGATGATTATATAATTTCAAAAGGACTTGTTCATTTTTATCTACACTTAATATATTAATTGGCAGCCATTATCTTTTTAAGTGAGTTCATACTACAATAGTGGTCAAAATTGTGTAAACCTTTTGGGAAAAAGTGTATTTTTGAAGTTTGATGGCTAATAAGGAGCCTCGGTAGCACAGTGGTTAGTGTGCAGTACTGCAAGCTACTCCCACTGCAATTTGGCAGATCGAATCCCACCAGACTCAAGGTTGACTCAGCCTTCCATCCTTCCAAGGTGGGTAAAATGAGGACCCAGACTGTTGGAGGCAAGAGGCTGATTCTGTAAAACTGCTTTGAGAGGGCTATAAAGCACTATTAAAGGGTATATAAGTCTAAGTGCTATTGCTAATAACACCACTTTTTGGGGAGTAGTACCATAAAATTATATATCAATGGAAAGATAAGCTCCATAGATTTTCAATTGGGTTAAGGTCTGGGCTATTCTCAGACCATTCCAGCAGTGGAATATGATTATCTTGAAACCACTTTTTGCATACAGCAGCAACATGACATGTAGCAGCAACATGACATGAATCCTGTTGAAATATAAATGCTTCATTGTCTTAGAAAAGATCATGTGTGGAAGGCTTCAGTTTGGGCTCAAGTATTTTATTAATGTATTTTTGGCCGTTTATATTCCCACTAGCTTGATACCTGTGCTTTGCTACAAAACTATATGGTTGGACTTAATTTTGGGGGAGGAAAATAAGAGGAAAAAAATTCTGCCTCTGCCTACCAATATCCATCGGTATTCATCTGGCTAGTGTCCTGTCAGTGTGTGAGAGAGTTGAGGGCTGTTTGGAAACTGAAACAGTATTTGCTGTATGAGCAAGGAGACAGCAAGGAGCCTGGGCGTGGCTTAGATCAACTGTTCTGTGCTTCACAGCTTGGTGCTGTGAAACTAAAACTGAAACACCTCTCCTCTGCTTGAGTTTTGCACTTGGAACAGATTTCTTTTCAGGTGGGGATGGGGAGTAGAACATCAGAGCATCAGAGTGTGTTACTAATATATGAAATACTAATGCTCTGATGGTCATTTCAAAAAGTCGTTTCTTAGTGAGTACCCAAAAGCCATACATGTCAAATTTCAAGTTGTAGGTTTTATGGTTCTGGAGATTTTGTGATGATGTATGAGTGGTATTTAGTTTATATATATATAGATTAATCACACAAATTCTGCCCACACCTTTTGATGTCATACAACCCCAGATCATAACACTGGGTGTTTCATGGTACATGTAATGCAATCAGTATGCAAATCTTCTCCGATTCTTCTCCTTACGTATTTTATGCCATTACTACCAGACAGGAAGATCTTGATCTCATCACTCCAAATAACACTGTCCCATTGTTCTTCTGTCCAGGTAACATGGGCTTTAGCCCAGTGTAGTCTTTTCAACCTTTGTTGAACCTTGAACCTTTTCAACCTTTGTCCAAAAAAAGTAGTATTAGCCATCAAACTTCAGAAATACACTATTCCCAAAAGGTTTCCATAATTTGGGCCAACTACTGTATCTTGAAGTAATTAATATATCTCAAAGTTGATATTTATTTATTTTCCTTTTTAAATTTAATAAACAAGAGGGAACCTATTTCCTTCAGTGGAAGCACTATTCTTCTACTTCTGATTTTGCTTTCCCTTGCTTGCTTAATTTGCATAAGACTGCATATTAACATCCATATATGGTTATCCTTATTGCTTTTATGCAGGTAGTCCTCGATTATGATAGTTCACTTAGCGGCAGTTCAAAGTTGCAACCCCCTCCCCCCAAAAGTACTTAAGACACAGATCCGAAGTTACAAATGTTGCAGCATCATGGTAGTCATTCACCCTTAAGACTGACCACAGAGACATTGCAACATTCCCCCTGCCTATTCCCATCCTTCGCAGGGACCTAACAGGCAATGGTAATGCTGTGCTAGTCCACTGGCTCTTTCCCACCCCATTACTGATTGATTGCTCACTTACTTTTTGAAGATCCAGAGTTTCAGAACATGCTGATGGTCCTTCTCTCTCCTCAAGCGAGTTGTCTCTTCTCCAGCCTCTCTGCTGTGGGGTTTGTATGGCAGCATGGTTTCTTTGTCTGCTCCCGGTGCCTCAAAAATGGAGCGGTGAGAGTAGAAGCAGAACAGGACAGTAACTTGGCTGACATACTGAGGCTGCTTGTGCAGTATACCCAATGCACTCCTTTTTTTTTTTTTTTTGCAAAAAGCTGGAAGGCTTCAAGCAGCGTGAGATTGCTACCCCTAAAACGTTCTATCCTTTTGCAAAAGCTTTTGGTGCAGAGAAGAGAAAACTTTGGGGCACAGTCTCAGGGTCCTTCAAGCTTCTATTTTCCATGCCAAAAGCTTTTGCAGAGGGACAGAAGGACTCAAGCAGTGCAAGATTGCTCCCCGAAGTCCTTCCATCCTTTTGCAAAAGCCTTGGGCATGAAGAAGAGAAGCCTTTGGGGGCTTGGTCTTGTACTCCTTCAGACTCACCAAGGCTGCCTGGTCTTCCAAAAGTGGATCAGGTGTCCTACTTAGGCAGCTTGGTGAGTCAGCCAGGCTGAGTAGGGCAGGCCCCTCCTGCTTTGCCTTTGCTCTCACTGCTCCACTTTTGAAGTACCTTGAGCAGAAAAAGAAACCACGGCAGAGATCCTGGAGGAGAAACATTAAGATCTTTGAAAGATAAGTGACCCAGTGGGGCAGGATGGGGGAGGGAGAAGCATGAGATATCCCAGTGGATTGTGGAAGCCCTGGGTGGTCAGTAGCACTAGACCCTACCCTCTGGTCTTCTCCACCCTGAGATATCTCATGTGCACTTAACAACCTATAGGTATACAGATTATCTGATATTCAAGATAATCTATAAAATTAAGTAGCTGAAATTTCCTTTAACAGGCTGTGGTTTTGGTTACAGATAGTCCTTGACTTACAGCCAATCATTTAGTGACCATTCAAAGTTACAACTGTACTGAAAAAAGTGACTTAGGACTGTTTTTACTTTACAACCGTTGCAGCATTCCCATGGTCATGTGATCATAATTCAGACTGGTACACATTTGTGATGGCTGCAGTGTCCTCAGAACATGTGGTTACCTTTTGCAATCTTCTGACAATAAAGTCAATAGGAAAGCCAGATGTACTTAACAACTGTGTTACTAACTGCAGTGCAGTGATTCACTTAACAACTATGGCAAGAAATGTTGTAAAATTGGGCAAGACTGACTTAACAACTGTCTTGCTTAGTAATAGAAATATTGGACTCAACTGTGGTTGTGTTGATAACAGCCTATATAACAACTGATGTCCAAAGACTTTAATGTAGCATCACTGATCATGGATCGGTCTGACTTATAATAGTTCCATTATCATTTGGACATATAAACAGGTATAAAAGAAAAGCTGACATAAACTTACTCTTAACATTATTAATAAAGCAATATTACTTAAATATGCTATTATGGCCTCAGCTAGGAATTAAGCAAAGACTTAAGATTTGAGCTATCTGAGCAAATTAAGTTCACATCTGATGATCATGTCTTTTTAGAAAGGGACTATTAGACAAGTGTTTCTTAAAAGTATAGTCCAAGACTCTCCAGGAAATCAAAATTATTTGCCAGATATTGAAGATATTTGTAAAAATTTAAAACAGCTCTTATTATTTTTCTTTGTTAAAAATATAGGGTTTTTATTTATGCTAATATCTAATGGGTTTATAATATGATTGATTCAGTAAATATTTTACAAATGTGTCAATTTTTGGGTCTTCTATCATTTTTAAAATCAGGAAGGAGTTCTGAGAAAAAAAGGTTAAGGAAATTTGTCTGAGACTGAAAAGAAAGAGGTAATTAAACCTCAGAAGTCATGAAGAAAAAAATTCTGATACTTGTCAGTGTCATAATTATCTACAAACAGACCACCTTCAAGGTTCATTGTAACCAGGGGTGGGATTCAGCCAGTTCGCACCAGTTCAGAAAAACCGGTTGTTAACTTTCTGAGCGGTTTGGTGAACTGGTTGTTGGAAGAAATCATTAGGGCAGAGAACCAGTTGTTAAATTATTTGAATTCCACCACTGATTGCCACCCTATTTCGCAGAACCCTTACAAAGTTGCTGTGCTGAATCCAGGTGCAAGATAGTGCATGCAAGCACAATATAATGGCCAAAAAATTACTAAAGAGCAAGGGTATCAATCTCATGTTGTCACGGCAGCATCATGTGACGTATTGTGATTTTTTTTCCCCCTTCACTAAACCAGGTGTGGGCATGCCAGTGCATGATGCATCTGGTCCATGGCCCGGTGAGTTTGACAGCCCTGCTATAGAGTATACAATGATCAAAGAAGGAGAAAAGAACATTTGTTACATAGTTATTTCAGTAGAGTTCCAATATTATTGATGGTCATTCATGATGGTCATACAAAGTGCAGATTGTTATTTTTCAGGAGAACACTGAATTAGTCACGGTGTTTATCTTGTACCTTTGACCCCATTACTTGCACTTTGGTCATTGATGAAATCCATTACATGCTTCAGCAATTGATCTAGTAAACACTGACAGGACATTTTATTTAAATGTGACTTCTGAAATGACTTCTTCACATTTACAGCTGAATGTAAACCAGGACCTAAATGGTATCAATTATTTTTCCCCTCAAATAACAAAGAGGTGGTAAATCACCGCAGTTGTTATCTTAGTAGCACAGTTGTTAAGTGAATTTCCCTTTATTATTTATTTCACGTATGGCACATGTTAGCCAGTGATCACAGAGGTGCCTGACTGCCTCTGTGAAAGGAATTTTTTTGGGCAGTGTTATCTTTACTTGTGGGATGCCTGAATGTTGGTAGGCCATTAAGGGAGTCTCCTTTCTGATCCCTCTGAAAATTATTTGCTCACGGGAATCGAGCCGCCGAGCTGTCAACCTCAGTGGTATACAGGCCCAGTGGTCTTACCACTTGAGCCACTGTGGCCCCTGGCTTCCCTTGGACTTTGGCGGTCAGAAAGTCACCCTAGGAAACTGCAACCATCATAAATATGAGCCAGTTGCCAAAGTCTGAATTTTGATCACATGACCATGGGGATGCTGCAAGAGTTTTAAGTGCAAAAAATGCTCATGTCACTTTTTTCAGTGCTGTTGTAACTTCAAATAGTCACTAAACAAATAGTTGTAAGTCGAGAACTACTTATACAATCATTGCAAATGAAAAAAGAACATGTAAAAATTTACCACTTCCAAGGCAAATTAAATGCTGAGTTTTCAGTGACATAATAAATAAATATTAAAGAAGGAGAAAAACAGGTTTTTCTTTTTATGTTCCAAATAGTTTAGTCTTTATCAATCTGGGTGTTTCTGGAAATGTTGGAATTTCCTCTTAAATGTGAAAAATAATTGAGATGCCAATTATTTTTTTTATTTTCTGTAATGCAAGCACCACCTGTTCAAATTACAGGATTCATGAGTGAATCTCAGAATCTTGGTGACTTTAAAGGGACGTCTGTGAATCAAGAGCACATTGAAAAAGAAAAGTAGGAATGAGAATGAGAATGTTGAAAGGACTCTCCCACAACCTTTCTTAGTTTCTTAGAAATTCTGTTTTTAGGGAACTAAAGGAGGAATTTACATCTTTTTTCTCAGAACTTTTGGAGGAACATAATTTATTCCACTTTTTTATATTAAAAGCATTCAAAGTGGACTTGCTAGTTTAGAAAATATTTTTAAAAGCACCTTTAAGGAGCATAAAGGAATTTTCTATTTCTGAAACCAACCTTAGCACCTAGTTGTGATATTTGCATCCAGTTTGATCTTCTCAGGTGGAATATGTAAATAAATTGCAAGGGAGGTGCTGAAGGCAGAAAAATACATCACTTCCACTCTCGTCCAAAACTATTGCATTGCTCATTGACTTCTGTCTTTCCCAATAGGGCTTGAGGTGTTTCCTTGTCTTCAGTGAACCAATTAATTATCTCTATCTCTTACCTCATGTTCTGCACAACATAATCTAATGTGGATGGAGCTTGTGGTAAATTCATTTCCTTTCTTTCTTTATAGCATTCAACATTTATGGCACTTCTTCGGCTCTGGGTTTTAGGAAGCACTGAATGTGATTGTGCCTGCTTATCTCTCACTCTGGTTGGATGTGCTCCAGTGATGCAAATCTTAAGTTGTTTGGGCAGTTCCTTCCTGATAGAAGCCTCTCTGGAAACACTCTTGGGAGAATTGAATTCCCAAAAGTAAAACTCCTGTTTGACCATATTGTCCAATTATGAGACCGTTTTTTGTTATCAGAACAGTCCATCTCTTTCTCAAGCACCTGCAGTGGTGACCTTGCTGGCTCCAGGCTCTCATGATCCCTGCATACATTCTCCACATTCCATTTCCCTCCCCCCAGTTCATTGGCAAGTTGAAAAGCATTAGGTTTGAAAGAAGCAAAGTGGTTCAATCTTGACAGTCTGACAATTATATAGCAATAAACAATTTTGTAGTTGGATTTTCATAAGCATGTTTTTAGTAATGATAGTTTCCCTACATTCCAGCAGGAATCTGAGTACAATCATATTTTGACACTCAACTAGTTCAAAACACCTTGAATTCGGTATCCTATGTCAGAAATCTTGTCCCGGTGCTCATCTTTCTCCTGGTAGTCAGGAAGAACTTGCTGATGTCAGCTGCCTCGTGACTTGCTATTTCTTCCAGCTCGGTACCTGTCAGTTTTGGTGTTTGATGTGTTTTTCGAAATGGATTACTGATGAGGACCGAGGTACCACTTACCTGCATTATTTCTGGAGCACTTTTAGAGAGCAGTTGATGTTGCCCATGAGAAGGATTGTAATTGAGGACATATTGTATAACCAACTCTCAGACTCAATATTCCAGGAACTATTCCAGATCCTTGGAATTAGAGAGTCATAGGAAAACCTACAGCACTGAAGAGATCCTATTGGTCCAGTAGAATAGGAGCACTTCATCTTTATCCTCATACCACCTTTATTTTGTTCAACTCAAGATAGTGTACATAATGTTTCTGCTGCTATTTTCTCCGCATGAGAAAATTGAGAAGGAGGGTGCAAGCACTACTCAGGAATGTTTGAAGACCTTTTTGTCTGTTAGCCTCGAGAAATATTGTTATGATCATACAGAAGTGAATGACAGAGCCTACTGCCCCTCTGCCTCCTCTCCTGATGACTAATAGAGTGGGGGTGGGCTTGCACAAATATAGAAAACCATTAGCAACCTTTAAACTTTCAAAAATAGGACCTAGGGGAATTTCCCATTCCACATGTTGCATAAAGCTCTGTCAGTAGTCAAGTTGGTGTAAAATGCACATTCCATTTTAAAATAAGACTCCTTATAGCAGAATTTTTAAGTATTGAATTTTTTTTTAAAAAATGTTAATTTGTAATTATATTTGCACTGATAAGTATTTATTTATTTATTGCAATTACTTGTAGTATATTAAGAAGTTTTACAATGAAACCTGGGAAAGAAGATATAACCAGTCAATCACTGAACAGTCACTTACCTTGCTGTGGACTTTGTCTGTCTCCATTTTTGCTATTGGTGGACTTGTGGGTGCATTAATTGTTACTCCAGCTGTCAAGTATTTTGGTCGGTAAGTATTACATTGAAAACAATACTGTGCATTTTTTTCTTTTAATGGATGATATAACAAAAAAGGAATGCTCTTCTACCTGATTTTGGCATCTGCTTTTAAAATGCTGAGTAAGATACTTCCCATAACAAGGCAGTTGTGATTATTAGCAAGTAATAATGTATGCAATGCAATTTTATATAAATTGGGCTTTAAAAAAAAAGTTCTTGTACTTTTAAAAATATTGTTTAGAAGTCTGAAGTAGCAGTCAGTCTCTGGACTGAGCTATCAGTTTTTGTATCTCTTTGCTGCCATCTAGTGATATGAGTTCTATTTGCGTCAAAATTGATTATTTCTCAATAAATCCAACAAGAATGCCCTAATATATGAACCCATAATTCTCCTCAAACCAAGTGCAGGAGGATTGGTTTATATCCTATGCCAAGGGTAGACAGTTTCTCTCACATTTTCTTCACCAACTAAAATAATTTTGGAGAGGAAACATCATCAAGCTCATCACAATAAGTTGCTATTTAGAATGACATTGTATGCTAAGCTTGTTTCTTTAAACATGGACTGCCTAGGCCAGGGGTGTCAAACTTAATTTCATTGAGGGCTGCATCAAGGGTTGTGTTTGACCTCAGAGGGCCCAGGTGGTGGTGTTTGGGGTGGGCATGGCTGGGGTGGGCGTGGCCATTGTGGGCTTGATACAGGACTCTACAGACTGGGTCTCTTTGCTAGCAAACCATTTTTAGATCCTACAATTGTTTACATATGTGACATACAAGTGTGGCAGTTGCAGGAATACAATCTTGTACAACGCTGCATTTCTGCAACTGTTGTCATAAAACTAAACCTAATCCATTGGTTTTACCTCCAAAACAACCCCTAAAACACACCAAAGGGACCATCAGCCACCAGTCAGTTTTGCTTTACTCTTCCTATGGTTTTGTTTTGTTTTCTTTAATTGGGATGAGTACTATTTGCTTGAATTTTTATTCAGTCTTGCATTTATTATGTGAAGTATTATAAGCTGACTAACAGTGGCCTGCTTCCTTTGGTTCTCAAGATATTTTGAACCTGCAGTGCTCCTGAATACCTTTTGACTATAGAATTGGCTTCTTCAAATAGACATTCTGGTGTGAAGTAATAATCATTGTATCATAGGGCTAGAAGGGGCCTTGAAGATCTTCTAGTCCAGGGGTGCCAAACTTGCATCATCACAGTGTTGTCATGTGATGTATCAAAACTTTTTCCCCCTTTGCTAAACCGGGCATGGGCGTGGCCAGTGTGTGATGCATCCAGCCCATGGGCCGTAAGTTTGACAGCCCTGTTCCAGTCCAACCCCCTGCCCAAGGCAGGAGTCCTTATTCTACCCCAGACAAATGGTTGTCCAACCTTTTCTTCAAAATCACCAGCGATGGAACATACAAAATTCTGGGGGGCAAGCTATTCTACTGATTAATTGTTTTCACTGTCAGGAAATTCCATCTTAGTTCCATGTTGAATTTCCCTCTAATTGGCTTCTTGTCATTGCTTCTTGTCTTGCCCTCAGGTGCCCTGTAAGAGCCTTTCAAGTATTGGAAGACTGCTATCATGTCACCTGTAGGGCTACACAGGATGGACTTTGTAATACTTGAAACATGGTTTTGGTGGTATTGTTGCACTGGGTGCCTAACATGATTTTTCTTATATTTTAAATTTGCCTTTTCAAATGTTTTATTAATAATTTGCCATAAGTCTTAATCTTCAAGAAAAGCCTCTCTTAGAAACCAGGACTGGCAGGAGAGCATTTGATACGTTTCTAGTTCTGCTTTCTCTCTGGTGCCTGTCACTTCCTTGCCCTCTTCTCTGTTTCCTTGATTTTTTTTTCTTGTTATTTATATGTTGAAAGAAACTTTTGACTTTTGTTGCAATTCTTTGTTCATTCTGAGCCTTTGCTTTCCTGACTTCATCTTTGCAGATTTTGGCTATCTGCTAATATTCTGCCTTAGTTGTGTGTCCCTCTTTCCATTTTTTGTACTTGTTCTTTTTGTTTTTCAATTTGTCAGATCTTTGTGCAACAATGCTGGCTTCTTCTTGGATTTCTTGTTTTTCTTTCTCAATGGTACTGTGCTAGTCTGGGCTTTTGTGGTCATATTTTTCAGAGATTCCCAAGATTCTTCATAATGCTTTACAGCCCTCTCTTAGCAGTTTACAGAATCAGTTTCAGCCTTCAAGATTCTTTTCCTTTGCTTCGCATCTTTCGGCTGTCATCAGTAATGGGGGAGAGGAGAGGTGAAATACTAAAGTTATGGGAAGCGAGCTGGAGGTTTCAGAGAAAAATACTGTATGAATTGGGAAGGAAGTTTCTTGTTTATGCTCCTTTCTTATGATACGCGTAAGCACCTCTTTATCAAAATCTGTCAAGGTCAATGGACAGATGCCTCATCACCACCTGAAGATGCCCACATGATGTTATATACAACTTTTAATTGGGTGGATAGTTTGAACTATTGTGGGTGGGAACGTTGCCATCACTTTGTATATGCGATTTATGCGCTGCTTTTCTCAGATTCAGAATTTTTTTGATGGTTTTCTAGTAAAAGATATCTTTTCTCTAATTAATGGAGTCTAAGTATTTCTTTCTTGGATTTTGAATGGAGCACCAGCTGACATTATTCTGAATCTCAGTTTACCAGCTTTCTACCCACCTGGAGAATTAATATTTTTTCTTCTGAGGGGGTCTGAAAACAATCTCTAACCTAGCTCTAGCAAACCTAGAGGCATTTTCTAGAAGGGGCAAAACACCCCTTTGAAGTGTGGATGGATCATAAGAATTTGGAAACTCAAAAAACACCTTGCAAACTGTTGCCTAAGCAAATTTGCTGGGCGCAGAACTTCAAACAGTTTAATTATTCATTGAAGTACATTCCGGGGGGGAAGAATTTCATGGTGGATGCCTTATCTAGATTGCCTCAATATAATAGTGCCCATCCGGAAATGATCTGCCCTATTGTCCCAACTAGACACTTGGCAGCTCCAATGGCTACCAGGGCCCAGAAAAAGGGGAAAGTTGATTTATCAAATGATTTATCTGCACAGTAAAAAGAAGCTTTGAAATTTTATGATTGGTTCCTGACTCACTCAAATAACTGTACAGTTAGAGATGGATTGGCATGAATGGGGGCTAAATTATATGTGCCAGCAAATTTGAGAAACCAGATATTACAACAATGTCATGATTCTAAAGCTGCTGGACATTTTGGATTCATAAAAACCTTACATTTGGTTAAAAGGCAGTTTTGGTGGACTACTTTGATAAAGGACATTGAATCTTATGTGGCTGGTTGTCCTATCTGTGCCTCAGCCTCATGGCTGCCTGGTAAACCAGTGGGCCTATTACAAAATGTAGCCAGGCCTACTGCTCCATGGAAATAAATTTCTATGGATTTTATAGTGGAATTACCTGAAAGTGGGGGAAATACAGTTATTTGGGTGGTAACAGATTGTTTTTCCAAACAGGTTTTTTGTTTGGAAAAAAACTTCATCCCTTGTGCAAAAATCCTATCTGTGAAAACCTTAGGTAAAGCCCATGTCACACTGCCCAACGGATGCAAAAAGGACACAGCGGATGAGCAAAATGTTCCATCCGTTGTTATCCGCTCTCAAAAGGGGCAAAAATTTGCATAACCGGAGCGGATAACACGGACGCATGGAGGACACAGGGCGGATGCAAAGCGGATGCGGAACGGAAGCCCAGCAGATGGAAGCGGATGGGAGTGGATGGCACGTCTGCTAGGCTTCCGGGGTACCTCAGCAAAGTGGACGCGGAACGGATACAGCGGATGCACAGCAGATGCGGAACGGATGATGCGGATGCACAGCGGATGCACAGCGGAAGCCTAATGGATGCCTGGCGTTAATTGCGCATGCGGGGAGGATGCATTGCGTCAGCCCCGTGGATATAACGGAAGCAGCTCGGAAGCAGGTCACCATTCAGAGGAAAGACCTGCTGCTGGATGGATTGGCTGCCTTGCCTGCCCTGCCTGCATGTCTGCCTGCAAGCCTTGCTGCCAGCCTCCCTGCCAGCCTCGCTGCAAGCCTTGCTGCCAGCCTCCCTGCCAGCCTTGCTGCCAGCCTGCCTGCAAGCCTTGCTGCCAGCCAGTCTGCCTGCAAGCCTTGGCGCCTGCCTTCCTGCCAGCCTTGGTTCATGTCTGCCTGCCAGCCTTGGTGCCTGCCTCCCTGCCAGCCTCCCTGCCAGCCTTCCTGCCAGCCTTGGTGCCTGCCTGCCTACATGCCTGCCTTGGTGCCTGCCTGCCAGCCTTGGTGCCTGCCTCCCTGCCAGCCTTCCTGCCTGCCTTGGTGCCAGCCTCCCTGCCAGCCTTCCTGCCAGCCTTGGTTCCTGCCAGCCTCCCTGCCAGCCAGCAACCCCACAACCATGCAGAAGCACAGCAAGCCTCAGCCATCTGCTGCCAGCCCTGGCAAGAGGGACAGGGCTACCATCCCGCTCCCTGGCCCTCACTCTGGTTCTGCTGGGGCTTCTGCAGCACGGGCTCGCTCTTCTGGGGCTGGAGCTTCTGCTGCTTCTGCTTCTGGAGGAGCTGATGACAAGCACTCCAGCACCAGCCACCTCCACAGCACCTGCACCCTTCACCCCTGAGACTGAGCGACCAAGAGGAGTGCCAGAGACTCATTTTTGTCTTATAGCTTGTTGTTAAAAAAGTCTATTTTTGATTCACACACTTGCTTCATTTCTTTTTTTTAATAAAGTCTTGCTGGAAACTTTTAGAAATGGTTTAAGCCTTTGCATGCTTGTGGGATGGGTTAAGATAGCTGTGGGATGGGTTGAGATAGCTGTGGGATGGGCAGGGATACCTGTGGGATGGGTAATAGCTGTGGGATAGATAAACCTCCAGTGCAAGCATAGTGGGACTGTATGGTCCACCCTCCCAGGTGCCACACCTACGGCCCTTTATTATCAATAATAATGTAATAATTATCCACACATGTCAACACAAACACAACTCTTTATTAAACGCCCTGTTCATTGTCGGCCAACCAAACATACATGGCCCAATCTCATCCATATGATGAGACAGGCTGAAGGAAGCATCCATTAAGCATCTACCATCCTGTCTTGCCACTCCACTGCTCCAGCTGGGGAGTTGCACCATTGTCTCAGGAGGTTGCGCTGCTTCTTCGCTTCATGTGAGGCTCTGTTGGGGTCTTGCACATCCTCAGTGTCGATCAGGTTTCACCCTTGCCTCCATTCCCCAGGCTCCATGTCCCCATTGCCTTGCTGGAGGTCCACGAGCCTGTTCTGCAAGACTGGGTAGCGGGTGCGCATGAGATTGTGCAGGATGCAGCAAGCTTCCATGATCCTCCTGACGGTCTCTGGGCAATGCTGCATGGTGGTGTGAAGTACCTGGAACCTGTTGGCCAGGATGCCAAAGGCATTCTCCACCACCCGCCTTGCCCTGGACAGCCTGTAGTTGAAGATCCTCTCTTCACGGGTGAGGAGTCTGGAAGTGTAGGGCTTCATGAGGTAGGTTGTGAGGGAGAAGGCGTCACCCCCCACGATGAAGTAGGGCACATCTTGTGTGTCATTGGGCAGGGGTTCTGGATCTGGGAAGCCCACGATGAGGTTGCCTTCCAGCTCCTCCTTGAGGTGACTGGCGTTGTATACCTGGGCATCTGAAGATGAGCCATTACCTGAAGCATCGATGTACATGAACTTGTAGTCAGCATCGACCATGGCGAAGAGGATGATGCTGAAGAAGCCCTTGGAGTTGAAATAAGTGGACCCCGACTTGGGTGGTGCTTTGCAGGCCACGTGCTTGCCATCTATGGCTCCAACCACATCTATGGTGTGTGGTAAGTTCCACTTCTGATACCACTGCTCTGCAACTTTCTTCCATCCTTCTTCAGTGGAGGGGTACTGGAGGAGCTCCTTCTTGTATTCTTCGATGATGGCCTGCACCACTTCTCTGACCACAATGCTGATGGTGTTGGATGGCACCCTCCAGCCGTACTGCATGCTCCTGTAGGAGGTCCCTGAGGCCAGGTGGCGCAGAGTGAGTGCCACCTTGAGCCCAGGTTCCAGGCTGGGCCGGAAGCTGGTGTTTGCCTTGGTCAACCTGGATGTCAGCCGCTGCACAACTTCGTCAAACATGGCTGGAGGCATCCTCATGAAGTTTTGGAATGCACGAGTGTCTTCGTTCCTGAGCTCCACCATCAGCTTGTTGTACAGTCCGTCCTCTGCTCTTCTGGCGAACCATCTTCGGATCCAGACTCTTTTTGGGTGGCTCCTTTTCTTCTCGCAGTAGAGTTCACAGAGCCTGCAGATGGCTTTGCACTGTTGCAGAACGATGGTGGCTGCCGAAAGGACTTTGTTACAATCCACGGTGGACATGACTGGATGCTGTGGAAGAGGAAGAGGCAGATGAAGGCTGCAGAGGTCTGCACCGCTGGGCTGCTGTTCTGAAAGTGAGATGCAGTATATAGGCAGTATAGGTTTTCCACTAGGCATCCTCTAGGCATCCTCTAGACATCCTTAATATCCGAGATAGGTCCCCTCTGCGAACGTTTTTTCCGTTTTAAATGCTTTGTTTCCATTCTGCATCCATTCTGCATCCGTTCTGCATCTGTTCCGCTTCCTTCCTGCGTCCGGGCAGATGCGAGTTGCGCGGATGCGTAGTGGATGCCTAGCAGATATAGCGGATGCGTAACGGATGCGTAATGGATATGTAGCGGATGCGTAGCGGATGCAGAACGAACTGGATACATTTTCCGCGCAAAAGTTTTGGGCAGCCCAAAACTTTTGGAGCGGATGAAACGTCCATAAACGGATGCTGGACGGATAGAGAGGAAGCCAAACGGAGGCAGTGAGTACATCGCGTTTTCGAACGGATGGCAAGGTTTTTTGTCCGTTTTACATCCTCTTTGCATCCGTTGGTTCAGTGTGACATGGGCTTAAACTGTTTATTTTACATGTCTACAGGTTATATGGTGTTCCTGAACGGATAATCTCAGATAGGGATGGTCCAATTTACCTCAAACTTTTGAAAGGAGTTCCTGAGGTTATTGGGCTCCGCCCAGGACTTAAGCTCCACCCACCATCCACAAACCAATGGAGCTTGTGAGAGAACTAACTTGATATTGGAACAATATCTTTGATGCTATATTAATTATAAACATTATAAACGGGCTGACCTATTGCCATTTCCTGAGGTGGAATATAACAATTCGGTTCATAGTAGAACTGGGTTTACTCTATTTAAAGTGGCTTTGAGTCAGGACTTTGTACCCATACCCGAGCTTCCACAGAAGAAACCTAATATTCAATCCTTGAGTGAATGGATAACCCAACTCCAGCTTGCAGCTTTCCCGTAAAGCATTGGATGATGCTCATCAAGCTCATAAGAAATTTGCAGACAAAAAGAGAGCTCCACAAAAATAATATCAAGTTGGAGACAACATTTTCTTGTCCACTAGATATTTGCAGACCACACAAAAGCAAAAAAAAGCTGGGGCCTAAATATGTTGGACCTTTTATGATTGAACGAATTATGAATCCCGTGGCAGTCCAACTGAAATTATCAAAAACCCTCAGATGAATCCATCCTGTCTTCCATGTTAGTTTATTAAAAACTGCACACACCTCTGACCTGAGACCTGCTCAGGTCGATCCCCCCGTTCCTCTTCTAAACTGAGAGTGTAAAACATTTTGAAGTTAAAAAAATTTTGGATTCTAGGAAACAAAGAGGTCAACTTCAATATTTAGTTGTCTGGAAACACTTTCCTCCTTCCCAGTCAGAATGGGTGAATGAAAAGGAAGTTTGAGCCCCTCGGCTTGTACAGGCATTTCATACAAAATATCCTGACAATCCTTAAAATATTATAGTATTGTGTCCCATGAATATTATTCTTTTATCTTGTATTCTCTTTCTTTTATAGGACTAACACCTCTTTTGCAGGAGGGCCAAATATCAGCCTTCAAGATTCTTTTCCTTTGTTTTGCATCTTTCGGCTGTCCATAAATAACGGGGGAGGGAGGGGTGAAATGGTTATGGGAAGCGAGCTGGAGGTTTCAGAGAAAAAAATGTATAAGTTGGGGGAGGAGTTTCTTGTTTATGCTCCTTTCTTAGGCTATGCGCAAGCGCACCTCTTTATCAAAATATGCCAAGGTCAGCATATTGCCCCCAACAATCTGGGTCCTCATATTATTGACCTCAGAAGGATGGAAGGCTGAGTCAAAATAAGCTCCTGGAGTGAGCAGTGATCTAGCCTGCAGTATTGCGTTCTAACCAATGCACCACAACAGAATCATAGAATTGGAAGGGACCTTGGAGGTCTTCCAGTCCAACTCCATGCTTGAGCAGGAGACCCTATAGCCTATACCATTTCAGGCAAGTTCAGTGTCATTGGCATTATGGACATACTTTTGACTTACTCTATCTGTTGTGACAACTTTTATTTTATGAAAAAACTATTTATCTGGCAATATAAGGATGTAATAAGTAATATTTTTTTTTTCAGAAAGCGGACGCTGCTGCTAAATAACACGTTTGCCATTGTGGCTGCATTACTTATGGCCTTCTCACAGCTGGCAGGAGTCTTGGAAATGATTATTTTGGGCCGATTCATAATGGGCATTGATGGAGGTATGATTTAATTTGTGCAAGATACTCATATTTAGTGAATATTCTGCAGTCACTGCACTCCAGCCTTTTAACATCTTAACCGAACTAGTTGAAAATAGGCTGAATTCTTAAGGAATACATTTTTTGGATGCATTTTTTTCTTGTTAACATTTTTATTTGAGTTATAAGATAAAATAAAATACAAAATAAAACATGAAAACAATAGGGAGGAAGGTGGAAACAAAAGTGAGGAAGAATTAAGAAAAAGAAGCATTGACTTCTCACTCTCTCTGTTGCACTAAAATAAGGCATAAATATGAAATCACAACTTTTTCCCCATATTAATATAAACTAGCCATTTGTATAAGGATCTATCCAGGGGTGTCAAACTTGATTTCATTGAGGGCCACATCAGGGTTGTGTTTGACCTCAGGGGGCCGAGGTGGGCATGACCAGGGGGGACATGGCCAGTTTTATGGCATTCATATTGGGGGGGTCTCTGGTGGACCAAGCGCTCTGCTAGAGAAAATGGCTCCCAAGCTCCCTTTCCGGCTGCAACAGCTTCTTGCAATCCTCTGTAGCGAAAACAGAGCTTGAGAGAGCCATGTGAGGTCCTTGTGAGCTCCATTTCCAGCTACAATGGCCTCCTGCAACCCTCTGCCAGCAAAAACTGAATCCATATGGATTTATCCATATCCAAGGCCCTTCTGAGTTATGTTTCCAGTTGCGACAGCCTCTTGCAACTCTAAGCCAGTGAAAACCGAGCTCGGAGCTCTGGAGTTCTGATTCCAACTGTGACAGTTTCCTGCAACCCTCTGCCAGCGAAAATGGAGCTTGGGAGGGCCACCCTCCCAAGCTCCATTTTTTTCTACCAGTGACACCACGGGCCAGTCTTTTGCTGTTTCCAGGGTGGCCCCGCAGGCCAGATCTAAGCCTGGTCTAATTTGTAAAATCCAAAATCCTTCATTTCCACTTCAAGCACAAAGTTCAGAAGCAGTCTCCATGTGGAAACAAAAGCATTTATATTCTTTTCTTTAATCAAAATAGTCAATTTTACAATTTTAGCCAACTCCATCAGCTTCTGCAACCATTTGTCCAGTATAGGAATCAGTGTCTTTTCATTTTTGTGCATACAATGGTATTGCTGCTATCAACATATATAGTTCTCCAAATTTTTTTCCATTAGACCCAAAAGGCAAATTTCTGGTTTCATTTTTATCTTCATTTTCAAAATTTTCTGTATTAATATATGAATCATACTCCAAATTCTTTTTTGCTTTATCACATGTCCACTATAGATGAAAAAACTTCCCTTCTTTACTTTTACATTTCCAACATTCATTTGACATACTTTTTATACATCTTAGATAACTTATCTGGTGTTAAGTACCAATGATACATCATCTTACAATTTTTTTCTTTTAAGTTATAATTTAATATAAGTGTAAAGTCCTGCCTCTATTCCCCATTCAAGAAAGTACAGACTCTTGAGATAGCAGCATTTCAGAAGGACTCTTTTATTGAAAGGAAATGATTGCAAGACAAAAGTAAAGCAGGCTCCAGGTTCCCCTTAGACAATTCTGCTAGGATAAAGGAGTTAGAAACCTCTCCCCTCAGTCTGATGTTGAATGAGATGTGAAGATGTTGTGAAAACGATCATCCTGGGAAGGAGATAAGGAACTGTTCCCAGGCGCTTCTTTCAGGAGGCTTCAGAAGTGAGACAAAACAGATGGCCTCCCCCCTTACATATTCCCCAAAGGTAAATCAAAGCATAGGGCAGATAGGTGTTAGAGCTAGGGTTATAAACTAAGGGATTACAGGATATGTAGGAAACAGGAAGAGGATAATAAGTGAATAAATGATTCAGGCCTCCCCACAGAAATGGCAGTATCATGATAGGGATCTGATAGTAAGTTTTAAACCTTTGTCCACTTATTTTCCCATTGTTCAAGAATCAAATTGTATCCAAAATTTCTTGCCCATTGAATCAACATGTTCATTTTCCAAATTCAATTTCAATAACACTTTATTGATCTTAGCAATAATAAGTTCATTGTTTCATTCATCAATTCATTAAGTCAAACCCATAGCATTTTTAGCCAGTTTAAATATTTCTTTCAGTTGTGGATAAGTAAACCAATGGCAAATTTTCTGATTCAAGTTCTTCCTTGGCTTTAATATTGGGTCACCAGAGTTGAAAAATAGAATTCTGCCATATGTCAACCAATCTGGCTACGGTTTCTTTTTTAAAAAAAAGCTTTCAGGGGTGATACCTAAGAGGCAACTTCATAGAGAGCCTTGTTTTATATTTTGGGTGGCATATCTAACAAAATGATTATTAAAATCAACAATAACTTTAATTTTATTATACCATAAATAGCTGTGCTATCCAAACCTTAATTCATAGTCCTCTAATTCAAGTAACCTCTTATTTGGGAGGTTCACCCATTCACCCAACTATGCCAGACAGTATGCATAAAAATATAATTTCAGGTTTGATAGACCCAAACTCTCTCTTTCCTTAGCATCTTGCAGTAGCTTATATCTAATTCTTGGGGTTTTTTCCCTTGCAATATAAACTTAGAAATATCTTTCTGCCATTGTTTTTGATTTTTTTAAAATTGTTTGATATCATACATTTCATTTCTATGTTGAACAGTGTGCTCTCTAGAGGTCCAACATCATCATAGTCATTTTGAATATGTATGTATGTATGTATGTATGTATGTATATATGTATATATGTATATATGTATATATGTATATATGTATATGTATATTCTTAAGTTTTTGTGGGTATTTATATGTATGGTATTCAGCTTTGTTTGGATATTTTCCCAGATCAATTATAGTTGTGCTTTTAAAGTTGTTGTGATATTTTGGCAGAACCTCATCAGGCTTGTGTATTGGGTTTGTATGTGTGTCAGGCTTTTGTAGCCATTTCTGTTTTAAATTTGGTGCCAGCCTCATCCTTTGTTAGAATGGTTTTTTCTTCATCTTGATTGGTTGGGAGTCTTGGTCTGTGTTTATTGGTCTTGGAGTTTGCTGTGTTCTGTTTGATTGGTGTTTCTAATATCTTCTATCTGTTTTGTAGCAGGTTTTTTTGTCTTGATTGGCTGGCAACGTTGTGTTTTGTGTATTGGGGGCTTTCAACATGGTTTGGCTTCGGGTGAATGGCCAGCTATTGTTTATCAGGAAGCTAGGTTTCATCTGGGTGGCTAGCTGGGCTGTGTTTGGGCTGGAGGTATCGGGGGGATTTGTTTGTGCCCAGGTGTTTGCTTGGCTTGTGGTGTGGAGATTTTTTTGTTTGTGAGTGCAGGCTTCAAATTCCTACACAGCTGCAGAGACAACAATTCAATACCGCCCTGCTTCAAATTAAGTTTTCATCAAAAAAGCAGCAACCAAACGTATCCTGAAAAGAAATTAAATGGCTCTACTCAGGAATGAGCTCCACAGTAAAAGATTCCAACTCAACCAGTTAAACAAAGAGCTCCTAACCCTACACCTAGAATTGAGTAACAAAATCCACCCTCTACTTTAGAACAAGATCAAACAACTTACAACTTGGAGAGCTGAAACTGAAACCACTTACAAAAATGACAAACTCCTGAAGAAACTAAAGAAATTAGAACATGATAAAAAAAAGCCCCCAACAACCCACAACAACACCTGAAACAATTAGTACACAATGTTTCCAATAGAGAACTCACCAAAACAGAAACAGATGTCCTAACCAAAGGATTCAACTAAGCTATAGCACCCAAAAAAATCCCCACAGAATCCATCATATGTGGAGTGGAATCCAGCCTAACTAAATTAAATACAGATGAAGTTGATTGAAGAAGACACCAAGTCACTAACATCCTATGCACAAGCAAACCACCCAAAAGCAACTTATACAAAGAAGAACAAAAAGCCCTGTAAGCCCTAAAGAACAACAGCAGCATTATCATACTTCCAGCAGATAAAGGTAATGCCACAGTAGTAATGGACAGAAAAGACTACGAAACAAAACTGACAGACCTACTCCAAGACTTCACATACAAACCCATAAACACGGACCCAACCACATCTCTGGAAAAAATAACCAAGAAGAAAATCATAACCAGCTACATGAGCAAAGAGATCCAACAGACGATCATCCCAAGAGAAAAATCTTCCAGATGCCCCAAACTATACGGCCTCCCCAAAATACACAAAGAAGGCATACCTCTGAGACCCATGGTCAGCTCCAGAGGAGCACCACTACAAAACCTAGCCAAATACCTAGCAAAGCAGCTTCAGCCCCATGCTGAAGCAGCAGCTTCACAAATACAAAACTCATACCATCTCTTAGAAATGATCAAAGATCTACACGTAGAACAAAAAGAACTGCTTGTAAGTTTTGACGTGGTTTCACTATTCACTCAAGTCCCAAGAAAAGAAACCCTAGAAATCATCAAAAACAAATACCAACCACCCAAACACCTCATGGAACGAATAGAACACTGCTTAACCAACACATATTTCCTATACAAAGGACAAGGATACATGGAAATTGAAGGAGCCCCCATGGAATCACCACTATCATCCATTATTGCAAACTTGTTCATGGAAGAATTTGAATCCGGAGCCTTGGCAAATGCCCCCCACAAACCCAAGCTATGGCTAAGATACATCGATGACACATTTGTTATTTGGCCCCATGGAAATGAAAACCAAAACAATTTCCTAACACACCTAAAGGGCACATACCCCAAAATCAAATTCACCATGGAAATGAAAACAAAGAACTACCATTCCTAGATGTGCTCTCAATGCCCAATCTCACCACCACCCAACACAGATAAACTCCATGGCCAAACACTAATTGCCAGAACCAAATGCCTGGCAGACAAGAAACACATTAAGACTGAACTATGCACCCTGACCTAAGTATTGACAGCCAACGGCTTCCACAAAAGCAAAATCACAGGCCTGATCCACAAAAACACACTGAGACATAATAGAGACCTAGAAGATGAACAGACCTATGGAACAGCTGTCCTGCCCTACATGAGAGATACAACAGACAAAATCAGTAAGATACTTCACAAGGCACCACATCAAGACTGCCTTCAAAACAGACAGAAAAATAGCAGCCATCCTAAGAAACCCCAAAGATAAAATTGACCTGGAAAACCAAGGCATATATGAAGTCCCCTGCGCATCATGCCCTGCCACATACATCAGACAGACCAATAGAAGAATAAGGACCCATCTTGGTGAACACAAAAATGCAGTTAAAAAGCTGAAACACACTTCCTCACTAGTCCAACACATGAAAGCCACAGGTCATAGCATCGACTTTAATGGCTCCAAAACCCTAGCCACTATAGAAAACCCCAACTACAGAAACATCAGAGAAGCCATAGAGATTGAAAAACGACCTGAAAGCATGAATAGAAGAGATGACTTCACCAGACTGTCAATTATCTGGAAGCCTGTACTCACACACACAAAAAAATCTCCACACAACAAGTCAAGCAAACACCTGGGCACAAACAGACACCCTCCCCCCAATACCTCCAGCCCAAACACAGCCCAGCTAGCCGCCCAGATGAAACCTAGCTTCCTGATAAACAATAGCTGGCCATTCACCTGAAGCCAAACCATGCTAAAATCCCCCAATACACAAAACACAACATTGCCAGCCAATCAAGACAAAAAAAACCTGCTATAAAACAGACAGAAGATATTAGAAACACCAAACAGAACACAGCAAACTCCAAGACCAATAAACACAGACCAAGACTCCCAACCAATCAAGATGAAGAAAAAAACATTCTAACAAAGCATGAGGCTTGCACCAAATTTAAAACAGAAATGGCTGCAAAAGCCCAAAACACAGACGAACCCAATATACAAGCCTGATGATGGCAGATGAGATTCTGCCAAAACATCGCTACAACTTTAAAAGCACAACTATAATGACATGGGATAATACCCGAACAAAGCTGAATACCAAACACACACACACACAAAATATATAAATAAATGTGATAACATCAATCATATTATAACATATATTATCTTCCATTATGGTATCAATTATATAACTGTCAGAAATATTTACTTACCTCTTTTTCTTTTTCCTATAAACCATATTTCTATTAGATTTTTCAGCAGAAATTCAAATCCAGAAAATACACATAGATGACTGATTCAGCAGGATTCATTAACTTCTTTATATACATAATGATATGAGTAAAATACCAATGTAGGTTCTTCCAATGTGGCAGAGAGTACAATAAAAAAACACAAGCAGCAACTTCAGAGTTCAGAGCAGAGACTAGAGCCACACGCAGGCTACTTCTACTTTCACTTTCCAATTCAGCTCCCATTGGCTGGTCTGTTGCCATGCCTATTCATTGGCTGACTTCGTTACTAAGCTCTATTCCATTTCATGAATATACTCTGACACTCCTCCCTTCATAACTGGAATAGAAATAAATGCAATTAACTTAATATTCTTCCCATAGTGCACTCCACCCAGTGGCTCGGTCATTCTGTCAGCCAGATTGTCTTCTGACACATAGTGAAGCAAGCTAATTATCTTTGATGGCTTCTCTCACATTACAATATTTAATGTCCACATGCTTGCTTCTATTTTTTACTCTGTTACCTGTTTCCATTTTAATGCAGGCAGAATTACTCTCATAAACAATTAAAGCTTCACTTACCTTTACATTTAAATCCTGTAACAATGTACATACCAAGTTATCTTTGAACAAAGTTCAGACAAAGCAATAAATTCTGCCTCCACAGTAGAAGTGGCTACAGTTGTTTGCTTTCTGGATTTCCAGCCAATTATAGCCCCTCGAAACAATATCACAATCCCAGAATTGGACTTTCTGGTTTTTACATCATTTGCATAATCACTATCAACATAGCATTTCAATTTTAATTCTTCAGAGACCTGTATTTGAATTCACAGTTCCCTTCAAATACATGAGAATCCTTTTTACAGCCATCCAACGCAATTGCATTGGTGCAGCAGTAAAGCAACTCAAAATGCTTACTGCACAAGCTATATCTGGTCTGGACCACTATGACAGACATAACAGGCTCCCTTCTGCTGACTGATACATGTCTTGATCACAGGCTTCATTTTCATCCTTACCCAAACTGTTATGAAAATCTGTACTTGTAGGTGTTGGAGTAGTCTTTCATGTTATATCTCTCCAACAATTGTTCAATTTTTCTTTTTTGACTGAGAATATAACCATCTTTCTCAGTTTTTTTGTATCTCTACACTGAGATTTTTTTTCCTAAATTCTTTAATTCAAATTTCTTTTCCAATTTATTAGCAAATTCATTTACCTGTGATACATCCTTTGCAATGAAGCAAAGATCATCTGCAAATGCTAATAGTTGACAATCCCCACCTTTTAACTTTCCAATGTATATGCAATCATCTTGCAACTCTTGAACCCAAGACCTTTCAATGCCTTATCTAAACAAATATTCCAATTCCTGGCTGACTGCTTCAGCCCATAAATGGCCTTGTTCAATTTATACACCGTGTTAGACTTTGTACTTTCATACTCTGGTGCTTGAACCATGTAAATTTCTTCCTTTAACTCTGTATTGAGGAATACAGTGGTGATATCAAAATGCCAAATGTTAGGGCCATGTGATGCTGCCAATGCTAGTGCCAGCCTGATGCTTTCACTCTTTACAGTTGGCACGAATATCTCATCATAGTGCATATTTTTCATCTGTTAAAACTCTTGTGCCACAAACCTTGCTTTATATTGTACCTCATTATTGGGTTTACTTTTTTCTTGTATACCCACTTACATCCTACAGCTTTGCTACCCTGTGGCAAAGTCATAGATGTGAGCACTTCATGTTCTCCCATGGGTTTCATTTCCTTGTCTTTCCATTTTATTTGTTCAATTTTAGGTAATGCCTATACTTCCTTATAATTCCTTGGCTCATACCATACATTAAATACTTCAATTTTACTAGCAGAATACCTATCAGGTGGAATCCTCTTATTCCATTTCTCTGCCTGTGTGGCATTGACTGTTCCTGTGTTTCAGCCCTCTCTTGCTTTATATCTTTTTCACCTTCTCCTCCCTAAATGCTGACATTGTCACTAAGTGAGTTAACATCACTAAGTGAATTACCATCACTAAGTGAACCATTCCAAAAATTTGCATCAATTCTGTTCCAATTTTGCTCTGCAAAGCTAGCAGACCTGGAAATCACAATTCTTTTACGCCCATCACTAAAGCGATAGCTCTTTGAGCTGGGCCCATAGCCCACAAACCTGAGCTTTCTAGTCTTTGGTTGCCCCTTTCTTCTAATTGCATTTGAAATATGCACCCACGCATTGCTTCTGAACACCCTTAAATGTGACAGAGATGGTTTTTTTCCCATATAGCACTGCATATGGAGTATCATTAATGGAGGAACTCTACAACCTATTAATTAAATAATTAGCAGTCAACATGGCTTCACCCCAATATGACCTGCTTAGACCAGAATCCTCTAGCAGTGAGTCCTTCATGGTTTGCAAGACTCCATTCTATCTCTCAGCAACACCATTCTCAGCTGCTGTGTATGGATTTGTGTGTCTGTTTTATTCCTAACTGCCCCAACCACTGTTCAAAAGTGGTTGACATGAATTCAGAACTTCTGTCAGTTTGCAGCTTACATACCTGTTGTTTATACCTTCTTTCTACAAAGCTTAAATTTGTTTAAATTTCTCTAGCACCTCTATTTTACTCTTTAGTAAATAGCAGAACCCAAACTTGTTACAGTCATCTACAATGAGCAGTGTATACTTTGCTCCTCCCAAACTAGCTTGCATTGGTCCAATCAAATCAGCATGTGCCAGCTTTTGTTGTCTGCCTTATGCTATTTTTGCTTACTGGGAATGCCTTGGACTTTGATGATTTGATACTGCACAATCCAAATATGCCTTACATCCCTTCACATGCAATCCTTCTGCATATTGTTCCATTTTTTGAACAACTTTAAAGCTGGCATGGCCAAGCTTATGGTGCAAAAGATGAACACAATGAATCATGTTTTGCCACATTCCCAAATGTGTGTGTACACTGAACATTTTGTTCCTGCAACGCATAAAGGTTACCTTGCTTTATGTCCTTTACACAAACTTTGCCATATCTCTTTATGATACATTTCCCATTTACAAATGTGGTTTCAAATCCTTGCTTATCTAAACTAGAGACACTCAGCAAATTATGCTCCATTTCAGGCACACACAAAACACAATTGAACCTTGTTTCCAGATATAGAATTTGCACACTGTCTGTTCCAATGACTTTACCCATTTTGTCATTTGCCAAAGCTCCTGCAGCTGCATCCATCCTGTAAAACAATTTAGAATTATGAACAATTCTTTAACTAGCCCACTGTCAATGAACCATTGATTTCTACTATTACAATTGCTGGCTTTTGCCACAGCAATGTGTCCATATGCTGATTTTCTTCCTTGTAAACTGCTTCTGTCCTGCAAATAAGTTCTTCTTTGTAAACATTTTTTTTCCTTTGCCTCTATTGCTGGGCTGCGATCTGATCTCTTCTGCTGCTCTGGTTTTTTGAGACAGCCAGTCTAGATTTTTCCATGATGCTTATCTTTCTGCTCCTTGGACCCCCTCTTCACTTTTCTTCATGGCTATGAAGTGTTTGTTTTCTTCAGCAATCAGATGCGCTTTCAATGCCTCCAAACTCAGTTCCTGCTCTGGTTTGCATTCAAATACTGCAGAAACAATGTCCCATGAGTCATCTAGACTGTTCAAAACCAGCAGCACTTTTTTTCCATGCTGTTCTAACTCCAAATACAAAACATTTGCCATCTTTACAAGATGCTGCCCCAGAGATTCTCCTGGTTGCAAATGGCTCTGTATAACTTTCTTGATAATTGCACAATATTGCATGCAGACATATTCATATATATACTTGTCAACTTCAGCCAGACCTCCTTTGTAGTCTTTAAATCAGCTACACTGATAAACTGTTCATCTTCTAAACTTAAGATAATATAAGCCATTGCTCTATCATGCTTTATCATTGCTTTATTATGCTGCCTCTGATCTACAGCTGCCAATGGCGCTTGGGATGGGTTTTCAACAATATTCAACAGTTCCTTAGCTTTCAGGAAACATTCCATCTTTGCAGCTCAAATAATATAATTCTTCTGACCCAAACGAGGTCGAGAGCTCTCCTGAATTTTCTAAGCCATCCTGCAAGCTTTCTCTGCCTTTAAACACTGGCAGTCCCTTCTCAGCTTAAATTACAATGCAGTCTTTTTGTGTACTCTGGCCCCATAAACTGTTAGATTTTCCAGCAGAAATTCAAATCCAGAAAGCACACACAGATGACTGATTCAGCAGGATACATTAGTTTCTTTATATACATAATAATATGAGGAAAATGTATGATACCAGTGTTGGTTCTTCCAATGTAGTAGAGAGTTACAATCAAAAAACACAAGCAGCAGCTTCAGAGTTCTGAGCAGAGACTCGAGCCACACCCAGGCTACTTCTAGTTTCACTTTCCAATTCAGCTCCCATTGGCTGGTCTTTTGCCATGCCTATTCATTGGCTGACTTTGTTACTAAACTCTATACCAGTTCATGAATATACTCTGACAATTTCACCTAATTCCACTCTTCTACCTCAATGTCTGTCATTTAACCATTTATAGAATAGTTCCCATGTTTCTGGGTTTTTCCAACATTGTGCATATGCAATCAAATATTATTGTAATTTCCTGGAATCATGCCCAACAAAATGTCTCAGGTTTCAGGTCTGTTTGTTGTCTTATCATGTTTTCCAGCCATGTGTGTATTTTCTTGCAGTATTTTTTGGCTTTGGGGCTTGTCCACCACATATGGTAATATGAACCTCATGTCTGATTGCATTTCCAACATTTAACCGATTTGTTTTTATACATGTTCGCTAATCTTGCAGATGGGTAATGTCATCTGTAAAACATTTTATAAAGGTCTTCTTTGTATGCTGTTGATATTGTAAGTTTATTATTTCCATTCCATAATTTCTCCCACTTATCCAGATCTATTGTATAGCCAAAATTCTTAGCCCAAATTATTATTGTTTCTTTTACTTGTTCTTCTTCCAATTTGTAAGTTAATAAGTAATTGTATATCTTAATATCTGGTCCAGCTCATTTGGTTCACTGTCTTTTTCGTACGTAGATTGTATTTGTAACTGTGGCCTACATGACAGGCCAATCCCTAATCCTTTTAATTCTTTGTTTTTAATTCTCCCCTTTCGTTTAATAAGTCCTTATATCTTATAATTTTATCCATATTTATAAAATTGGGATATATCCATGCCTCCATTATAGATAACCATACTGGCACTTCCAAATAGTGTTGTTGTTTAATTTTGGTCAATGTTAGCAATAATGAATTTCTAATGTGATGTCTCTGGAAGTAACTATGTGTCTTACCCTTCTCATATCATAGGAATTTATGCTATCCCAGTTGCAGATCATGACCTTCCAATGTTTGTAGCCTTATATTTATTTCTTAGATTGACCCGCTCTTTCACCCATGAAAGTGCCGATGCTTGGTAATATAACTCCCAATCCAGAAGACTAAAACCTCCTCTACTTTTAAGATATTGTAACAATTTTAATTTTATTCTTGCCTTTTTCACTTGCCATACAAATTTTAATATCAACTTACTTAGGTCTTCAAAATATTTCTCCCCAATTTTGTAAAATATATTTTTACTAAGTTTCCATTATTACAACATTAAACATCATGATTTCAAACAGCATTTTTGACATCTATACAGGTTTTTATCTTGTATATCTTAACACATTATATCTACATTTATCTAATGTTGAATAATGACTTTTTCTATAATTATTATTTTTATATATTTTACATATTTACATTTTACTTTCTTAAGGCTTCTTACAGTTAGATTTCTTGTCTTATTTCTTGTTTCTGTTTGCTACCCAATCATGCCATTTATTCCGGATTAAAAAATATTCAGAGTCTTCTCTTTCTTTCAATTTCAGTGTTAACATGTTCATTTCAGTACTTTCCATTATTTTTTGGAACATTAATTCTTCATTGGGAATATTAGGAGTTTTCTATACTTGTGCAAAAGTATCTGGCAGCTGTTGTGATATGTAGCAATAGATATTTTATTTCTTTTGGGATTTGGTCTTTGATCATTCCTAGAGGAAAGGTTTCTGGTCTGAGCTCAATCTGATGACCAGTGATCTCTTGTAACCAGTTTTTAATTTGGATCCAGAATGTCCTGATCTCGGGGCATAGCCACCACATATGGTAAAATGTACTGTCAAATTTTTTACATTTCCAACATTTTGGGCTTACATTGGGATATATTTTTGCCAGTCTCCTTGGGGCCAAATACCATCTGTAAAACATTTTATACAGATTTTCTTTGTATGCTGAAGATATAGTTAGCTTATAATTTACGTTCTATATTTTCTCCCATTCCTCTAATTCTATGTTATATCCAAAATTCTGCACCCAAGTTATCATTGTACTTTTCACTGTTTCCTCTTCCATTTTAAAATCTAATAAGTATTTATATATTTTTGTTATAAATTGTTGTTCTGGTCCCATTAAAATTTTGTCTAATTGGTTTTGCCCTTTATCAAATCCAAAATCTTTTTTATATTTATTTTGGATTTGCGAATATGGCCACCAATTGATTATAATTCCATTTTTCTTTAGTTCTTGATTTGATTTTAATTTCCCTTGACTATCTAATAATTCCTCATAACTTACCATTTTCCTTAAATCTAATCTATTTGGGTGGATCATGGCCTCCATGGTTGACAGCTCCCGGAGTATTTCCATATAATGTTTATTTTTAATTTTCCTCTATGTTGTAATGAGTGAATCTCTTATTAAATGATGATTGAAGTAAGTGTGTATATTACTTTTTTTCTCCAACAAAATGCATGCCTACCTATCTAGAGGTCATGGCCTTCTAGCGTTAGAATTCTCTTGTCTTTTAACTTGACCCAGTCCTTAACTCAATTCAGCACCACTGCTTGATAGTAGAGTTCCCATTCTGGTAGTCCAAGACCACCTCTGCTCCTATTATCTTGTAATAGTTTCATTTTAATACATGGCTTCCAACTCAACCAGACAAATTTGGATGCCATTTTATTTAATTTATAGTCTTCCACTATAAACGTCAGATGGTCCACGAAGCCTGAACTTTATACTCTTCATTTTTAATTTTAATCCCTTGTATCTGTGGGTTTTGCCTGGTTACAGCTAGGAGCGCTTCTAGGGAAAAGATAAATAGCAGAGGTGATAATGGAACCCTTGTCTCACTCCTTTCACAATTTCAAAATCATCCATGCAATCTCCATTTATCAGTACACTTGTTTTCTGATTTGAATATATTTCTTGTAGTGTTTTTTCTATATTGGTACCAAAATTCAAGTTTTTAATTTGGTGCATAAATTGCCAATTAAGATAATCAAATGTCTTTTGTGCATCCAAAAAAATTAGAGCTGCCTGTTTTTCTGGATGTGCTTCATAATATTCAGTTGAATTTAATATTGTTCTGACAGAATACTTTTTATGTAGAATCTACCAATCTCACTCCTTTACAATGGCAACCTTTCATATTACTGCTATGTACTCTGCTTAAAGCTGCCCTTAAGACCATTCACAAACTTCAGCTGATGCAAAATGTGGTGTTTTGGGCAGTTATGTGCACTCTTCATTTGGCACGTGCAACACCTCTGCTCAGCAAACTGCATTGGTTGCCAGTAACCTTCTGAGTTAAGTCTGAAATGCTGAAACTTGGCCTATTATGCAAGAAAAACCAAATGCAGAGGTATAGAATAAGTGGTACCTGGCTCAAAGCAGTAACTGTGAGAGGGATCTAGGAATCCTAGTGGACAACCACTTAAGTATGAGCCAGCTATCAAGCCCGAAATTGACATATGTGTAGCCATTTTAGTTAGGCTTAGTACATATTCTTTTTCTTACTTTCTCTTTGACAGTAGGGCAAGGGTATCGAGCTTGCCACATTCCTAAGGAGGGAGGAATAGAGATATTCTATTGTTAGAGTTGTTTAGGCTCGGTTATGTTTCTTCCTATGGGAATACGAGCTACCATGCTGAAGCCCCTTGAGGTGAAGATTTATGACATCAAGCAACTTTGAATTACTTCTGTTGGAGAATGTGACTTTGGGGGTTGTTTCTAACTTCTAATATTGTGGGGTAATTCCGGGTTGTGTCAAATCTGGAATTACCATGGACTTTGCCATTCTGATGCTTTGATTTCATCACTTGGAAACCTGACACCAGCAATGTGCTGCAGTTGCCGAAAAAGCCAATTTAGTAGCTTTATACTACTTTATACTGCTTTGGGAAGACCACATTTGGAATACTGCATTAGGTTTTGGTCACCACTATACAAAAAAGATGTTGAGACTTCTAGAGCACAGAGAAGAGCAACAAAGATGATTGAGGGCTGGAGGCTAAAATATACGATGTAAGACTCGGGAACTTGGTTTGTCTAGTCTGATGAAGAGAATGACTGAAGGTGACATAATGACAGTCTTCCAATATTTCAGGGGTTGTCACACAAAAGAGGGGGTCAACCCAGCTCCAAAACACTTGAAGGCAGGACAAGATATAATGGATGAAAATGTATCAAGGAGAAATTCCACCTGGAACTAAGGAGAGATTTCCTTACAATGAGAACAATTAATCAGTGGAACAGCTTGTCTCCAGAAGATGAAAGTGCACCATCACTGGAGGTTTTTAAGAACAACTGAACAGTCATTTGTCGGGAATGACCAAGGGATTGGACTAGAAGAGCTTCAAGGTCCCTTCCAACTCTGTTATTCAGTTATTAAGTCTCTTCATGGCTTGGGGCAAGATTGCTTGTGGAATTTTTCTACCTGGTTGTTTCTCCCTATGATAGAAAGAGGGTGCCCTCCTTCTTTCCACAATCAACTTCCCATCACTGTTGTTTAGCAAATTCACTATTTTATGGTCAAGTCAACTTTAATGTCCTCTAGATCTTAGTTTTTGATGGATATAGAATTTGTGCACCATTACCTTTTCTTGCCCCTCTACAGCTGTTGTGAAACAGCATTTTTTTCCTGTTTTGCATAACACAAACCTTACAGATGATCCAGAATGCTATTTCTGCGGTAGTTTCCAGCATCTCCCAATCCTTCCCAAAATATCACTACGTCAAAAACTGCACTAGTTGCCAGTTGGCTTCCAGATATACAGGTGAAACTCGAAAAATTAGAATATCGTGCTAAAGTTCATTTATTTCAGTAATGCAACTTAAAAGGTGAAACTAATATAAGAGATAGATTCATTACATGCAAAGCAAGATAGTTCAAGCTGTGATTTGTCATAATTGAGATGATTATGGCTTACAGCTCATGAAAACCCCAAATCCACAATCTCAAAAAATTAGAATATTACCGTACATGCAATCAACAAAACAAGGATTGTACACAGGACAATATCAGACCTCTGAAAAGCATAAATGCATATATACTCAGTACTTGGTTTGGGCCCCTTTTGCAGCAATGACTGCCTCAATGCAGCATGGCATAGAAACTATCAGCCTGTGGCACTGCTGAGGTGTTATGGAAGACCAGGATGCTTCAATAGCGGCCTTCAGCTCTTCTGCATTGTTCAGTCTCATGTCTCTCATCTTTCTCTTGGCAATGCCCCATAGATTCTCTATGGGGTGCAGGTTAGGCGAGTTTGCTGGCCAATCAAGAATGGTAATCCCACGGTCATTGAACCAGGTTTTGGTGCTTTTGGCAGTGTGGGCAGGTGCCCAGTCCCGCTGGAAAATGAAGACAGCATCCCCATAAAGCTTGTCTGTGGAAGGAAGCATGAAGTGGTCCAAAATCTCCTGGTAGATGGCTGCATTGACCCTGGACTTAATGAAGCACAGTGGACCAACACCAGCAGATGACATGAAACCCCAAATCAACACAGACTGTGGAAACTTCACACTGGACTTCAAGCATCTTGCAATGTGTGCCTCTCCATTCTTCCTCCAGACTCTGGGTCCTTGGTTTCCAAATGAGATGCAAAAGTTGCTCTCATAGGACTTTGGACCATTGAGCAACAGACCAGTTCTGTTTTTCTTTAGCCCAGGTAAGATGCTTCTGACATTGTTTGTTGTTCAGGAGCTGCTTGACAAGTGGAATACGACATTTGAAGCCCATGTCCAGGATCCGTCTGTGTGTGGTGGCTCTTGATGCACTGACTCCAGCCTCAGTCCACTCCTTGTGAAAGTCGCCAACATTTTTGAATGGCCGTTTCCAGGCTGCAGACATCCCTGCTGCTTGTGCACCTTTTTTCCCCCCACACTTTTCCCTTCCACATAACTTTCTATTAATGTGCTTTGATACAGCACTTTGGGAACATCCAACTTCTTTTGCAATTACCTTTTGAGGCTTTCCCTCCTTATGGAGGGTGTCAATGATGGTTTTCTGCACAACTGTCAGGTCAGCAGTCTTTCCCATGATTGTGATTCCTACTGAACCAGACTGAGAGACCATTTAAAGGATCAGGAACCCTTTGCAGGTATTATGGCTTAATTAGCTGATAAGAGTGAGACACCTTGAGCATAGAATATTGAACCTTTTCACAATATTCTAATTTTCTGAGATTGTGGATTTGGGGTTTTCATGATCTATAAGCCATAATCATCTCAATTATGACACATCACAGTTTGAACTATCTTACTTTGCATGTAATGAGTCTATCTCATATATTAGGTTCACCTTTTAAGTTGCATTACTGAAATAAATGAACTTTTGCACGATATTCTGATTTTTTGAGTTTTACCTGTAATTGTTGGCAATCATTTGTTTAGGGCCTCGGGACCTGTAGAACTGACTTTTTCCTTCCTTCTGTCCACCAAGGACTGAATCCTCACTCAAAGAGGGCCATTTTCAGAAATCACAGAAGCAAAAAGAAATCTCACAGAATATTTCCCTAGAAGCCCAAATGATCTTTTATCTCCTGTTTTTTAGTGATCCCATTTAAAGCATGTCTATTTCGTTAGGGCTTGGGAACTGGAACAGTTTACCATGTCCTGTCTTTGTTGGGAAGTTGTTGAAAGGATTATATTATCAGTGCTATATGCTGCTATATGTTGCCATATATTATTTTAATGAATTGTGACTATGCTATTTTATTATAATGTATGCTTTGAGATATATATGTGTGAGATTAATTAAGATTACTAAAATGTAAATCATTATTAACTGTTTGATATGGTAGGATAATAAGATTTCAATACGGTTTCTACTCTTGCCAAGATTAAAGACTTAATGTCACTTCCGGTATAACGTTTGAAGACAGGGGAGCTCTTAGCTCCTCTATAGACCTTCCACAGTTCAAAGCTTAAAATGTTTTCTACACCAGAAGAAACCACCCAGGGAATAGGGAGAGGTTTTGGAAATCAATCTTTTTGCTCCCTTGGACAGCTAGGTGCTCTCAGACTGCTTCTTGAAGAAAAAGTCGGACAATAAAGGGTGCTACCATTTCTTAAGCCCATGTCACACTGCCCAACGGATGCAAAAAGGACACAGTGGACGAGCAAAATGTTCCATCCGTTGTTATCCGCTCTCAAAAGGGGCGAAAATTTGCATAACCGGAGCGGATAACACGGACGTGGGGAGGACGCAGGGCGGATGCAAAGCGGATGCAGAATGGAAGCCCAGCGGATGGAAGCGGATGGGAGTGGATGGCATGTCCGCTAGGCTTCCGGGGAACCTCAGCAAAGTGGATGCGGAACGGATGAAGCGGATGCACAGCGGAAGCCTAGCGGATGCACAGTGGAAGCCTAACGGATTCCGAGCGTTAATTGCGCATGCGGGGAGGATGCATTGCATCAGCCCCGCG
Organism: Laticauda colubrina; assembly: GCA_015471245.1. NCBI lineage: Eukaryota > Metazoa > Chordata > Lepidosauria > Squamata > Elapidae > Laticauda > Laticauda colubrina. Next base: position 43,754,322 of record BLBF01000039.1, on the reverse strand, counting down.
GATATAACGGAAGCAGCTCGGAAGCAGGTCGCCATTCAGAGGAAAGACCTGCTGCCAGACACATCGACTGCCTTGCCTGCCCTGCCTGCATGTCTGCCTGCCAGCCTTGCTGCCAGCCTCCCTGCCAGCCTTGCTGCCAGCCTCCCTGCCAGCCTTGCTGCCAGCCTTGCTGCCAGCCTTGCTGCCAGCCTGCCTGCAAGCCTTGCTGCCAGCCGGTCTGCCTGCCAGCCTTGCTGCCTGCCTTCCTGCCAGCCTTGGTTCATGTCTGCCTGCCAGCCTTGGTGCCTGCCTGCCTGCCAGCCTTGGTGCCAGCCTTCCTGCAAGCCTTGGTGCCTGCCTGCCTGCCAGCCTGCCTGCCAGCCTGCCTGCCAGCCTTCCTGCCAGCCTTGGTGCCTGCCTCCCTGCCAGCCTTGGTGCCTGCCTTGGTGCCAGCCTTCCTGCCAGCCTTGGTTCCTGCCAGCCTTCCTGCCAGCCAGCAACCCCACAACCATGCGGAAGCACAGCAAGCCTCAGCCATCTGCTGCCAACCCTGGCAAGAGGGACAGGGCTACCATCCTGCCCCCTGGCCCTCACTCTGGTTCTGCTGGGGCTTCTGCAGCACGGGCTCGCTCTTCTGGGGCTGGGGCTTCTGCTGCTTCTGCTTCTGGAGGAGCTGATGACAAGCCCTCCAGCACCAGCCACCTCCACAGCACCTGCACCCTTCACCCCTGAGACTGAGCGACCAAGAGGAGTACCAGAGACTCATTTTTGTCTTATAGCTTGTTGTTAATAAAGTCTATTTTTGATTCACACACTTGCTTCATTTCTTTTTTTTAATAAAGTCTTGCTGGAAACTTTTAGAAAGTTTATGAGGCCAGGTGGCGCAGAGTGAGTGCCACCTTGAGCCCAGGTTCCAGGCTGGGCCGGAAGCTGGTGTTTGCCTTGGTCAACCTGGGTGTCAGCCACTGCACAACTTCATCAAACATGGCTGGAGGCATCCTCATGAAGTTCTGGAACGCCCGAGTGTCTTCGTTCCTGAGCTCCACCATCAGCTTGTTGTACAATCCGTCCTCTGCTCTTCTGGCGAACCATCTTCGGATCCAGATTCTTTTTGGGTGGCTCATTTTCTTCTCGCAGTAGAGTTCACAGAGCCTGCAGATGGCTTCTCACTGTTGCAGAACGATGGTGGCTGCCGAAAGGACTTTGTTACAATCCACGGTGGACATGACTGGATGCTGTGGAAGAGGAAAAGCCAGATGAAGGCTGCAGAGGTCTGCACCGCTGGGCTGCTGTTCTGAAAGTGAGATGCAGGCGAGTTGCTCCCCCTTTTTATAGGCAGTATAGGTTTTCCGCTAGGCATCCTCTAGGTATCCTCTAGGCATCCTCTAGACATCCTTAATATCCGAGATAGGTCCCCTCTGCGAACGTTTTTTCCGTTTTAAACGCTTTGTTTCCGTTCTGCATCCGCTAGGCATCCGTTCTGCATCCGTTCCGCTTCTTCCCTGCGTCCGGGCGGATGCGAGTTGCGTGGATGCGCAGCGGATGCCTAGCGGATATAGCGGATGCGTAACGGATGCGTAGCAGATGCGTAGCGGATGCAGAACGGACGAACTGGATACATTTTCTGCGCAAAAGTTTTAGGCAGCCCAAAACTTTCGGAGCGGATGAAACGTCAATAAATGGATGGTGGACGGATAGAGAGGAAGCAAAACGGAGGCAGTGAGTACATCGCGTTTTCGAACGGATGGCAAGGTTTTTTGTCGGTTTTACATCCTCTTTGCATCTGTTGGTTCAGTGTGACATGGGCTTTAGGCAACAGGGTTTGTTTGGGTTTTTTTTTCTTTTTTTGCATATTTACCTTTCATGCTGAAAGAGGCTTTCTCTAGATGTAGCCTTTCATTTACTTTTTTGTGGAACTCTTATCACTTTCGAGGCTTTGTGATTCAAGATGGTGAGAGGTGGGAGGTGGGATAGCTTGAAATTAAAGCATTGTGGAAACTATTGCTGAAATTATTTTTGTAATTTTTGGCTTTAAACCTTTCCGAGAACTTTATATTTTACCTGACTCTACAGGCTTGGGTTTTTTTGTTTTTGTTTTTAATTTAAACAAGAACTCTCTGTACAATGTTCAGAGACTGCTGTGAGGGGGGTGGACAGTTTCATTTTTAACAGCTTCTGATTGGATATCTGTGGCAAAGCCTTAAACTTTGAGGCTTTTTTATACAATAGTGTTGATTCATCACAAGAGGGAACCAAAAGACGACTATTCTCTAATGTTCCATCAGCCTTATTAAACCTAGTGGAATACTGTATATGTTTTAAGCCTATTACTCTGAAACTTTTAACTTTAAAACTTGTTTTTTTATTTAAAATCCAAAGACATGACTAGATGAAAGATGACAGAAAAATTAGAAAGATTATCAGGAAATATAAAACTCTTAAAGCCATTTATGGATAAGTATAGGTTAAAAACCATGAGCATATTTGAAATATTAGAATAAAGCATGAAGCAAAGTTCTTTTCACTAACAAGGGAACTCTGGGAAGAAATCCAATATCTGAAAGGAAATATGAAACAGATGAAAGCCAGAGTAGATTGTACGGAACTTACATTGGAGAAGACAAATTCTTTATGTGAAGCTGAATTGGAAAAATAATTCCCTCCTTTTCATATGGAAACTGGCTTATGATGCGGGATTGGAATGGAGTGACTACACCAGCTTTGGATAGAACATCCATTAAGGGGTTTAAACTGTCACAGGGTAAATTATCAAAGACTTTCTTTGAGATGATGGACAATCTAGTATTAATAGATTCATGGAGATATAAAAATGGAGATGCCAGAGAATGTAACTTTAAAAATTGTATAAAATGGTGATATCTCTTCTGGAATTAAAAATAGAACTCAGAAACATGAAAGAAATATTACAAGAATGAGATGAATTGCTGGTTTATACTTTTAAATTTTTGGATAATGAGATCTTAGAATATGAACAACAAAGACAAAAGATGGAAGATGAGATGGAGCTGACTACAGAACAGGCCATTTTTAACTATCATCGGGAATAAAGAACTCTGAAAAGAAGGAGAAGAGTGGGAAATAAAAACATGAGACATAAGAAGTTAAATTAAAAAGGGAATATCTGTAAAATTAAAAAAGGTAAACAGAAACAGCAGAAAATCTCTTGAATAGTACAGTATGTAAAAGAGAAAAGCTCCTGGGTAACTTGGATGTTTTTTAGATGTAGGGGCTTATTGTGGAAGATAGCAACACCACCTCCTCTACAGATTTCATGATCTGATCGGTCAACATGATAGTCTGTTACTGTGATAATGAAGTCAGGGAGAGATGCGTTGAGCCATGTTTCACAGACAAATATATGTCAAATTTAGCCGTATTTAATAAGAGGAGAAATTCAGGTATTTTATTTACAAGGCTTCTTGCGTTGAGTAGCTTGCATTTAAGGCCAGTTGTGGTTGGAATAGAGGTAGTTAGGGGTGTGCATGCCTAGTTTTGAGTGGTGTTGGATTGGATGGGGTGGGGTTGGATGCAGAGTTGTGGGTTGTGTGACTTTCTTTTGATGCAATCAGCTCTGTAGTCAATGTATAGGTCCTTTTCTCCATTGTCTAGATGGTTTTTAAGTTCTGTGCAGAGTTCATGGGAGCGGATTCTTTGCAGTATGGATAAGTCTGGTCTTGAGCGAAGTTTTTTGTGGTTGGGATTGGAAATGGCATTTATTGTATGAATGAATATACGTTTGCTGGACTCATTTTTGCATACAACTCTACAAAATCTTGAGGCCACAGAGCCGTCATTATATTTGTACCCATGGCCATCTCTGGTAATTTAAGTGATATCTTCAGGAGAGATGTTTGTTGTATTTGAGTTGCTTATGGATATCACGAACTTTGGTGATGTCATCCGATTCGTTGGTGTCTTCGAGACCAAATAAGATGGCATTTGGACGTTTCTGTTCAGGTTGATGAGTAAGGAGATATTATTTGTGAAATTATTTGAAGGGATTGTCAGGCTGCAGAACTTTTCCCATTCATTCAACTAGAATGAACTTCTGAAAACGTATCCAAACGTATCACAAAGGAATTCTTTATTGAGATGAGACAATTCCTGTAGGAGTTCAAAGCAGCGTCTGAGGTCTCTCAGGCATACAGGGATACATAAGGGAGTTTAGAACCCCTCCCCTTATCTCGATGTGTATTTAGTGAAACAAAAGCCAGTATGTTAATTCCTCCTGACCCCTCTTGTTAGAACAAACAATTCAAGAGATTCCCAAAGTACAATCTCGCTGTGGAATTTTTATGATCTTCTCATCTCCTGGTTGTGCCTCTCAGAGGTGATAGTTCTGGCTTTTTTCCCTCCATCGTATCATGTGTGGGTTATACAAATTCAATGTAAGATTAAATATATTCAGGTTACATCAAGAAAGGATTTCTTTATCAGTCTCCCCCACACACACACACCTTTTCTTGTTCCACTGAAGAAATGACAGAAACATGGATCTGACAGGGATAGTAATTGTTTGTGGCTATGATTTGGTGGTTATTTTTGGTTGTAATTGTGACTGTAGTTGAGGTAGTGGTTGTGGTTGTCGTGGGATTTGATTTTGAGCTGATAGGTACTCACTTATCTGTGCTGTATTTTTTTTTCAAGAGAAATTAGGCTTGCTTGTATAGTTGTTTCAAGCATGTTGCCAAGCATTCTTCTATTGAGTGAATAAGTGATTCTATGCTTTCAACTCTGTCAGGAAGGGTACTCAGTTTGTTTAGCTTAGGAGAACATGATGGACATAGATAAAAGAATGTATCTGAATTTTTAACCATATCAGCTAGGCTTTTGTTTGTGTTTAAGCAGGCAGGGTGGGCTAGATTATCGCATAGGCAGCATTTGATGTAAATTTCACTTTCATTGTTGGTTTCAAGATGTTTGAAACATGTGCAGGAGTCTGGGAGGACATTGGTAGAGACCAGTTTCCTGCCTGAGCAGGAGGTTGGATTAGAAAACTTCCAAGGTCCCTTACAACTCTGTTATTCTATTACTTTCTAAGATATTTGAGGAAAATATGAACTATTTTTGATTCCAGGAAATAATTCAGAATAAAACTTCATTTACTTGAAGTGGAATGGACATGTAAAATCCATTCTGATCCAAATTGAAGCTCTGGGGAATTCGAGTCCACAAGCCAGTTTTCAGAAGACTGCTGATAGGTCATTGCAGTAGCTGCACAAGAAAATGGAAAAAAGGGAAGAGATTAGATAGAATACCTGGCAGACTAGTCCTCAGTTGCCCAGTTATACTTCCTAGGAAAGCCAAGAGATCATGCAAGTTATCCCACTTTGTTACACCTCACTGTTGCTTAATCTCCATCAGGAATGCAGTAGATATGCAAGGATGTTTTGTTAACTCTGTTAACTACTAACTGGCCTAAAAACAAATTTTTTCTAATGAAAACAAAAGCAGGAAAAAACAAATTACAGCAGCCAGTTTGTAAAAACAAATGTTAAAAATAAATGGGCTAAGAACTTTAAACAGAATTTACGATAGGACAGTTGGAAATATGTGGTTAAAGAGAATTAAATTTACATTGTTATAATTTAGAAAATACTTTTTAAAAAATGATTTACTATTAGCATATGATTCCAGAAAAATTATCTAAAATCTAATAATTCTTCCAATTGATATTCCAAATATGGACAGCATAAAGAGTCATTTTATCAGGCCTAGTAAAAAAAAAATCAAAATTTTTGGATTCAAATACATATATAATAATATAACATTCAGCTGAAACCAGAATTTTTTTTGCTGATATAATTGTAGTCAATTAGAAAAGAGTCATGAAAGATTATTTTTATATGTGGAAAATTATTTTTATACTGCTTTGATTAATTATTATATGCACAAAAATAGAAAGACTCTGAAATACCTACATTGGATATGACAGAATGAGCAAAGATAGAAAAATTAGATTAGAGAAAGGTCACAAATTTGATTTATTGGTAGCTGGAAACATCCACCAATGCAACCTTGAAGGAAAAAAGCTAAAATGTTTTTCCTTGGAGGAAAAAGGCTAAAATTTGAAGCGTTTATCAAAAATCACTATCAACAAGATCTAAAGCCATTTCTTTAGAATCTTTCTCCTCCTCTTCTTTTTCTTTTCTATTTGTTTTTAACTTAATATTTTTCTTTATTGTTGTTTAATTCAAAATTTGTGCTGTTTTTAATTCTGTTAAAAAACAACAGTAAAATTTTTTTTTTAATTTAAATTTGACCACATGAAATAATATACTTCAGTTTTTCTGTTGTATGACAGTTCATAAATGGAAAATCAGAAGATACTTGAAATTCAAAACTGAATCTAGAATGACTCTGTCTTTGGAATATTGAATTTGAATAAGAAATATCCATAACAATATTGCACATAATTGTTTTGTTGCATCCCCCACCATAATTTGAAGCAGTGATACTGTAACCTTTAAAAATTCCCATTTGAACCTTAAAGTAAATTATCCCGTTTAAAACTTTGCTCAGGATGGTTCAAGAATAAATAGAGTTCTGTCTGTGGGGTCCTTGATGCTTTCTGAGCTTGATTGTTCTGTTGCAGATGTTTCTGCATTGAACTATCCACAATCTTCAAAGGAATAAAATTCAAAAGGGAAGAAGAAAACCACAACATGCTACCTTTCCTCAATGTTCTCATCAACAGAGGCAATGATGATAAATTAGAAATACAAGTCTATTGTGAAACTGCCCATACCAACTTTACAAAGTAACAATCCAACCTTCCACAAGAGAAAAAAAAAAACACTATTTAATGAGCACAAACACACTGCAGCAGTTCTGAACATTAGAAAAAAGGAAACAGATCATCTATACAACATCTTCTGACAAGATGAATACACACATGCAACTTTATCAAAAAGTGCCTGACCGTTCAACCCAAAATAGCACAACCAGCACAAGCTTTGAAAGAATAACACTGCCATACATAAAAACATATCAGAAGGCACTAATAGATGATTACAACCACATGATATCATAGTACCACACAAACCAACTAAAGCCCTCCAAAACATCCCTAGTAAACCAAAGACCCAGCAACTGCAGAAGACAAAAGAGGAGTCATCTACAATAGTATAAGGATTATAACAACCATTATGTAGGACAGGGATGTCAAACTCACAGCCCTGATGTGTCATGTGCTTGCCATGGCCACCCCCAGTTTAGCAAAGGGGGGAAAAGTTGTGATATGTCATGTGACAATGTGAGTTTGACACCCCTGATGTAGGACAGACAAGATAGAAAACCAGCAGAGTGGATCCATGAATACCAATTAGTAGTCAGAACATATAAAAACTCCTTAATTTCACAATACATGGACAGACTTAACCATAGTTTCAATTGGAAAACTGAGCATCTTAACCAAGTCAAATCCAAAAATGCTAGAGAATTCCTGGAAGCCTGGCACTCATACAAAGCAGCCATCAATAGGAATATACTATTCAATATCTACATACATATTCAAGAGATAATCCAAAAGATCAAAACACCTCCTCACCAGCAGCAACACCCAGATGACTAGAGGTTAACATTAACAGTAGACCAACAGTCAAGAAATAAACAATACCCCAATCAAGGAATTACCAAGTGAGACAAATGCAAGCTAACAGTAAACAATAGCCTAATCAAGGAACTACCAAGACCACTCCCAACAACACTCTCAGGATAAGCCACTAGTATCGTGATGGCAAACCTATGGCACACATGCTGGAAGTGGCACACAGAACCATCTCTCCAGGCACACCAGCCGTTGCCCATTGCTCTTCCGGTTTCTGGTGCTGTCCCCCACCCACATGTGCTCTCCCGTTTCAGCACTCAGTGCTGAAAAGGTTCACTAACACTGCACTAGTACATATATTGACAGCAAACCTCACTCCGTCTAACATTGATGATGTTACCTAGTTTGGTAATGAAACATCTGCAAGAAAACAATCAAGATCAAGAGCACCAAAATTCCTACAGTTTGACCCTGAGCTGCAAATATTTTCTTCCAAAGGCATCTGCCTGCCTGCCTGTTTGCCTACAATTTTTCCTTTTTATTTCAATTATGTTCTTTACCATTTCTTTTCTTTTTCACAGGAATATCACTGAGTGCGCTCCCAATGTATTTGAGTGAAATTTCTCCCAAGCAGATCCGTGGGTCACTAGGACAAATTACAGCAATTTTCATCTGTATTGGTGTTTTCAGTGGACAGATTTTGGGGTTACCTGAGTTATTTGGACAGGTCTGTAATAATTCTGAATTATTTATTCAGTTTTGCACTCTTGTGTAAATTGAGATTGAAAGCCCATTAATTATAAACAAATAAATGATGTCCAGATATTCTTTACTATAATATTATGTAAATAAGTAGAAGCTGAACAACTTCATTTTTGCTGGCTAATTTTTGATAAGACATGAGTCTTTAAAATTTTTAAAAACTCCTTCTTACTGTCAATTTTTAAGAGAGACTGTAAGGATAGAAACTACACTCATCTGCATTCCTAACTTTACACTTATTGATGGTGTTGACAGTCACAATTAAAAATATTTATTGTCAGGTTACATAATTGGCATTCTGCCTATAGAGCATCTGTTCTGTTATTGAACTGTGAATTTTGCCAATGTTTTAGTATCATATTTTTACATGAAATGCAGCAATATCAATAATATTTTTTGACTAATTACAGGAGTTCCTGTGGCCTTATCTATTTGCAATGATTATTGTTCCATCAATTCTCCAAATTGGAGTCCTGCCTTTTCTTCCAGAAAGTCCTCGCTTCCTCTTACTTGAAAAAAATGACACAAAGGCAGCAGAAAAAGGTATTGTCAACATTCATATTTTATCTCAATGGATCCTATTATTCACCTGGTTTAAAATCAAAGATCATAAGCACAAATACAATATTGTTGTGGGTGGCAGTCTTCAGGTACACTACATGCTGATGTCTGGCCTCTAGGGTGGTTCTCCAATCTTTTTGGTTTGATAACAATATCAACAAAACACCAGTGCCATGCTTAAAAATTACTCTTGCTCTGCCTAAAGGAAAAGGAGGTGATCATTGCATCATGGTGTTTTGCATATACTCTCCTGCTGGAAACAGTTCTTTATCTTTGTCTATAGAGATTATAAGATAGATAGATAGATAGATAGATAGATAGATAGATAGATAGATAGATAGATAGATAGATAGATAGATAGATAGATAGATAGACAGACAGACAGATAGAGATAGAGAGATAGAGAGAGACTATACTTTCAGGGATCATTTCTATAGTATCCAACGAGAGAAATGCACTCGAAAGTGATCAGCTGAGATTCTCAGACATCCAGGTCATGGTTTCCCCAAAGGCAGAATGAGACATTTAGGCACGGACCCTTGGCTGCGCCTCCTTTGCCTCCAGCCACTCACCTCAGCCCATTCACAGCCAGCTTTCCTCCACCGTTGGCCATCCTCTGATCATTCTTCACACCCAATGGGACTGTGTCCCTTTGCCCCTTGCTCTTTGGCCTGGCCTATTCACTCAGGCACCGTTTAACTCAGGCCTTTGGCTACACAGGACAAATAGCTGATCAGATTGCAAGCAGAAACAATGCTGCTGCAGGGTTACTATGGAAGTGGCAATCGCAGAGGCTGTGGGGGATTCAATTTTTTTTACAACTGGTTCTGTGGGTGTGGCTTGGTTGCGTGGCAAGGGAAGGCTATTGTAAAATCTCCAGTCAGAGGTGCTATATGCCGGTTCTCCAAACTACTCAAAATTTCTGCTACCGGTTCTCCAGAACTGGTCAGAACCTGCTGAATATTATCTCTGCTGTGGGGGGAGCAGCATACGACGCAAGTTTTTCTTGAAGGGGAAAGTGTTGGAAATGGCAAAGCTGCAGCACAAAAGCATCCTGCTATTGGGGCAGTGCAGATCTGTCACCATGTCCCAAGGGGAGGAGGAGTGAAGTCAGGAAGAGAAGCCGCCAGGGCCACAGGGGAGGGTAGACAGACAAGAGTGTGTTGGAGGAGACCAGGAAGGGAAGGAAAGGCATTTCAGAGACTTGTAACTTAGTCAGCACCAATGAAAGGGAGGAGGAGGAGCAAGGCCCGTCCAGCTTCTGGCATTATAACAGGCGGAGTGGGGAAAGAGTTTCCACATTCATCCATATGGTAATACTCTGTGCACATTGCATTGGTTTAACACACTTAAGCACACGTCCTGTCTCCCCAGCACACAATTTCCATTCTTTGCTTGGAATGCAATTGGCCGCCCATCACCCCTAAGAGCTGTGCCTGGCTGACTCACCTTCCCCCTCCTCCTCTCAGCTCCATTTTACTTCCCCTGCTCTGCACAGATGGGGGGGGGGGGTGTTGATCTAAATGAAAGCTTGGAATGCTTACCATGACCTTCTACTTGCAGAAAAGTATCACCCCTCCCAACAACCATTGGAAACAAACCATTGGAAAGCTTATGAACAAGTATAATTGAATTAAGTAAAAGATCTCCCCACCCCACATGTTTTTCTCCCCTCTCCCCCATTTGCATTTCACTGAAAACTGTACATTTTTAATCACTACCAGGCATTTGCCAAACCTTCCTTAGTCCAAAGACCACCCTGGAAGATAATTCAGAGTTATGGATCAGTGCCAGGGGAATTTGTCCTGGTCAGCCCCCATGGCAATTTGGGACAATAATAATTTTTCATCTCAGCTTCTCCTATTTCTGCATTTCTTTTTCAGTGGCACTTCTTAGATGTGTTGACAGGCAGGCAGGCAGAGAGGCTGGGTGTGGTGTCTGGTGGCAGGGATCTCTGGTGTGCTTGGGAGCAGCTGGATTTTTGCCATGGGGGCACTTGCAAGGGATACAATTGCAGGGGGCACATCCACTGAGTGGTGCTATTACTGTAGAGGCACTCAGGACTTCCCTCCCCTTCCAGAGATCCACTGCCTGGGATTCTGGTGAGAGGCAGCAACTGACTGGCATGAGGCTAAATAGTCAGCTTCTCAACACAGGGTCCCCCCAAAACAGGAGAAACAGTGGGGCTCCAGGCTTTAAGAACACATCATCCCACCTGTAAATACACACCATTGATGAAGTAAAAATACAGAACTCTTAGTGAAATGCAAATGGGGAAGAGGGGAGAAAAACAAGGGAGAGAAGATCTTTTACTTAATTCAATTATACTAGTTTATAAGCAGTTTCCAATGGTTGTTGGAGGGCTGATAGTTTTCTGCAAGTAGAAGGTTATGGTAAAGATTCCCATCTTTTGTTTACATTGCTCCTCCCCCACATGTGTGAAGAGCAGGGAGAGCAGAGTGGAGCTGACAGGAAGCAAGAGCCAACCAGGGCAGCTCTTAGGGGTGATGGGCATTGTGGTCAGTTGCATTCTAGATGAAGAATAGAAATTGTGTGCCAGGGATGGGAGAGACATGTGTACTTAAGTATGTTACACCAATGCAAAGTTTACAGATCATTACCAGTGTATGTGTGAATACGGAGATTCCCCCTCCTCCCGCCGCCTCCTGTATTACCAGAAACCATGTTGGCCATGTCCCTCCCTGGTCTCCCCTCAACACACTCTCGCCTGTCTGCCCCTCCCCCAGTGGCCCCAGCAACTGCTTCTCCTGCCTCCACTCCCCTTCCTTTGGTTACAGATCTATGCTGTCCCAATAGTGGGATGCTTTTGTGCTGCAGCTTTGTCATTTCCGACAGCTTCCTCTTTAAGAAAAACTTGTGGATCAACTGTGGCACTTATTTAAAAAAATCTAGCATCACACACTGCCAACCCCACAGCCCTTGCAATTGCCAATTTCACACTGCCCCTGCAGCACCCCTCTTTCTGCCTGCCACCTGATTGGCCGGGGACTATTTGTCCTGTGCAGCCAAAGGCCCGGGTCAAACAATATCTGGGCAAATGGACTGTGCCAAATGATGAGGGGTGGAGTGCTAGCAGCCCATTCACTGTGGAAAATGGCCAGGAGGAAGAAAGCTGGCTATGAATCGGCTGAGGTGAGTGGTTAGAAGTGAAGGAAGCATGGCCAATGTTGGAGCCTAAAGGTCCTAGACTCTCCCGAGGTACTTTTTTTATGGTCCTTCCATTCCCACCATCCAGTTAGAGCTGAAGAAGCTTCTTGGATGAGATGCAAAACTTCTTAAAAGAAAAAAACAGAAAGTCCAGTTGCCTCTTGAAAAAAGCACCTTTGGGAGTCCCTTATCTTGTAAAATCTAAAGTTAGAATTAGAATACTGAAATATTTAACCATGTAATGAAATTATATTACATGGTATGGTTGTTTGATTGATTGATTGATTTCTGTTCAGAGGAAAAACAAAGCTTAAAGCAAGTAAAAAACAATTTAAACAATTCAACTATATCGATGAACTAGTTCAGATAGAAAAGACTGGGAAAAAGGAAGATTGGTTCATATGCTATAAAGAGAATACATTGTCATTGTCTTCCATACTTTGGAATAAATACAAATAAATAAATAAAATCTTACTACATGTGTGACCAGTGGAATGCTACATCCATCTTGTTTGAAGGCTTCCACCATTGTTCCACTGCCAAAGAATTTCCCTATCAATAACCTCAACGATTACAGACCAGCGGCATTCACTCCTATCATCATGAAGTGCTTTGAGAAATTGGTCTGCTGGCACATCATTTCTGGTCGTCCACATACATTTGATAAACGCCAGTTTGCATACAGAAGAAATAGATCTACAGAGGACGCTATAGCCATCGCTCTTCACGCTGCTCTGACTCATCTAGAACAGGGGGGGGGGCTATGTGAGGATCCTTTTTGTAGATTTTAGTTCTACATTTAATACAATTCTTCCACGCAAACTAGTGTCTAAACTTCTGGACCTTGGACTTTCTTATTCAATCTGCCTTTTGATTATGGATTTCCTGTCTGGCCCCTTACAGATGGTCAGATGAGGTAATCATACCTCTTCAGCCCTTATTCTTAACACTGGTACACCACAGGGTTGCGTGTTGAGTCCCTTACTCTATATACTCTTTATATGCATGACTGCATTCCCACTCACACTAGTAATACTATTACTAAATTTGCAGATGGTACAACACTGGTGGGACTCATCTTCGGGGGGGGGATGAGTATGGTTGCTTTCGTGGTGTGGAGACAACAACTTGGTCCTCAACACCAATAAAACCAAGGACCTTATAGTGGACTATAGAGGGAACAGATCAGACATCCAGCCCTTGCTTATCATGGAGCAAGTGGCCAGTTTTAAGTTTCTGGGTGTTACCATAAAAGAGAACCTGACCTGGGGCGCTCACATTGTAGCACTGGTGAAAAGGGCCCAGCAGAGATTATATTACCTTAGTCTTCTCAGAAAACAACAACTGAATGAAAAACTGCTGGTGACCTTCTAGTGTTGTACCATAGAGAGTATCTTAATGTACTGCACCTCTGTATTGTTTGCCAATTGCACAGTGGCAGATAGGACAGCATTCCAGAGGGTTAATGTCATTGCCCTCTCCCCTCTTTGGAAGAGCTTTAAAGCTCCCGCTACCTTAAGAAAGTTCAAAACATTCTTAAAGATCCAACTCATCCTGGGCACCCTTTTTTTGAACTATTACCATCTGGCAGACAGTACAGAATAGTAAAAACAAGGATAAACAGGCTGAAAAACAGCTTCTGTCCCAGGACAGTAGCTCTTTTGAATTCTGCTGTATAGTGCAGTATTGGTGTGGTGTTGGAATTTTCATTTCAATCTGTGGAGTGTGAGGGATGTGTGTTTGTGTTTATTTTCATGGTCATGATGCGCACTGAAGATGGTGTTTGATTTTGTTCTGTGAGGTGCAATGACAATAAATTAAACTAATCCAAACTACACTACACTACACTACACTACACTAAACATAGATCTAGTCAGAAATAAATATCTTTAATTTCACTCCAGGAGAAATAAATATAAAATTGCAGTTTAAATTTCATTGTGCCTCTAAATTTTTACTTACAAGGGACCATCTTAGCTATTCTATTACCTGATTTTGCCAACAAGTAATGATATAAAATCATGTTATATTGTTGCATAATAATGAAAAGAGATGTGAATGAGATGTGTACAGTTAGAAATATTTAGAAATATGTTGGAAATAGGATATGTAACATAATAGTTACAATATGCTGTTATTTTAAATGCATGAACAAGAGGTAGCAGATTTAGAATTTACAAAATTGCAGTATGTTGGACCCCAAATGAAACTTATGAATATTTGTGTAATTATTGTTGAATAATGTGGAATCTCTATTTGCTATTTATTTGAATAAACCCAAACATTACTGATGAAGCTTACATATTTTGCTGAAGATAAAAATCTTTTGAAAGATAAAAAGATAAATGTTTGGTGTAAATTATAATTTGCTGTGTAAAATCTGTAATTGATGTACAATTTGGTGTAAAATATAGTTTCATATGAATAATACTAATTGTGTATGAATTGTGGGCTTGCAGCATTTCAGAAATTTCTTGGAAAATCTGACGTGTCACATGAAGTAGAAGAAGTTCTGGAAGAGCGTCAAGTGCAGAGAAACATTCAAGTAGCATCTGTATTTCAACTTTTGTGTGACAACACTAAGCGATGGCAAATTCTCAATGTAGTTGTAACCATGGCTTGCTATCAACTTTGTGGCCTTAATGCTGTAAGTCATTATATAAAATATATATTTAATTATTGCTTTCACAGCCCACCTTTTTGTTAGAGTCTCGGGTCATTTAAAATAGCTCTCAACATCAAAATCTGAATATAATCAAAAGAAAGTTGGCCAAGAGATAGATGACCTGCTTTTCCTCCAGCTCTAAACCACTGAACATACAAAATCCTCAATTGTTTCTGTTTGTGTTTTTCCTCTTTCCCCCTCCCATTTTTGAAAAAAATATGAACTGCAAATCAGCAGTTAACAGAATAACAAAGTTGGAAGGGACCTTGGACATCTTCCAGTCCAACCTCCCTGCTCAAGCAGGAAACTCTATAGTATTTCAGACAAATGGTTATCCAATCTCTTCTTAAATATCTTCATTGTTGGAGCACCCACAATTCCCAGAGGCAAGTTGTCCCACTGATTAATTGTTCTAACTGTCAGGAAATTTCTCCTTAGTTCTAAGTTTGCTTCTCTCCTTGATTAGTTTCCATCCATTACTTCTTGTCTGCCATCAGGTGCTTTGGAAGATAGGTTGACTCTGTCTTCTTTTTGGCAGATCCTTGGATATTGAAATTCTGCTATCGTATGAATCCTAGTCCTTCTTTTCATTAAACTAGACATTACAAATTCCTGCAACCATTCTTCATACAGTATGTTTTATCCTCCAGTTCCCTAATCATCTTTGTTGCTCTTCTCTGCACTATTTCTAGAGTCTCAACATCTTTTTTACATCATTCCAACCCAAACTGGATGCAATATTCTTAGTGTGGTTTTACTAAGGAATTGGAAAGCAATATTAACACTTCACGCGTTGTTGATTCTTTCCCTCTTATGACAAACTAGGATTCTGTTGGCTTTTTTTTTTTTTTTGGTAGCTGCAGCACACTGCTGGCAGATATCTAAGTGATTGTCCACTAGGATTCCCAAAATCCCTCTCACAGTTACTCCTATTGAGCCAGATACTACCTGTTCTATACCTGTGCACTTGTAAAACCTTCCTTTTCTCTATATTAAATTTCATTTTGTTCGATAGGGGCTAGTGTTCAAGTCTATCAAGTTCTTGATATATCTTGAACCTATCTTCTGGAGTATTGGCTAGTCCTGCCAGCTTGGTGCTGTCTGCAAATTTGATGAGTTTCCCTTCTGTCCTCTGGTCTAAATCATTGATGAAGATTTTGAACAGTACTAGTCCTAAGACAGAGCTTTGGAGTACCCCACTGCATACTTCCCTCCATATAGATACAGTTTCATTAAGGACTACATGGGGTTTTTTTTAACAAATTTTATTCAGTTTTTCACATTAAAAACAAAAATATCTTTTTAGTGGACAACATATTTCCGGGTCATCACCTTTACATACAAATATGACAGCAATTATACATTCATATATGCATACTTAATTCTATTATTACCTTTTCCATTCCAAATTTTCAGTAAGGAGAGAAACAAACACATTAATTCTAGCCTCTTTCATTAATCTCAATCGAAACATCTTTTTGCTTCATTTCAATTATTTCAAATATAATCCTTCAATATTTATTTTAAAAATAAAGATAAACAACATGTGTTTTCATAATAATAATAATAATAATAATAATAATAATAATAATGATGATGATGATGATGATGATGATGATGCTACCAATGTCTCTCCTTGCTTTTAATAGTCTATATTAACTTATTTAGTTGGTTCTTTGTCATACTCCCTTTCCATCACACATCCTTTTTATAAATTCTAGATTAATACAAATTTTTACACTTAAAAAAAAAACAACAAGTATAGGTTTCCCCCCTTTTTCTATTTTGAGTGTGACACCTCGATGATTAAAATATACCTTTATTCCCTCATCTTGATTCCCAATAAATTCCCAATAATTTTTAAGAAGTTACAATAATAATCATTACATGTTTTCATTTGGATTGCGCAGCATATTTTCCCCACTTGATTTTTAATAAGAGTTATCAGTATCTATATTACCCTATTTTCTAAATATTTTTAATTGCAGAAATATTCTTATTACCCCTTGTCACCCTGCAGAATCCCCTTTTTAATTCATCAACCATTATCTCTGAAAAAGCAATTTCTTTTCAACCTTTTACTATTTCCATATTTCTTTATTTCATGCACCTGTTTCTTACGGCTTCTCCTCCCCCTCTTTTCCCCATATCTTTTCTCATTCCAGTTTATATCCCTCTTTTTCTTAATATCTTCCTTTCCCCTTTTCTGCTGGGTCTTTCTGCCTTTCCTGACTTCACAGGTATTCCCCCTTTTGATTGCCTTCTTAAATCTCAACTTTTTAACCTTCCTTCTTTCCCCACTTCTTTGTGGCATTCTTTGTGTTAATTGTCTATTTAAAATGTCTTCTCCTTGAGTCAACTCCTCCTCCTCTGAAGCTCTTTCTTCTTGTTCTTCAATCACCATTTCCATGTTTTCTAACACAGAGCAAAGTGATTCGCCTCTTTCCTGTAGTAATTCTCTCATATTTTTAAGTTCCATTTTTAATTCCCGAAGAGATATCATCATTACACACTCTTATATTTTATGATCGTTAAAGTCCACAAAACAAACACTTTTACTTTCCTTCTTTCTTCTTTCAATTTTCTAAAGTTCTTAGTTATTCCAGCCCAGGGTCTATACCAAAAACATCAATCAATCCAACAGTCAGTCTTTCCTTGCTTTTTTCTTTATTCTGGTTCTGCTTTCACTTTCTAAGATTCTTACTTTGTTTCAATATTTATTTAATGTTATATCCACACAAGTTCATTCAGAAACAGGATGATTTCCCTTTTGTTTGAGTTCAAGTTTTTGACAAAAGGTGGTACTCTCCATAATACAAAGTCTTCTTTTCCCCCTCTTTTTTTATTAAGGGTTTTTCAAACCTCAATATTCCAGCACAGTGCAGTCTCCAATTTGTAGCGAGGAGGCTCCGCCTTCTTGTTTAAGGACTACATGTTGAGTGTGGTTTGTTAGCCAGTTACAAATCCATCTGTTTAACCCACATTTTTCTATTTTACTAATTCTATAGTGCTGCAGAGGTTTCCCTCTTCTTCTACCCCTCCAGTTTGTGAGAATGGGTGGAGGGGGATGGCAGAGCCGTTGATTCTGGGAAAAGGGAGGCCAGGGAGGGAGAGGGATGATATTCTTGGGAGATGTAGGGCAGGACAATGTATGAGAAGGGGTGCTATAGGAGTCTCCCATTACATGGGAAGATGTCCCTGATGTATAGCATCAGTAGTGTGTTCCAGACCCCTGGCTCATTTCTAGTTCTTGACAGCATACCCTCAGAGAACCTGAGATTTGGCTGCTGCTGGTGAATGCCAGATTTGTCAATATCTGCTTGTGAATGCCAGATTGGTCAGTATCCTCTTATTTAAGATCTTTTTGAGGAGGAGTAAGTTAACTTGGCATGTATTACCAAGACCTGGCTAACTCAGGATGGGGAGGAGGTTCTCCTCACAGAGATGGGTTTAGGGTTTGGCACCATCTGAGACCCAGGGCAGGGGAGCTGGGGTGGCAGTGATCATCAAAGATTCTCTTTTGACCTTTAGGGATGTTGCTCCTCATGGACCTGTGAGACCCCGATTCTGCAGCTGGGCTTATGAGATCAATTGGGACTGTTGCTAGCCTTCTTGCTGTGTGGTAACATCCCTGCATGACTTCAACCTGGCATCCCTGGGTATGTCCTCAGAAGAGACTCAGGAGATCATGATAGCCATGGTCCTATCCCAGATCATATCAGACCTGGCTCAGGACAGTGGTCACATGTCAGATATGATTTTCTTGTTGCAGCAATGGCAACATGATCTAGGGTAGATTTAACGTAATTCCCTTTGTCATGGTCAAATCATGCCCTGATGTCCCTGAGATTCTCTGTTGCTGTCCACCCCCCACCCTACCCCCTCTGCAGGGAAACTAAGCCTATTTGTATGGTTCATTCCTAGCAAATGATGGACTCAATTTGGTTTCAGAGGAAACTGAGGGATATCCCAGG
Source organism: Laticauda colubrina (assembly GCA_015471245.1). NCBI lineage: Eukaryota > Metazoa > Chordata > Lepidosauria > Squamata > Elapidae > Laticauda > Laticauda colubrina. Next base: position 43,735,643 of record BLBF01000039.1, on the reverse strand, counting down.
AGCTTGACTGCACGACTCTGTTGAAGCCTTGGTTACAGCCTGAAACCAATAGGCCTCCAGGGCTTTGGACAGAGGTGACTTCTATGTAATTTCTCTTCACCCATCATTCCTGATTCTTCCTGTGGTTCATAGAGAAGTTGTGGGTTTTGATGCCTAGAGCATTTCTAGAGGATAATGAAGGATGTCAAAATCGAACTCCTGGCAGTCAGCAGTGAGTTAGCTGCAATATTGCATTCTAACTATTGTAGCACCATTGCTCATTGCACTTCCTCACCCTTTGTCTCCCACCTTTCCCATCTGGTTTTAATGGTTTGTAATTGTCAATTTTTTTAATCTGCTGTGTGCTATGACTTGGTTTTAATGTCTTTTCTGCGCTAATGTTTTATGCTCTAAGCTGCCCAGAGTCGTTGGATATGAGATAGGCAGCAAACAAATGAACAAACAAACACCATTCAAAAGATTTGCTTCATAAACTGGGACCATGAACACAGGGCAGTTCAAAGTAATTATATTTCTAATATGATTCCTTAAAGCAGTTGTGCTCCCCCTCCCCCGGTCCATGGAGAAAGCTACAAAGAGATTTTAAAGAGGTGCTTGTCTTATGCTTCCCTCAGTTCCAAAATATTTTTTCCAAATTGTTTTTGAAGCCTTTCCTTTCTTCTTTTCTTTTCTCCTTCCCCTTCCACTCCCTTCCCTTCCCTAGAAAGTCAATCCCCAGTCAGGGCTTGTGACAAATGTAGTCCAGCCATCAATGGCCAAAGTGAAAGTGAATGAAATGAATGATTTAAATTTGATTGAAATCCAGAATGGGTTTCTTTTTTTTAATTAAGTTTTTTTAATTTTTAAATGTATATAAGTATTAAATACATGAACATGTGGCTTCTGGTATTTAATAATAATAATAATAATAATAATAATAATAATAATAATAATAATA
>BLBF01000039.1:43671682-43734696 GCA_015471245.1 Laticauda colubrina | reverse complement strand
TAATAATAATAATAATAATAATAATAATAATAATAATAATAATAATAATAATAAAAAAAAAAAACAATTTTGATCACCGTAATTAATCATACTCACATCTTTCTAATAACAGAATACAGAATAGTCATCTTTCAACTTCTTATCCTTTCATCTACCAGCTGATTTTAACATTATATAACAATATTCATTGTAGTATTTTCCCCTTTCTGATTTCCATCTTGATAACACCAATCTTATGTTAATAAATATTCTATTTCTATCCTTCAACTCTTGTCCATTTTAATTATATTAATCACATTAGTCATACTCACATCATTATCATAATATTATAAATATGCAATTAAAATTATTGACATAATATTTACTTTGTATATAATTCCTCATCATTTAGTTATTCGATGTTATATTGTATTACTCAATGCTAATAACCATGGCAACCATAATAATGTTATTTAAGGGTTGTATTATTATTAAATTATTAACATTATTATATTAATAATGTTATTAATACAGTCATGTTTCAGCTTCTGATCCTTCCCTCTACATACTAATTTTAAAACATTATATAGGGGTGTACATAGGGTAACAATATTTTCCCTCTTTCTCATTCCTACCTCTGTTTGAAATCTTGATAGCACATATCTTATATTGGTGATATTCTATTTCTATCCATCATCCCTCATTTGTTTTAATATATCAGTTCTTATGTCTCCCTGTATCATTCTTTCTTGGCCTAAGTGTTCCCTCTTCTACCTCTGCCTCTTGCTGCCAGATCTTTAGCATGCCTGTAAGTCTCTCTGTCCTTACTTTGAGTATGTCTTTTTGCTTATTCAATTCTATTTTTAAGTGTCTAAATATACTGTCAGTTTGATCTGTTTCATCCATTTTAGTTATCTCTTCCTTCTCCTTATCTTTTGGGTTTGTTTGTTGTTCTGTTTTTTCCCTTCCTCTGTTTTTTCTATTTTCTCCTCTATTTCCTGGGTTTCCTGTTCATTTTTCATTGTTATTTGCTGAACCTTTCTAGTCTCACATTTATATCATACATCAGATCCTTTATCTTCCTGTGGTTCTTTGTTATATCTTCCTAAATACTTTGAAATATCAATGACATTTCTTTTTGAAATTTGCTTGTTATTTCCTGTTGAAATATTTTATCTTATTTTAATAAGTTCAAAAATTGTTCACAAATCTATCAAAATCCCATACTCTTGGTTGTCTGTAACATCAAAAAGCCAACCTTAAATCTGTTCACACAGTCCCAGAGTTATTTCTCAAAGTACATAATATTTATAATTCTTTATAGTCTTCAACCAGTCAGTTTACTCCTTCCAGATTTTCCCTTGTCATCATCAGCCACCTAACCAGCTCTTTGATTCCAGTAATAGTTCCAAGTGAACCACTCTCCTTAGCAATCTTCAAGAGGCTCAGCAATTTTTTCTCCTTAGTCATTAACAAATAGGTATCAAACAGTTTACAGCAAAAAAAAGCTCTTTTCGAGGCTTGTAAAAATATAGTGGATTTCCTTTCTTTCACCAGTAGATGGCATCATCACCTAAAATTTCAATGTGACACCCAATTAAATAGCATTCTGATTTCAAATAATTTTCTTTCACTTTTCCCCAATAATCAGCCCAATATTTCCAGCATTTTTAAAATGCCTTTTCAAGATGTTGCCAATAAAATTGTTCAAATGCAGTCATTCTGTATTTTGAAAATTATATCCTCTCTTAGGTTTCATTTTCTTTTGGGTCTATAGTCTTCTTCTAAGTAATTATTAGCAGCATTAAACATTTTGGATAATTGTCTTTTCAGAGTTTCTTTTCTATGGGGTTTCATCCCGAGTAAAAAAGTTGAAGATCATCTCACCCAGCTTCAGTCTACTGTTCAAACATTGCTCCAGCACATTTCTTTCTTTGGTTGTCCCAGCTTCCCAGTGGCCATAATGGCCACTTCTCCTTCCTTGTTGTTGGATAGGAGAGTGAGCCTCGGATCAAGCAGGAGAGTTGCCACTGTCTGTGATCTGAAAAGCATCCCTCCTTTCTTTGTCAACCCTATGAGGTGACTTTAGCACTTTAAGCCCCGGCCCCAGAGAGGAGAATTCAGCCTAGGTTTGGGAAACCCTGCTCCCCACAACTGTATCACAGCAACGCCAAACCGGAAGTCCAGAAAGGGTTTTTGTCCTGGCATCAAGGAGCTGAAAGCTGAGGTACCAAAGAACCTTACAACTTAGCCCTATGTTGTCTTTTTTTCTCTTTTTTGTTTGGTTGTTGGTTGTTCAGCTAAAAAATATGAAGGGTGATGGACTCTTCCCTCACATCCCACAAAAATGTCCTTTATCATGTATAAGAAGAGCATTCATCACTTTCTGTTCTGATCTTTTTCTGTCTATTTGGGGGTGGGATTCGTGGGAAACATTAATGTGCAGACATTGGAAAATGGACAAAAACAAAAACTCAAGCTAGAGTGAATAGTCTTGTTTCTGTTCAATTTAGTGGTGTTTTGAAGCCACCTGGTAAATGTTTCACATCATCTTCAATATACCCAGATTCAAATGTTTTCAATATTGTGATGCCCATAGGCTGGAGGTTATGGAGAACTATTCTGGCAATTTCCAAACCGTCATTAAATGTATGTATATGTGTAGAACTTAGACTTTGATAGGGCCAAATGATTATTTTTTTTTGATATCCCAATAACTGGAAGGTGGCTTCTATTTCAGATTTGGTTCTACACAAATGACATTTTCAGGGGAGCTGGCCTAAGTCCTGAAATGATACCATATGTTACCTTAAGCACAGGAGCTGTGGAGATCTTGGCTGCTCTTTTTTCAGTAAGTGTGTGGTGGATTGGAAAATTTATAGAAATGTATAAGAGGTACATAATTTAGAATGAAACCTTTTTCAGTTTCTATCTTAGTTTTGAACTGGCAATAAGGAAATAAAGGAAATAAAAGGACTGAATCTTATAAAAATCTTCACTAGAAACCAGGAGCCTGTGAGTTCTGATCCTGCCTTAGGTGTAAAAGCTGCCTGGGTGACTTTGGACCAGTCACTCTCTCTCAACCCTCTCTCTCACTGTAAGGAAAAATAGGAGGAGGAAGGAGTATTATATATGTTTGCTGCCTTGAGTTACTTGTAAAGTAATAAAGGCAGCATAAGAATAAAATCAAATAAATAAATAAAAAATAAATTAAATGTTCACAACACTTTAGAGTGAATAACATAGTTCACCATCACAAAGACTTTACTTCTTTTGAAAATCTGAGGGGAAAACAATCAGGTAAGCAACTGAAATTGTATCTAATGTTTTGTAACAAACTAGTTATTCTTTTTTTTTTTTAATAGATCAATATTTATTTATTTTGGGGGAAATCATGAGTGACATGAAGAAATGTACTCCATAACACATAAATGAAAAAAATAAATGGAAGTTACTAATGACATTTAATTTATATTTAAAATATAGAGACCTAATGTTAAGTGTGTAAAAACTCCTGGCTTTAATAGAAATGTACATTTTAATCTCCTGTCTCTTGTTGAAATAATTGGAATAGCTCTTTGAAGAATATTGGGACTTCCCAAAAAACATGTTGGGGATTACATTTGAACTTTGGGTTAGATAAAACTGTTACCTATACCAGAGGTCCCCAACCTGATTTTCAGACCAGTACTGGTCTGCAGCACATTAGGAACAGGGCCGCTCCAGTGGCAGGGGATCAGTTGAGTTTCCATTTGCACAGGTGGTGGTCGCACATTCAAAACCATCCCCCCCTTCTCCACTACCACTGCTGGTCAGTGAAGCCAGAAAGGTTGGGAAAAGAGAAATAAATATGCATAATACTTCATATGGAACTGCCATTTGTAGAATGTCAAGAATGCCACTTACTTCTTTGTATGTAGAGAGGTTGCCACTGACAACTTAAGCCTTTAGCATTCTGACTGAATACCATGAGATATTGAAATCTACTTAAGTGCATACCTTACAAAATATATTTATATGTTGCTACTAATACATTGTTATTCTAATAATACATTGTAATAATATAACTGAAGATGGAATGTGAGATCATGAGTATAGAAGCAAAAAGAAATTTTAAAAATGCCATCTATTTTTAGAGTATAGAAATACAATAATTGATATTGATTCAGGTCTGCACTGCAAGTATGCAAAAGTAGCCAAGATTTAATAAAATTTTGATCTGATTTAGTACATTTGAATCTGAGCTTTGCTGGATTGAATTCAAATAATCAGATCAGTTTTATTCACAAATTTGATTCATTTTGATGAAACATGAAAAGTGTAATTTACTGAATATGTATCCAGTTAGATTTGATGTTTCACATTGATTGTTATTCAGATTTGATTCAAAGAGATGTGATCAAATTGATCCTAAATCAAGCTTTGCACAATCTTATTAGCCATTAATCCCTGTTATGTCCCACCCACTCTGTAGTATGCAGTTAGTGATATGTTCTGCAGAACATACAGAATAATAGAGGTTGGAATATGGAAGTATATACAAAGCATTTGGAACTGTTATACATTGAATTGAAATGATTAGAAGCTGAAAGAAAATTCTAATTTTGAACCAAGTGCATAATAAACCTACTAGATTTATGAGTCAGATTCTGCTAAAGGAGGAATAAAAGGGCAGAATAGGACATTGAGGTAAGAACATAAAGTGTCCTATAAAGTCAGAAGACCAAAATTCAAAGCAGTCTATTTATACATTGCTTTAAGAGGAGTTAAATTTTCAGTTTGTATGGCAATTACTCTTGATTTGCCTTGTAAAAAGCTTAGTACTGTGAATTGAATTAATTGCCTGAGGATGCTTGTGTTCTATTAGGGTCTTAGGGTGAATCCATCCACAATTCTGTAATATAAGAAGCCATCTTTTTTTTTTTTCAGGGATTACTGATTGAAAGAGTTGGACGCAGACCTCTTTTGATTGGGGGATTTGGTTCGATGGTTTTCTTCTTCATCATACTTACTTTGTGTATGAGTCTACAGGTCTGTAAAATGTTAACTGATCTATTTTCTTTTAAATATGTGAAATCATCAAGCGTCCTTTTTAATCATTCTTATATGCAATACATAGTAGATCTTTTCTGTGCAACCTTGAATTATAATAAGGACAAATACTAATTTTATTTTGTGAACTATATTTAAGAAGCAAATTCAAACTTTACATTAAAATACAGTATTACTGTAGTTTACAGGATTTGTAGTGTAATAAACTGAGGCATAACAATGAAGTGCTCTCCTGTTATCTATCTGCATTATATTTTTTGCAATAATACCTTCCCAGTATTATTTGTAGCAAACTGAAAAATATGGAAATGTTTCAGAACCATTATGACAAACCATGGTTTTAAATTATGTCTTCATCAGTTCTAATTTCCAGTTTTAAATAAAATCTCCTTTTACAAGAATTAAAGCATACTTCTCAGGATCACAGCTATGGAGGTACTGAAAATTGCTTTAAGGCATATATGTTTGTTTCACTTTTCCAAAGATCTGGGATTGCTCTGCTAGCTGTCTGCCCAAGAGCCTTTTGGCCTGATCATACAGATCTTGACAAACAAGGTTCTGTGTTAATAAATTACCCTTCTTGCTTATGAATATTGACTGCTTTTTTTCATATTCTTGTGACATTTGAATGTCAGAGCACTTCCATCACTCTTGAATAACAAGGGGGAAAAGTAAAATTAAAACTTTGAGTTCAGCCGAATCCATTTCTGATGGAAATGCTAAGCAATCCACAGTTTTATTTCTGGGTAATCAGAGATTATGATTAGATATGACCTTGGCTGATTTTGACAGGAAGAGACAGAGCTTGTATGACCCTAAACTAGAAAACTGCCCCACACAGAGCAAGGGCCTGCCCTCTCTCTTTTCAGATGTCTTCCACTGATTAGTCTCAGCCTGTAGAGAGTGTTTCTGTTATTGTTCCCTTAAACTGAGTAATAAAGCTGGGATTTATTTGCTACCCATGATATATAAATGACTAAAGTATATTATTCTAAGCAGGTATTAGCTAGCATATAGACTTCAAAGATAGAGTATTAGCAAACTGGCCTTCATATCACTCTGCAAATGTTTTTGCTTTCTACAAGCAGACTGCGGATCTCTTTGATTTGCGATTTTTAAAAAAATTGCCCAATACCTATTCTGGCTGGTTTAAAATCAAGCATAATAAAAAGATACAATTTGAATAAAACACAAACAATAAAACATGAAATAAAAACACCATATAAATTACTACAGGTTTACTAAAAAAATCATTTTTAATGTTATCGTGTATTTTTCAGGATCAAGCAGTCTGGCTTCGATATCTCAGTGTAGTCTGCATTCTTGCAATCATTGCCTCATTTTGCATCGGACCAGGTAATGACTCTCTTTTCTAAGATGCTCTGACAGAAAGAGTTGTGATGGTTTTTCTAATATAAAAAAATCGCTCACACTGTGGCCTGTAAAGTTGGATTAGGGTGGGGTAAGAGGTAAAAGGGAATACAAAATCTCTTAATAGTATAAAGAATTAAGTTCTTCAGGTAATAATAGATTGGGACAGTTGAGAAAGATACTTGTTAGGTTACATGTATTTAAGAATAATAATATACTGTATAACATTGTTATATGCAAATGCTATATATTTTTAATGATTAGTCTATTATATACTTTTGAGAACATCAGCTTGTAGTGATCACACAGATCTTCTCGAGGATGATTGGTCATCCACTTGGTCCTTCAGATCTTGCAATGATGTACCCATTGCCCTTGTAATCATATATTATATGATCATAAATCTAAATATATAAATTAAAATCTATTGCATTATTTACAGAATACAGAATAACAGAGAATATAAAACATGATGCACATATACAATACCCATGCAGCTCTTGCAATATGGTAGAAGAAGAAGTAGCAAGTATAAGGACAAGAAGTAGAAGCAAGGACTAAAACTAGAAGCAAGGAGTAAGGACAAACAAACTCTTATATACACAGAACAAGCTAAGCCATGCCCAAGCTCCGAGCTATCTGACTTGATTCACAAACAATCTTGTATCTCAAGTCACCAAACCAGTGTGATATTCATCCAGTTCGCACTGGATTGGGTGAACTGGTAGGAAGAATTTGGCGTGGGCCACCGAACCAGTAGTAACTTCTGGCTGGCCATGCCCCTGACCTTGTTGCCCAGTTGCCACTTGATCCAGGTGTCTGATCACATTTTCAGCATTTCACTGATTTGTTTTTAAACATCTTTGCCAGTTTTGCTGGTGCAAAGTGCCATCTATAAAACATCTTATACAAGTTTTCTTTATATTCTGTCGATATTGTTAATTTATAATTTGTTTCCTGTAGCTTCTGCCATTTATCTAATTCTATAGTATACCTGTCAGGTGGTGCTCCATTTAAAATCCAAGAAAGAAACACTTAGACTCCATTAATTAGAGAAAAGATATTTTTTACTGGAAATTAAGTGGTAGCATCAGGGGTGGGATTCTACCAATTCTGTCCAGGTCTATAGAACTCTTTGTTAACTTTCTAAGCAGTTTGGAGAACTAGTAGTTAGAAGCAATCTCCTTTTGTTTTTTTCCACCCTTATTACATTCTTGCCAGCCTAGACTTCCTGTCTCTAGAACTTTTGGGGCTTGACTTTCTCAAAGGAAAAGGGTTGTTTTAAGATTTTTACACTACTGTTGGGAGGAAATATTTCCCTGGACAATCAGCACTTTGAAGAAATAATTGAATAATGAAGCAGAGCTGTCAGAAAGAAGCTTTTAATAACAGGGAACTAAGAGGAGTGACATTCAGTAAGGCTTCTTGGCTAGCTAGAAAGATTGACATTCAAACGTGAGTTTACATATCCTTTCTGAGTTTTGGTCTAAAGGTTAATTCTGTGCTTGGTGACGTTTAATCCTGTTTTTATTGATGGGATAATTCTCCCTATTCAGCTTCAACAAGCAACAGCTACTGTTGTGATTTAATTATTTGTATTGTGTTTGAATTTTGTCCTGCCTCATGGTTTCTTTTTCTATCTGGGGAGGGGGTCTTCCTCACTACTTTAGAACTATCTGGCAATGTCCTTTTGGAATATACTTCCAAGAGGCAGGATGCAAGCTTCGTACTGATTTTTTTTTTCCTGCCTTTCTGGGGGGCATGTGACCTTCCATTAAATCTGGATGATTTCCTTAGGATATCTTGTGAAGTGAGTGAGACCAGCTGGTATCTTTAAGTGGTGCAAATGGATTTAAGGATTGCTTTTCCTGGGTATGCTTTTTCTGGAGAGCTTAAATGACCTCTCTGCTAAAGGGTTTCACTTTATGAGCAAGAGTTGGCTGTTTGATAGTTATCACTGCATTTTAACTATTTTCATTCCTCAAGGTGCTCTGGCACCCTGCCTGATTTGTAACTCTGGCTTACATGTATTTTTAATCTAATGATTGGTATTTAGGGCAGCTTTTTGCAAGCAAAGAAGCTTTTTGTATTTTTGTACAGGTTATTCTTGATTTACAACAGTTCATTTAGTGACTATTCAAAGTTACAATGGCACTGAAAAAAGTGATTTATGACTTATGACAAGTTTTGCAGATGATCTGGTTTTTATACTGGAAGATTCACTAGGAATAGGACCTAAATTGATAAATAAGTTTTTTCCTACCAGTTTGGAGAGCTCGCTTTATGCGTGCATGTGCAGGGCTCAAACACCGCCCTCTGTATCAACTCTTGTGAGATGTACAAGCATGCCTAAAGCACGTGACAAACGTGCATTTTGTGCACACTAAAAAGGGCTCAGAGACCTCCCTCCATATCAATGATGGTGAGCTGTGCTGGTTTTTTTTAGCTCAGCTGAGGTGCAGCAATCCATTCTGCCACACGAATCAGCTGAGCTAATAAAAAACAATATAGGAGAGGTAAGAGGTAAAAGCAGGGGCAGGTGGGCAGGGCCAGGGCAAGGGCCAGCCAGAGATGGTATTTGCCGGTTCTCCGAACCAGTCAAAATTTTTGATACTGGTACTCCAGAACCAGTCAGAACTGGCTGAACACCATCTCTGATTTCAACTTTAATTCTTCAGAGATCTGTATTTGAAGACCCAAATTCACAATTCCCTTCAAATATCTGAGAATCCTTTTTTTACACCAACCCAATGCAATTGCATTGGTGCAGCAGTAAAGCAGCTTAAAGCCCATGTCACACTGAACCAACGGATGCAAAGAGGATGTAAAACGGACAAAAAACCTTGCCATCCGTTCGAAAACGCGATGTACTCACTGCCTCCGTTTGGCTTCCTCTCTATCCGTCCAGCATCCATTTATTGACGTTTCATCCGCTCCGAAAGTTTTAGGCTGCCCAAAACTTTTGCGCGGAAAATGTATCCAGTTTGTCCGTTCTGCATCCGCTACGCATCCGTTACGCATCCATTACGCATCCGCTATATCCGCTAGGCATCCGCTACGCATCTGCGCCACTCCATCCGCCCGGACGAAGGGAGGAAGCGGAATGGATGCAGAACGGATGCAGAACGGATGCCTAGCGGATGCAGAACGGAAACAAAGCGTTTAAAACGGAAAAAACGTTCGCAGAGGGAACCTATCTCAGATATTAAGGATGTCTAGAGGATGCCTAGAGGATACCTAGAGGATGCCTAGCGGAAAACCTATACTGCCTATAAAAAGGGGGAGCAACTCACATGCATCTCACTTTCAGAACAGCAGCCCAGCGGTGCAGACCTCTGCAGCCTTCATCTGCCTCTTCCTCTTCCACAGCATCCAGTCATGTCCACCGTGGATTGTAACAAAGTCCTTTCGGCAGCCACCATCATTCTGCAACAGTGCGAAGCCATCTGCAGGCTCTGTGAACTCTACTGCGAGAAGAAAAGGAGCCACCCAAAAAGAGTCTGGATCCGAAGATGGATGGGGAGAAGAGCAGAGGACGGACTGTACAACAAGCTGATGGTGGAGCTCAGGAACGAAGACACTCGGGCATTCCAGAACTTCATGAGGATGCCTCCAGCCATGTTTGACGAAGTTGTGCAGCGGCTGACATCCAGGTTGACCAAGGCAAACACCAGCTTCCGGCCCAGCCTGGAACCTGGGCTCAAGGTGGCACTCACTCTGCGCCACCTGGCCTCAGGGACCACCTACAGGAGCATGCAGTATGGCTGGAGGGTGCCATCCAAAACCATCAGCATTGTGATCAGAGAAGTGGTGCAGGCCATCATCAAAGAATACAAGGAGGAGCTCCTCGAGTACCCCTCCACTGAAGAAGGATGGAAGAAAGTTGCAGAGCAGTGGTATCAGAAGTGGAACTTACCACACACCATTGGAGCCATAGATGGCAAGCACGTGGCCTGCAAATCTCCAGCCAAGTCGGGGTCCACTTATTTCAACTCCAAGGGCTTCTTCAGCATCATCCTCTTTGCCATGGTCAATGCTGACCATGGACATCGATGCTTCAGGCAACGGCTCATCTTCAGATGCCCAGGTATACAATGCCAGTCACCTCAAGGAGGAGCTGGAAGGCAACCTCATCGTGGGCTTCCCAGATCCAGAACCCCTGCCCAACGACACACAAGAGGTGCCCTACTTCATCGTGGGGGATGACGCTTTCTCCCTCACAACCTACCTCATGAAGCCCTACACCTCCAGACTCCTCACCCGTGAAGAGAGGATCTTCAACTACAGGCTGTCCAGGGCAAGGCGGGTGGTGGAGAACGCCTTTGGCATCCTGGCCAACAGGTTCCACGTACTTCTCACCACCATGCAGCATTGCCCAGAGACCGTGAGGAGGATCATGGAAGCTTGCTGCATCCTGCACAATCTCATGCGCACCCGCTACCCAGTCTTGCAGAACAGGCTCGTGGACCTCCAACAAGGCAATGGGGACATGGAGCCTGGGGAATGGAGGCAAGGGTGAAACCTGATCGGCACTCAGGATGTGCAAGGCCCCAACAGAGCCTCACATGAAGCGAAGAAGCAGCGCAACCTCCTGAGACAATGGTGCAACTCCCCAGCTGGAGCAGTGGAGTGGCAAGACAGGATGGTAGATGCTTAATGGATGCTTCCTTCAGCCTGTCTCATCACACGGATGAGATTGGGCCATGTATGTTTGGTTGGCCTACAATGAACAGGGCGTTTAATAAAGAGTTGTGTTTATGTTGACATGTGTGGATAATTATTACATTATTATTGATAATAAAGGGCCGTAGGTTTGGCACCTGGGAGGGTGGACCATACAGTCCCACTATGCTTGCACTGGAGGTTTATCTATCCCACTGCTATCCTAACCCATCCCACAGCTATTACCCATCCCACAGGTATCCTAACCCATCCCACTGCTATCTTAACATCCCAGAAGCATGCAAAGGCTTAAACCATTTCTAAAAGTTTCCAGCAAGACTTTATTAAAAAAAAGAAATGAAGCAAGTGTGTGAATCAAAAATAGACTTTATTAACAACAAGCTATAAGACAAAAATGAGTCTCTGGCACTCCTCTTGGTCGCTCAGTCTCAGGGGTGAAGGGTGCAGGTGCTGTGGAGGTGGCTGGTGCTGGAGTGCTTGTCATCAGCTCCTCCAGAAGCAGAAGCAGCAGAAGCCCCAGCCCCAGAAGAGCGAGCCTGTGCTGCAGAAGCCCCAGCAGAACCAGAGTGAGGGCCAGGGGGCGGGATGGTAGCCCTGTCCCTCTTGCCAGGGCTGGCAGCAGATGGCTGAGGCTTGCTGTGCTTCCACATGGTTGTGGGGTTGCTGGCTGGCAGGGAGGCTGGCAGGAACCAAGGCTGGTAGGAAGGCTGGCACCAAGGCAGGCACCAAGGCTGGCAGGGAGGCAGGCACCAAGGCTGGCAGGAAGGCTGGCTGGCAGGCAGGCATCAAGGCTGGCACCAAGGCTGGCACCAAGGCAGGCACCAAGGCTGGCAGGCAGACATGAACCAAGGCTGGCAGGAAGGCAGGCAGCAAGGCTGGCAGGCAGCAAGGCTTGCAGGCAGGCTGGCAGCAAGGCTGGCAGGGAGGCTGGCAGGGAGGCTGGCAGCAAGGCTGGCAGGCAGACATGCAGGCAGGGCAGGCAAGGCAGCCAATTCGTCCGGCAGCAGGTCTTTCCTCTGAATGGCGACCTGCTTCCGAGCTGCTTCCGTTATATCCACGGGGCTGACGCAATGCATCCTCCCCGCATGCGCAATTAACGCCAGGCATCCATTAGGCTTCCGCTGTGCATCCGCTGTGCATCCGCTTCATCCGTTCGGCATCCGTTCTGCATCCGCTGTATCCGTTCCGCGTCTGCTTCGCTGAGGCCCCCCAGAAGCCCTGTGGATGTGCCATCCACTCCCATCCGCTCTCATCCGCTTCCATCCGCTGGGCTTCCGTTCCGCATCCGCTTTGCATCCGCCCTGCATCCTCCCCGTGTCCGTGTTATCCGCTCTGGTTATGCAAATTTTTGCCCCTTTTGAGAGCGGATAACAACGGATGGAACATTTTGCTCGTCCGCTGTGTCCTTTTTGCATCCGTTGGCCAGTGTGACATGGGCTTAAGATGCTTACTTCACAAGCTATGTCTGGTCTGGACCACTGTGACAGATATAGCAGGTTCCCTATTGCTGCTTGATATATCTCTTGATCACAGGCTTCACTTTTGTCCTTACCCAAATTGTTATGAAAATCTGTGCTCATAGGTGTTGGAGCAGAATTACAATCCTTCATATCTCTCCCACAGCTGTTCAATTTTCCTTTTTTGACTGGGAAACTTTCTCAGTTTTTTGTATCTTTACACCAAAGTAATTTTGTATTTCACCCAAATTTTTCAATTCAAATTTCTTCTCTAATTGATTAGCAAATTATTTTACCAGTGACGCATCTTTTGCAAAGATCATCCACAATTGAACCCAAGACCCTTCAATGCTGTATCTAAACAGATATTTCAATTCCTGGCTGACCGCTTGAGCCCATGAATGGCCTTTTTCAATTTATATACTGTGTTAGGCTTTTTACTTTCATACCCTGGTGCTTGAATCATGTAACTTTTTTCCTCTAATTCTGCATTGAGGAAAGCTGCGGTTATATCAAAATGCCAAATTTTATGGTCACATGCCACTACCAAAGCTAGTGCCAACGCTATTCTTTCACTCTTTATCATTGGTGTGAATACCTCATCCCAGTGCATGTGTTTTTCCTCTGTGAAAAACCTTGTTCCACTAATCTTGCTTTATGTTGGACTTTATTGTTGGGTACTATTTTCTTTTTGTATACCCATTTACCCATTGTGGCATAGCAACCCAGTGGCAAAGTCAAAGATATGAACACTGTTAGAGTTTGCAGCAATCCAACCAGCACACAAGTATATAATTCAGCAGGATTCATTTATAGAATAAACTTCTTTATATGCAATAATATACAGTATGATGCATGTATACAATACCCACGCAGAATCCAGAAGTCATAATCACAGAAGCAATATAAACTGACACTCCTCCCTTTATTATTAGAGTAGACATAAATCCAAATAACTTAATATTATTCCCATGATGCACTCTACCCAATGGCTTGGTCATTGTATCTGCCAAATTGTCCTCTGAAGCAGGGGTCTCCAACTTTGGCAACTTTAAGACTTGTGGACTTAAACTTTGGGAGTTGAAGTCCACAAGTCTTAAAGTTGCCAAGGTTGGAGACCCCTACTCTGAAGAACAAGCTAATTAATTTACATTTGATGGCTTCTCTGACATTACAATACTTAACGTCCACATACTTGCTTCTATTTTTTACTCTGCCACCTATTGCCATTTTAATGCAAGCAGGATTATTCTCATTGATTGTCACAGCGTCATTTACCTTTACACTTAAATCCTGTAACAGCTGTACATACCAAGTTACCTCTGAACAAAGTTCAGATAGTGCTATAAATTCTGCCTGCACAGTAGAAATGGCTACAGTTGTTTGTTTTCTGGACTTCAACCAATTAAAGGCCCTCCAAACAATACCACAATCTGAGGATTGGACTTTCTGGTTTTTACATCATTGGCATAATTGCTCTCATGATAATATTTCAATTTCAATTCTTCAGAGACCTGTATTTGAAGACCTAAGTTCACAGTTCCCTTTAAATACCTGAGAATCCTTTTTATACTGTAGAAAGTTTGCACCTACCCCTCTCCTAGAAGAATAAAATAGTGTAGGAAATATAAAAAAGGCAGAATATTGTATTTCTCTAGATGACAAAAAGGAGAAACATGTTTTTAAAGACAAAGCAGCTTCCTGCAACTCCCTGCCCCGCTTCAGCTGCAGGGTGATGGTGGCCCCCAGGACCTGTGATTGTAGATCCAAGTTGACAGTTCCCTTCAAATACGCGATAATCCTTTTTATACTTATTCAATGCAATTGTGTTTTGGGGCAGCAGTAAAGCGACTTAAGATGTTTACTGCACAGGCTATGTTTGGTCTGGACCACTGTGACAGATATAACAGGCTCCCTATTGCTGACTGATACATCTCTTGATCACAGGCTTCACTTTGTCCTCACCCAAACTGTTATGAAAATCTGTACTCATAGTATTGGAGCAGAATTACAATCCTTCATGTTGAATCTCTCCAACAGCTGTTCAATTTTTCTTCTTTGATGTTTTTTCTCTGTGAAAAACCTTGTGCTACTAATCTTGCTTTATATTGCACCTGATTATTGGGTAGTACATTCTTTTTGTATACCCATTTACATCCTATGCTTTTGCAACCCTGTGACAAAGTCATAGATGTGAACACTTTATGTTCACTCATGGATTTGATTTCTTTATCCATGGCTTCTTTTCACTTTACTTGTTTAATTTGGAGTAGTGCCAATACTTCCTTATAGTTCCTTGGCTCATACCACACATCACACACCTTTACTTTACTAGCAGAATACCTGTTAGGTGGAATCCCCTTGTTCTATCATTCTGACTTGCGTGGCATTGAGTGCTCTTGTGTTTCAACCCTCTCTGGCTTCATATCTGAGTCATCATTTTCTTCTGACTCCTTTTCTAGTTCTTTTTCACTTTCTCCTCTCTGAACCCTGACACCATCACTAAGTGAGTTACCATCACTAAGTAGGTCACCATTACTAAGTGGATCATTCCAAACATTGGCCTCAATTCTGTTCCAATTTTGCTCTGCAAAACTAGCAGACCTTGAAATCACTATTCTTTTGCTCCTGTCGCTAAAGCCATAGCTCTTTGAGCCAGGCTC
Organism: Laticauda colubrina; assembly: GCA_015471245.1. Lineage (NCBI taxonomy): Eukaryota > Metazoa > Chordata > Lepidosauria > Squamata > Elapidae > Laticauda > Laticauda colubrina. The sequence goes on along the minus strand of BLBF01000039.1, from coordinate 43,719,491 downwards.
ATAGCCTGTAAACCTGAGCTTTCTAGCCTTTGATTGACCTTTTCTCCTGATTGCTTTTGGAATATGCACCCGTGCATTGCTTCCAAACACTCTTAAATGTGCCAAATATGGCATTCTCTCATATAGCACTGTACATGGAGTATCATTAATTGAGGAACTCTGCAGCCTATTGATTGAATAATTAGCAGTCAACGTGGCTTCACCCCAATATGATCTGCTCAGACCAGAATCCTCCAGCAGTGAGTCCTTCATGTTTATAAGACATCATTCCACCTTACAGCTATACCATTCTCAGCTGCTGGTGTACAGATTAGTGCGTTTGTGTTTTATTCCTAACTATCCCAACCACTGTTGAAAACTTTCTGACATGAATTCTGAACCTGTCAGTTTGCAGCTGATTTATCTGTTGTTTATATCTCCTTTCTACAAAGCTTACCCATTGCTTAACTTTCTGTTGCACCTCTATTTTACTCTTCAAGCACCAATGACCAGAGCATACTTTGCTCCTTCCAAACTGGCTTGCATTGATCCCACCAAATCTGCATGTACCAGCTCTAGAGCTCTTGTTTTCTGCCTTGTGCTACTTTTGCTCACTGGGAATGCCTTGAACTTTGATGATTTACATACTGTACAGTCCAAGTATGCCTAACACCCCTTTAACTTTAAACCTTCTGCAAACTGTTGCATCTTCTGCCAAACACATGAACCATGTTGTGCCACATTTCCATATATTTGGGCACATTGAACCTGCAACACATAAAGATTATCCTGCTTTATGTCCTGTGCACATACATTCCCATTTCTCTTTATGAGACACTTCCCATTTACAAATGTGGTCTCAGACCCATTTTGGTCCAGACTAGAGACACTTAGTAAATTATACTACATTTCAGACACATATAATATGTTACTAAACATTTCCTCCAGACATGGAGTCAGCACACTGCCTTTTCCTGTGACTTTAGACTTCTGGCCATTTGCAAAAGCTACTGCATCACCTCCAGCTGGATCCATTCTGAAAAACAATTTTGAATTATTAATAATTGTTTGATTATCCCCACTGTCAATTAACCATTGGTCTCTGCTATTACAATAGCTAATTTTTGCAACAGCAGCTTGTCTATCTATTGCTTTTCTTCTTTGCAAACTGCTTTTCTACAAATGATTCTTATCATCACATATGAAACACTTCCAGTGTTGCTGTCCTGTTTGTTGCTTTTAGAAAAAAACTCTGCTGGGTTGTAATCCAAACTCTGCAGACATCTTTTCTGTTTAGTTTAGTTTATTGTAATTGAACCTTGTACAGGGAAATCAAACACCATCTTCAGTGCACATCATGACCAAGACCATGAAAATAAACACAAATACACATCCTTCACCCTCCACACATTGAACTGAAAACCCCCAACACTGCACCAATACCGCACTGTACAGCAGAATTCAAAAGAGCTATTGCCCTGGGATAGAAGCTATTTTTCAGCCTATTTGTCCTTGTTTTTATTATTCTGTACCATCTGCCAGATGGTAAAAGTTCAAAAAAAGAGTTCCCAGGATGAGATGGATCTTTGAGAATGTTTTGAACTTCCTTAAGGCAGCGGGAGCTATAAAGCTCTTCCAAAGAGGGGAGAGGGTAACCAGTGATCTTCTGGGCAATGACATGAACCCTCTGGAGTGCTTTCCTATCTGCCACTGTGCAATTGGCAAACTATAAAGAGGTGCAGTAAGTTAAAATACTCTGGTGCAGTGGTAGAAGGTCACTTCATTCAAAAACTGCTTTTCTCTCTCTACTCCTTGGGCCCCCACCTCAGGAATTTCTCCTCATGGTTTTTCTAAAATGGCATTTGTTTTCTTCTGAAATCAAACAGGCCTTTAGAGCTTCCATTTGTAAGTCTTGTTCTGGTTTGCACTCAAAAACTGCTGAAACAATGTCCCATGTTTCATCAAGACTGTTTAACACCAACAGCACTTTCTGAGATTCAGGAATCTTCATTCCACGCTATTCCTACTCAATAAATAAAATCTGCATGTGCAACAAATGCTTCTCTACACTCTCTTGTGGTAACAGCTGGACTCTGTACAATTGTCTCGATAATTGCACAATATTCAATTTCAACCAAACCTCCTTTGCAGTTTTTAAATCAGCTACATTCAAGAATTGTTCATCTTCTAAACTTAAGATTATGTAGGCCAGTGCCTTATCATGATGTCATTGATCTGCAGCTGCTAATGATGCCTGGGGTGAATTAATAATAATATCCCAGAGCTCCTTAGCCTTCAGAAAGCATTCCATTATTGCAACCCAAATAATATAATTCTTCTGTCCCAATCGAGATAGAGAGCTCTTCTTGAAATCAACAGTCATCCTACAAGCCTTTTCAGCCTTGTTCTCTTTTGCTTATAACACAGGTTGTCACTCAGCTTGATTACAGTTCAATCTTACTGTGTGTTTGGACTGGCTGGGTGTGCTCTGGGCCCATAACCTGCCAGAGATTGTAGCAATCCAGCCAGCACAAAAAACAAATAATTCAGCAGGATTCATTAATAAAGACTTCTGACTTCTGCGGCTGCTCACGGCCACTCACTGCCAGATACCACATGGTGCATCACACTTTTGCTCACAGAATGAGGCTGCATGGCTTGTCACACTGGTGTCACCACAAGTGGCAGGCTGTATGGCAAGTTGCACCAGTGCTACTGCTTAGAACATGAGGCTGGGTGGCATGTTGTGCCATTGGGAGTATAAGCAGTAGCACCCAAGTGATGCAGCATGCAGTGTCCTGCTGCGAGTGGTGGCTCCAGCACAACAAGCTATGTGGCCTCCTACTATGAGGGGTGGCACAGGTGTGATGTGCCATGCAGCCTCCTGGTGGCACTGGTGTGATGAGCCATGAGGCTTCCTGCAGCATACCAAGATGCCACATGGTGTCTGGCAACAAGTGACCGCAGAAGACATCAAGCAGCGGTGTGACAGGTTTCAGAATGTGGGAGGCCTTGCTGTGGTGGTCCTAAGGTAAAGTGGGTGAGGGGTATGTGGGGCAGTTCCACCCTCCACCCCGACCTAGCTTGGTTTTTACACATGCACTTCGCCCTACATCGTACAATCAAACAGGAGTGGGATACGACAGGGTTAACTATCAGTTCGGGATTTACGATCTTCCCTGCATACTGTGAGCCGCGCGCCTGTAAATCGTCATCAGCATGCTGTGTTCAGAGACACAGCCTTTGAAACAGCCCTCTTTTCCTGCTTCTTTAACTGCAGCTGTGCCTCGTTTGGCAGCTGAAGTTGAAAAATCAGGAAATAAAGTTCAGGTAAGAGCCCAGGTGGGTGGGTGGGCAAAAACATCAGCAGACATAGAACCAGTTCTATGTCTGCTGCTCTTCAGAACTACCGGTTCTACAGAGGTGGACAGAACCGGTAGGAACCCACCCCTGCAAACAATGGGATGGAGTGGGGACTTAACTAGGGCTTATCTTTGGGGGTAGATCTTATATTAAACACACATGTAAAAATCAAGTTAGGCCTTATTTTCAGGATAGGTCTTATTTTCAGGGAAACATGGTATTTCATACTATTTTTTTTCAGAAAAAAAAGTGTTCTTCTTAAAAAAATTACATTTATGTTCCACTCAGTACATGCTGATTATCAATATGTTCAAAATGTTTCATTGATATATAACTGAATTGGTCAGTTTGTCTGTATTAAATTAAAATTGACTCCTTCCTTGAGGCAAAAAATTGTGCATTTGGAGCATAGGAACAGAAGATAAGACTAAAAAAATATTAAATTTACAAATTGAGAGAAATAAAAGGAGATGAGATTAGTATAATGTAATTAGAAGAAAAATTGGGATTATTAATATCAAGTCAGGATGCCACATACCATTTGCAAGTAATCAAATCTATTAGATCTTGTTTGCGTTTACCATTCTTTTTTAATGGAGTCATGGTAAAATAAAATTAATTTCATGATATATTATTGTTACCTTTATTGTCAGAGTACAATATGTGTACAGTGAGATTGGCTGAGCCTCCCTGTCTATAATGAGATTGTGCACAACATGTGTACAATGAGATTGCGCACCCCCCCCCCAAATAACAAATAACTTATACCCCCTTTTCACAAATAACAGTGAAGACGGAAATCCCTGACCCAGTCCCAATCTTATTACATTATGTGACCTTGTTGCACAATGCACTGGCCCTGCAAGTCTACCGTACTATGTTGACATGAAGTTATTTTCCATTCAGGAGTCTTAACAGCCCACAGGTAGAAACTGTTCTTCAGCCTGTTGGTACAATTAGCTGTGCTTGTATATCTCCTACCCAATGATCGGAAACTGAAGAAGTGCTGACTGGGGAGTGAGTCATCCCTGAGAATTTTCCTCACTCTTCTAAGGCAGCGAGCCCTAGTGATGTCATCTAGTGGTATCAGGGAACAGCCCATGATGTTTTGTGCACCACTCTCTGTAATGTGTTTCTATGCATGGCTGTCAAGCCAGCATACCACACTGTAATGCAATATGTGATTTCTATTGTGGATTGGTAAAAGGAGGTCATCAGTCATTGTTCCACTTTATTCTTTCGCAAGACCCTAAGGAAATGGAGACTCTGTTGGGCCTTTCTGGCCACCTGGGTTGTGTTCTTCATTGAGGTAGACTCCCAGGAATTTAAAGGAGGAAGCTTTCTCCACACAGCCCCCCTCAATGTAAAGTGGAGCAGTTTCCTCTCTCTTCTTCTAGAACTCTTAACACCATCTCCATTGTCTTGCTGATGTTTAGGTGCAAGTTGTTTTCTAGGCACCATGAGGATAATTTTTGAACCGCCCCTCTGTATGCTGTATATAATGATCAATAGTGATGATTGCTATGTGTACAAATTATATATAACATAACACTCATCTTTTCTAACAAAGTATCAAATATGTCCAATCATGATCTTATTCACAAGAGGATGAAAGGCCTCATGGCAGCCCACTCCTGAGTATACTTTAGCAATAGGCTCCTGTCCTGAATAGATCTCAAGCCTCTCTTTTTCTTACTAGGAATAGGTTTATGAAACATCTATTTTTTGTCTCTTCCTTGCAGGTGGAATTCCATTTATCCTCACTGCAGAGTTATTTCCACAGTCACAAAAGCCAGCAGCATTTATGATTGCTGGAATAATCAACTGGCTCTGCAATTTCATAGTTGGACTCCTTTTCCCTTTCATTCAGGTATGGGCTCCGAATTAGAGAAGGGATCAGAACATTTTAAAAAGGGTGAAGTATGATTTGCAATGAAATCAACATGTAACCCTCTTGATCTATTTATAGTATCTTTTTTCAGTGTTTTAAAACTTCTGATTTAGTTATTTTATTTTAAAAAAGAATAGTTTTAAGTCATTACATGCAAAACATCATGGGTCGGGGACATAAAAATAAAAACATAGGGCAATTTAAATAAAAATTAACAGAAGAATTAATTGAAAAATACACAGGAAAAAAGGCTCTGAAAAGATATAAACCATATTGATCTGTTCCTATTTATGAGGCAACTTAATGTAAAGAAGTGCCAGTTTGCATAAAACACACAAAGACTGAACCTCTTTAAAACATCCAAAAATGAGAAACTACAAGCTGCCTTGGTAACTTATATAAATCTTACTTTAGGAAGTTTTTCTTTATATTTAAATAAAGCTTAGGTTACTACAACTTATACCCCCTTTTCACCCTAATTTTTGTGACCATGGAAAATAGTTCTGATCAACTTTCCTACATAGTTTTGTATGCAATTAAACAGGACAGTTTTAATATGACCAGAGCTAGTGGTTAAAAGAATATCAAAGAATATGTGGGGATAGTCCAAAATAACTCTGGCTGGATGATTTTCTATAGGTTTTATAGTTTGTAAGCTAGAGAGATCAAAATGGTGCTCAGTTTCAAAGCATATTATGAAATACTGGTAATAGAAAGCATGCATTTAGTCAAAGGAAGATAAGTAGGATCCTGATAATCCAGGTTTCATTTTGTTTTATGTTTTCAGAAAGGGTTGCAAACATACTGTTTCCTGGTTTTTGCTGCTATCTGTCTTGTTGGAGCCACTTTCCTTTTTTGTGCTTTACCCGAAACAAAAAAGAAAACACTTGCTGAAATCAACCAGGCATTTGCCAAGAAGAAAATGCGTCTGGAAATCCAGGAAATGGGTCGTTTTGATCCCAAGGAAAAATCCACTAAGTGAAGTACAAGCATCCAATTTTTGTCATTCAACTGGAAAATGAAAAAAACAAACAAATGTGAAAAAACAAACAAACTAAAATCAATTTTTCATGATTTTTTTTTGAATTTTAACAAAGCTATTTATTAATTTTCTTGTGGTTGGAGACTAGTTGTAACTAGAGTTGATAAACAGTCTAAAAATGAGGAACTAGATTATTTGAGCAACATCATTGCTTAATTTAACTATGCAAATGAAACTTCCTTGATTAATTGTAGGAGTGCAGTGACTTTTACCACTGGTTTGGGCTCATGGCAGCTATCTCTCTTAATGCATGATTCACATTCTCAAGCATATGTTTTGCAAATTCTTTTTTTTTTAATTTATTTAAAATTCAGATGTTTTATAATAAATATTGAATTTATGGAGGGCCTTAACCTTGAGTTTAATGCTAAAATAATTAGTCACATACAGATAATTTCTTATACTCAGGACAATTCTATCTATGAGGACATACTTAAATCTCAGATCTTCAGTATCTTTTTCTCTTTCAATAAAATCAGGGCTTTATGTTTTTGGGGTCCATTTTTATTTTTTGTCTTTGAGTGGCAGTTACTTTGTAAATAAAATTTGAATGTGTATTTGAACATTGTAGCTCAAGCAATATCATCTAGATCAGTGGTAGTCAACCAGGTCCCTACCGCCCACTAGTGGACATTCTAGCTTTCATGGTGGGCGATAGGGGTTTTGTCCCTGACTTTATAAATTACCATACCTGTGGAACTGGTGGGTGGTTAGGGAAAATTTTACTACTAACAGAGATACAAAAGTGGGCAGTAGTTATAAAAAGGTTGACTACCCCTGATTTAGAGCTTTCAGTATCTTTATTCCAAGTCAACCCAATGATGGAAACGTATCTTGCTTTGTGGTTCATCTTTATCAGATTACAGATATAGTTTTAATTACATAATGCTGAACGCAGGAATGGTGTGTTACAAACTATGAAAAGATGCAGGAATGGGTAAGCTGTTTTGGGGTGAGGCAATTTTAACTGCCAATTATTTGGTCAATAGACTATGGAGTTCAGCAATTAGTGAAACTTCATATTACATGTTATAAAAAGACAACCATCTTTGGCACATTTAAGAATCTTTGGCAGCAGTAAATGGATGCACATTTCCAAAACAATTAGGAGGACAACCAAAGGCAAAGAAATATAGATTCTTAGTCAAGAATCTTAGTCAAATGCTTAGTCAAATTTTGCTTACCTAAAGGCAGAATTAAAAGAATATATATATATGGCACAACTCCTCGTTATGAGAGTGATCAACCAGGAACAGTATACAAATTAAAGAAAGCACATAAATCCTAAAACAATCAGCAAGAAAATTGGAACAAATGTTTAGATACTATTTTGAAAAAAATCAGATTTCAGAAGCAGTAAAGCTGACCCATGCTTGTATATTCAAAATTGTGAAGGCAAAATATCTATATTATTAGCATTTGTGGATGATATTTGTTACATAACAAAAGAACAATCACAAATTTATTCATTTGCAAAACAGCTTGAAAAGAACTTTCAGTGAAAGAGTCTAGAAGAAATAAAGAACCATTTAGGAGTAGAAATAAAGAAAATACAAGAAGGGTGGTATGTTTTAAGTCAAAAGAATAAAATAGAACCATTGTTCTATTATATATAAATATAATATGGACAGTTGTAAAAGTGTGCATATTCCCATGATACCAGATTTTCAAACCCTCAAAAATGTTTATTTTTACACAAACTTTATCAGGCAGTCATAGTAAGTCTGTTGTACTTATCACAAGGCCAGATATTGGCAATTCAGTCAAGTCATTTTAAGCTGTTATACATCAAAGCCTACACAACAACACTGGTTAGGAATTAAAAGAATACTATGTAATTTAAAGGGAACCATGAATTTAGGATTGTATTTACAACCATCAAGTGAATTGAATTTGAAATGTTTTGCAGATAGTGATTGGGCTAATGATGTACAAGATAGAAAATAAGTCAGGATTTGTTATAATGTTTGCAAACACATTAGTGAATTGGAAATCTAGAAAACAAACTTCAGTTGTCATTTCTACAGCTGAAGCAGAATTCATAGTATTATCAGGATTGTGTTCAAAGATAACATGGTATATACAATTATTAAAGGATTTGTTTGGATAGTGAAATGAAGGGAACTATACCAATATTTGAACATAACACAACATGTATACAAATGGCAACAGGTGAGAGAATAAAACCAGAAGCTAGCATGTTGAAAAAAAGTATTGTAATGTCAGAGAAGCAGTGAAAAAAATTGTAACAGACCTAATTTATTATCTACAAGAAATTTAGGTGACCTCATGACAAATACATTAAGAATACAAAAACACAAGGATCTAGTAAAATGACCTGGTTTAAATGCTGTACATCTATAAATTGGAGGAGTATTAGTAGCTGGAACAGTAAAGTGTATAATAGGCCAAAACACACAGTTGTAATTGATTAGTTAGAGAGTGTTGACTCATGAATGTCACAATGTACACCATGATTGATTGTGAAGGGGGATTTTCCTCTTTTCCTGTCTTTTTCTGGTATTCTACATGTATACTGTTTAATTTACCTCATGATATTCCTGTATTCCTGACTATCTTGTATATAACAATAATAGGTTCTGGGTATACTTGTAAAAAAAGAAATAGACATCCTGCGATCTCCGGAATTTTAAATTACATTTATTGTATTAACTAAGCTTTCATCAGCCTCTGCTGACATCATCAGAGTATTAAGCTACCATTACAGAGATCTCTGCCTTTATATATCATTAATCAATTTAGCCTTTGCATGAGTGATATGCCCTTTCAACTGCCTCTCATCTGTAATTAGCTCTGTTGTTTATGGTCAGAGGAGGCTTATCCAGGGGTGGGATTCAAAATTTTTAACAACTGGTTCTGTGGGCATGGCTTAGGTGGTGGTCATGGCTTGGTGGTCATGTGACTGGGTGGACATGGCTTGATGGTCATGTTATTTGCTGAGTGTGGCCAACTCAATATCACTCACATTGAGGCACGCATCTCCTTGCCTGGCCTCTCATGACTGTGAGGATGCTGCAACAGTCGTTAAGTGTGAAAAATGGTCATGTCACTTTTTTTAGTGCCACTGTAACTTTGAATGGTCACTCCACACAAGCAAAATACCAGCAAAGGAGGGAAAAAAACCTTCAGAGACATTCCTGAGACAGGAAGTCTAGTCCTGCCCAGAATGTAATAAGGGTTAATGGAGAGGCAGTTTCTGTAAGCAACACCAGAATGTTTCCTTCCTGCCTTCCTTCCAGGATTAGGCCAGTAATTTATTCTAACAACCGATTCTCCAAATTGCTTAGAATATTAATAACCGGTTCTAGCGAATAGGTATGAACCTGAAGAATCCCACATGGGCTTATCTCTTATTATTGTTTCCTCCCTTGTCAAACCCAGCCTGGAATGCTTATCTCTAAGAGATGATGTTAAACTGCCAGCTATTGCAATTTGTTGCTTTGCTGTGACTTTGTGTTCGGCCAGGCTTATTCTTTATTATTCCTGTCTGTTATAACTAGAGGCAGCTCTGTCAGGCTCCTCTGTATTTGGACAGGCCTGGTTGTGCCCTCATAGGGTGAATCCACATGCCCAGGGATGGATTGAAGTATGAGGCAATGAAAATTTGCAAGTCTAGATTTTGGGCATGTTATGTTAACGACACATTTGTCATTGTTAAACAATGAGATAAGATCAGATTTATGAGCATCCTCAATTCCATATATCCAGATATCCAGTTTATGATGGAGGAAGAGACCAATAACACTGACCTTCCTGGATGTGCTAGTCAGCTGCAACCAGTGCTAGTCAGTACACAGGTGTGTACTGAAAAACCATGGGCATGGACCATATCCTACACACTGAGAGCAATCACCCCATTGCACATAAAGTCAGTTATGTATTCGTGCACCGTTTAATAGGATAGACACTCATTGTAGTACACTAACAGCCCAAGCCAAGGAGCGTGCATATCTTCATCAGATCCGCAAGCTCAATGGTTAATCTATGGACTTCATCTGAAGGTGTACTACACCCAGGGCCCGGCACCCCATTGAAGATACCAGTGGAACAGCTATGTGGAGTGTGCTCCCATATATATGGGGATTATCTGAAACTACTGTACCCATTCTCCTGGGGCATGGAGCCAAGGTGGTGCACAAACTGGACCAAACTCTAAGAATGAGAGTGATGCACCCAAAGGAAACACTACCCAAGGAGGAGACCTCTTTGGTGGTTTACCGCATAACTGTAGTGATTGTATAAGCAATTATGTAGGGGAAATGGCCAAGCGACTACAGACCAGAGTAATGAACGTGAACTGGCTGTCCAGTGCAAAGAACAGCACTCTCAGATCTGGGCATATCTGCAGGAGCATAATCACACATTCAGTTTTCAAGAGGCTGAGGTTGTTGCCCATGATATAACTAAAGGAGGACACCTTCGAAAAGAATCCTGGTTTTCCAATAGCAATTCTATCAATAAGCATATCGAACTACCACTGGCCTACCAAGCACTGAGACACCAGGAAACACCCTGCAGGAGGAGCAGAGACCACTTCCCATTGGGGAGCAGGGACTGATCCCCCCCGCATCTCTGGGCATGTGGATCAGGTGGGTTTCTGCCGGTTCTGTCCACCTCTATTGAACCGGTAGCTCTGAAGAGCAGCAGACATAGGGCCAGTTCTATGTCAGCTGATGTTTTTGCCCATCCTCCCACCTGGGCTCTAACCTGATCTTTATTTCCTGATTTTTCAACTTCATCTACCAAACGAGGCATAGCTGCAGTTAAAGAAGCAGGAAAAGAGGGCTGTTTCAAAGGCTGCTTCTCTGCATGCAGCATGCTGATGACAATTTACAGGTGCACAGCTCGCACTGTACAGGGAAACATATCATAAATCACTGAATTTCGTAAATCCTGAACTGGTAGTTAACCCTGTTGTATCCCACCCTTGATGTGGATTCATCCTATGCACAGCCAGGCCTGTCCAAATACAGAGGAGCCCGGCAGAGCTGCCTCAAGTTATAACAGACAGGAGTAATGAAGAATGAGCCATGCTTACCACAAGGTCACAAGCAAAGCAACAAATTGCAATAGCTGGCAGTTTAACATTACCTCCTAGAGATAAGCATTCCAGACTGGGTCTGACAAGGGAGGAAACAATAACGAGATAAGCCTCCTTTGACCAAAAACAACAGGGCTAATTACAGGTGGGAGGCTGTTGAAAGGGCATATCAGTGTGCAAGGGCTAAATTGATTAATGATATATAAAGGCAGAAATTTCTCTAATGATAGCTTAATACTCTGATGATGTCAGCAGAGGCTGATGAAAGCTTAGTAAGCACAATAAATGTAATTTTAAGTTCCGGAGATCAGAGGATGTCTGTTTCTTTGTGTGTGTGTGTGTGTGTGTGTGTGTGTGTGTGTGTGTGTGTGTATTAATATAAAAGATTATACTAAAATAGAATCTGCCATGTGCTATTGCAGTTCTAGGCAGTTTTACAATTTTTGTGAAAGTTTACAATTCTCATAAATTTGCAGTCCCAGTGGCCATGGTAAATAGCCTTGTGTAAGCAGAGGCTTGAATAAATGATCATTCAATTTTCTCAGGATCATTCAATAGATATAAAAAATCATATTCAATTCATTCAAAATAATTTAGTTCACAGAGACTGTAATAAATCCTTATAAATACGCAGAGAGAAAAATCCTTGCAAACAGATCTGCACTTAATTCATTTTGCAATTACATCTCTAATTATGCAGTTAATGGTAAAAAGAACAATGCAGTTAATATAGAAAAATTAAAATGAGTACAGTCTATATAGAGAAACGATAATTAATACTCAGTTGCTGAGATTTGTCTCCTCTCTCTTCAGCATAACAACCCATGCTGCTCGCCAGAACTCTTTGCATCTAACTAAATGTTTGTTTTTCAAAGTTTTCTCTTCAAGTCCAGTCTTTTCCTCTGTTTATTTTTTTTCCCTATGGGTGCAATTCTGTGCTTGTTCAGAGTTTTTCTGAGGCTTTTAAAGATATTATTTCCAGAAGTGGGATTTAGGTGGTTTGGACTGGTTCAGGTGAACTGATTATTAAGATTCTGTGCAGTTCAGAGAATTAGCAAATCCTACCACTGGCTCATCCCCTGCCCCATCCTATTTCATCTTGCCTGCCTTGGCCAGTGGTTAGAGTCATGCCTGTGCCCAGCTACTCTCTGGCTCCTTCACTTGCTCACCCAGACTATATGGCCCAGCTTATTTCTGCACCGCGCCTGCTTTGCTCACTGCAGCTGCCCATGAAGGTAAGGCGCTTGGCCAAAGGGCCTCCTTGAGATGGATATGGCAAGGCTTGGCTGCCTTTTGTGTCTTACTTACTCTTGCCATCCTTCTGCCTGCTCACCCTTTGTCTTGGGTTGGGAGACATGCCGGTCCCTGGCTCTGGCCTTCCCTGGGGCTTCCACTCACATGCTGGGCTGCCACTGTGAGAATGGTGCGAGCTCCATGGGCTGGAAGGTAAAGCTGATGACAGGGAAGGAAAATCCACTCTGGGCTTGCTGTACTCAGCTGAAGGACCACCTTGGGGGGGGAGACAGGGCGAGGTTCAGCTGCCTTTCAGGTCCAGCTTCGGCTTCCATGGGGCCTTCTGGATGGGAGAAAATGCCTCCCCCCGAGGGCTGCTCACTTGCTCATCCACTGGCTGCGCTGGCCTGGAAGCAGTTCCTTTGTTGCGGGCTGGATGCAGGACCAGAAGTCGAGCAGAGGTCGAGCAGTGGCAGCCTAGAGAAGGATCTGAAAGGTGGCGGAGCTTCCCCCACACCGAGAAGCCTGCAGCCACCACCTCCTTGCTGGTGAGAGAAGCCTTCAGCTGCCCATCTTTTTCAGTGTGAAAAGTGTTAGGAACGTTAAGTCACCTAAACTGGATAATGACTAGTTGTTTGGGTTGGAAATATATAAACCAGGCTAAACATTTTAATACTACATCTTTAAGAGCGTGCTAAATCTGTAATTGGTTCTTGAAATGGCCATAAGATGGAGCCAGAAAACCTGGGTTGTTTTTGTCTCAGGAAGTCTCAGTGAGTCTCTGTTTCCTTCTGTTGGAGAGAGTTGCCTTTCCTATTGACTGTTATTCTTGGATTTGATGTAAATCTGTTACTGAACTGTTTTTTGATACTGGATTTTGATATTGGAATTATCCCTGAACTGAACACTGACTGCTTTAACTGTGCTTGACTTGGACTGCTTGTTTGGACTGTGCTTAAACGTTTATTGAAAGTAAAAACCTACATTAACTGTACAGTGTATCTGTGTGCTGTGTGTGTATTATTCAAACACTTCTCTCACTACGTCTCCCGTATGCGCTTATTCTCCTAATGGGGAATTACCTCAACAAAAATCCTCCAGCTGCCAGTCTTTTTCAGCCAGAGAACCCTCCAGCTGCCACTGTTCCGGCTGACAAAGAGGTGGCTTCTGCAGGCCCTTCACACCAGCAAAGAGGTGGCAGCTAGAGGCCCTCTGTGCCAGTAAAGAGGTGGCAGCTTGAGGCCCCTTGCACTGGCAAAGAGCGGTGACTGCAGATTTCTCACATTGAAAATGAGCAGCGGCTGCAGGCTTCTTGTGTCAAAAAAGCATCTGGAGGCTTCCTACGCTGGCAAAGAGCGGTGGTTGCTGACTTATCATGCCAAAAAAGTGCAGCGACTTCAGGCTTCTTGCATCGAAAAAGACCAGTGGCTGGAGACTTCTCACAATGTAAAGACGTGGCAACTGCAGGCCAGTCTTGGGACATGGTCATGTAACCAGCTGCACCAACAAAGGTTTGAAGTAGCCACCTACCATTTCCTGCTGCAAAATCATTTTTAAAAACCCTGACTGTTGGGCAGCAAGACCCAGCAAGAGATGGGGCAAAGGAGAATCAACATTGCTGTTGCTGCACAAAGGTAAGTCTAAAGCTCTGGCTACCACCATTTAGGCCCACCTGCACTGCCCCACCTTGCCATGAATGACATTGAATTGGCCACACCCACTCAGTCACATAACTCTCCCCTCCCAGCCACACCCACCCAGTCTTTAGAATGAACTGGTTGTTAAATTGGTTGGATCCCACCATTGATTATTTCTGATATACGGTAAAGATTATCTTATTAAAAGCTGTGTCTCTCTCTCCCTGCACGTCTTCTAGATTCAATATTAGTGTTGGTAAAGTCCAATTCTTCAAACAATTTGTGAGGAGTGATACTTAAAACAACTTTTGGGAATAGCTTTTTGAAGTCAATACATTCTACTGGGCAGAAAGTAAGAGATACTGCCTCTAATGGAGGGAATAACTTGTGCTCAGATAGTGGAAGATCCATCACAGGTTTGTTAGTTTTACAGCTCCTGTTGGGAACTTGGCATAGACAACTTCTCCGATGCAGAGAACAGTGAATGTTCTGACATCTTTTTCACTGGTCCCAGTAATTCCATGCTACTTGATTAATACAAAGATACCACTTAATCCCTTATTGATGTCTGCAATCATCATGTTTGGCTAAATAAGTCCCATCGGAAATCACACACGTGGAAAACTATGGCAGCCTGAAATCTCCATTTGGATGGATCAAATGGAGCAGTCCTGCTTTTGTAAGAGAACCCTGCTATATCAGATTTACCTCAAACTGTGAGATGGGTGGTAAATAAATTTAACAAGAATAATGAAAGATCCAGAAAAGGGGGCATCATCAGGCAACCATGTGCCATGCTAGAAATCTTGTTCTGGGTTTCTTTTCCTCTTCCCTCTTCTATTTTCCTTTTTTGACATGCTTATTAGATTTTGAGCCAAAGGGCAAATCCTCCATTCTCTTTGAACATCTGCACTATGTTCTGGAAAATCAAGACTGCATATCCATAAATCTTGTAATAAATAGCCCTTGGTTGGTATGATGGATGCTTGTGGCTGAATGCTCTCCTTCCCAGCCTCTTGCTGATAGCTTCCCAGCACTTCTCCTTGTAGCAGAGCTACTTGGCTTTTGAAATTCAGCACCATTTCTCTGGCTGCCAAGCCTGGGAAGCTGATCCAAGAGTGCTGGATTTCAAAAACCAAGGAGCTCAGTGCTACACAGTGGATTTGCAGTATTAAAAAAGAAGACAGAGAATGGTGATTTAATGACTACTGGATTTCTATATGCTCTACCAATTATCTGAGGCCTGGGGTCCCTATTTGTACCACCCAGAGGGCCAATGTACATACCTTGCTAGTTGCTTGGCAATTTATCTGCTCCACCTGTATTTATATATTCTTCAAAATATGTTTAAACTTTTTTAAAAATGGGAAGCTGACTTGTCACAAAGCAAAACATCATCCTCCAGAAAAATCATTTATTTCTTTATTTATATTCCATCATTATTTTTATAATTATTTCAAAGCCGCAAACATTCCAAATATCCGTCCTCCTCCTATTTTCCCCACCACAGTCCTGTGAGGTAGGCTGGGCTGAGAGAGGGAATGACTGGCCCAAAAACAGCCAGTCAGTTGTTAACTCGCTGAGCCATTTCTGAACTTTCCTGCAATGTGAAAAAAAGAGCTGTCTGCAGCCCATGTTTTGTTTAGAAGTGCATCCATCTGTCTTAAAAAAGCATTAAAATTATAAGCATAGGATTGTGCATTGCTATGGTGGACAGGGATGCATTTGTCTTCAATTCTTTAAACAAAATATGGCATTTCTGAGGAAGAAAGGCAGCTGCATAATCCCAGGAAGCTGCAAAATCCCAAGGGAAAAAATGCAGCTGCCTTAAAGAATTGCAAACGGATGCAGCATTCCTTTCTCTGTGCTGTCCAAAATATACTGCAGTTTTTGCATTTGAATCCAAAATGCAGTGGTACATTATAAGAGGGCAAATAAGAATACACAATCAAGAAATGTTATTTGAAATAGGTGCTTTGTAAACTTATCTGTGGTGAGTTTTCTAAGTCACTGTTTTGCAAAAGCATTCACAATAATATCCATCAGAATCCAAATATAGCGTTCCAACTTTAGGTGACATTAATGGCTGCTTATTTTGTTTCTACTACTAATAAAGAAATGAGTGAGAAATCATCATTTTTAAGTAGAATCATCATTCTACTTATTCCTGAAGTAGAAAGAAACAATTATCTGAAAGGCTTCAAATTTAATTGAATATATAATTGCAATCAAGCCAAAGATGCAATTCCAGTAAATTAGAATTTGCCCACAGAAATTTCCAGATTAACCCATAACATATCCACAGAAGATCATAGAGCTAAGAATCTGTAGCAGTTCCGGATCCAAAGGACAGGTAGGCATTAGATAATCAACCAGACACTGTAGTAGTGGACAAATTAATAGACAAAGACCAGAAGAGCTCAGGAGGCCAGGCAAACGGGGTGAGGCGAGGTGCCATTTGACGTATGTGATGTCGAGTGGTCCATGCCCACCCAGTCACATGACCACTCAGCCATGCTCAGCCAGCCACACTCATTCAGCCAGTCATTAGGGAAGAGAACCTGTTGTTAAAAATTTTGCAGCCCACCACTGGACCTGGCAATGGCTAAGCACAAAAAAAGTGAAGAGACAGATGTGCTAATTCTGCCTGCACAAGACCAAGCCTTAAAAACAATTGAGAAGGCAGCAATGGATAGCAAATGCCATCTCTACAAAGAAGCTGAAGAGTAGAAGAATGAAGTCGATTACTTGATTAGCTGATGCAAAAAGATCTCCCAAACTGACTACAAGCAATGGCATGACAAAGTGGCAACACATCCAATTATTAGACAGATTTCTTCATCTGAAATATTGTTTCATATATCTTTTGTTACATATGGATCAGAAAGTTTATAATTATTTACAGATCCATTATGTAAAAGGAGGAAAATTTATGTTTTTTAATTATTTTTTTTCAACACCCAGTTAGGGTGGATTTTTAAAAATTGTTTATTGTTTTTAGTTGTATGTTTAATGTTAGATTTATCTGATGTTTGGGGTTCCTCCCCTCTTTTTGTACACATTTTTTTTGTTTCCGTTGGATGTTTTTCTGTTTCTTTTTTTTGTATTTTATTCTTGTTGATAAAACATAATAAATATAGTATTAGATAACAGGTTTAATGATTATAAAGTACACAACTATAAACTTTGTGCTTTTGCTGATGATTTGGTATTAATTGTGCAAGACTGGCTAGAGAATATTGAATATGTTATGAAGAAGATTAAACTACTTGGAGAAATGGCAGGCTTAAAAATAAAGCTAAAAATGACATTATTGACTAAGAATTTAAATGTGGTGTATCAGAAGAAATTGGAACTTAAAACTGGTTTTTAATAGATTTTACAGATTAAGAGTTGGAAGGGACCTTGTAGGTCATCTAGTCCAACCTCCTGGCCAAACAGGAGACTGTACACCAGTGGTAGTGAACCTATGGCAGGTGTGCCTGAGGGGGCACTCAGAGTCCTCTCTGTGGGCATGCGCACCATTGCCGCGCCAAGTGCCGACAACAGCACCAGAGTGGCAGCAGTGCAATGAGCCAGCCGGCCAAGAAAAAGCCTTCTCCAGCGTGAGAGAGCTTCAGCTCTGAAAGTTGCAGGCAGTCACGCCACCCACTGTCTCCAGCTTGGCTTCCTCTTCTTCAGCTCCAATTCTTTGGGTCCATTGCCAGGCAAAGTAGCCTTGAGCAACCCATCGGGCACATTGTGGGGACAGCATCAGGGTCAGGCCTCATCAGCTGTCTCTCTAAGTAGTGCACCATTGGCTCTGGCAGCCTCATCCATTTCAAGCCCCACATCCATCATGACAGTACCGGGCTGGAGCCCCTGGAATCCAGCAGGGCTTCCTGTATGCAGTGCTCCATCTACAGTGCTCCTTTTTAATGAAAGAGTTGAAGGCAAACACTGGAGACTGCCGGTCGGAAGTGGAAGGAACGCCACCTCTTCTCCCCTAAAGGCTAGGTCACATTGGCCGACGGATGCAAAACATATGTAAAAAGGACACAGCGGATGAGCAAATTTTCCATCCATTGTTATCCGCTCTCAAAAGTGCCTCAAATTTGCATAAATAGAGCGGACAACAATGGAAAGGAATGGACAGGGAGAGGATGTAGCCAGGATGTTAAGCAGATGCTCAACGGAAGCCTAGCGGATGGAAGCGGATGACATATCTGCAGGGCTTCCGTGGGAGAACAGCGAAGCGGACGCGCAGCGGAAGGAGCGGATGCAGAGCAGATGCCGAGTGGATGGAGCAGATGCATCACGGACGCCTAACGGATGCCTAGCGGATGCAAAGCGTTCACTGCGCATGCAGTGAGGATGCATTGCGTCAGCCCCGCGGATATAAAAGGAGGCAGCTCGCAAGCAGGTCACCATTCAGAGGAAAGACCTGTTGCCAGACACATCTTCAGCCAACAACCACGGGGAAGAAAAGGAAGCCTGTGCCTACTCCTGCCAGCCCTGGCAAAAAGGACAGGACCACCATCCCACCCCCTGGCACTGACTCTGCTTCTGCTGGTGCTTCTGCTGCTGACTCTGCTGGTGCTTACTCTGCTGGTGCTGGTGCTTCTGCTGGTGCTGAATCTACTGGTGCTGGTCCTGGTCCTGCTGGTGCTGCTGCTGCTCGTGCTATTGCTGGTCCTGCTGGTCCTGGTGCTGCTGGTGGTGGTGTGGTGGACCAGCCCCTAGAACCTCAAAGCCCTACTGATGAGGGCCCAGAAGGCTCTGCCAGAGGGAGGAAGAGGCATTCGCGAGAAAAGGGTGAGAGGAGATAGTACTCCATTGCAGAGGAACATGAGGATGAGGTGCTCGAATGGCTGAGGGAGAATGAGTACCTCTGGCGGAAGGGACACAGGCTCTATCGAGACATCAAGCAGAAGCAGGCGGCTTGGAGAGAGAAGGCGGAGAGCCTGGGCTACACTTCAGATGTCCTCCTCAGATGGTGGAAGCACATGCACACCTGGTACGGGAAGCTGCACCTGAAGAAGTCTGGCCAGACTGCGGTCAAGCTCACCGACCGGGAGACCTACGTGATGGCCAAGTGCAGCTTCTTGGAGGGTGAGATCCACCACCGAGGAGCAGCCTCTCTGTCTACCCTCACTCTCAGGCAGCCCACAGAGAGCCAATCCTCTTCTGGGCAAGAGTCAGCTCCTGTGTCCAGGCAGGTATCTGTGGAGCACCCCGACGGAGACACCCCTGACAGCTGCACTCCCCGTGGCGGAGTACATGGAGGACCCCCTGACGCAATTGGAGCAAGAAGAAGCTGCTGCCATCAGAGACCACCCCACCCCCACCCCCACCCCTCCACAGAAAGCAGGCAGAGAGCCAGACAGGAGGGACAGAGCCACACTGTCCTCTTGGAGATCAGGGACACGATCAAGAGTAGCGTAGATCTCCTCTCTCAGCTGGTACAGTCCGACATACCATCCTCTAACAGAAAGCCCTTCCTCACCTACGTCAACCAGACCCTCATGGAAATGCCCGAATCCCAGTACCAGGGGATCAAGGAGAGGATCACAGGTCTTCTGCACCACCCTCCAGGCCTAGCTGAACCTGCTCTGACCCAGCCCAGGTCTGCTCCTCCACCCCAGGTGATGTCACAGCCCTTCCAAGGCTTTCCACAGGCCCTCACCTACCAAGGCTATGGCTACCAGGAGTTCCAGCAGCACAGGCAGCCCTTCCCAGTCCAGGCACAGGTTCCTCGCCTGCCACAGGTGCCACCGATGCCACAGGTGCCACCGATGCCACAGGTGCCACCGATGCCACAGGTGCCGATGCCTCACCTCGCTCACCTGCAGACCAGACAGCCCCACTACACTCCTCCTTCCTCCACCCCACAGCCAAGCCTGGCTTCAGAACATCTGTCATCGGTTTTGGGACTGACACCCCATGACATGCAGGAAGGGGCTCTCAATATCACGGGACTGAGCCAGATCTTTGAGAGCTTCCTCAACACACCATCCCCTGTTGTCCTCTCGGGGCCAGGCACCCCAATGGCACCTCAGACCAGCACTCCAGCCACTGCCACCTTCACAGCACCTGGACCCTTCACCCCTGAGACTATGGGTATGCCTCAGAGTGACTGAGAACAGTGCCAGAGACCGGGTTGCTACATGTTGACTTTATCTTTGCTTGGGACACTTTACTTGGGTCATTTTGCTTTAACAGTTTGTTATTAATAAAGTTTATCTTTGCTTCACACACTTGGTTCAGTTCTTTCAGTAAATAAAGTCTTGGTGGAAACTTTTAGAAATGGTTTAAGCCTTTGTATGCTTGTGGGATGGGTAAGGATAGCAGTGGCATGGGCAGGGATACCTGTGGGATGGGTAAGGATAGCAGTGGGGTGGGCAGGGATACCTGTGGAATGGGTAATAGCTGTGGGATGGGTAAGGATAGCAGTGGGATAGATAAACCTCCAGTGCAAGCATAGTGGGACTGTATGGTCCACCCTCCCAGGTGCCACACCTATGGCCCTTTATTATCAATAACAATTTAATCATTCATCAACACATTTCAACATAAACACAACTCTTTATTAAATGCCCTATTCATTGTAGGGCCACTCAACATACATGGCACAATCTCATCAGTGTGATGAGACAGGCTGAAGGAGGCATCCATTAAGCATCTACCATCCTGTCTTGCCACTCCACTGCTCCAGTTGGGGAGTTGCACCAGTGTTTCAGGAGGTTGCGCTGCTTCTTCCCTTCCCATGAAGCTCTGTTGGGGCCTTGCACATCCACAGTGTCTATCAGGTTTCGCCCTTGCCTCCATTCACAAGGCTCCATGTCCCCATTGCCTTGTTGGCGGTCCACGAGCCTGTTCTGCAACACTGGGTAGTGGGTGCGCATGAGATTGTGCAGGATGCAGCAAGCTTCCACGATACTCCTCACGGTCTCTGGGCGATGCTGAATGGTGGTGAGAAGTACCTAGAACCTGTTGGCCAGGATGCCAAAGGCGTTCTCCACCACCCGCCTTGCCCTGGACAGCCTGTAGTTGAAGATCCTCTCTTCACGGGTGAGGTATCTGGAAGTGTAGGGCTTCATGAGGTAGGTTCTGAGGGAGAAGGAGTCATCCCCCATGATGAAGTTGGGTTCCAGTCCCTCCTTGAGGTCACTGGCATTGTATATCTGGGCATCTGAAACTGACCTGTTGCCTGAAGCATCGATGTACATGAACTTGTAGTCAGCATCAACCATGGCAAAGAGGATGATACTGAAGAAGCCCTTGTAGTTGTGATAAGAGGACCCTTAGTTGGCTGGAGCTTTGCAGGCCACGTGCTTCCCATCCATGGTTCCAATGGTGTGGGGAAAGTTCCACCTCTGATACCACTGCTCTGCAACTTTCTTCCAGCCTTCTTCAGTGGAGGGGCACTGGAGGAGCTCCTCCTTGTATTCTTCGATGATGGCCTGCACCACTTCTCTGACCACAATGCTGATGGTGTTGTGTGGCACCCTCCAGGCATACTGCATGTTCCTGTACGTGGTCCCGGAGGCCAGGTGGTGCAGAGTCAGTGCCACCTTGAGCCCAGGGTCCAGGCTGGGCCGGAAGTTGGTGTTTGCCTTGGTCAACCTGGGTCTCAGCCGCTCCACAACTTCGTCAAACATGGCTGGTGGCATCCTCATGAAGTGCTGAAATGCATGAGGGTCTTCGTTCCTCAGCTCCACCATCAGCTTGTCATACAGTCCGTACTCTGCTCTTCTCACGATCCATCTTCGGACCCACACACTTCTTGGACGCCTCCTTTTCCTTGCGTAGAACAGGTGAAAGAGCCTGTAGAGGGCTTCGCACTGTTGTAGAATGATGGCGGCTACCAAAAGGAGTGTGCGATGATCCATGGTGGAGATGACTGGATGCTGTGGAAGAGCAAGAGCAAGATCAAGGCTGAAGAGGTCTGCACCGCAGGGCTGCTGGTCTGAAAGTGAGATCCAGGTGGTTTCCTCCCCCTTTTTATAGGAAATATAGGTTTTCTGCTAGGTGTCCTTCCGCATCCTCTAGACATCCTCCAGACATCCTAAATATCCGAGATACGTCCCCTATACGAATGTTTTTTCCATTTTAATGCTTTATATGCGAGCTGCATCAACTTTCCTCCTTTCTACATCCATGCTACTAACGCTGTGTGTCTGTTCCGCGTCCGTTTCGCTTCCTCCCTGTGTCCGTTTTCCGCTGGAGCGAATGTGAGTTGCGTGGATGCACAGCGGATGCCTAGCGGATATAGCGGATGCGTAACGGATGACACGAACATATAACGGATGTTCCCCGTATGCTTAGCGGATGTAGAATGGACGTGTTGGATACTTCATCCGCTCAAAAATTTTGTGCAGCTCAAAACTTTTTGAGTGGATGAAATCTCAGTAGACGGATGCTGGACAGATAGAGAGCATGAATCACGGATGCAGTGAGTACAGAACGGATGCATCACGTTAACCAACGGATGGCAAGCATTTTTCTCCATTTTACATCCTCTTTCCATCTGTTGGTGCAGTGTGACATGGGCTTAATCTATTGTTTTTCTTTAACCCCTTTGGGTAGGGGGAGTGGGAAAGCAATTCCTTGATACAGTTGGAACTGGGAAGCAGAGGTGACATGCTCATGAGAGGTGCAGGGGAGGGTGGGCAGCAGAAGGTGTCCAAATGGAAATGCGGTGGCCCCTCTGCCCAGCAGCCCAATGGGAGTACTTCGTCCCCTGTCTGGGGTAAGGTGGATGGTTCACATACGATGTGAGTGCAACGTGGCCATGTTGGCAAATTGTGACAAATAAGTGGGTTTGGGCACTCGGTTTCTAAAAGTTCACAATCAGTGCCATACACCATTTCCCACAGACGGCAGTGCAGCCTCTTTCTGAAAGCTTCCAGTGATGAAGTTCTCACAACTTCTGAAGGCAAGCTGTTCCATTGGTTGATTGTTTTCATTGTCAGAAAATTTCTCCCTATTTCCAAGTTGAATCTTTCCTTGTTCAGTTTCCATCCACTATTCCTTATATGGCCCTCAGGTGCTTTGGAAAATAGCTTGACCCCCTCCTCTCTGTGGCAGCCCCTCAAATATTGGAACATTAATACAGGAGTCTCCCATGGTCCTTCTCTTCACTAAACTTTTTACTATCATCTATAAAAGGTCCCTACATCGAAAAAACATCCAAGCTACCAAGGAGCTTGCTCTTCCTGAGACAATCGTCTATGGACTGTCCTTAAATATCACATTTCAATTCTTACTATGTTACAGAGTCCCTGATTATTACATCGAACATGTAAACAAGTTAAATTCACAACTAACATGGGTAACATCCTGCTCACACACTTTTATCTTTCTTGGTAACTTCAATCTACCTCAAATTCACTGGACCCTAAACGAATGTAAAACTGAACCCATACATGCAACCTTCTACAATGCTGTAACAAACCTGGAATGGAACAACCAGTAACCAACACTAGATTTAATATAGACTGAATGGAATATGTGCCAACTTCTTTAAAAAGCTATCCACTGCCATAGCAGAACCTCTTAAGCATAATCTTTGAAAAATCTTTCAGGACCAGCTCCTTGCCAGAATTATGGTCACAAGCTACGGTCATCCCCATCTTCAAAAAGGGAGACCCCAGCCTAGTTGATAATTACAGAGCAATCTCTTTATGTTGCATCACCTGTAACATCATGGAATCAATTATTAACCAATCCATTATCCTCCACTTAGAGACAAAGAACCTACTGTCCAAAATAAATTTGGTTTCAGCAAAAAAATATCCTGTAATCTGCAACTCCTACACTGCAAAAACATATGGACTACACAACTTGACCAGGGCAAAGCAATTTACGCTATTTACATAGACTTCTGTAAATTCTTTGATTTACAGAAAAATCTCCAGACACCTGCATAACTGGATAGATATATTCCTGTCAGACAGACAACAAATGGTCAAAATAGGGAGCATCTTATCAAATCCTGTACCTGTCAATAGTGGTAGCCCCCAAGGCAGTGTTCTAGGACCAACTCTCTTTATACTCTACATAAATGACCTCTGTGATCATATTAAGAGCAACTGTGTTCTTTTCACTGATGATGTAAAGCTATTCAACACCACTAATACTGCTACCCTTCAAAATGATCTCGACTATGTGTCAGAATGGTCAAACAAATGGCAACTTCAAATCTCAACAAATAAATGCTCTGTCTTTCATATTGGCAAAAATATGTCTCATATTCAGGAGACAGTGTCTCCTGAACAACTTTTATAACTGTAAACATTGTGAGTCAATGATAATCTATTTCCTCCAGGCAGAAATGTATACGTGCCAGTACAAAGTCATTTGTTATTACCATAATCTGAATTTCAGATTATACTGAATAATAAAATCTCATTAAAAAGTTGTCAGGAATCAGCTCCATTACATTTGTTGTTTCCATATTGCGATTGCTTGGGTTAGATTGGAGAAACGTTATTATCAATTCACCATGGGGAATGCCCCCACATTTCCACACAATAACATGTGAGGCTGATCACCAATTATAGGGAGAATTTCAGTAGAGTTATATAACTAAAGATAGTGTAATATACATTGCTTAGGTTTATAGTATTGCAGAACACATGCTATGACTTTATGAAATAGATGAAAGTAGCACCAATCTTTGGTTTATTTGTTCATTCCAAGTCCTTTTATATATCAGCAGGATGCAGAGAATAAAATCAAAAAAAGGTGAACATTTTTACAGAACTATAGATACATTAAGGACTTTGAGGTGAGTGGCCAGGAGCTCAGGCCAGGCAAGGCCAAGGAGTGGCTGGGGAGGGAGGGGCAAGGCATGGTCATACATGGTGAGGAGAGGCGGGGTGAGGCAAGGTGCTCCTCAATTTGAGTGATGTTGAATTAGCCATGACTACCAGTCACATGACCACCCAGCCACACCTACCCAATGGTCATTAGGGCAGAAAACTGGTTAAATTATTTGAATCCCACCACTGCCTTCATATAAGTAATGTGGGCAATGGTCTAAGAATTTAAAGTTCTATTGATGCCACCATCCTTTAAGCCAGTGGTTTATTTCCAAAATTCTGTTCCTCTTTGGAAGTAAGATGCAAACACTACATGTTCTCCTAACTCTTTCGCTTTCATGCCAAGTTACTCACAGCATCTTGATAGGGTTTTGGGTTCATTGTTGTATTGTTCACCCCCACATGAGAGAGAAGGATTGATTACATTAGTAAGGCTCTCAGTCATGTATTTGATTTTTTTTTCTTGGAAAGAATATACCATGTTTCTCCAAAAATAAGACCCGGTCTTATTTTCTTTTGGGCCCAAAATAAGCACCAAGTCTTATTTTTGTGGGATGTCTTACCTGCTTACCTTAGGACTGCTGCAGTGAGGCCTCCCATACCCTGACACCTATTGCACCATTTGCTGACTTCTTGCGCAGCTTCCCATGTCCACTTGTGGCCAGATGCCATGTGGCGCACCACAACTGTGCTGCTGCTTGTAGCACAAGGCTACATGGCTTGTCAGGTTGGTGCCATAGCACGTAGGCCACATGGCATGTTGTGCCATTGAACATATGTGAGAAGCAGCACCGGAGTGACATCGCACACTTACAACTTCCTGTATTTGGTGTTATTTCTCTCCTTTTTCAAGCAGAGGCTTAAGTTTTATAATTCTGAATTTCCTCACCTTTGCGGATGAATGAAATCAATGACACTGCTGAATATTTATTAGTAATTATTACTGTAATTATTACTGGTAATATTAATATAGGCACACAGTATTTTGATGGGGATACTGCTTTTGCATTTCATTTTTCATTATATGTTAAACATTCCTTAGAACTCATGAAAACTGTAAGTTTGCAATGTTGTCTTTGATATAGTCTACAGTCTCAAACATCTGCTTTGAGGTCAGCGTTGCAGAGACATTCCTCTTTTTTTTTGGATCAGAAGGAAACAAATAATTTAAAGAGAGCAGAGATGCTCTCTTGGCACCTGGCAGTAGTAGCTTACAAGAACATGCTCTTTTCCTTGACTTCTGCAT
Source organism: Laticauda colubrina (assembly GCA_015471245.1). Classification (NCBI taxonomy): domain Eukaryota; kingdom Metazoa; phylum Chordata; class Lepidosauria; order Squamata; family Elapidae; genus Laticauda; species Laticauda colubrina. The sequence continues at coordinate 43,693,233 of BLBF01000039.1, read as the reverse complement.
CATTTTGGAAGTACCAAAGTGGGGGAGGGGTATAACATCCATGCCCATTTAAGTGCCAAATCATCTCTTTTTCTCAAGATTTGCAACCCTGCAGTTGTGTTTTGGCCAAATGCTTTTACAGATGTATTAATGTTTGCCTAAGTTTCCTCACAATGGAGTGAAGAGGTGGCAAAAGAATTCATTGAAATGATCTTGGATCTTCCCAGCCTTTCATCCTTCCTTCTTGATGAAATTATACAATTTACATTTTGCAGCTAACCTCAAAGAGGGAGGCTGCTGAATGCATCCGGTAGAAAATGGAAAAGGGCATTGCAAGATTCACCACAATGATCCAAGGTTCAAATCCAAAAACCATTTCTTCCAGGCCATTGTCATATTCAGGGCGGCAACCAAAAGCTTGTGGAATCCAAAGCTATAAAAAAAGAATATTTTTTTTAAAATCTAGATGATATTTTCCATGAGATTATGCTGGGAACAATATTTTTCAGCTTGATTCATATAATTTAATTAAAAATTCACTTGCAGAATTTTAAATTTTATTTTGCATTGTGTATTTGTTCACATGATCAAATCTTTATCCAGGTTTCAAAATCTTTTTCTTAGATTTAAAATTATACACTGAAAAATAATAGAACTTAATATTAATTGGACAAAATAAAATTTAAAAAAACTATGAGAACCAAGGGAATAACCCATTGTAGGACATAACTGACCTTGTCAGGTACAGCACCTGGTTTGATTGCAACTGTACTATGGTACATTATTTTTTTCCTGGACCAATCACTTTCTCCTAAGAAATTCTAACATATTTCATTATTAAATGCATTTACTCACTATGCCACTTTTAATACTATATTGTCAGAGTATATTCATGAATTGGAATAGAGCATGGTAACAAGGTCAGCCATTGAATCGGTATAGCAACTGAGTCAGCCAATGAAGACTGTTTTGAAAACTGAAACTAGAAGTAGCCTAGGTGTGGCTCTATATTAAGCTCTGCAACTCTGCAACTATGTTAAGCTCTGAGTCTGTCTATTGAAATGAAACTGCTTCTCTCTTCTGCTTGCCTGCTGAACTAAAGTGAAACTGATGTGTGCTTCTGTTTGAGTTTGCTCCATGTTGGAGAAATCTACAGCTGGTATTGTAAAATTTACTTCATGTATTTATAAAGAAGTTAAATGAAGCCTCAGCCATCTGTGTTTACTTTTCTGGCCCTGAATTTTCACTGCAATACTCTGAACAGGTTATGTGCCCAGAAGCCCAGAAAAAGACTGAATTGTAATTAAAGTTGAGAGACCGCCTGTTTTAAAAAGTAAGAAACAAGGCTTTGCAGGATGGTTGAAAAAAATAAAAAGAGCACTCTACCCCATTTGGATCAGAAGGACTATATTATTTGGGCTGCAAAGATGGAATGTTTCCTGAAGGCTAAAGAATTTTGGAATATTGTTAAAAATGCACCCCAGGCACTATTGAATGCTGCAGATCAGAAGCTTCATGATAGAGCATTTGCTTATATCATCTTAAGTTTAGAAGATGATCAGTTTATCATTGTAGCTGATTTAAAGGAAGTCTGGGATAAATTGAGGACTGTTCATGTGAGTATATCTGCATGCAACATTGTACAATTATCAAAAAGTTATATAGAGCTTGTTTGCAGCCAGGAGATTCAGTGGAACAGCATTTTGTTCATATGCAAATTTAGTTTGTGGAATTAGAACAATGTGGGATGAGAATACCTGAATCTCATAAAGTACCGCTAGTTTTGAGCAACCTAGATGAAACTTGGGACATTGTTTCTGCTGTGTTTGAATGCAAACCAGAGCAGGAGCTGCATTTAGAAGCCCTTAAAGCTTGTTTAATTAGCTACAAGGAGAAATTCCTGAGGAGGGGGCCCAAGGAGCAGAATGAAAAAGACTGGCTGTCTCCAGAGAAGAGAAGAGCAGCAGGGGATATCAGATTACAGCTAAGCAGAAAGCCCAACAACAGAGACAATGCTTTCTTTGAGGACAAACTACTCATTTAAAGAAAGACTGCTGCAAGAAAGACAAGTTGTTGGACAAATTGCAATAACAAGTCAATTCTTGCAGGAGAGATCAATGGCTAATAAACAGTGGGGCTAGCAAAACGATTATTAATAATGCTAAATTGTTTTACAGGATGGATGCAGCTGCAGGAGACACAGTAGCCTTGGCAAATGGCAAGAAGGCTAAAGTCATTGGAAGAGGCAGTGTGCAAATTCCATATTTGGAAACAAGGTTTAATAATGTTTAATGTGTGCCAGAAATGGAGTATAATTTGCTGAGTGTCTCTAGTTTAGACAAGTAAGGATTTGAGAATGGACATTTGTAAATGGACAATTTTTTATGAAGAAAAATGGGATTGTCTGTGCAAGGAGCATAAATCATTATAACATTTATATGTTACAGGGACAAAAAGTTCAATGTGCAGAAACATTTGGCAATGTTGGAAGACATGATTCATGTGTTCATCTTTTGCACAGAAAGCTTGGTCATGCCAGCTTCCAGATTGTTCAAAAGATTGACCAGTATGCAGAAGGATTGCATGTAAAAGGATGTAAGACATATTTGGATTGTGCAGTGTGCAAAACATCAAAGTCCAAGGCATTCCCAGTAAGCAAGAGTAGCACAAGGCAGACAACAAGAGCTCTATAGCTGGTACATGCAGATTTGGTGAGTCCAATGCAAGACAGTTTGGGAGGTGTTAAGTATGCACTGGTCATTGGAGATGACTATAGTAGATTTGGGTTCTACTATTTACTAAAGAGTAAAACAGAGGTGTAACAGAAATTTAAGCAATGGGTAAGCTTTGTAGAAAGAAGGTATAAACAACAGGTATGTCAGATGCAAACTGACAGAGGTTCAGAATTCATGTCCACAAGTTTTCAACAGTGGTTGACACAGTTAGGAATAAAACACAGATGCAGAAATCCTTTCACAACAGATAAGAGATGGAATGGAGTCTTGCAAACCATGAAGGATTCACTGCTAGAGGATTCTGATCTAAGCAGGTCATATTGGGGTGAAGCCATATTGACGGCTAACTATTTAGTTAATAGGTTGTGGACTTCCTCCATTAATGATACTCCATATGCAGTGCTATATGGGAGAAAACCATCTCCAGCACATTTAAGGGTGTTTGGAAGCAATGTGTGGATGCATATTCCAAAAGCAATTAGAAGAAAGGGGCAACCAAAGGCCAGAAAGCTCAGGTTTGTGAGCTATGAGCCAGGCTCAAAAAGTTATCACCTTAGGGATGGGAGCAAATGAATAGTGTTTTCCAGGTCTGCAAGCTTTGCAGAATTGATGCAATTTGTGGAATGAGTCAGTGATGGTGATTCACTTAGTGACAACAACTCACTTAGTGATGATAACTCACTTAGTGATGGTGTCAGCATTCAGGGAGAAGCTAAACAAGATATGAAGCAAGAGAGGGTTAACACACAGGAGCAGTCAGTGCCACACAGGTCAGAGCGATGGAACAAGTGGATTCCACCTGACAGGTATTCTGCTAGTGAAAGTGTGTAATGTATGGTATGAGCCAAAGAACTACAAAGAAATATTGGCATTACCTAAAATTGAACACATAAAATGGAAACAAGCCATGGACAAGGAAATGAAATCCATGGGAGAACATGAAGTGTTCACATCTATGACTTTGCCACAGGGTAGAAAAACTGTAGAATGCAGGTGGGGATCAACCAACGTAGTTGCGTTGGATAGGTATAAAAAGGAATTCTCAGACATTTGGAGTGAAATGTGAATGTGGGTATTCAAATACATGTAACTAAAGAATATTAAAGGTAACTGAATTTATGTCTATTCCAGTTATGGAGGAGTGTTAAGAGTATATTCATGAACTGGAATAGAGCAGGGGCCGCCAACCTTTTGGACATCAGGGACCACAAAACTCATAATTTTAAATCCCAAGGACCACTAACTGGTTCTATGGGTGTGGCCTAATTTGTGGGTGTGGCTTGGTGGTCATGTGACTGGGTGGGCATGGCTTGTATGTAAATATTATAAATATTGATATATTGATTTTTTTTAATAAAAAAGAGCAACTTTTACCCAAAATCAGGCAAAGCAGACAGGCAGATTGAGCTGCTCACAGAATCATTCAGTGATCTCTCTGCCATCAGCTACCTGAGTCTATCACATAAAATTTGCTTGCTGTGAGTCTACACTGAATAATAGAACCTTCAATCCTAAGGGAGGTTCGGCTGTGCTTAAAAGCAGAGCCGAAAATCTAAAAACTAGCTAGAAAGCAAGAAATCCAACCATTTCCTGCTTCCTAGCTAATCTACATCTCCTGGCACAGCAGAACGGCTGATGGTTGGAAAAAAGAAAAATAGCAATCTAGCAGGCAAGTTTGCCAGGTAAGGAGTGGGAGGGGAAGATTCCTGGGGCCATGTGGGCGGCTCATCCTTGTGTTTCTGCACAGCCTGGATTTAATTGCTTTGGGGGGTGCTCCAGGGGGTGAGATTTCTCTGCAGCCTACCAAAATTTTCTTGCGGCCCAGCAATTGGCGACCACTGGAATACAGCATGGTAACAAGGTCAGCCAATGAATGGTATAGCGACTGAGTCAGCCAATGAGAACTGTTTTGGAAACTGAAACTAGAAGTAGCCTAGGTGTGGCTCTATATTAAGCTCTGCAACTCTGCAGCTATGTTAAGCTCTGAGTCTGTCTATTGAAATGAAACTGCTTCTCTCTTCTCCTTGCCTGCTGAACTAAAGTGAAACTTATGTGTGTTTCTGTTTGAGTTTGCTCCATGTTGGAGAAATCTACAACTGGTATTGTAAAATTTACTTCATGTATTTATAAAGAAGTTAAATGAAGCCTCAGCCATCTATGTTTACTTTTCTGGCACTGAATTTCCACTGCATTACTCTTAACATATATCTGCTTGGTCTACCAAGGTACTCTCATGCTGTTTAATGACTTGCCTACTGTAAAATTTAGTTGTTTTACCCAAAAGGGAATCCAGTTAGGAACATGCTCTTTGACCAAAGTGCCAAAATCCAGCCACCTTAGAAGTCCTGCATCCCCATCTGGTATTTTTCATAGAATCAGATGCAAAGGTTGAATGGGACACCAGAAAGCATCTTGTATAGGAATCCATCACCTCAGCATCCCTCATCTCCAGCTCTACCTCCTCAGCATACAAAACACCACCATTCTCTGAGGCTGACTGTTTTGTTCGGAAAACACACGAGGTAGACCGGGTTCCAACAACAAAAGGCTTTATTCAAACTAGTCAGTAACAGGAACGCCTGGCTGAAACCGAGGCCAGCCTTTTATACGGGCTGGCCTGCCGGCTTGTAGCCAATGGCATTTGTTTAAATTTGCCGCTTTCCAGCAGCTCATTGATTGGTTCCTAGTGAACCATTCCAATGCTTAGTTTATTAGACCAATCAGGTTTGCATATTTGGAGTCACCCACTTTACATATAGAACACCCCTCCCCTCTTAGTTCAGTCCTACGTGGTGATGTAGTCTCGCAGGTAGGCGGGGCTTTTCCGGACTCGACTTGACTTGCGCAGTTCATTCTTAGTGAAGTCTTCGACCAGTTCAGATGGGGCTGCCGTGTCGTCCGTTCTTCTCCCTGGAACCGTCTGGAAGCGTGAGTCAGCCATTTTACCGCCGCCTGAGTTTCTTAGGCTGGCGGTTTTGCCGCTCCCTCCCGTTTCCTCCGGGCAGGTCGAGCTGGCCTGGTTGGCCCCTTCCGATGGGCTCTTCACGCAAGTCTCTCCAAACAGTGAGTCTTTTATTTGCTCTTTTTGATTATATGTTTCATTGGTTTTGGTTTTAAAAAGTTCTTTATTTACTTCTCGCATTTCCCCCCCCCCACCTTGGTTTGCAATTCGTCGGTTTTGTCGGTGAATGGTTGTAAGTCTGTGGTTCGTTCTATAATTCGGGATTGAAGCTGGTCTATGTGCCGCTTCCATTCCCTGCCATCCTCTACTGTTAACCGGTAGGATTTGGGGCCTGTGATTTGGGTAATCTGTCCTGGTAGCCATACCGGGTCCCCGGTGAAGTTTTTAGCGTATACTAAATCGTCTATTTCGAATTGTCTAAACCGTGTAGAGGAGTCAGGGGGGTTTTCTGGAGTAAAATTTGGGTGTAACCTATCAAGGTGTGATCTTAACTTTTGCCCCATAAGTAATTCTGCTGGGGACTTGTTGGTTGTGGTACTAGGTGTTATGTGCTGGAGTGTGAGCAAACGGTTTACTTTTTGTTGGACATCTCCGGCGTCCATTCTTTCTAAACCTTCTTTAGTAAACCGGACCATTCTCTCAGCCCTGCCGTTCGCAGCCGGGTGAGCCGGCGCGGTTAGGGCATGTCTTATACCTAGGGAGGCTAGGTATTGCTCAAATTGTATGCTGGTTAGCTGTGGCCCATTATCTGAGACAAGAACGTCCGGTAGGCCATGGGTGGCAAAAAGGTTGTCCAGTTTTTTAATTACAGTTTCTGTTGTCGTTGATGGCATAACTTTTACTTCAAGCCAATTAGAATAGGCATCAACGACAATCAGAAAGGTATGCCCCTTGGTAGGACCCGCGAAATCAATGTGAATTCTTGACCACGGTCCCCGAGGGGTTTCCCAGTCCTTAACGGGTGCTTTTGGTGGGGACGGTCTAATTCCCTGGCATTTGTTGCACGAGCTTACCTAATACTCTATGTCCTTATCAATACCTGGCCACCAAACATAACTTCTAGCAAGGCTTTTCATCTTAACCATTCCCGGGTGCCCTTCATGTAACAACCTAAGTACCCTGGGTTGTAATTTGGCAGGAATTACCACCCGGTCACCCCACAACAAACACCCCTTTTGGATCGAAAGTTCAGTCTGTCTGGACCGGAAAGGTTTAAAATTTTCATTTTTTTGGTTCTCCGGCCAGCCTTTACCTACCCAGCTAAGAACGTGGGCAGTCAATGAGTCTTTCGCGGTGGCTCTGGCGACATCATAAGCTGATATGGGTAGATTGGGGCAAGTCTCAATTTGTAGCGTTGTCATCGCTGGTGCCGGGTCTTCGTCGGTTGCTGGTAAGGGTGCTCTGCTCAAAGCGTCCGCATGGGAAATTTGTTTCCCTGGGCGATGTGTCAGAGTGTAGGAATAAGCTGCTAGGAACTCTGACCATCTAGTCATTCTTGGGGACAGTATATTAGGTGTTGGCTTGTTTCCCGTCAAAATCCCCATCAGCGGTTTGTGGTCTGTTATGATTTGAAAGGTCCGCCCGTATAAGTACTCGTGGAAGCGTTTCACTCCAGCGACAATTGCTAGAGCTTCCCTGTCCAATTGGCTGTAATTCCGCTCGGTTTTGGATAGAGTCCTAGAGTAATATGCGACAGGTGCTTCTCTGCCATCAGGTAGTTGGTGGCTCAGGATGGCACCTACTCCGTATGGTGAGGCGTCGCAGGTCACTCTTAATGGCAGTGTGTTGCTAAATTGGATGAGAACGTTTGTTGATGTTAGCAAGCTTTTAATATTTTGGAAGGCTTTCTTTTCTTTGTAACCCCAAGTCCAAGTTGCCTTCTTGTCTAAAAGACAGTGCAACGGTTCTGCTATAGTGGCCTTGTTTGGCAGGAACACATTATAGAAATTAATTAGTCCTAAAAATGCTTGTAGTTCGGTTTTATTTCTTGGTTCAGGAGCGTCTTTGATTGCTTTAACTTTTTTGTCTGTAGGGTGGATACCCTCTCCGTCTATTGAATAGCCCAGGAATTCGACGCTATTCTTAATTAGGCAGCACTTTTCTCTTTTTACCTTGAGGCCAGATTCCCTAAACTTAGTTAATACTTCTTTGAGTCTTTTCCTTAATTGAGTTTCATCTCTGGCCGAGATTAGGACGTCGTCAAAATAGGGAACGACTCCTTGTATGCCATTTAGGAGGCGTTCCATCAGACTCTGGAAAACGCCAGGGGCCACGCTTACTCCAAATTGGAGTCGGTGACATTTGAATGCGCCCTTATGGGTGACTATAGTCTGTGCTTCTGCTGTTTCTGGGTCCACTGGGAGTTGTTGATAGGCTTGTGCCAAGTCGAGTTTAGCAAAAACTTTGCCTTTTCCCAGGGAGTGAAGCAAATGCTGGACTACTGGCACCGGGTATGCGCTTGGTTGTAATGCGTGGTTCAGGGTAGCCTTATAGTCACCACAGATTCTAATGGACCCGTCAGGTTTTATGGGTGTGACAATAGGCGTTTCCCACTTGGCATGGTCCACAGGTTCTAACACCCCCTGGGCTATTAGTTTGTCTAGCTGTTCCTCTATCTTTGCCTTTAGTGCAAAGGGAACTCGCCTGGCTTTTATTCTTCGTGGGGCTATTTGGGGGTCTAGACTGAAAGAAATGGGATTTCCCCGATACTTGCCAAGTGAGCCGTCAAAAACGTCCTGGAACTCGCGGATGAGGTCTTCTTCCCAGTATTTACTCGATCGACCCCGGTCATCCCGATGCCCAATGGCGTGAACCATTCAATGCCCAGGAGGCTTGGTCTGTCTCGGTCGACTATGGTCAGCGGTAGTATTTTGACGTGTTGTCTATAGGCGACTCGGAACTGTTCCATGCCGACTACAGGGATTTGGTTACCTTGGTAGTCTTTGAGGGTTAGGTGCTGCTTCTGTAATTTTTTGGGTTGGATATCTGGGACTAGCTGTTTTATTGTGTCCCACGATACCATAGAAAGGAAGAATCCCGAGTCCACCTCCATCTTGCAGGGCTTCCCTTCGATTTTTACTGTGACTTTAACCTTCTTCCCGCTTTCCGTCTGAGCGCTCTCTACAGTGACAGTTTGGTGTGTATCGGCTCGCTTGTATTGTTGCCACTTTCTTTCAGCTCGTTTAGGCTCAGCTTGTATTGGGGAGTTTCGGCGTCTCGTTGGGCTATAGCTTTTCTTGTTTCTACAGACTTTCTCGATATGCCCCCGTTTCTTGCAATACCTGCAGATAGCGTCAAGAAATCCGCATTCGGCTCGGGCATGGTTTCCTCCGCAGCCAGCGCACTCCCGCCAATTCCTTCTTTCACGCTCTTTTTTGTTCGCGAATAAACAATGGACCTTGTCGTCTTCTTCGCTCGACTCGATTGCCTCTCCAGACTCTTCGTAGTGGGTGGTGGTGGTAGGCTGTTTTCTGTCTTTGGCTGGGGTTGTTTCTTCGCTGTGTGTGTTCATCTTCTTCATTGTGACAGCCGATTTTTTCACGGCTTCGGCGGCTGTGGCTTCCGCGATGGCTTCGGTTACGGTGATGTTGGGCTTGTTGAGTAATTTACTCTGTGCAGTAGAGTCTCTTAGCCCCAACACCACGCAGTCCCTCATCACTTTGTCAATGTTCAGGAAATCACACTCACCCCTTATTTGCCTAAGGGCAGCAACGAAATCGGTGACGGTCTCTCCCTCTCTCTGGTCTCTGCGGTAAAATTCGTGTCACTTTATTAAATTAGACACTACCGGAGCGTAGTGTGCTTTGAGAATTTTTTGCAATTCTGGCCACGTTAGTTGTTTAACATCTCGGGGCTTCGCAAGGGCCTTTGCCATCTTGAACACCGTTGGCCCGCAGTGAGTTAGGAACACAGCTCGCTTGCGTTGCTCTGAAATGCCCTCCATTTCATTGTTCTCCAAATACATTTGGAAGCGGTCTGCATAGGACTCCCAATCCTCTTCGTTAGGATTGAAGGGTGCGGGCGGTGCGTTGTTTCCAGGCATCTCTGCTGTCATCTGGCTTCTTATCACCACGTGCAGGTTTCGCGTTCAGGATGATCCCATCCTCGTCGCCAGTGTTTTGTTCAGAAAACACACGAGGTAGACCGGGTTCCAACAACAAAAGGTTTTATTCAAACTAGTCAGTAACAGGAACGCCCGGCTGAAACCGAGGCCAGCCTTTTATACAGGCTGGCCTGCCGGCTCGTAGCCAATGGCATTTGTTTAAATTTGCCGCTTTCCAGCAGCTCATTGATTGGTTCCTAGTGAACCAATCCAATGCTTAGTTTATTAGACCAATCAGGTTTGCATATTTGGAGTCAACCAATTTACATATAGAACACTGACTTTTGCTGGTAAATGGCTGTTACTTTTATTGGAGTAATGTTCAGTCTTTCATTCATGAACTCAAGGTGGCTAAGACTCCCTCTTCCTATTTTTCCTTACTGCAACAACATAGGGAGCTTTCCCTGGGGACTTTAATCTGTGTCTCTCCATTCCACTATACAACATTACAACTCCAAACATTTCAACCTTGTCAGATGGAAAGAAACTATCTAGAGCTTTCCAATGGGCTAGCTGGGTAATTAAATTATTGATAAAGAGAAAATAAGATTGTTCAGTATATACTCAGCTTGAAATATATCACACTGTACAGAAAGTACTGTACAGAATATAGAATGGCATTGATTTTAAGTCTGCTACTTGGAGAATACTCCTGGGGCATTTATAGTCTCTTGAATGAAAGGACTGATTATTCCCAATATTTGTTCTTTTTATCTCGGTATACCATCGGTATACCAAATACATTTGTAGGATGACTCAGGGCTTTACATGCTCCCCTTTCCTTTTTAGCACTGGGTAAGTATCTGTTCAGAGTTGATATCATCAGTACATTTATATCTCCACCACAACTTGTACAGGTGATACATTGATCTCATGTTTGGATCTATTTTCTGTCCCCACCCTAGGGTCAGGGGCATTTCCATTATTAGTCTTGGAGTGGGCTTCACTTGCCCAGTCAAGATTGGTGTGCAACTTGGGGGTCCTTCTGGACTCATAGCAACTGCTTGAAGAACAGGTGGCAACTGTGGTCAAGGAGGGCTTTACTGAAGTTATTCTGGTGTGACACCTCTTCTTTGCACCAGGAGGCCCTTCAGACATTCATGGTCTAGTCACATGGATTACTGCAATGCGTTTTGCATGCAGATGCTCTTGAAAACCATAAAAAAAACTACAATTGGTACAAAATGCAGCAGTGTAAGCAATAATTAGAAATATATTATAAAATATATTTTAGCTACCATACTGAAACCAAGGGAAGCAGGCTTAATCCTTCAATCTCTTTTAAATATAGAGATAAATCTTTATAAATTTATTCATAATGGTTTCTTTTAATATAATTTAATAGTACAGCTCATAATAGATCTGTCACTAATGCTCTTCTTCCCTAAACAGGGAGCAAATCACTGCAGACAGGTCTCCTTCTGGACACTGGTTCACTGTTTCCTTTCATTAAATAAATGAGATCTGCCATTACCCATTAACTCAGCTAGTATCAGAAGCATATCAAAGCAGTGAAAATGTTGGACTGACTAAACTCCTCTAGCATCCCCTCAATGGAAGTACCTTGGTGGAATCTCAATCTAACGCACAAAGCTACAGGAGAAAATATATAAGAGGGAATGTAATATAAATTACTTAAAGGTTCTGGTTATTTCTTTGGATAAAAATCTAACAAATAAAATATAATAAGAAACATACATCAAACCTGGAAAAAAAATTATTCCAAACTTGCATGTTTTCCTGTTCTGAATTCATCTCTGTTACCCGAGTTGCAAAACTCCAGAAAACACTGGATTGTAAAACTCTAGAGAACTGTCAGGCACAAGCAACCAGAACTACTTGTGAATAGTCACAAGCAGAAGCTTTGCTCTTAGTCACCTATGTTACAAGAATCTTGCCAGACTAATTGCATTCCCTTGGAATTGGGCAAAGTTTCAGCAATTCTGAGGGAGGTCAGCCTTGTGCTGCTTTCTGCAGTGAAAAGACTCAAAATTGCACCCTTCTTAATTCCTCCCTCAGTCTAGCTGGAGATTCCACAATTTTGCTGCTGTCATCTAATGGTCCTTCAGATTTCTGCAGTCCAGATGTGATGACTTTTGATAACCTTTAAGACCAAGCTACTTTCCAAACAGAATGTTTCTTTACAGCCATCTCTGAATGTACTTCCGAGCCTTCAACTGATTAGCAATCCTTCAAAAACTGTTTTGGTTCTAAAAACACAGTGCCTTGGAAGAATTGATGAGCCATATCAAAAAAATCTCAGCTAACTAGAGAATCATACTGAATTATAGGGATGTTTACTGTGGTGTATGGATTTTGGTTTTAATAACATTTAATCTGTTTTGCTAATTGACACATAATAACTTAAGCAATGTGTGGGTGCGTATTCCAAAAGCAATTAGAAGAAAGAGACAACCAAAGGCTAGAAAACTCAGGTTTGTGGGTTATGAGCCAGGCTCAAAGAGCTATTGCTTTAGCGATGGGAGCAAGAGAATAGTGATTTCTAGTTCTTCTAGCTTCGCAGAGCAAAATTGGAAAAGAATTGATGCAAATTTCTGGAATGATCCACTTAGTGATGATGATCCCCTTAGTGATGGTAATACACTTAGTGATGGTAATTCACTTCGTGATGGTAACTCACTTAGTGATGTTAGCATTCAGGGAGGAGAAGCTGAACAAGATGTGAAGCAAGAGAGGGATGAAATGCAGGAGCAGTCAAGGCAGTAGTGGTATTCAGCCGATTCGCACTGGTTCAGGAGAACTGGTAGCAATGATTTGGCCTGGGTCACCGAATCGGTAGAGATTTCTGGCTGGCCATGCCCCCGACCTATTCACTTGCTTGCTGCCCGCCCCTTCTGGCTGTTTGATGCTTGCTCACCTTTTCTGGGTGCTCGATGTTCGCTCCACCCACCCCCACCCTATATATGTTGCCTTCACCACATGGCCCAGCTAATCGCCTTGCCAGTTGCCTTGCTGATGCCCAGTCAGCTCAGCTCACCAAAGGTAAGCAATGAATGCTGCCCACTCACCCTTTGCCTTGGGTCAGGGGCTGGGGCCCCAGGGACAGGCTATTCCCCAAAGCCCTGGAGTCTCCACCTACCTTGGCTGGGTCTGGGAACACGTGATTCCCCGGCTCCAGCCTTGACCCAGAGCCGCCACCCGCTTGCCGGCCACTCTCCCTTAAGCGCGATAAGTCACCCAGTTTCCCCTCCTTCAGAGGCCCCTCCTTGCTTCCTCCCCTACGCCTTTCGTCATCTGTGGCTGCAACCTTACCTTCCTTTTGCAACTGGCTGCCAGGGAAGGCCAGCCAGGGCTGAAAGCCACTGGGCTCCCCAGCTGTTCTGACCCAACCCTGTTTCCAGCAAGAAAATCTCAAACAAATGCAGCAACTGAAACCTTCTCAGCTGTAATCTACAAATAATTTCTTTGTAGATAAAAGATAGCTTGCAGCCAATTAGTCCAACCAGAAAAGCTTGACAGAATTCATCAGATAAGCCGGAGTCTCCACATACAAAGCTAAGTCCTTAGAACGTTTTTGCTTTCTACAAAAGCATAAATCTTTTGAAACCAGGCTTATATTCCCTGGAGGGAGGGGCCATTACATTGCATCCTTACTCCCGAATCGCCTATGCTGCTCCAGCTGTTCTCTTCTATGAATCATCCTGTGTTCCTGCACATTTGACACAGGATCCTTGGGAACCTCCTCATCACTGCTGCCAGCCCCCACAATCCGAGGACAGCAGTCCACTCCCTGATGGTCCTGGCCCCTCATCAGAGTCATCACTCTCCTAAGCATCTGCGCCTGCTGCTGGCTAACCACAACAGTACCAGCCCGCATCTCACCCCCTTGTCGTGAGATGCCTGCATCCTCTGCCTCGTTTTTTTGATGCAAGAAGCCTCCCAGCTCATGCCTCTTTGCCAGCCAGAAACAAGCTGCCTGGCTGGAGACTTCTTGCACTGAAAAAAGAGGTAGCAGCTGTAGGCTTTTTGCACCAAAAACTACCAGCCTCGGCTTTTTGAACACGCCAAAAAAGAGCTTCAGTCCCGCCATCACCGCCCTGTTCTTCACAGTTGGAAGAGTCGGTAGTCCATGCGCCATCTCCTAGCAGAAGGTCCCGGGACCTCACATGTGCACATGTGAGGGCAGGACCTTCTGTGAGGAGGCAGCACATGGAAGAGTCCCTCTGGTGCCATGAGATGCATTGCACATGCTCTGTGTGTGCCTGAGAAGGAGGAAAAGACTTGGGTGAACTTTTCTGCCTCCCTTCCCTTTGCTCCGCTGCTGCTCGGAAGGCAGCTGACCCAGCCTGCCTCTTTAAGGTACTTCGATGTGGATGGGAATCAAAAGGTGACAGGCGGGGTACAGGAGCTGCCTTGTGACTCTCGGATGAGTCTCACCATGTCCCCAAGAGCCCTCCAGCCACCACCTCTTTGCTGGCAGGAGAATCCTCCAGCCACCACTCCCGGCTCGGTTCCAGCCAGCAAAGAAATGGCTAAAAACATGCAGGTCGATCCCATCATTGAACCTGCTACACAGGAGGGACTCGCCCAAGCAAGTCCAAGCAGAGCAACGGAGCAGGGGATAATCCTGCACAGCCAGTGCCTAGAACGCGGTGGCAGTGGTGCATCGGGGAAGCAGAGCAAAGCTGGAGGTCAGTAATTTTTGCTGCAAGAAGCCTATAGCCTCCGTGTCTTTTTTTTCGGTGTGGCTGGAGTCCACTGAAAAAAATATACGGTGGCTGCAGGCATCTTGTGACAAGGGTGAGGTGTGGATTGGGGGGGAGCCCAGGAACAACAACGTCTCAGCCCTGGCTTGCCTTCCCTGGCAGCCAGCCATGGGAGGAAGGTAAGGTCATGGATGTGGGACAACAAAAGAGGCAGCTGAGGGAAACAGAGAATTTAAGGGCTGGGTCCTCTGAAAAAGGCAGAGGGTGATACGTGTATCTGGTGAAGGGAGAGCAGGCAGCATGCAGGATTAGGCCAGGCCTTTGATAGATTAGGCCAGGCTCGCCTGGGTAAAAAGTAGGTAGATAGGTAGAAATTCAAATCCCTCCCCCCTTACCGGTTCTGGGAATGTGACTTGGTGGGGAAGGGTCATATGACTGAGTGGACATGGGCATGAGTGATATCAAGTTGGATACGTCCACTCAGTCACATGACCCTCTCCCATCAAGCCACACCTGCAGAACCGGTAGGAAAAAAAATTGAATACCACCATTGAGTCAATGCCACGCAGGTCAGAGCGATGGAACAAAGGAATTCCACCTGACAGGTATTCTGCTTGTAAAGTTAAAGTGTGTAATGTATAGTATGAGCCAATAAACTATAAGCAAGTATTGACATTACCTAAAATTGAACAACAAAAGTGGAAAGAAGCCATGGACAAGAAAATGAAATCCATGGATGAACATGTAGTGTTCACATCTATGACTTTGCCACAGGGTAGCAAAGCTGTAGGATGCAAGTGGATATTCCAGAAGAAAGTTCTGCCCAATAATGAGGTACAGTACAATATAACGCAAGGTTAGTGGCGTAAGGGTTTTCACAGATGAAAAATATGCACTGTGATGAGTTATTTGCGCCAACTGGAAAGAATGAAAGCATCAGGCTGGCACTAGCGTTGGCAGCAGCACATGGCCATAACATTTGGCATTTTGACATAACCACTGCATTCCTCAATACAGAATTAGAGGAAGAAATTTACATGGTTGAAGCACCAGGGTATGAAAGTAAAAAGCCTAATACAGTATATAAATTGAACAAGGCCATTTATGGGCTAAAGCAGTCAGCCAGGAATTGGAATATCTGTTTAGATACTGCATTGAAGGGTCTTGGGTTCAAGAGTTGCAAGGCTGATGGTTGCATATACACTGGAAAGTTACAAGGTGGGGATTGTCAACTATAACCATTTATGGATGATCTTTGCTTCTTTGCAAAGGATGTATCACAGGTAAATTAATTTGCTAATAAGTTGGAGAAAAAAATTGAATTAAAGAATTTGGGAAAAATATTAAGTTAATTGGATTTTTGTCTCTTCCAGTCATGAAGGGAAGAGTGTCAGAATATTCATGAACTGGTATGGTAACAAGGTCAGCCAATAGACATTGCAACTAAGTCAGCCAATGAGGACTGTTTGGAAACTGAAACTGGAAGAAACATAGGCATAGCTCTATATCAAGCTCTGAAGCTCTGAGTCTTGTCTGCAACTGCTGAATTGAAACTGAAACTGTTCTCTCCTCTGCTTGTGTTTTTGCCTGTAACTCTCTACCACATTGGAAGAACCTACATTGGTATTGTACATTTTACTCATATTATTATGTACTGTATATAAAGAAGTTCATGAATCCTGCTGAATCAGTCATCTGTGTGAGCTTTTTGGATTTGAATTTCTGCTGCAAAATCTAACAAAGTTAATCAGCATAATTTGTAATACAACTTTGCAAAGCAAAGTTTAGTAAAAGTTGAAAATGTTGATTGAAAACATATCAGTCAGCTGGCAAATATAGTATGGTTAAGTGACCACTAGTGCCTATAAATGTTAATAAAGGAGATAAAATCTTCCTATGTGTGTATATGTGAAAGCATATAATAGCATGCTTTGCCTAGCAGATCTGTGTGCATTTTGTAATTTTAGAACAGGCCACCTTCTTCTCAATTCTTGTCCCTTTTGAAAATGATGTTTGGTTGTTGGGTTGTGAGTTTTTTTAATGCTAATTTGGCTATCTTTGTTGGTTGAAGAGTACAACAGTTAACCAGTTCAACTTTTGCTTACTCTTTGGAAAATAAAAGGGCCAAGGATAAGGTGTCCAATAGTTTCTCAGGCCGCCAGTGATTGTCTTTGTACTTTTGCTTGACAAGTTACATGGGTAAAAATAATTTCATCTTTTGATTTCTGCTGACCAAGTAAATGTTAAAGGCAAAACACACTGAAGGCAATTGTCCTGCTACATAAATAAACTGAATTGTTTTAAATACTTACTGAGAGGTTACACAAGAACAAAAATACAGCAACATTCTTCAAGATACTCCTTTTGCTGTTGACAGAGAACTTTCTCCAAGTGAATGAAAAATCTGGAGAGGATGGAGGGACTGGAATCTTGTTTTGATTGATGTTTTCACGGAAAGCACAACTGGAACTGTTCTCAGATGGATAACTATTTCCATAAAATGTGGGGGACAACTTTCCATTTGTTCCATTATAGATTTCTTTGTAAGAAGCTGTAGGGGAGAGATTGCTTCCACTAGACACTGTTAATATTCGCAGAGTTTTAATGTCATAATTATTCTTTCCATGCTCACGATGTATAGATTCAATTATGAAGAGATTCTGAATATATTTCTCAATGATAACAAGTACAGAGTAGGGCAAACTGAACCAAGTATATGCTGGGTGGGACTGAGCACAAATAATTGCAAGAATAGAACCCCAAGAAAGAAGCCAGGAGCCTGAGGCTGTCCCCACCAGGAGGTCTGCATCAAGTTTTCTAGCTGGATTTTTAGAAATATCCAGTGAATTATCTTCAAGTCTATAGATTACAATTGCCACAATGCCTGCTGCACACATGAGTGCCAGTACTGTGATGGCATACAAGTAAAACATAATAAGTGCTAGTTCACTCTTCAATTTTGAACGCCCAATCTGAATAAGATAAACAACTACAACTGCTATTGTTGTAATAAATACGACTAGACCTAAGGTGCTGCCTATTGCTGTGCCCTGAAACTTGAATGGCCTCTTATGTGGCTGTAGGTATTCAACTTTGCGACCAATGTTTTTCCAGACCACGTACAGCATTGTGGATGCTAAAATGTGATACTCAATATTGAAGGGGTATAAATAATATATTCCTTGGGAAAATATGGAACAGAGGGTGGTGGAGGTACAGTTGCAAAGTGGTGTATGATCATCCAGTTCTATGCAGAAAGAAAACAAAGAATTAAATCATTTCTTAATCAGAGTGCCTAAAATTCCTATCTAAAGGAATTCCTATCTAAACATTCCTAAAACAGGATACAAAAACTGTTATATTTTAGCATAATATATTATGAACTTATACAGATAGTCCTCGACTTACAACAATTCATTTAATGACTGTTTGAAGTTACAATTGCATTGAAAAAAGTGACTTTTGATCATTTTTCACACTTATGACCATTGCAACATCCCCATGTTACATGATCAAACTTCAGATTCATGGCAACTGACTCATAGTTATAACAGTTACAGTGTCCTGGGATCATGTGATCCCCTTTTGTGACCTTCTAACAATCAAAGTCAATGGAGAAGTCAGATTCACTTTATTAATTAAGCAGTTAACTTAATAACTGCAGTTATTCACACAATAATTCTGGCAAGAAAGGTCATAAAATAAGAGTAAAACTCAATAACTCAATAAAATTCAATTTAGCAACAGAAATTTTGGGCTAAATTGTGGTTGTAAATTGAGGACTATCTTTAAATATTGTGTAGTCAAGGACAAATAATATTCATATTTTAAATAAGATATGATAAGTCTCTTAAAGTGATATTTTTTCCAAATTTGTATGCTAAGTTGTGACAATAAGTTAACAGAATAACAGAATTGCAAGGGACCTCATAGGTCTTCTCATGTCAGGATTTCCATTGTTGGCCTGGTGCCTTGCTGGCATCCTGCCATCAAAGAGGAAGGGAGGGAGGAGGAATTTGGGGCAATCTACATCTGTGTATCAACGGATGGGAAATGGGGAGGGGGAAACTGACTTGTGAAGAAGACCAGAGCCATTTGTATTGGTTACGCTGGGCATCTTCAAGGCTGTTTGCCCTGGGTGTGAAATTCCAGCAGCCTAAACAACCCAGTTTCCCATAAAATTGCACCGATCCTGGATTGTATGGCAACGGACCAGACATTGGGGGAGGGGAGGGATAGGGGAATGTTGGGTTTGGCTTTTTATATCAGTGAGCAGGAACTTCAGATTCTGCCACACCTTCCTGGAAGCAATATTTTTAATAAAAGTTATTTTCACTTCAATCAATTTGAGCTTCCTAAATAATTGTTTTGGGGCAGGTCTGACATGATGCAGAACCTGCAATTTTGGTCTACCTGGAGAAGATATGACCTCTACCGTACATACAATGTCGACCATACATACAATGTCAACCATACATACAATGTCAACTAAAGGGAGTGACGAGGAAAAAATTGAAACCTAGGGAGAGGTGTTGATGAGGACCCCTCTTGGAGTACTGGATCTTTCTGAGTGGCTAGTCCCTAGGGCTCAGAAGAAAAGAGAAGTGGATAGGGAAACCCAGGGAGGTGGCATTTACCTGTGGGGACAGGGGAAGGCACCAACATGGAAAGTAAGCTGAGCTGGAGGGACTGGATGAAGAAGATGATGAGTGTGGAGAAAGTGATTGAGTGAACTAGATGATGAACCAGGCCATAAAATTCATGCAGAGGGCCTTTGAGAACCTCAAAGCATGAAAAACCCTAGTTCAAATGGGGCAACCTGATGCACATTCCCCCACCACAGTCAATGACAGAACATCCATTCCCGCTGCAATGGTTCAGCACTTGAACCAGACCAACAGTAGTGGCTACCATCAACCCAGTGTTGGGGGTGGCTGCCCAGCAGGGAGTACCTGCAGGATCAGCCCCAGGTAGGAGGGACTGTATGGCACACACACACCCCGGGTGTGAAGTTTAACAGAGGTTCCCAGCAACTGGGATTCTTCCTGGCCCAGATCTAGACATGATGGATTATGGCCCAGAAATCCCCACCAAAGGAGCCAAGGTGAGATGCATTACTATGGCTCTGGAGGGGCTAGTTGCCCAGTGGATAATGATCCTCTACAATGACAACATCCCATAGTTGAGAAAAACTGCTTCATGGATGCCTTCTGAGAGCAATTTGAAGATTCCTTGGTCACAAGGAGGGGTGTGGCTGAATACACCCAATAATTTTGTGGCCTGGTGTGCTCATTGACTGACCACAAGACATCCTCATTAGCTGCTTCAAGGATGGGCTGAGTGATGAAATCTGTTAACATCTGCATTTCTGGGATTACCCCTGCCCCATGGATGGTATGTCTTGGCAGAGGAGGTGGAGATCAACCTGGCCCAGAACAAACACCAACTGGGATACGGATGATGAAAGCCTTTCCCTGAGAAGTGGGATGCCCCAAACTACTGACAAGTACCCAAGGCCCACAACAGCACTCAACTATTTGCTTCAAATGCAGAAGGGTGGGTCACTGGGCAGCCAAGTGCAGAGCCAGTCTCTTGGCCAAAAACTGACCGCTGGGCCGAAAATGAAACCCACCAAGCTGCTGCCATGGACCTGGGAAAGAGCCCTGGAAGGAGTACAAGTATGATTCAAGAAGTTTGTTCTCCCCACCCCTCCAGAGGTGGTGATGGAACTCTGACCAACCTGGCAGAGGACCGTGAGAAAACCAATACCGACTCTGGCCCCCTGGTAAGTGGCCACATCACCCCAGTGACCATTCCCATAGAACAGTGGTCCAATCCTTGGGTCAAATCAAGCTAGCCAGCCCTCCTGGACTTGGTTTGTACCAGATGCCTGCTCAACCCTGCCCTAGTTGAGAAGCAAGAGATCAGAGTCAAGCAGCTTAAAGTGCCAGTGGCTTTCTGTCAGCTGGATGGCTCAGTAGGGGGAGGGTGGGTGGGGGGGAAGATCCCAGTGACATTCATCACCGAACTGATAGATTTGTATATGGGGGCACATCCCGAGATTCTGAGTTTTATAGTCGCCCCTGATAGGAGAGACCACTGGTGTTGGGAATCGTGTGGCTGTTGAAAGGCAACCTTTATGTGAACTGGAGAAAGAAGCTGTTAAAAATGCAACAGATCAACCTGGGGAAAAATCAGAGGAGAAACCAGGGGTCCCAAGATCCCAGACAGAAGATGGGAGCTTTGTCCCTAGAACAGAAGGAGCCAAATCCTTGAATCATCAAAGAGTACCAAGACCTGTAGGATGTATTTAGTGAAAAAGTGTCGGATGCACTCCAACCCCATCAGCCCACTGGCTGTTCCATAGTAATTTTGCTGGGGACCAAATTACCCAAACCAAGCTATACTCAATTATCCCTAGAAAATTGGGCAAGCTACGGACCTCCATTGACAAAAATCAAGAATGAGGGTTCATCCAACCAGTTAGCTGCCCAGGTAGCTGCCCTGGTTCTATTCCAAGAAAAGAAAGATGGTCCAGAGGTGGTTTTCAGCCGGTTCACATCGGATCAGGCAAACTGGTAGGAAGAATTTGGCGTGGGTCACTGAACTGGTAGCAACATCTGGTTGGCCACGCCCATGACCCAGTCTCCTAGTCTCTGTTCACTTGCCCCACCCGCCCGATGCTCGCTCTCCCTGCCCACCCCACCCATCCGTCTGCTGCTCGCCCCGCCCAGTCACTCCTCCCCTCGTGGCTTGCCATTCTAGCCTTCCCATCTGGTGCCTGCACCCCAACTGAGCAGCCCTGATCTTCCTCCTCACAGGTAAGCCTGCAAGTCACACTAGCCCCTCCCCCACCATCCCCAGACTTTTCTGGGCCTTCCCTCCCATCCCTGGATTTTTCTCGGCCTTTCTGTCCCCGGCCGGCTGGCTAAGCCGGTGTGGCTCCATCCCACAAGGCACTTACTCAGCTTTCCCTACTATGTGGCGCAGCAAGGGTGGGTAGATGTCCCAGCAGGGGTTGCTGAAAATTGTGCAATTCATGTGCAAGCCTGGTTGGGACATCCATCCACCCTGCCCTGCCCTCCCGCTGCCACCGCCACCCACAA
>BLBF01000039.1:43639824-43671282 GCA_015471245.1 Laticauda colubrina | reverse complement strand
CTAAAAAATAGTATTATGGTGTTTCACATATATTTGCTGTTGCCTTCTATTTTTATCTTTTATAGGACTAACGCCTCTTTTGAGGAGGGCTGTATGTCAGCCTTCAAGATTTTCTTCCTTTGCTTTGCATCTTTTGGCTGTCATAAGTAACAGGGGGAGGAGGGGGGATATGGTTATGGGAAATGAGTTGGAGGTGTTACAAAACAGAACTGCATAGGTTGGGGGGGGTAGATTCTTGCTTAGGCTTCTATCCTATGCTATGTGCAGCTGCAACTCTTTATCAAAATATGTCAAGGTCAACGGACAGAGGCTTCATCACCACCTGGAGATACCCACATGATATACACAACTTTTAATTGGATGAGCCAATTGAACTATTGGGGGTGGGAACATTGTCATCACTTTGTATATGGGATTTATGCGCCCATTTTCTCAGATTCAGAATTCTTTTGTTGCTACCGCTTGATTTCCAGTAAAAGATATCTTTTCTCTAATTAATGGAATCTAAGTATTTCTTTCTTGGATTTTGAATGGAACATCAGCTGACAAATGAAGTATCAGCTGCCAAATCTAGATTGGCTGCTCCAGTGCTGTTCAAATAAAAGAAAGATGGCGGGTTGAGATTTTGTGTTGATATTTAGGGGTGTGAATGCTGTGTGCATTAAAAACATTTCTCCTCCTTATGAAGAATTTATTAAACCACCTGTCAAAAGGCAAGGTCTTCACCAAGATAGGTCTGAGAGAAGCTTACTACTAAGTTTGCATAAAAGAGGGAGATGAATGGAAAACAGCCTTCAACTGACCTTTGGGTAGTTTCCAATTCCGAGTCATGCTTTTTGGACTCCAAGGGTTCCCCGGAGTGTTTATGCAATTCATCAATGAAGTGTTACATCCACACCTGTACCGGAAGTCTTCGTCTATCTAGTTGACATCCTTATATTCAGCGAAGCCATCAAGGAACATGTCAAATTGGTCAGACAAGTGCTGAAAAAACTTTTGGCCGCCAAGTTATATGTGAAACTGTCAAAATGCGAATTCTACAAGGAGTCACTGGATGACTTAGGCTACCGAATATACAACCAGGGAATTGAGATGGACTCTGGAAAAATGAAAGCCATGCTGGACTGGCAAACCCCCAAAACATGAAAACAATTTCAAAGCTTTTTGGGTTTTGCCAATTTCTATAGACAATTCATTCCTTCTTTTGCCGAGGTTGCCCTCCCTTTGACAGAATTATTAAAAACGGGCCTTCACCCACCATACCAAAGCCCAGTCAACTTCTTGCTTGGACAATGGACTGTCAAAAAGCTTTTGAAACCTTATAACACCTCTTTGCAGCTGAGCCCATTTTCCAGCACCCAGACCCGACTAGACCTTTTATAGTCCAAGCTGATGCTAGTGATGTGGCAGTTGTGGCTGTTCTTCTACAAAAGGATTCTCAGAATCGACTGATGCCTTGCGCTTATGTGTTCAAAAAGCTAACAGACACAGAGCAAAGACAGGCGGTCTGGGAAAAAGAAGCATTTGCAGTACGATGGGCTTTGTTGACTTGGAGGCATTTCCTAGAAGGGGTGAAGGAGCCGTTTGAGATGTGGGCTGATCACCAGAACCTTGAGGCTCTAAAGACAACTTGGAAGCTATCACCTACACAAGCCTGGGGGGGGAAACATATTGGCAGACGCTCTGTCCAGGAAACCCCAATTTGACAGTTGCTGAGAGGAAATAGTGTAGGCTGTGATATCAGAAGCTCAATCGGCAGGCCAAGTAACCACTTGAGGCCAAGCCAACCTCAACCCCAGACACCTGGAAGACAAATTGACAATGGAGTTGAAAGCAGCCCTATTGACCGATCCCTGGTTTGTGGAGCATCAAACTGAATTAATAATGAATGAGGGACTGATTGGAAAGGGACTAAACTTTATGTACCCACAAAGACTAATGGTACTCAAGTGTAGCTGCAACTTGCGTCTAGGGGGACACTTTGGGTTCTTAAAAACTCTACATTTAGTCAGAAGATAGTTCTGGTGGCCAAAAATGAAATCTGATGTTGAGGATTATGTGAAAAGCTGCTCAATTTGTGCCATGATGAAACACAGAACTGGAAAAATCCCTGGCCTCCTCCAGCAAGTAGCTGAACCTACACAGCTGTGGAAAAAATCACAATGGACTTTATCGTAGAATTACCTGAGAGTGGAGGGAATACAATCATTTGGACTGTTATAGACTTATTCTCTAAGCAGGCCCACTTTACAGCCTGTAAAGGATTCCCATCTGCAAAAAAGCTTACAAAACTGTTTGTGAAACATATCTATAGGCTACATGGAATACCTCATAGAATAATCTCAGATAGAGGGGTACAATTTACCGCTAAGTTCTGGAGGGAGTTTTTAAGATCTATTGGGTCATCCCAAAGATTATCCTCAGCGTTCCATCCAGCATGCAACAGAGCAGCGGAGAAGGCCAATGCCATGGTGGAACAATACATCAGATGCTATGTGAATTATCAACAAGAAAACTGGGCGAGTTATTACCATTTGCAGAGGTTGCTTATAATAATGCAATATATAGCAGCATAGAGTTGACTCCATTCCAAATCAACACTGGCATGAAATTTGTCCCTATGCCAAAATTACCTAGAGAACTCCTCATATCCATGTCTTTAACAGAATGAACTCATTAAAAAAAGGTTGGAAGGATATGAAAAAAAACTTTGACTGAAGCTGCAAACGATTACAAAAAGCAAGCAGGCAAACATAGATCATTCCAACCACCATTTAAAGTAGGAGACAAAGTATATTTGTCAACAAAATATCTTAAATTGAAACTTCCTAATAAGAAGTTGGGGCCTAAATTCTTAGGTCCATTTCCAATATCAAAAATAATCAACCCAGTCACAGTTCAATTGAGTCTTCCCCGGTTATTAGGAAAAATACACCCAGTGTTCTATAGTAGTTTATTAAAACCAGCTGTTACATCAATGATAAGACCAATACCAATCGCTTCCCCTAAACCTTTAATCGTACAGGATTTTCTTATAGGAGATGAACTTTTCGAGCGGGGAAACCTGTCAGCTATGGAATTCATCGCTGCCACATAGCTGGAAAAAGTAGGAGGGGGGATGTAAATTGAGTAGCTCTTGGTAGACAATATATATATATATTTTATTGTTCAAGATTAAAAAGTGTGGCGCAGAAAGAATTAGAACTTACTTTGGGATTGGTTCATGTAATGTGATGATGAGGGAAAAGGGGATGATCTGTAGGTTGGGGCATTGTTGGGAAGCCGGGAAACTTTTAGTTTTGGAATTCCACAAAATGTGCCAGGTGCTATTCTAATAAAAGTACTTTGAGATGATGTGTGTTTTGGAGTTACTAACAGGAATGGATTTTCCCTGGAACACTGACAAGCTGGGGAAGGAGTGCTCTATGCCCCATCATCACTGCCACCCACAAGAAAGCAAAGGGCTGGAAGTCTTTGGGAGGGAGGGCGGATGCTCCACGATGATGCCCGCTTTCTTCCTTTTCCCACTGCCCGCTGCTCACTGGAGCTTGCCAGATCATTCAGTTCAGCCCAGAAAAGTGTGTGTGTGTGTGTGTGTGTGTAAGAGGGAGGGGGGGGAGAGAGAGAGACAAGAAAGAAGAGGGAGAGAAAAAAAAGAAAAAGAAAAAAAGAAAAAGAAATAGGAAGGGAAGGAGGGAGGGAGGGAGAGAGAACTCCGTGCTATTATTTTTAATTTATCATGTGTTAATATTTTACACTGTCCCTAAACCTAGAGTGATTTTGCTGTCTTTTTTGCCCATGGCTACCTCATATTTTTCAAAGATTTACATTCAATGTCTCGTCCAGAACATAAATATGTGTTTATTTTGTACATCAGGTTGCATAAGTCCACCTTAATATGCTCTTCCTAGTATTGAAGGGAATAGTAATAATAAATAAAGAAATGTAGTAGAATATATTATAGCATTAAGTAGAGAGTTACTCTATAGGCATTTGTTATCTTGCTGTTGTAAAAACAATTTCCTTAACCTTTCATTTGTTGTAAAACAATTATAAACACATGCCTGGAATCAGTTACATCCTCTCCTATTAAGACACGATTGTCCTATCGAAACCAATCGGAATTCATCTGTTTTCCTAGATTGATACATTTCACCCCAGCATCACGCCCTGCGAATGAAATGTACCTCTCTGGGAATGTAACATACCTCCATTTGGAGGAATCCACACCTTTGAAGTATGCTGTTAATAGCCTCAAGTGGTCAACTGTGATCAATTAGATGGACAATAGGAGAAGAGATAATGAAAGATAAACATTGCTGAGAGAGATTTGTCTTTTGCAGGAAAGATGTAAATCTAAGTTAGAGTTTTACAATGCAAGCTACTCTACTTCTAAGAATTTTAAAGATATAAGAAGATTTCACTTTCTCCATGTACTTTGTAGCCTTCTCCTCATATCTATCTTGAGTGTATGTGAGGATAAGTCTTACCCTACTGCCAGACTTTACAGTATACATA
Source organism: Laticauda colubrina (assembly GCA_015471245.1). NCBI lineage: Eukaryota > Metazoa > Chordata > Lepidosauria > Squamata > Elapidae > Laticauda > Laticauda colubrina. Next base: position 43,666,764 of record BLBF01000039.1, on the reverse strand, counting down.
TAGAGAAAGAAGCACTCTTGTGATCTTTGACTTTTAGGGTTGCTGTCAAACATCAGCCATAATAATTACTGTTTTGAACAATGTGCAGGTTGTATTATACAATTGGCTATCTTACATGTGAAATTATGAAATAAATTTGAGTAGGGGTCCTGGGAAAGTGTCAGCATAACAGAATAACATTTAGAGGGACCTTGAGGGACCTATACCCATTTCAGAAAAATGGCTGTCTAGTCTTTTCTGAAAAACTTCCAGTGATTGAGCACCTAGAACTTCTGGAGACAAGCAATTCCACTGGTTAATTGTTTTCACTGTCAGGAAGTTTCCCCTTACTTTTAGGTTGCTTCTCTCTTTGTTCACTTTCCATCCATTGCTTCTTGTTTGTCTTTTGCTTCTTTGGAAAATACATTGCCCCCCCCTTCTTTGTGGCAGCCCCCGAAAAGTCTGTTGCCTATCACACTCTTGGACAAAGCATGTGAGCCATTTCCTCCTTTCAGTGATCCATGAAAGTACATCTATAGTACACAGATAAAAAAGTCAAAAAAAGATGAACATTTTTACAGAACTATAGATACGTTGAGGCTGGGTGTGACAAGGAATGGCTAGGAGGGGAGGGGCCTGATGAGACACCCCTTGACGTGAGATTGAATTGCCCATGGTCACCCAGTTACATGACCACCAAGCCATGCCCTCCCAGTCACATGACCACCAAATCACACCCACCAAATAAGCCATGCCCACAGAACTGGTAGTAAAAAGTTTTGAATCCCACCACTGGATGGGTCCCTTTGTATGTGGACTATAAAGAGCGTTAAAAGCTGTCTGTGTGGAAAATGTTTACTCCTTGTCCCTAATGAAAGACATGCTGGCCCATCTGGCAAAGGGAATTTTTTTCACAAAGCTAGATCTGTGAGAAGCATACCGAGTTAGGTTCAAAGAGGGAGATGAGTGGAGGACCGTGTCCAACTGCTCCTTAGGGTTCAGAGACCTCCTGTTTGGACAACAAGGAGCCCCTGCAGTCTTTATGCAGCTGATAAATAAGATGCTTCTTTAATTATTTAATTATACTGAAAATGCAGGAAATAGTCAGAGCTGTTTTTTTTAATGTATTTTTTATTGAGTTTCTTTTATTACATCATAAAATATCACAATTACATCATAAAATATTGTTTTGTTTTCATTTGTGCTGAAATAATGTACTTAATGAAATAGTTATTTGAGAAAACTATAAGATGCTGAATTTGTTGGGTTCATTAGTTGGAACCTTGACAAAGGTATTGAAACCACCTTAAAAGATGCCCTGGAGCAGGGGTTGCCAACATTTTGGACCTCAGGGACCACCAAACTCATAATTTTAAACCTCGCAGACCAGAGATCCTGGAAAAATCCCCAAAAAAGTCTGCAGGAAAATTTCCCATCCCGTTTTCCTACCAATCGATCATTCTTTACCTACCCAATCTTTCACTGCTGTTTGTTGAAACCTGAGGTGCTTTCCCCCTGCGCCCATTGCCACCACTTCCATCTGAGCCTCACATGAGCAAAGGAGAGCAGCATTCTGAAATTAAGGCCATTCCTGCAAACACCACAGGAAAAACCAGTATCTAGTAGCATGGAAAGACTTTCTCATTTCCGAAACGGAGTGCATGAACCTCAAACATGTGAAAGCTGCCAAACTCCTTGAACATTTCCTCAATAAATACCCTGACAAACCAAAATGATCTAACTGTGTTTTTTCTTTGTTCTCTCTCCGTTTGCAGGACTAACATCCTTATCAAGGGGGGAGGAGCATGTCAGGATCTCCATCATCAGCCTGGTGCCTTGCTGGTATCCTACCATCAAAGGGGAAGGGAGACATCTGGGGCAATCTACAGCTGTGTATCAAATGGTGGGGAATAGGGAGGGGGAGCTGACATGTGAAGACCAGAGCCATTTGTACCATTTACTCTGGGCATCTTCAAGACTGTTTGCCCTGGGTGTGAAATCCCAGCAGCCTAAACAGCCCAGAGTTTTCCACAAAATTGTGCCAATCTGGAGTGGGTGGCAACAGACCAGACATTGGGGGGAGAGATAGGGAACATTGGGTTTGGCCAGTGGTGGGATTCAAATAATTTAACATCCAGTTCTCTGCCCTTAATGACATGGTAGGCTTGGTTGTAATTGGGTAGGTGTGGCTAACTCAATATCACTGACATCAAGGGGCACCTCATCTCACCTGTCCTCTCCTTGCCATACCTTGCCCCCCCCCCCCCGCCACTCCTTTTCATGCCCAGCCACTCACCTCGCTGGAGAAAGATGGCTCACCTTGTGCAAATAAGTAACAAACATCTTGACTTCAGGTTTGATGCATCTTGCAAAGTATTACTGCTCTTTCAAGTTTTCTTTCCTACTAACAGGTCCATCTCAGATTGTAATTTGCTGCAACTTCTCGTCTTTTGCATCATTCTATGGGAGATTATCCTGAAATGTTATCTAAGATGTTTGCAGCTTTACAAATTTGTTTCTTCCACCTCTATTTTTGCATGCAGTACTTACAAGTTATTTTAACATTCCTTCCTCCTTTTTAAATAAAGTAGTGGTTAAGGTGCTGGCTTAGAAACCAAGAGTTCTAGTCCCATTTTAGACTTGAAAAAATGGCTGAGTGACCAGTCACTTTCTCCCAGCCCAAATCACTTCTTAGATTGTAGTTGTGGGCAGGGATGGGATCCAACTGGTATAACTACTGGTTCTGCCTATTAGCATCATGCGCACACACGCAAGTCGCATGAGTGCAATTGCCCCAGTTCTACAATACTGGTGATCTTTCTAATGATCTTTCACTTTTTATCTAGAGAAGTGCTAACAGGATTTTAAAAGCAATTCAACCATGAACTTTTTTTTCCATTTAATCAATTTTGCCAAACATCTCCCTAACTCACAATAATATAGCACTGTCCCAATATTTGAGGGGCTCCTACAAAAATAAGGGAGTCAATCTATTTTCCAAAGCACCAAAAGGCATGACAAGAAACAATGGATGGAAACTAACCAAAGAGAGAAGCAACCAAGGACTAATTTCCTATGGGTGACACCAAGCAACCAATGGAAAAGCTTGCCTTCAGAAGTTGTGGGTCCTCCATCACTAGACGCTTTCAAAAAGAGTGAGGGAAGTACATCCCAAAAGGACAGTGCCGGGAAAACAATGCAAAAGACTTAAAACAGCCACTCCCCTTTAAAAAGAAAAGTCAAAACCCAAAGTAAAAGCATCAGATGAGAGGGAAACTAATCGCAGGCTAACTGAAAGCCTGGGCATGTTGCCAAAAGCCATTAACCCTTCCAACTCTATTATTCTATGTTCTCTATGTTCTAAATTGGGTGCTTCACAGCAGAAGCAATATAGTTAGCTGGACCACATATGCATTAAATTCAAGCTGTATAATCAAGCTGCATCACTGTCCCCTCCTGTATCTTTTCCTCCCAGGAAGAAACAAGAAGTAACCAACATTGCAGCAGCTATAAAAGATCTTGGGGAACTCCAAGGAATATCAGCTGATCACAGAAGTGTTACAAGTAGTGAAGATGACACTTCAGCAATTTAACAATTGCTAAAATAAAATTTAACAATTGCTAAAATAGAAAAGAAAACCTTGTCGAATCCTTCATCCACAAACTCAGCAGCGAACTTACAAAGTATGCAAGCAACACTTCTCTTGATACAGGAGGCCATGATGAAAATGCAAAAATCAATGGCAAGAAATCACGAGGGGATTAAAAATGAGATGGGTGAAATGAAAGGAGATATTAGAAGAATGGATGATAAAGCAGGAAATAGTCAAGAAGCAATTGCCAAGAATGAACAGAGAATACAATTGGCAGAGGCAAAAGTGGAACAAACAGAGAAGAAAATGGAGACAATGGAACAAAAGCTCACCCAAGCTAATAGGGAGCTGGAAGAATCAACTGTCTTTCTAGAAATGGAAAAGGCTGCATTCTTTCCAAGATTCCAGAACATAATTAAAGAAAAGGAGGAATATTTATCCAAAATCATGATAGAACAGTTAGCAGATAAGTTACAGAGAACAAAGCAAGAGTTACAAGGGGACATAAATGAAGTGTACAGGATATACACAAATTATGCAAGGAAACATAGGTTGCTGAGAGAGGTACACATAAAGATTCACAAGAAAGACAATAAGAGAGGAAGCGTACCAGAGAACAAGGGGTGAACCTATGACATATAAAGGAAGAGAGATTCATACATTAAGACAGATACCCAGAAGTATTTGGGTAGTATTTTTTACAACTCAACTGAATAAATATAATGTGGTGTTCATATGGCTGCTTCTGGAAGGTATCATGATTACATGGCAAGATAAAAAATCTTGGATCGACACACCCAACAAAGCACAGAAATGTTTTGTCCAGTATTTCACAGCAGACGAGGAACAAGAGAGTAGAGAGTGAAAGTAAAAGCCAAAAGGAATAGAAGAGAAAAAGGTAGAGAAAGAAGAAAGACTAAGGCAGGAAAAAGAACAAGTGGTGAGACAGGATACACGAATCAAAATATAAAGAGAGATAAGGACAACTAGAAGGGCGAGGCCCATATACAAATAACAAGATGAGGGAAGAAATAAAGATGCTCTCAATTAACATCAATGGGGTAAATTCCCCAGCAAAAAGAAAATAAATGTTGACTAAAATATAGAAATTCAACCTAGATATAATATGTCTTAGGAAGTACACGTGAAGTAACACCACACTAAAATACTGGAAAATCCAAAAATGGGGAATCTCTACACATCCTTAGCACAACAGAAGAAGAGGGGAATCGCTGTATATATTAAGGAAAGGATAAAAGTGAAACAAATATATTCAGATGGAGACGGAAGAGTATTAATGATGGAAAAAATAATAAATTTAAAACAAATCTTCCTTATTGTAATATATGCACGAAACAATAATCAGAAAGAATTTTGTAGGAAACTACATGAAAACATAATTGAGACTGAATATGAAAATGTATGCTCAATAGGTGATTTCAATACAGTGGTAGAGGTTAAAAAGGATTGTAAAAGTAGTTAAAAATAATAAAATTAAGAGGAGAATATTTCCAAGCACATTTTTTGAGATGACAAAATAATTAAACTAACAAGACATATGGAGGGAACGAAATGAAAAAAGTATACCTTTTACTCAAATGCACATTGTTCATGGTCAAGAATTGATATGGCATGGATGACATAAGAAATGATATAGAGGAAGTTGAAATAATGACCAACACCTGGACTGATCATAATCCAATAAAAGTGATATGGAGAGAACAGAAGAAAAGAGGAACATGGACAGTGAACCAAGCAATAATGAAAGACAAAAGAACATGTACAAATGATGGAGAGGGAGTTGGAATTCTTCTTCAAAGAAAATAGGAAAGAAGGAACGCCACCACAAATGTGGGACACAGCAAAGGCGTACATCTGAGGATTGACAATAGCACATGTGGCAAGAAAAAAACAGGGGAAAATATCAACAAGAAGTTCTACAGGGGGAATTGAAAAGAACTGGAAGTAGAATTATAAAACAACCCTCAAAGAGGTAAAGTTAAAAAGAGAATGGAATTTATAAGACAAAGACTGAATTTGATAGTACAGGAAGAAATGCACAAAAAGTTAAAAGAGCGAAATAATTTTTTTTGAGCATGCGAATAAGCCAGGGAGATGGCTAGTAAATAAATTAAGAAAAGAAAAAGAGAAGAGAATAATGCACCAATTGCAAGATGACAAAGGAAATATATGTAATAGAACAGTATGGAGAAAAAGGAAATTATTCAAGAATTTTTTAACAATTTATACAGTCAGGAAAATATAACGGAAAAGAATGTTAAGAAATATTTGGATAAGAAAAAAATTAAGCAAAATTGAAGAAATAAAAAGAATGATGTTAAATGAAAAAATTACAGTGATGGAAATGGCAGAGGTGGTAAAAAAACAAAAGGACAATAAAACCACGGGCCCTGATGGAATACCTGCAAAACTTTATAAAAATATACAAAAGCCATTAGAGACAACTATGATAGAGATATATAGCGAAGCACTAATAGAAGCAAAATTACCCAAAACTTGCTTGGAAACGTACATAGCATTAATCCTAAAAGAACGAACAAATCACCAACAAATAAATAATTATAGGCCTATTTCATTATTGAATATTGATTATAAAATATTTCTACCAATAATGAAAGAAAGGCTTAAAAAAAGTGTTAAATGAGTTGATACATCCAGATCAAAACAGATTTCTACCAAAAGATAGATGAAAATTTTATTATTGAATACTGATTATAAAATATTTCTATCAATAATGAAAGAAAGGCTAAAAAAAAGTGTTAAATGAGTTGATACATCCAGATCAAAACAGATTTCTACCAAAAAGATAGATGAAAAATAATTTGAGAACGATTATAAACATACTGGAATATTATGAAGTATATTCTGGAAGACAATTAGCATTGATGTTTCGAGATGCACAAAAGGCTTTCAATAATTTGAATTGGCAGTTTATTAAAAAACAATTAGAAATTATGAATTTTGGCAAGCAATTTATAAGCAATTTATAACAATTTATAACAAGCTATATATTCCACACAAATGAATTGTTAACCGAACAATTTCAAATACAGAGGGGAGTAAGGCAAGAATGTCAGCCATCACTATTGTTGTTTATCCTGACTTTAGAAGTGTTACTTGGACAGATTAGAGGGGAACAAGAAATAAAAGGTCTCAAAGTAAAAAAAGAAGAATATAAACTCCAAGCTTTTGTGGACGATTTGGTATTTGTACTTGAGGAACTGTTAGAATCAGGACCCAAATTAATTCAGAAAATAGAAGAATTTGGAAAAGTGGCAGAGCTTAAAATAAATAAAAATAAGACAAAGATTATAACAAAAAATCTTAAGAAACAGAACAAAGAATTGGAAGAAAAATTGGAAATGCAAATTGTTAAAAAAAGTTAAATATTTAGGAATATGGCTAATAGCAAAAAGTATATCTATTAAAGAAGATAATTATACAAAATTGATAACACAAATTAAGATAGATTTGGATAATTGGAAGAAATTACAACTCTTGCTTATAGGACAAATTGCCACAATAAAAATGAACATATTGCCAAAAATTCTGTTTCTGTTCCAAGTGACACTGATAAAGTTAGGAAAGAATTTTTTTGAGGATTTAAACAAATTAATATCAAAGTTTATTTGGCTGAGGAAAAAACTGTGAATAAAGTTAAAATTGTTACAGGACAGCAGAGAGGGGGTTTCCTCTGCCAGATTGGGAACTACAGCATATTATAATGGCAGCAGCCCTTATATGTTGAAAAATAAAAGAATATTGACAATTGAAGGACATGACTTACAATTAGGGTGGCACACATTACTATGGGATGAGAAAAACAAGATGCATAGTTACTTCCAAAGATACCAAATAAGACACCGCATTGCTATTAATTTGGGAAAAGATTAAAAGAAATCATTATGACAAAGTTCTGATCTGGTTATCAACCATGGAAGCATCAATATACCCAAATGTGTTAAATTTTGATAAGATAGTAAGGTATAAGGACATCTTAAACAAGCAAGGGAAATAAAAACGAAACAAGAGTTAAAAGAGCAAGGAATTGAGGTAGAGTGGTGGATGTATATGCAAACATAAGCAAGATTCAAGGAAGATACAGAAAGACATAGGATATATAGAGAACTATTGCAATTAAATAAGATTCTACAAGGTCCAGAGGAGAAACTGATTTAAAAATTACATAATTAAGGGGGGAGGAGCTGGCGGTGCCACGATACTGCATGCAATCTTGGAGGTCTGAGATTGCAGCTGATATCTTTGCCCCTGATTGGTCCAAATGGACCTAAACCGTCCCGAAGAGATGGTGATAGTGAAGGGTGCATCCTGTAGATCCCAGGGATATCGCAAAGTCCCTGGTTGATCCAAGAGAAGCCCTTTGCCAGCGGCAGAGAGGCAGCTTCAAAAGCTGCTGGAGTTGGGACAGCTCTGAACGGAAGAGGTTGAAAGAGAAAGTGTGTCGGTTTGGTGAGAACTGTTCTTTTATAACTCTTAGACTTCAAAGGACTTCAAAGGACACCCTAAGGGGAAAAAGAATCTGTAAAAGTTTTGACAGAACTGAATAAGCAGCGGTTTTTAAACAGAAGTGTCAAAGTAAGGCTTTGTTTTATGTTTTCTATGGTTGGAATCCTACTGTGAATTCCAATTTGATCCAGCATTTGCTAACTGGACTGGACTTTTTCTCCATATATATCCATTTTTTCCTATTCTCTTCCTATTTGATTTTGTAATATTTTAGGTTAGAGGCCTTTTGTAATATTTTAAATTAGAGGCTCCCTTAAGCTATACTTTTAAAAAACTTTTATTACATTTTATCTGGGAAACGAGAGGGAGAGTGAGAGTAAAGGAACTTTGTAACACTTCCAACTAGAGACTTGAAAATATCTCAGACGAAGCTGAGAAAGCTGAGAAAGCAAGCAAGCTCTGAAATTCTTTTTCAAGGACATTGCTACGTGATAAGATAAAGGGAAGAGCACGGAAGAGTATTACTGCAGGTATTCTTCTGGATTTCTAGCAACAATTGAAACTTGGCTTTGAAGTTTGGAAAGAGCTATGACAAGAGCCTTGGACAATTAAATAAAGTGCAGTGTTGTTTCTTTTTACTTTCTTAAGTTGGGTCATCCACCCCCCCTCATCAGCCGTATTGTTCATTATTATTTTTTTGAAACCTTTATTTTTGTAATATTTTCATCTTTGCTTTGTATTTTAAAGGGGAAGCCACAAAATTTCTCTTTTTTTATTTTTCTTCTTTGGGATTTTTTGTTTTTTGATGTGTTTTTTTTATTTGAAAATTTTTGATTGGATTAAGGTGTTGAAAAACCTGAAGAATTACTTTTATTTTTTTAAATTCTTTTTTACTTTTTGCTCTTTTTAAACTTTTTTTATACTTCTCCTTCCTTTTTACCTAATTACTGATTGGATTAAGGTTAAGAAGAACCTGAATAATTTTTTTTTCTCCTTTTCTTTTTATTATTATTGGGTTTTTCTCTCTACCATACTTATTTTTCATTTTGGATTATAATTGGCTATTTCATAATTGGATTAGGGTTTAGAAGAACCTGAAGATCCTGAATTATTTAAAATGAGTAGGAAGTTTATAGCTTCTGGCTCCTCAACTTCTACTTCTGCCTCCCCACCATCTGGAGGACAACGTTCAATTCAGACAATGTTAAAGCAAGACAAAGATCAAGAAAGAGTGACTCTACAGATGATTATGCAAGGAATCCAAGACCTTAAAATAAAATCAGATACCATTGAAAAAAGAATAGAAAATATTGAGCAAAGAACAGAGAAAACTGATGAAAAGGTGGAGAATATTCAACAAATGATGGTGTAGTATGATGAGAGATTCCAAAAAATTGAAGAAAATAAACAAAGAGACAAGAAGATTGGAGATATTGATATCAGATTAACAGTGGTTGAACAAGATAAAAGTGAGATACTGCAATGGGAGATGGACAGATCAGAATTTTATCTCAGATTTCAAAACATACAGGAAGAAAAAGGACAAAATCTAGCTGAGATAATGATAGAAATATTGGCTGAAGCTTTGGAAATAACAGAAGAGAAGATGATGGATGGAGTAGATGAGGTATACCAAGTTTTTACAAGATATGTAATGAGAAATAACCTACCAAAAGAAGTTCATATCAGATTTACAAAAAAAGCCCTTAAAACACAAATATTACAAGTGGTAAGAGAGAAAACATTGAAATACAAAGACAAAGAGACAGTGGTTTTAAAGCGAATACCTAGAAGAGTGAGAGAGATGAGAAGACAATATTGATTTTTGGCTAAAATGCTATTGAAAAAAGAGCTGAATTAAAGATGGCTAATCCCAGAAGGGTTAATGTTTACATGGCAAGAACAGAGATATAGAATTGATTCAATCGAGAAAGCAGAATTATTCTATGCAGAATATTTTGGCAGGAGAGAGGAGGCAGAAAAAGAGATTTCACTAATTGAACTTCAAGATGACCAAATGGAGACTGAAAAAGAAGAAGGCGCAGTAGGTGGATCGGTGGAGACTAAAGAACAACGTGAATCAAGATCTACGAGAGCTGCCAAACCTAATTATAAAGCATAATTATGGAAGAGAACAAAATTGATAACAATGGATGTAAATGGACTTAATTCAGCTGTTAAAAGGAAAATTTTTCACAGATTAGAGAAATTAAAATTTGATATAATTTGTCTACAAGAAGTACATATTAAAAAACAATATGAAAAATTGTTGATATAGCCAAAATTAGGGAAAATATTTATTTCTTTGACTCAATGTAAGAAAAGAGAAGTGGTTTTATATATCAAAGAGACCATCTCAGCAAAATTGATTTATACTGATGAAGACAGAAGAGTATTAATGGTGGAAATAATGGATAATAATACGAAAACACTCTTGATTGCAATTTATGCTCCGAATGATAAACAAGAAGAATTCTATAAAAAATTACACATGAAAATAATTGAACTGGACTATGTCAATATAGTTATGATGGGAGATTTCAATGGAATTGTAGACAATAAACTGGACTATATAACAACAACAACAACAACAAAGCAAAATAGGAAGACTCTCCTCAAATCTTTTTTTAAAATGATAGTTGAAATTAATTTAAAAGATATATATAGAGAAAGAAATGTTAAAACCAAACAATACATCTTTTACTCAAATAGACATTTAACATGGTCCAGAATAGATATGATTTGGACTTCAACAGAATTAATATCTAATATTCAAGAAACAAATGTTAAAACAAGTACTTGGGCAGACCATAACCCAATGACAATTAAATGGAAAGGACAAAAAAGAAGATCGAGATGGACGTTAAATAATACTATTCTAAAGGAGGAGGATTTTACACAGTGGATGGAGAAAGAATTGGTTTTTTTCTTTAGAGAAAATAAAAAAGAAGATACTTCAATTCAGAACGTATGGGACACAATTAAGGCATATGCTAGGGGCTTGAAAATAGACTACACAAGGAAAAGGAACATTAGGAAAAGCCAAGTCACTGAAGCCTTAGAAGATGAGTATAAAAGACTTGAAAAAGAATTACAGAAAACGTTACAGAAAAAAGACATTAAGCTAAAACTGGATACAATTAATTCTGGCAGAATTCTATAAAACATTGCAAGAATCACTGAATGTTCCATTGCTAGAAGTCATGAATGAAATGATGCTAAAGAAGAAGATACCAAAAACATGGTCAGAAGCCGATATTACACTTATTCCAAAAGAAGAGACTGATTTATTATAAATTAAGAATTATAGACCCATTTCTTTATTAAATGCAGATTATAAAATATTTGCTTCAATATTGGCAGAGAGACTCAAAAAATATTTAAATAATTTTATTCACTCTGACCAAAATGGATTTCTGCCAAAGAGACAAATTAAAGATAATATGAGAGTAATATTGGACACTTTGGAATATTATGAGGCTCACCAAGAAAAACAAATGGCTTTAATATTTTTAGATGCACAAAAGGCATTTGATAATGTGAACTGGAGATTCATGTTATTATTAAAACAGATGGGTTTTGCCAGAAAATTTATTCAAGCAATACAAACCATATATTATAAGCAAATGGCAAAGGTAATAATAGAGGGAGAATTGACAGACTCTATCAATATAAGAAAAGGTACAAGACAAGGTTGCCCACTATCACCTTTGCTATTCATACTAACCTTGGAAGTGTTAAATAGAAACATTAGAGACGAAAAGAGTATAAAAGGAATGAAAATTAAAAAGGAAGAATTTAAATTGCAAGCTTTTGCGGATGACTTGGCTTTTATTTTAGAAGACTTTCTAGAAACAGCACCAAAATTCTTGGAAAAGAGAGGCATATGGTAAGGTGGCCAGTCTGAAAATAAACAAAGACAAAACAAAGATTTTGACAAAGAACATGTTACTAAGACAAAAAGAAGAATTGGTAGATGTATTGAAAATTCAAATTACGAATAAGATTAAGTACTTGGGGATATATTTGACAGCAAGATATAGTACATTAAAAGAGAACAATTACATTAAACTTAAACAACAGATGGCACTAGACTTGACGAAATGGGAAAACCTACAATTGTCATTAATAGGGAGAATTTCAACAATCAAAATGAATATTTTACCCAGAATTCTATACTTGTTTCAAACAATACCAATTTGGCTTGGAAAAGGACTACTTTGAAGTTTTAAACAAAATTGTGTTGAAATATATATGGCAAGGTAAGAAAGCGAGAATAAAATTAAAAATCTTTCAAGATTTAGAGGAGGATTTGGTCTGCCTAATTGGGAGTTGTACTACCAAGCTACAAACTTGACATGGGTTAAAGAATGGATAACATTGAGAAATACTAGATTGTTGGCATTAGAAGCACATGATTTGTTGTTGGGATGGCATGCCTTTTTATGGTATAAAGGAACTAAAATACAGGGTTATTTTAGAAGACATCATATACGGAAATCTCTGTGGTTAAATTGGGAGAAGATTAAAAGACAATGTTATTTGAAAATTCCAGTCTGGTTATCGAAGCATTTTCTTATCCTATAACATATAAGAAGGAACAAACAGTTAGATATGGGGAAATTCTGAATGAAAATGGTGAACTTAAATCGACGCAAAAACTAGAGGAACAAGGTATAAATATGAATTGGTTTTCTTACGCGCAAATACATTCAAGGTATGAAAAAGATTCTAAAATAGAAGGTTTCTATAATAAATTGACTGATTTAGATAAGATTTTGACAGGTACTGATGAAAAGGTGATTAAAAAATTGTATGGATATTTATTAGAAATTAAACTAGAAGAAGAACAAGTTAAAGAAACTATGATTGTTTGGGGGAAGAATTTTGGATATGGGATTGATCTAGAGAAATGGCAAAAACTGTGGTCTCAAAATTATAAAATGACAATGTCAACAGCATTTAAAGAAAATTTGTATAGGATGTTTTACAGGTAGCATTTTCCCCCAACAAGAATAGCAAAAATGTTCAAGAACAAATCAGAAAGATGTTGGAAATGTCATCAGATACCTGGATCATATTACCATATGTGGTGGACTTGTGTGGATGCAAAAAAATATTGGACTAAAATCCACACGTGGTTGGAAAAAATGACCAAAAAGCATATTGATTTAAAACCAGAGATATTTTTATTGGGAATTCTACCTGATACATACAGCAAAGATTTAAAATATTTGATTGTAAACGTATTAACAGCAGCTAGGATTGTATTTGCTAAAAATTGGAAAAATGAGAAAATACCATTGCAGGAGGAAATTATCAAGAAAATACTGGAATGTGCTGAAATGAGTAGATTGACATTTGAAATTAGAGAACAAGAGGATGAACAATTTTACAAAATTTGGGACCTTTTCTATCAATGGCTAGATAACAAAATATAGTAATAGAATACGTAGAATTATAGAAAATAATGAATATATAAAGATGTATTTTTTACATCTAGTTATAATAATAACTAATATAGTTATTATTACTATATAAAATGTTATTGAGATAGATTTGGAAGGACTATATGAATTGTTCTAAAATAAACTAAGTATAGTTATCTTGCAAAGTATGAATGAATAAAATTATAGTCAAATGATTGATTAATAATAATACTAGGATATTCAATTTCTGATAATATGAGTTATTATGTAACTGTAATTGAGACTATGAAATTAATGCATAAAAAATTTGTAAACCAACCAACACACTGTTTGTATATTTATGGAAGAAAGCTGGATGTTTTTATGTTTGTTTGTTTTTGTTTGTCCATAAAAATCAGTAAAACTTTTAAAAAAAACATAATTATTTGTTGGAATATAAGATGGAAGAGGAGAGGGTTAAAGAAACCATGATTGCTTGGGCGAAAAATTTTGGCTACATGATAGAATTGGAGAAATGGGAAAAAATGTGGGAAAAGAATTATAAATTGATGATGTCGGCATCATATAGAGAAAATTTGTACAAAATGTTCTACAGATGGCACCTACCACCTGCTAGATTAGCAAAAATGTTCCCAGAGAGATCAGCTTGAGTGTTGGAAATGCGAACAAAAGCAAGGAACATATTATCATGTGTGGTGGACATGCCCTGTAGCGAGAAAATATTGGATAAGGACAAAAAAATGGTAGAAGAAATAATTAAACAGCAAATTGAAGACTGGATACTTTTTCTATTAGCCATAATAACAGGAAAATATGATAAGAAAACAGAGTATCTAATGCTACATTTATTAATGGCAGCAAGAATAACTTACGCAAAGAATTGGAAAAATGATAGTATGCCACCAGAGCAAAATGTGATATGAAAAATACTGGAGTTTGCCAATATGGATATGTTGACCATGGAGCCAAAGGAAAGAAAGGAAATGGATTATTATATGACATAGAATGTGCTGTATGATTGGCTAAATAATAGTTATAGAGTTGAATAGAGAAGACGACAATAAGATAATAAGGTAAAAGTTATAGTGGACAAAGATAGATTAAGCAATATAGCAGAGGTGGTATTCAGCAGGTTCTGACCAGTTCTGGAGAACCGATAGCGGAAATTTTGAGTAGTTCAGAGAACCGGCAAATCCCACCTCTAACTGGAGATTTTACAGTATCCTTCCCCTGCCATGCCCACCAAGCCACACCCAAAGCTGGTAGTAAAAATGTTTGAATCCCACCACTGCAATATTGACAAGATTTATGTAAAAGTATATATACTGTATAGATAGTTAAGATTTATGTAAAAGTATGTATACTGTCACAAAAGCATTGTAATGAATGGAAATGATGTTGTATAAAAGAAAAAATGTTTAATAAAAATTATTTAATTTAAAAAAAAAAAAGAATTACTGTGCTGCTGAGTGGAATTGTTTACACCCAGTCAAGGCCAACCATCCTAGAACTCTGGATGGGCAAAATACCTGAAGGTGAGCTTCACATGACATTGTGCGGGATGTGGATTGGACTTTCAGCTTGCGACCTTGGAGGGAGGGATTTGGGGAAACTTTCAACCTGTAACTTTCGTGCCTTTGAAATCAGATCTTGCCTTGCTTTCACCGCTGTCATTTCAAACTCAGTAAAAATATGTCTTCTCTAATTCAATGGATTTGGGGGGTTTATTTCTTGGCATTTGAACAGAGGCAGGCCTGACAGGCAGTAGGGAGAAAGCAGAACTGCTTAATTCATTCTTTGTATCAGCCTTTCTTAGAGTTTGCAGTGTAAATTCATGTCTAGAAAACACACAGACTGATTCAGCAGGATCATTAACTTCTTTATAAACATATTAATATGAATAAAATTTACAATACCATTTGTAGATTCTTTCAACATAACATAAGCAAGAACACCAGCAGCTCAGAGGGCTCAGAACAGATATCAGTTTCAGCAAGCAAGCAAGTTTCACTTTCAATTTTCAGCAAAGCACACAAACTACACCCAGGCTGTCAGCTCCCACTAACTGGTCTGTTGCCATGGTCTGTTGTTAAAAATGTCTCTGCCAATTAATAAATATACTCTGACACTCCTCCCTTCATAACTGGAAGAGACATAAATTCAATCACCTTTAATATTCTTCAGATATTTGTATTTGAAGACCCACATTCACAGTTCCCCTCCAAATACCTGAGAATTTCTTTTTACACATATCCAATGCATTGGTTTGGTGCAACAGTGAAGCGACTTAGAATGCTTACTGCACAAGCTATGTCAGATGATTTTGTATTTTTCCCAAATTCTTTAGTTCAAATTTATTTTCCAACTTATTAGCAAATTCTACCTGTGATACATTCTTTGCAATTGAAAAAAAGATCACCCACAAATGCTAATAGTTGTAACTTTCCATTATATATGCAATCATCAGCCTTGCAACTCTTGAACCCAAAACCTTTCAATGCCTTATTTAGACGTATATTCCAATTCCTGGATGACTGCTTCAACCCATAAATGGCCTTGTTCAATTTATATACTGTATTAGGCTTTTTACTTTCACACCCTGGTGCTTGAACCATGTAAATTTCTTCCTCTAACTCTGCACTGAGAAATGCGGTGCTTATGTCAAAATGCCACATTTTATGACCATGTGCAGATGCCAATGCTAGTGCCAGTCTAATGCTCTCACTCTTTACAGTTGATGCAAACACCTCATCATAGTACACATTTTTCATCTGTGAAAACCCTTGTGCCACTAACCTTGCTTTATATTGTTCCTCATTATTGGGTAGTACTTTCTTCTTGTATACCCATTTGCATCCTACAGCTTTGCTACCCTGTGGCAAAGTCATAGGTATGAACACTTCATGGTCTCCCATGAATTTTATTTTGTTGTCCATGGCTTCTTTCCACTTTATTTGTTCAATTTTAGGTAATGCCAATACTTCCTTATAGTTCCTTGATTCATACCATACATTACACACTTTAACTTTACTAGCAGAATATCTGTCAGGTGGAATCCCCTTGTTCCATCACTCTGACCTGTGTGACATTGACTGCTCCTCCATTTCATCCCTCTCTTGCTTCAGATATTGTTCAGCTCATTACAGGCTGGGAATGAACATAATTCCAAGCATTGAAATAAAACTAGAGTTGTTTTAACTAAGTGTGTGCTTAATTATGATCTCAGAAGCCTTGGTCAGAACAGGTGGCAGCTTTACTGATATATCTATTCAGCTCAGTGTCTAAAGAGAGATAGTTGAGCCTAAGTACACAAAGTCATGGACGATTTCCAGTTCTTGTGCAGAGATCATAATACAGGGAAGTGAATCCACGTCCTGACCCACGACGTGCTTTTCTCAGGCTGATTGTTAGTCCAAAATCTTGGCCTTGCTAAAACGACCCATAAATTGTTGAAGGTCTTCAGCAGAGCGAGCAGTAACGGCAGCATCATCAGCAAAGAGAAAATCCTGCAAGCATTTCATCTGGACTTTGGTCTTTGCTCTCAATCTCGAGAGATTAAAGAGTTTTCCGTCTGATCTGGTCCGGAGATACGTATCCTCTGTTGCAGTTCCAAAAGCATGTTTTAGCATGATAGCAAAAAAGATCCCAAATAAAGTTGGCGCGATCACACAGCCCTGCTTCACTCAACTTCGTATGTCAAAGGAATCTGATGTTAAACCATCAAAAACTACTGTGCCCTTCATTTTCTCATGAAAGGACCTAATGATGTTGAGAAGCTGAGGTGGACATCCAATCTTGGGGGGGATTTTATAAAGGCCACCTCTACTAACCAAGTCAAAAGCCTTTGTAAGATCTATGAAGGCTACAAAAAGTGTCTGTCTTTGTTCCCTACACTTCTACTGCAAATGTCTTAGGGAAAATACCTTGTCAGTAGTGGACCTGTTGGCTCAGAATCCGCACTGTGATTCTGGATAGACTCTGCAAGCACCTGGAGCCTCTTCAGTATGACATGGGCAAGCAGCTTCCTTACAATACTGAGAAGAGAGATGCAGCAGTAGTTGTTACAGTCACCCCTGTCACCTTTGTTCTTATAGTGTGACGATATTTGCATCCTTCATGTCCTGCGGTACTCCACCTTCCCTACAACAAAGACAGAAGATTTCATGCAGTTCAGAGGGGATGATCTCTCTGCAGCACTTCAGAACTTCACAGGAATGTTATATTTCTCAGGTGCCTTGCCAGAGGCAAGGGAATCCAGGCCCCCATTTAGATCTTCTCGAGTTCATTCACTGTCAAGCTCCTCCAAGACAGTCAAGTACTCAATGTTATTTAATGATTCTTCAGTTACAACATTTCTGTGGAATATAACTCAGAGTAGTGCTGCACCCAGCATACCATCTGCTGTGCTCAGTCCTGGATGACCTCACTTGTAGCCAACTTCGGGGGGCAGTTTTCTTCTGTATTGGACCTAAGGTCTGCTTGATGCCATCCTCTTGATGTTGCCTGTGTCAGCTGCGATCTCGATCCCAGAGCAAAGCTGCAGCCAGTAATTGTTAGCACATCTTCTGGTGGTTTTGGGGGCTTTATTACGAGCAGCTTGCAGAACCTATAGGATATGCTCACTGGAACAGGCTTTGTATGCAATTAAAGCTCCCCTCTTTTCCTTGATAGCTGGCATCAGTTCCTCCAAGTGGGCTTCAAACCAATCTGCTGTCTTTCTGGTCTCCATACCAAATACTAACAAGGCAGTGTTATAAACAGCATTCTTGAAATGTTCCCTTCGTTTATATGCATTTGTTTCAGCCGGGCCTAGGACAGTTTCCTTGAGTGCTTAAGCAAGTTCCTCCACTCTGTCCCGATTGTGGGTCTTGCTGATGTCAATTCATGGTCTTCCTTCCTTCTTCAAGTAATGCAATTCCTTTGTTTGCTGCTGCACACCAAGGAGTGGCCTATATCACAACCAGTGCCCTGATAGCTGCATAATTCTGGGAAGGCTGGGGTGCCTGGTCAGAATCAAGCTGAGCTGGTGTCAATGCTTCAATCTCAGCTGTCTCCAGGAAACTCTGTGTTGAGGCTATGTACGAAAAAATGTATTGCTAACGCAAAAACCGTAGTAGCAGAAAAACTCCAACAGGCGTTGGCCAATTTCGTTCATCTTCCCAACAAACTGACCTAAACAAGTGGGCCAAGAACTATGGTCAGCTCCAACTCTGGCATTAAAATTGCCAAGGATAAACAATGGTTCTTTCTCAGGGATTTTCTTAATAGTGGCAGCCAGATAATCATAGAATTCATCTTTAGATTCTGCTGGAGATGATAATGTTGGTGCATATGCACTAATAAGATTAACCAGCCCTGCTGATGAATGGAGCTGCATTCTTTTACTCCCTGCAACAGGTAGAATAATGAACCCTAATAGGGTGTTTCTGACCACAAAGCCAATCCCATATTCTCTAGTCTCATTTGATGGCTTCCCTGCCAGAAGAACAAGAAGTTTCTCTCCTAAACAGATCCCAAGTCTGACAGCCTTATCTCTTGAAGAGCGACAATGTCCATCTGCAGTCTGCTCAGCTCCATGTCAATAACAGCTTTCTTATGTGCCTCATCTATTTCCTGCAGATCATCAGAAAGGACTTACCTTCTTGGTAAGCTAGAAAAATGTGGAATAGATAACATCACCACCAGATGGATTTGTAGCTGGCTGACAAACTGTTCCCAATGAATGATACTACATCCACATGGTACTACATCCACATGGAGAGAAGTAAATAGAAGGATACCACAAGACTCCATCTTAGACCCAGTACTCTTTAATATCTTCATAAATGACTTAGATGAGGGAATAGAAGGGGAACTCATTAATTTGCAGATGACAGTATGCTGGTAGGAATAGCCAACACCCCAGAAGATAAGCTCAGTAGCCAAAAAGATCAAATTTTAACCATGGGCCCTATCCAACAAAATGAATTTCAATGTGGAGAAAAGCAAATTTTTACATTTAGGCAGGAAAAATCAAAGTTATAACTACAGATTAGGTGTGACCTGGCTCAGAAACAGAAACTGTGAGAGGGACATTGGAGTCCTCATGGATGATCACTGGGATATGATCCAGCAGTGCGCATCAGTAGTCAAAAAAGCTAACACAATCCTGGGTTGAATAAACAGAGGCATAGAATCAAGAACATGTGACGTATTAGTACCACTTTATAAAACCGTAGTAAGACCACATCTGGAATACTGCAACCAATTTTGGTCACTATACTACAAAAAAGATGTTAAGAATTTGGAAAAAGTTTAGAAAAAAGCAACTATGGTGTTCAAAAGCCTGGAGACTAATACATATGAAGAACAGCTGCAGAATTTGGGTAGGACTAGTCTAAAGAAAAGAATAATTAGAGGTGATATGATAGCAGTATTCCAGTACGTGAGGGGTTTCTACAAAGAAGAGGGGGTCACATTATTCTACAAAGCACCAGAGGGCAGGACAAGAAACAATTGTTGGAAACTAATCAGAGAGAGAAGCAACCTGGAATTAAGGAGAAACCTCCTAACAATGAGGACAAATGACCAAATTAGAATAATAGGCTATGGGGGCTTCCTTCCCATTCAGTAGTTGATGGCTGAGTACTGTCCAGATGCCGTATGGAGACATGTTGCAAGTGAGCTGTAGGAGCAAGGACTCACTATATTGCATCAATACTGTGTCAGATGTTATAATGTCTTTTATTTTGGAAAATGTGGCATCCTCGGGGGTTCCTCACTTCCAGGGTGTATTCTTATCCAACAGTCTATGGAGTGGCTCCGCTAAGGTCGCCTTCTGTGATAAGAGTATGTTATAGAAGTTTAATAATCCCAAGAATGCTTGGAATTCACTTTTATTATGTGGGTTGGGGGCTTCCTTAATTGCTTTCAGCTTGCTGTTTGTGGGTCAGATACCTGACCCATTGATTTTGAATCCCAAGAATTCTATGCTCAGTACAGCAATGTAGCATTTGTCCCTTGCTAACTTGAGCCCCGCTTCTTGGAATCTTTCTAATACTGTTCAAACCCTTTCCATTAATTGGAGCTTGTCTTTGGCCGAGACTATTATGTCGTCGAAGTAAGGAACTTCTCCTGGCAGACCTTGTACAAGCCTTTCCATAATGCTCTGGAAAAGGCCAGGGGCTATGCTAACCCCAAATTGCAGCCAGTTGCACTTGAATGTGTCCTTGTGTGTTCCTATCGTTTGGGCTTTGGCGGTTGCTGTGTCCACAGGCAATTGTTGATATACCTGTGCTAGGTCCAACTTAGCAAAAATCTTGCCCCAGTCCAACGAATGTAGTAGGTGCTGGACTACTGGTACCAGATAAGCGTTCTGTTGTAGCCTGAGGTTCAGGGTACTCTTGTAGTCTCCACAGATTCTGACTGACCCATTGGGCTTTACAAGGGTCACTATAGGGGTCTCCCACTTTGCGTGGTCTACCGACGCAAGGATGCCTTGAGCTACCAGCTTGTTTAATTGCTCTTCAACCTTGGGTTACAGAGCAAAAGGAACTCTCCGGGACTTCAGTCTGACAGGCTATGTTGAGTTTTAGGTTAAAACTTATTGGGGTCCCCTTATACTTGCCCAGTTCACTGCTGAAAACACCCCAGAATTCCCTCTCCAAGACATCTAGATCATCTCCAGCACTTTCTCTGGTCATCGCTGTTGCGTGGATGCCAGTGAGGCTGATTTGCAGCGGCACAAACCACTCTCCCTAGAAGGATGGGCAGATCTCGGTCCACAATGGTCAGTAGGGATCCCTGGAAATCTCTGTATTCCACGTGGCAGATTTTTTTCCCAGGAAAGACTAGCCTTGGTAGTCTTTTAATATTATTCATTGTGGTTGGAGCTCGCTTTGGTGGATGTCAGGGTTGATCTTCTGGAGAGCCGTCCAGGATATCATTGATATATAAGACCCTGAGTCCACTTCCATCATCCATAGGGTTCCATCAATTCTCACTTCAGTGAGGAACCTGTTGGATTCCACAGTGTCTGTGTGTGCCACATGGGCATGAGTGTAGTTGGTTTCTTCTTCCCAGCCACCATCTTGTTTTTTGAATTTCATGCCAAATGTCTTCTGACCTTTGTATTGTCTGTTCAGGGAGTATATTCTGTGGCTCGGTTTGTCCACTGGTTGGCTGGCTCTGCAGGCTTCCGCAATGTGGCCTTTCCTCTCGCATCATCTTCAGATTGCCTCCTTAAAACAGCATGTGGACTGAGGATGATTCCCTCTGCAGCTTCCACAAGGCTTGGTTCCCTTGGCTGTTTTGGGTTTGCTGGTTTTTACCCAGCGGACATCTTCCTACTCACTGTCGTTGCTTTTGGAGCCGGATGGACTGCACCCCTCGAGGCTTGGGTGATGTGGACCTTGCTGCTGCCCTTGACTCAGGCTGCAGAAGAGTCAGAGACTTCTGCTTCTTCCAGAGCCTCCTTGAACACGACATCCTCTCTTGTGAACAGTCTCTTCTGCAGGGTTAAATCCTTAAGGCCGAGGACTAGCCAATCCCGGATCATTTCCTCGGCGTTTGAGAAACTGCAGTTCTTTGAAAGTTTCTCAGCGCAGCCACAAAATCACTTATACTTTCCCCTTCTTTTTGTCTCTGGAGATAGTTGTTCCAGTTTGTCAGATATGATGGGGTAGGGTTGAAATGTCCTGTTCATCCCAGGAGACGTTCTCTAAGTCATCTGCAATGAGGGCTTCAGTTAGTTCATAAAGTTCCAAATTGCAATAGGTCAAGAAGTAAGCCTTCTTCTTCACATTGGATTCTGCCTGCATCCTGCTCACCACTAGATTTAGATTGAATCTTCCCATGTACGAGGACCACTTCTCTTTAGATGGCTTGAATGGGATTTATAGGAGTCTGTGGGCCATGTTGTTTCACTGTCAGTCTGAATGGTCAAGTTCACGAATCAGCTGGAAAATGGCCGCAATGCCCCACAAGGTTCTTTGTCTTCCTCAGGATTTCATCCTCATTGCAAGTGTTAAATCGGTGCAAATGAGGAAGGAGCAAGACACAGGAATTCAATAAATTCTTTATTTATAACCAGAATCAAAAAGCGAACAAAAACAGCCAGCGCTGGCTTTTATAGCCGGTACTGTCCAACACTTCAGTCACTGACGGGAATCCAGTCTTCCTGCCAGTGGCTGAACCAATAAGTGGAGCCTTACATCAGACTCCAACTTTGCATATAACATAGGCCCATGTAAAGGTAGCGTCATGCATATTTAACAATCTCCCTCTCCCATCCCTCTTTCTCTCTCTCATCTTTCCCTTTCTCTCTCTCTCTCTCTCTCCCTTTCCCTCCCTCTCTCATCTCTTTTTCTCTATCTCCCTCTCACCCCTTTCTCCCTCTTTCACTGTCTCCCTCTTTCTTTCTCTCCCTCCCACTCTTCTCCTCCACTTCCCAATCCACAAACCCAGGGATTAACTAAGGAAATTTGACCATGTTCTCTCTGGAAAGATACAAAATTTGACCATTCTTGAAAGATACAAAAATAAATATTGTGTTGCAAAAGAAGTGACTTGTCAAGCTGAAGATCACTGCATGCACTTCAGAGAAGATCATCCCAAGCAGCAGCACACTCACACTGGCATGCATACACATATCCTGCAACTCAGTCCAAAGAGGCTGGAAAATATAGTCCCTGGGAGCCGCCTAGGATACTTGGCAGGTAAAGTATGGGTCAAAACTCTCACCCACCCCCATCACCAAGGCAGCATCTGCTGAATCCTTGCAAAACTGGACAAAGCGGAGAGAGGAGAGCAGACAGAGCCAAATCAAGCTCTGTCTCCCTCTCTCTGTCTTTTTCTATGTCTCTGTCTGCCTGACTGGTGGGAAACTGCGGAAAGCTACTTCCAGCTTTGTTGGTCCTGGATGTATGACCTGCTCTCTGCCCTGAGAGTTTCCAGGGGCGAGTGGAGTAGGGTTGCATTGTGTTGTAATGGACTCCAAGAGGAGGAGGGGATCCAGTGTCCCCCGTTGTGAAGCATGTGTCAAATTAGGGACTGGATACCTTCCTCCTTCTGGAGCCCATTACAACACAATGTGAGAGAGGAAGAGAGCAAGGGAGAGAGAGAGCAAGGCACTGCAAGAGCAGCGTGCAGGCCATAGAGGGGTTATTGGGTTTTCCCCCACACCCCACCAAAGGAAAGCCTGTTGGGCTTCTCCTTCCCTCTTTCCCTTCCCTCTCCTCCCCTTCCTCACCTTCAACCCTACTTTGGGACAGGAGTGTGCGCTGGAAATGTGTGTTGGTGTTTCAAACACACATTTCTCCGGCACTCACCCACAATTCTCTGCGTTCCTCCAGGCCTGGCTTGCTGAGGGGGGAGAGCAGCCCTGACTCCTCTGCTTGCCCCCACGCACGGCTCCAGCCATCACTGCCAGGGGAAGGCACAGGAAATTAAAGTAAGTATAAACAACTTTGCTGGACACAAAGAACTGAGATCGGGGAAGGCACAGGCAATAAAAAGCAGTGCTTTTCAAAGATGGCAGCTTGTTTCTCCTTTGAAACAAGTAGCTTTCTGTTGCCTGTGCCTTCCTCGGTCTTAGCTCTTTCACTCCAGTGAGAGCTGTTTCTGCTTGCTTTTCCTGTTCCTTCCCTGGGCAGCGATGGCTGGGGCTGTAGGGGGGAGGCAGAAAAGATGTCAGGCTGCTCCACCCCACTCAGCAAGGCCGGCCTGGAGGAGCATGGAGAGTTGCAGGAGAATGCCAGAGGGTCAGGAAATACACCCCGATGTCTCCAATGTCCAATTCACCAATGGGGGCACTTCTGCCAGGCCATCTCCCCCTCCTGCTGGTTTGTTATGCTCGGTGCTTGGTAGGGGAGAGGATCCTTCTTCACGCTGCTCCCTTTTTTTTGGCCCCACCAACAATGGAGGAGGAAAGCCCCCACCCTGCAAGATCCAGCCCCACCATTCTCTTCCAGCCCTCTTTGCTGGTGGCAACAGCAAAAATACCGCAATGAAGGCAGAATGCTACTGCCGTGCAAAGGCAAGTGCAGGGGCATTTCACACCTGCATTAAGGCTCTGGCCTTGCCACTGCCGCAACAGGGAGCCGCAGCAGAGGGCCCAAAGAACCGCATGTGGCTTCAGAGCTGCAGGTTGCCAACCCCCAGTCTAGACAGTCACTTATCTGAAATGGTATAGGTTCTCTTACTTGAACAGGGGGCAGGACTAGAAGATCTCCAAGGTCAATTCCAGCTCATTCATTCTTTTCTATTCTAAATATATAAAGCTCATAATGACAACTAAAAATCAAGGCAAGATTTTTAAGAGCTGATTTCAATAAATTAGGAGAGAGCTTGGGAAGGATTCCATGGATGTGGATCCTCAAAGGGAAAACAACCCAAGAAGCTTGGTCCCAAAGACTCATTTCTGGCAGAGTTTGAGGGAGAGAAAGCATGCAGCCAAAAGCAGAAGAAGCAGAAAGAAGTAGCCTGCTGCATGGGGCAACTGGGGCAAGTTCCCCCCTCCGCCCTTTTCCCCTTCCCCTCACTACCTTGTGTTGTTTGCAATGCAAGCGACACAAGCCTTGTGTTCCCATGGGCCATGTGTGCAGTGCAGCCTTGTGTTCCCACACAGCCTGGATTAATTGCTTTGGGTGTGACACTTCTCTGCGGACCACCAAAATTTTCTTGTGGACCATCACTGGTCCCTGGCCCACTGGTTGGTGACCATTGGCTTAAACGATGACTGTGTTGCCCATGGAACCAAGCCCTCCTGCACGGCTGGTGTGTCTTGGCTGAGGAAGCTGAATTGACCAAACTCAAAACCAGTACCATGCAAACCACTCCTGGATCCCTGCTGGAAAGGAAAAGGGAGGGAACCCAAGCCTTGCTCTGCCCTGCCTCACTCAACCACCTGCTTCAATTACAGGAAGGAAGTCTACTACGCAACCAAGTGCTGTGTGAATGCCCACCTGGAAAGGAGAGAAGCAGGTCAAAGAAATCCTCAAAGCCACCACCGTGTTCCAGAGACACCGTCCTAAAAACCCATGTGCTTGTTGAGCTCTTGCTAGGATTAATTACAGTGTGAGGAACTCCGACCCCTGTGGTGGAGGAACTTGATCAGTCTGAGATCAACTACAAAGTCCCTTTGGTAAATGTAGTTGTCGAACCTCTTACAATCCCTATAGAACTGTTAATTTTCTTTTTTTTCGTCTCGGTGCTACAGCTGAGATCTCGGGGCTCTGAGATCTCAGCTGATATTTTCGCCCCTGGTCGGTCCTAACGGACCTAAACCGTCCCGTAGAGATGGGGATTGTGAAGGGCACAGTCCCAGGATCCCAGAGATATCACAAATCTCTGGTTTGATCCGGGAGAAGCCCTTTTGCTGGCGGTGGAAAGGCAGCCTCCAAAGCTGAAGTCGGGACAGCTCCGAAAAGAAAGTGGCTGGAGCGAGCGTGTGTCGGTTGGGTGAGAAACTTCTTTTGTATTGCAAATTGGTTGAGACCTGAAAGGATATCCTGAACAAAGAAGAAACCTGTGGCTTTATTTTTGTCTGACTGGAATCTGGTTGAGCGGCGTTTTTTAAGTGATGTCAAATTGAGGCTTGGATTCTTTCCTTACTATTTTTTTTTCTGAGGATTTTAATGTGACTTTGTAGGTAACCAGATTGAATTTTTTCTTATATATATTTTTATGCCTCTTTTGATTTTTTAATTTTCTTTAGGATAGAGGCCCCCTTTGATCTTTTTTTCTTTTCCTCTGAGTTTTGTATACATTACTCTTTTTTCTGGCTGGGGGGGGAAAAAAGTATTAAGAGATCTTGCAACACTGCCAACTAGAGGCTTGAAAGTACTTTATTTGAATTGGGGAGAAATGTATAAACACTCCTTTTCAAGGACATTTTAATGTGATAAGATGGAGGGAGAGCACAGAAAAATATTATTACAGGTGTTTTCCTGGACTCTTATCAATATTTCAACACTTGAGGCTTGGCTTTGAAGCTGCTGGAGAAGAGAGTCATAATAAGAGCCTTGGATAAATAAATAAAGTGCAGTGTGCAGTCCATATATATATATATATATATATATATATATATATATATATATATATATATATATATTTGTGAAACCTCTACTCGCCAGCCTTTTTGTATATTTCAATTTTAGTAATATTTTTATTTTTGCTTTTTATTTTATCCTTTTTCTTCTTTGGTTTTTTGGGCCTTTTTATTATTGGATTTTTCCATTTTGGATCATAATTGACTACTCTATCAGATGGATTGAAGGTCAAAAAGAATTTGAAGTTTTTTGAAGCATTAAAATGAAAAAAAAAGTGAGAAAAAGAAGAAAGTGTTAAATGAAATAGACTGTGTGTATTTGGATTGCTTGGTGACTTTGGGACTTTTGGAAATTCTTATTTGAATGATTAAAATCATTTGGGTCGTTTAAATTTTTTCTTTTTTTTACAATGGCATTACTTAT
>BLBF01000039.1:43614045-43631354 GCA_015471245.1 Laticauda colubrina | reverse complement strand
GGCAGGGATACCTTTGGGATGGGTAAAGATAGCTGTGGGATGGGCAGGGATACCTTTGGGATGGGTTAAGATAGCTGTGGGATGGGCAGGAATACCTTTGGGATGGGTAATTGCTGTTGGATAGATAAACCTCCAGTGCAAGCATAGTGGGACTGTCTGGTCCACCCTCCCAGGTGCCACACCTATGGCCCTTTATTATCAATAATAATGAAATCAATCATCCACACATGTCAACACAAACACAACTCTTTATTAAACGCCCTGTTCATTGTAGGGCCACCCAACATAAATGGCCCAATCTCATGAGTGTGATGAGACAGGCTGAAGGAAGCATCCATTAAGCATCTACCATCCTGTCTTGCCACTCCACTGCTCCAGCTGGGGAGTTGCACCAGTGTTTCAGGAGGTTGCGCTGCTTCTTCCCTTCCCATGAGGCTCTGTTGGGGCCTTGCACATCCACAGTGTCTATCAGGTTTCGCCCTTGCCTCCATTCCCCAGGCTCCATGTCCCCATTGCCTTGTTGACGGTCCACAAGCCTGTTCTGCAAGACTGGGTAGCGGGTGCGCATGAGATTGTGCAGGATGCAGCAAGCTTCCACGATCCTCCTCACGGTCTCTGGGCGATGCTGCATGGTGGTGAGAAGTACCTGGAACCTGTTGGCCAGGATGCCAAAGGCGTTCTCCACCACCCGCCATGCCCTGGACAGCCTGTAGTTGAAGATCCTCTCTTCACGGGTGGGGATTCTGGAGGTGTAGGGTTTCATGAGGTAGGTTCTGAGGGAGAAGGCGTCATCCCCCACGATGAAGTAGGGCACATCTTGCGTGGCGTTAGGCAGGGGGTCTGGATCTGGGAAGCCCACGATGAGGTTGCGTTCCAGCCCCTCCTTGAGGTGACTGACGTTGTATACCTGGGCATCTGAACATGAGCCGTAGCCTGAAGCATCGATGTACATAAACTTGTAGTCAGCATCGACCATGGCGAAGAGGACGATGCTGAAGAAGCCTTTGTAGTTGAAATAAGTGGACCCCTACTTGGCTGATGCTTTGCAGGCCACGTGCTTGCCATCTATGGATCCAACGGTGTGTGGAAAGTTCCACCTCTGATACCACTGGTCTGCAACTTTCTTCCATCCTTCTTCAGTAGAGGGGCGCTGGAGAAGCTCCTCCTTGTATTCTTCGATGATCGCCTGCACCAATTCTCTGACCACAATGCTGATGGTGTTGTGTGGCACCCTCCAGCCGTACTGCATGCTTTTGTAGGTGGTCCCTGAGGCCAGGTGGTGCAGAGTGAGTGCCACCTTGAGCCCAGGTTCCAGGCTGGGCCGGAAGTTGGTGTTTGCCTTGGTCAACCTGGGTGTCAGCCGCTGCACAACTTCGTCAAACATGGCTGGAGACATCCTCATGAAGTTCTGGAATGCCCGAGTGTCTTCGTTCCTGAGCTCCACCATCAGCTTGTTGTACAGTCCGTACTCTGCTCTTCTGGCAATCCATCTTCGGACCCAGACGCTTCTTGGCCGCCTCTTTTTCTTCCTGTAGTAGAGTTCACAGAGCCTGTAGATGGCTTCATACTGTTGCAGAAGGATGGTGGCTGCCAAAAGGACTGTGGTACGATCCACGGTGGACATGACTGGATGCTGTGGAAAAGGAAGAGTCAGATGAAGGCTGCAGAGGTCTGCTCAGGTGGGCTGCTGGTCTGAAAGTGAGTTGCAGACGAGTTGCTCCTCCTTTATATAGGCAGTGAAGGTGTCCCTTTGCATCCTCTAGGCATTCTCTAGGCAACCTTAATATCCGAGATAGATCCCCTCCGCGAATGTTTTTTCCGTTTTAAATGCTTTGTTTCCGTGCTGCATCCGTTCTGCATCCGTTCTACGTCCGTTCCGCGTCCGTTCCGCTTCCTCCCTGCGTCCGGGCGGATGCGAGTTACACGGATGTCTAGCGGATATAGCGGATGCGTAGTGGAAGTGTAGCAGATGCGTAGCGGATGCGTAACGGACGAACTGGATACATTTTCTGCGGAAAAGTTTTGGGCAGCCCAAAACTTTTGGAGTGGATGAAACGTCAATAAACAGATGCTGGATGGATAGAGAGGAAGCAAAACGGAGGCAGTGAGTACATCGCGTTTTCGAACGGATGGCAAGGTTTTTTGTCCGTTTTACATCCTCTTTGCATCCGTTGGTTCAGTGTGACATGGGCTTAAGGTTTTACACTTAGGCAAGAAAAATCAAATGCAAAAGTATGGAATAGGTGGTAACTGACTAAATCCCCTGTAAGAGGGATCTTCGAGTCCTAATGGAGAATCACTTAAATATGCTGCAGCTGTCAAAAAAGTTAACACAGTCCTAGGCTGCATTAACAGATGGACAGAATCAGGATCACATGGAGTATTAGTACCTCTTTATAATGCTGGTTCACCACAATATAAAAAAAAAATGTTGAAATTCTGGAAAGAGTGCAGAGAAGAGCAACAAAGATGATTAGGGGACTGGAGGCTCAAACATGAAGAATGGTTGCAGGAATTGGGTATGTCTAGTGTAATGAAAAGAAGGACTAGGGGTGTCATGATAGCAGAATTTCAATATCTAAGGGTTTGCCACAAAGAAGAGGGAGTCAACCTATTCTCCAAAGCACACAAAGGCAGGACAAAATGTGGTGGATGGAAACTAATAAAGGAGAGAATCAACGTAGAACAAAGGAGAAATTTCCAGATAGCTAGAACAATTAATCAGGAGAACGATTTGACTCCAGAAGTTGTTGGTATTCCAAAACTGGTGATTTTTGAGAAAAGGTTGGACAACTTTGATATGCTTGAACAGGAGGTTGGCCTGGAAGACCTCCAAGGTCTCTTTCAACTCTGTTATTCTTTTAAATCCTAATAGTTTAAGTGGAAAATACAGAAGTACAAACTTGACATGTTTAGTAAAATTAAATTAGTGTAAAACCTATTTGTCAGATGATGGCTACCCTTTTTTCCACCATTTTCTCGGAACATGTCCCGCTCTATTCAGTGGGTTTCTCTTTATTATACACTTTACAATGGATTCCCATTAAAGAGCAAATGGCAGGAACTCATACAAGGAACAAGGTGCTGGATATCTAAAATTATGAATCCGGCAGCATTGTGAACCTGTAAACAAATCTCCAGCTCCTGGATTGTATCTGCCCAGCACACCTGAGTGAGACTGCCAAAATGTAGCTGCAAAATGTTTGATAAAAAATTTCTCCCCCTTACTATTTAAAAAATTAAGGGTAGGCAGGTGTCTGGGAATTTGTCCAGGATCCAGAGCCAAGTTCAGTAATCTTGGCATCAAAAATTGGCAGTAAGAGTTTAGGATTCTTTTTCCTTTTTCTACAGTTTAAAGACGGAGTAGAAATGGTTCTTCTCCTGTTCCCATTTATATTCTTCAACACCATGCAAAATATGACCCCCAAATTATTCAACCCTGTTTTTTCGTCTTCTGCAGAGTTGGCTGATCTATAGTTCTAGGAAACAGTAAGAAAAAAAGGACACAATTAAGATACTGAGTGCAATGATCCAACTTCAGCCTACTTTCTAAAATTCCTAGTTATAGGTCAGTTAAGATACTGGATAGAACCACTTTCCCAAATGTACTAAGACCATTTCTCACCTATTGATATGTTTCCAAATCCAAGAGTAATTAACCTTTCCTTGTGTTCATTAAGTTGATGCTTTGATTCAGCTAATATACCATTTGTCCACAAAAGCAAATTTGTGAACACTGAATGAATTACTCCAAATCTAAAAAATAAACAATGCAAACACATTATATTATATACACATAACTTTCCAGTATGAAATATTGATGATACAACAATATTAGATGTTTGTATGTACTTAAATAAACACACTATGCCAACATAACTCTACCCCAAAGATGTGTTCTCTTAAAAGAACAGGCCTGGGAAACCATGCAGAACTGGTATCTAGACTCCAATACCTTCATCAATAATGAGGTATATAATTACAATTATATAATTATAATTATATAAAATTATTAAAAAAAATTGTCATGCTGAGGCAGCCGCCACACAACTTGCTTCTAGAATAGGAGAAGCCCTAGATCACCCTCTCTTCCAACAGAGAAAAGGGCCAGCTAATGAATGAGGAGCAACAGAGGCTTTTTCTCAGTCCTGCAAATTCATATTTCTTGCAGAACTTGTTTTCCCATAATCCAGATCTTTCAGATTCCTTAGTAAAATTGAACATGAAATATACTAAAGCTTTCCAAACTCACTCACCAAACAATGTATGCTCCAATTCTATTTTTCAGTCTACCATTGTCCTATATCATTAAATTAACAGTAGACTGCAGTGATCTTCTGCATGCCAAAATTAAATTTTCCTGAGAAAAAGATAGTTACTGGTGAGTATCTACTTAGAAAAAGGTAGAGGAGAAAGAGCTGCAACCAAGGCAACACTCAGATAAGAGTGTTATCCTGGCACAAACCAGGAGTGTAACTTGAGAAAACACCTCAGGTTTCACCCTCCCTAGTTTCCTTTAGGATAAAGAGGAAGCCATTCAGAGTTGCATGATTCTGTTACAATAACCCTATAATAAAAATAGTTTCAGTATTCATGACTTTGTGTTCACCTTTGGTCTACCTTGAAGGGCTGACATCCGCTCACTTTGGCAACAGCATTGAACACATTTTAATACTGTATAGAGAAGGTCTATATTCATCCTCCAAAGCAACAAATGATCTTTTAAAAAAACTTCTGCCATTTATATTTTATTTTATTAGTTTATTTGCTTTATTTAGTTTCACGATTATATGGTTACCTATCTCATACAATAACTCTAAGTGGCTGACATCTGTCCATAAATCATAGTTAAAAACAAAGGTACCTTCTCTCCAACATGGCATCAGAACATACATCCTCACAGCTCAACTCCCATCCTAACTTTATGTTTTGGGGAAAAGCTCTTTCTTCACAGCCCTCCAGAAGGCTAAAAGGGGTGGGATCTCCCTGATTTCAAGTGAGGTGGGCTGTTTCAAAGGGCAGGGGCAGCCACTAGAAAGATGCTCCACCAAGGTCCTACCAGATTATAACAATTAAGGAAGGGGACCGAGAGCACATCTACCCTGTTTAACCTAGTAGGGTGGACAGGTATCCTCAGGGAGTGGTGAACCTTCTACGTGGGGTTGTAAAGGTGATATGCACCTGGTTAGTGGAAGGAAGCCAGTGCAGCTCACATGGCAGTAGCATTACTCAGGGCACCCAAAACTAATAGTTGCAGCTCCTGGATGCCTTTAAGCCCCATTTACAGCATTGCAGTAACCCAAACAATAGGTAACAGGTGACTGTGCACAAGGCCTTGTGATCCAGGAATGATGAGCTCAGTTGTCGCACATTTGTGCAAAGACTCTCTTGGCCACAGCCATCACCTGCTCTTGTAGCAGGACCACCAAATTGTGTACCGGATCTCTAAGGGAAGGTGTTATCTGGCATCATCAGCGTAACACTTTGGTGGCATCTGCCATAAACTGTTAAGGGGGGTGGGGAGGAAATAGGCAATTGGCATGTCGACAGTAAGATGAACCAAGGGGGAGGAAGTGACAGATTTGACAG
Source organism: Laticauda colubrina (assembly GCA_015471245.1). NCBI lineage: Eukaryota > Metazoa > Chordata > Lepidosauria > Squamata > Elapidae > Laticauda > Laticauda colubrina. The sequence continues at coordinate 43,625,765 of BLBF01000039.1, read as the reverse complement.
AAGCCAGAGGTCTGAAATCCAGCCTGTTCTATTCTTCAAAGCCACAGAGCCTGGGAAAGGAATGCAAACTGCACTAAGTGGTACCAAACATCCAAGCAATTCCCAAAACACCTATGCGGCACTTCATTGGATGAAGACAAACTGGCCCAAGGTGGGAGGGCCAGGGAGAAGGGGAAATTTTCTAACTATTTGCATGGGAATTTTTGTTCTAGCCTGCTTTCATTGCAACCATTAATCCTTAATAAAAGAATCTATCACTTCTGTTAGCTGGAGTTGAGGATCTTTCTTTCCTAGGGACCCACAGTAGCTGGAGTAAGCCTGAAAGTTACCCCATCCAGAGTTAGAGATATCAATTCTCCTGATACTGGAGGTGAGGGCAGAGGCAAGGGTGGGATTCTACTAGTTCACACCTATTCGCTAGAACTGGTTGTTAACATTGTAAGCAGTTCGGAGAACCGGTTGTTAGAAGATATTACTGGCCTAATCCTGTAAGGAAGGCAGGAAGGAAATATTCTGGTGTTGCTTACAGAAACTGCCTCTCTATTAACTCTTATTACATTCTTGGTAGGACTAGACTTCCTGTCTTAGGAACGTCTCTGGAGTTTTTTTCCCTTCCTTTGCTGATACTTTGCTTGTGTGGAGTGACCTTTCAAAGTTACAATGGCACTGAAAAAAGTGACTTGTGACCATTTTTCACACTTAACGACTGTTGCAGCATCCTCACAGTCATGAGAGGCCAAGCAAGGAGATGTATGCCTCGATGTGAGTGATACTGAGTTGGCCACGATCAGCCAATAATATGACCACCAAGTCATGTCCACCACTCACATGACCACCAAGCCATGCCCACCAACTAAGCCATGCCCACAGAACTGGTTGTTAAAAAAATTGAATCCTACCCCTGGGCAGAGGGAACTAAGTTTCAGCTGGTTTCTCCCCATCCAGATTCTCACATCCTCCAGACATTGAACCAGGACCTGAACAGCAGCATCTGCCCACAAAGGATACTGATATATAATTATCATTAGCATATTGAAGATAGGGAACCACTTGCCAACAGATAATCTCTCCCAGCGGCTTCATATAGACATTAAATAAGAGGAGAGGCAAACTTAAGTTCTGAGGCATCCCAGAAACAGGGGCCTAGAGAGATGGACCTCTCCTCCCCCACCCAACATTGACTGCCATGGGGAAAGAAGAACTACAGCAGAATAGAGTCCTCCCATGCCAATCCTCAAGGCTGCTCCAGCAAAATGGTCATATCAATATCAGCTGAGATCCAGAAGAGCCAGTGAACATGCCACCCATACCTCAAGTTCTCCAAAGATGCAATCAAGATGCTGTCTCAGTACTCCTGACTGAAAGGGGAGCTCATTGGGGCTTATGGGTGGAGAAAAATACTTTAGGACTAGCAGTAAACTAAAACTAGAAGACATGACACTTTTTGCAATCATACTTATGAAAAATGATTACAATTAATTTTGATGTCAAACCATTATTTCTACTGTTTGGTTGCAATAAATGGCTACACTCATAATTTCTTAGGTTTATTGATGTATTTTAATTAAACATTAAAACACTGTTTTACCTCCCTCCCTGAACAGTATTCACTTTACCTCTCCAGTGTTTTGAAGGATTGGATAACATCCTTTGCGTGGCACCATAAAAAATATACCTGAAAACAAACATGAATAAATTATAATGGGTCCCATGGAAAAAGTAGCATTTTAATTAATCATGTATAAAAACAATTAAAAGAATCTAGAAAAATGTGCAAGACATTTTCTTCATTGTCCAATTCAGACAGTATCTGAGGGCCCTCCCTACCCAATAGGAACCAAGTCACTCTAGAAAGGGCTGTTGGATAGCTATATGGAGCTATATGGATGGATATATATTGATGTTTCACAATCCTTTCTGGATGGCCAGCAGGATTGGGGACGTGAAGATAGCCTTGTAACTGAACATGAAACATCTTGATAAAAGTACTTTTTTACAGTAACTGCAATTTGTTTTTCTTATGTGAGCCCTGTTTATGTTTTTATTATTTGTCACCCAGAATTCCAATGGTAGATGGCAGCTACATACACCTGTTAAATAAACATTTCATTGTTTCCTTTAATTCAGTGGTCCCCAACCTTTTTTGTACCAGGGACCGGTTTCACGCAGAAACACTTTTTCGCAGACCGGCAAAATCAATTCTTCCCCAATAGTAAAGGGCTTTTTAGCTTTAGCAATGCAGTCCGCGAAGTTAGGCACGGGAGTTATCGTGGAAGTTACCACGGAAGTTAGGCAAGGGCGGAAGTGGTTGTCTTTCAAAATAAGACACCCGGAAGCAAAAACATATTTATATATATAATTATATATATGAATATATTTTATTCATTCTTTGCGGCCCAGTACAAAATGATCCACGGACCGGTACCAGTCCGGGGCCCGGTGGTTGGGGACCCCTGCTTTAATTGACTGCCTTTTCATATAATACCAAAAAAAGGTTATAGATAAAAGTTGAAAAAGGGATGTCAATGGTAAATCTAGACAAGAACATGAAGGACAAGACTATTTATATGATAATAAAAAGCCAAATTAGCTAAAGCAGATGTCTTTCCAGAAGTAAAAGCTAGAGCAGAGAAAGAGAGAAAGGAAATAGAAAATTATTGATAATACACATTTTTATAAGAATATCATAGACTGCAAGAAAAACAACATCAAAGTCCTTGTCAGGTTGCCCTCCCCATCACTTGTGCTGCTGCCTACCACAATCCTGAGAGGGAGAAGAATGTCAGGGGGGGCAGAGAGAGGGAGGAGAAAGGGAGACTGTTTTAAAGGAGGAAAGATGAGGGAGACCAGCCTGGACAGGAAGTCTGGGATACTTTTCTTCCTATCACAAGAATGCTGGGTTGTGCCTCTTTTTTAGAAACTATTTTTGTATCAAACATTTTTATTAAGTTATATATCAAACATTTTTATTGAATTGTATATCAAACATTTTTATTAAGTTATAAAATATTAGAAAATACAAAATACAAAAATAAATAAAAGAGCAGTGAGAGGAGAAGGGAAAAGGGAAAGAGAAGTGAGGAGTGTTGTGCATAGTGCAGGTAAGGGGGCAGCGAGGGGGCAGATTGCACGTGCATGTGCAGGAGGCGTGGGGGGACACACACATTGCCTTCTGGGTACCGGCACGCAAGTGCCGGCGCATAAGCATGCACACAACTTTTGGCACAGGAGCCCAAAGAAGTTAGCCACCACTGCTCTAATCTATAAAACGCAAAGTCAAAGTTACATTCTTTTCCACATCAAGCACAAAATACAGAAGCAGTTTCCATGTGGAAACAAAAATACTTATGTTCTTTTCTTTAATCAGAATAGTTAGCTTTACCATTTCAGCCAATTCCATTAACTTCTGCATCCATTCTTCCATGGTAAGTATCAAAGTTGCTTTCCATTTTTACCCATACAATCGTCTTGCTGCTGTCAACATATGTAGTGACAAAAATCCAATTTTTTTCTCCAGTTCTTTTTCCATGAGTTCCCAAAGCAAAAGCTCTGGTTTTATTTCTATCTTGATTTTCTGTATTAGAATGTGAATCATACTCCAAAATGTTTTTGCTTTATTACATGTCCACCATAGATGGTTAAAAAGTCCCTTCTTTATTTTAACACTTCCAACATTCATTTAATATACTTTTATACATCTTAGATAGCTTATCTGGTATTAAATACCAATAATATATCATCTTATAAAAATTATTTTAAACTACCATATAATTTAGTGTAAATTTTAAACCCTTCGTCCACATATATTCCTGTTGTTCAAGCATTATAACCAAAATTCTTTGCCCACTGGATCATACAATGCTTTAAATGTTCATTTTTTAAGTTCAGTTTCAATAACATTTGAAAATCTTAGCAATAATATGTTCATCACTGCCACATATTGAAAGTTCCAATTCATTTTTAACCAAATCAAATCCATAGCAATTTTATCCAATTTAAACCTTTTCAACACCAACTTTATTGTCTTGCACAACCACTTGTTTTTGATCTTGGTCAATCACTTACTTTTTTTCTATACCTGTTTCTCCATATGTGTCAAGGATTAGTTTATATCTGATTAAAAAGTCCTTACCTTTTCTCCATGGAATTCAGCCTCAATCTTTGCTCATGAAAGTTAAGTATCACTCCTTCTAGTCTATCCCAGCGAAATAAAGATTTTTCTCTGCTTCAAGATAGCAGTAAGAAAAGCATAAGCTTTCATTTTTCTCAAAATTCTAATAAGAATTTCCTTCAAAACAATATATGTATTATCCATTTTCACCCTATGCTTAAAATGACAATCCAGAACCTGACCCCTTGTTATTTTTTTTACATGAACTAGAACATCCTTTGGTAGTTTCCTCAAGGCAGCAAATCTGGAGTTTATTCTATATGTCTTATCCATATCTAAACCTAACTCTCCTTTTGTGAGTTAACTGAGCTTTTACCATTTTTGATCTGATATCTTCTCCTGGTTGTTCACGTTTTCCACAAAATCTTAATTGAAATTCTTTAATCTGAGCTTCCAAATTGGTAATCACAATAAGCTCCACCTTACACATAGCATTCGACTTTTCCAGCCCATGCACCATAGAATCTACACTGGCTTTTAGCCATTTCTTATCTCCTTTCAGATCTTTAATTTCTTCCAGAGCTCCCTTAAAAGTTCATCAATTTTGTTTCCCAGTTTGACCCAAAATTTTGAGTCTGTTCTTGCAATTTTAATAAGTGGCTTTAAAAGTTCTTTATCATTAAAATGAATATTTTACCGAGACTACTTTTCCTCTTCGAAATGATCCCCATAAAATTGGATAAAAATTTCTTTGTGGATTTAAATAAAATGACAATGAAATTTGTTTGGGCAGGGAAAAGAGCAAGGATAAAATTGAGTGCATTACAGGATAACAAAAGCAGAGGTAGATTTGGACTCCCTGTCTGGGAAATATATTACAAAGCAGCAGGACTAATGTGGATTAAAGAATTGGCCAATTTAAGAAATAAAAGAATCTTAACTTTAGAAGAGCACGATTTGCAGGCAGGGTGGCATACCTCCATGTGGAATACAGGAAATAAAACTCAAACATATTTCCATAGACATGTAATTTGAGATTCATTAAGGCAAATATGATGAGATATTAAAAACAAACATTATATAAAAATTCCTGGATGGGTATCCATCATGGAGGCACCCCAAAAACTTTAATCTTAGACTGTCTACCATTGACCTCACCCCTTTCCTAAGAGGTCTGTAGGGGGCGTGCATAAGCGCACCAACATGCCTATTGTCCCTGTCCTATTGTTTCTTTTATTTTTCTTATATGTATCCATGTATTCATAACTATGTTTTTACTTATACCTATTATCTTGTCAGCAATTAACAAACCAAATAAAATAAAATACACCCCAATGCACTAGAAATTGGAAAAATGGCCAAATACCACGAAGTTTTAGACCTCCAAGGAATATTAAAAACAAATCAAGAACGTAGGGACCAAGGGCTGAATATAGATTGGTGGCCATACCTCCAGTTAAAAACAAGGTATAAAAAAGATGTGGAAGAATTCAGAATAGAAGTAAAACCAAGTCAATTAGATAAACTCCTAGAGGGTACAGAAGAAAAAGTAATTTAAAAAATGTATAATTATTTATTAGAGTTTGAAATGGAGGAGGAATTCGTGAAGGGCCCAATGACAGCTTGGGCAAGAAATGTGGGACACAATATTAATTTGGAGGATTGGGAAAAAATTTGGGAAAAAAATTACAAAATAACAAAATCGACAGCATATAAGAGAATCAATGTAAAATGTGTTATCGATGGTATCAGGCCCCTTTGAGATTAGCCAATATGTATCCCAACTTAAGTTCACTTTTCTGGAAATGCAAACAAACAAGAGGTACCTTCTTCCACATATAGTGGCTTTGCCCGAAAAGTAAGAAATATTGAACAAAAATACAAACATGGATAAAAGAAATTACGACCTTTCAATTAGAACTTAAAGCTGAATTTTTTTTACTGAGAATAATAAAAGGTGAATACGCAAAAGAAATAAAATATTTAATTTTACATATAATTACTGTAGCAAGACTAGCGCTCGCACAGTGTTGGAAAGGAGATCTTATGCCAACAGAGAGTTTAATAATCCCAAAATTCTATGGTTGCGCTGATATGGACAAACTTACTCTAAAATGGAAAGAAAAGGAAGACTCTGGGAAAACTGTCTGGGAAAACTGATATAAATTGACAAACAGAAACCAGTGAGTAAAGAAATAAGGATGGAATAGTATAGAGAATAAAGTATGAGTTATAATAAGATATATGAAATAAGTATTAGAATAATATTTGACATATAAACACCATCTAATTAATGTGTAATGCGTATAGTATTTTTCATTTTTAATGAAATGTTTTGTATTTTATATTCTGTATTTATCTTTTTAATATTAATAAAATTTTTGTTTATTAAAAAAAAGAAAATATAAAAGAAGTGCTTGAAAATGGCAGAACTTTTCTCGAAAGTAAAAATAGAACTAAGAAACATAAAAAAATGTTAAATGAAAGAAGTGTATTTACCTTACAATTATTAGAAATGGCAATTCTGGAGAAAGAAGAACAAGGAGTGTCAGAAGGGGAGAAGCTAATTAAAGAAGAAGAAGCCAGCTTCAGCAAACAAAGGGAACAATGATCATTAAAACGAAGGGAAAAAAGAATGGGAATCAAACTTGGAGGGTTGAGGAGTGTGAGGTGGAAGCAGATAAAAAAACACCAAAAGATTTGTTGATCCAAGGAAAACAAGGTTTTATTCATGTGTCTGCAGAGTCGGGGGTTCCCTCAGGCATTGAAGGAACACAGAGCAAAATTCAGGCAGCATTTTTATACCCTAACTGTCCGCCCCCTCGTACGAGGGCTTGGCTCACATTCTTTCTGCTTTCAAATTGACACATATATTTGAAGGTTCATACTAGCTCCCTATCTAGCAAAAGCAGTTACACGGTTTCTAACATCGCAGCACTTTATTACAATTCCCCATTGTTCTAGCCTTATCTTGTTTTTTCTCTTGTGCACAAACTGGAACACTTTCTTATTTAGCAGAGCTACTGAGTTTGAGACACACTTCCTTATTCAATTCAATGGGCCATCCAACATGACTTCAGTTCTGCTCACAATTCCCCCATTTTCTTTTTCCACTCTTGTCTCAAACTCAAATAGCAGATCCTCTGCTTCTTTCAGAGTGATTTCTCTCTGATACATCATTAAAGGTTCTGCTTCCTGCTTCTTCTCAAATTTTGAACCCAAGGATTTCCCTATCTTCCCACACGTTGTTATTGCACCAGGGAGACACTGAACACAACAACACAACGATACACAGCATATAATAATCAATATAATTCCCATTATGGTAGATCTAAACCAAGTGGAACTGAGAACCCAAGACAATAGTGCTCCCCACAGGTCTGGCAATGAGGAGTCACCTCTTTGTGATAATGGATTAGAGCGAATACATTCTTCCATTACTTTTACTGTCTTTGTAATATTGGGTTGGAAATCATGGATGTATACACAGCAATGTGAATGAATCAGAGTACACACACACCCTTTTGTAGCTAATACAATGTCTAAAGCATACCTATTTTGTAGAGCAACCTGTCTTACTTTAGAAAGCTCGGTGTTAATCATTTTAATATTCTTTATTGTATCATTGAACATTGTTACTGTGAAGTTATTTAGAATATGTATATCTCGGTAGTTCATGGCTACTCCCAATGGTGTTATTATACCACGGGAGATTTAGGTCCAGAGTCTTTGAGTAAGGCCAGATTCTGAGTCTCTTTTATTACGTATCCAGCCTTGGGGAAGGCCATCAAATTTATATATCACCGGCATCACATACCCGAGTGTACATGTGCCACTCCAGTAAGGTGGCATCTCCCTGTATGCATATTTCCCACACAATACCCACCTAAAGTTTTCCATAGCATAGGTCTGTTGTGATACTTCGGGTCCAATTGATCATTTCTTCAAAATGCATACACATCTGATACTGATCTTGATTAAAATAATCTAATTTATGATAACTCTTGGTATAGCTATGGTTACTACAGGATGATGGCATATCAAAAGTCTTATTGTATTTTCCTCAATCTCCTAAATGGAGCCCTCTAGTTTCATTTCTCCTAAAACACACATACGCCGTTTCCCTTAAATGAATAAAAATCCTTCCTGTTATATTTCGTTCTACACCATATTTTTCTGTCCTGTGCCCCTGTGGTCTTAGTCTGTTCTGATCAAGTGGAATTGCGTGTACGATTAATCCTTCACCTGTTCTTCCTGGCATGTGCATGCATAACCAGCAATTGCTGATGTTCAAGGAATGTGAGATCCTTTATGAACACATTGTCATCTCACAAGTCTGTTCCCAAGTCACCTGCAGGTCCAACATCTTTGAACTTCTTTGATGTATTAATGTAAATATAGTTGTAACAAATAGTCCTCTCCAGAGTTCAGCCAACATCTCCATGGTGGTTTCTGCTGGCTATTTCTTCAAGATTACCTTTAACGGCTGACCGTCCACTGGGATTGCCTTCCAAGGTTTCTCAGGTTCTGGTGCTTTCTTGACCCTGCTGTAATGCGTCCAGCCTCCTTCCCGAGTACGGACTGCAGATTCAGTCGTCAGTAGCACCTGGTACGGATCTTCACAGCTAGGTTGCAGTTTTTCACTTCTCCAAGTCTTTATCAGGACCCAGTCTCCAGCCTCGTGTGGGTGTTGGCTACCAGCCAAAGGTGATCGTTGCACCAACAGTCCCTGTTTGTGAAGAGAAAGCAAAGACCGAGACAGTGCCAGCAAATATTTCCGAAGAAACAAGTCCCTGAACTCTGGTATTGGATTGCCTAGTTTGGCCAAATAGGGTCTCCCCATCAGCATTTCAAAAGGAGAAACCCCTGTGTCTTTCCTTGGACAAGTTCTGATCCTGAGCAGAGCTAAGGGAAGATTCTTTGTCCATGGCAAGCCATTTTCAAGCTGTAGTTTGGTCAAGTGTTTCTTCAATTCCGCGTTCGCTTTTTCAATTTTTCCACTGGATTCAGGATGCCGTGGCGTGTGTAATTCCCATTTCACCCCCACCACCTCCATTACCCTTTGCAGAACCTTTTGGATGAAATTAGTTCCTCTGTCTGAATCTATTGCTTCCATCATTCCATATCGTGGGATAATCTGTTCTAGTAAGATCTTGGTTACTGTGGGAGCTGTGGCTCTTCCAGTGGGATAAGCCTCTACCCACCCCATTAGATGATCTTTGATCACAAGCAGGTATTTCCAACCCCCCTTTTCTGGCAACTCAGTGAAATCAATTTGTGCTCTCTGAAAAGGCCAACCCATTAGGGGTCGCCCTCCCATCTCTTTCTTGCGTGCCGCTTTCTTATTTACTTTCAAACAAATCAAACATTTCCAGCAGATGCTCTGAGCTACCGTCCACATCCTCAGACTCCAATAGTGAGGTTTAACGGACATGACCAAGGCCTCCGTTCCCCAATGTCCTCCTTCATGAACTTTCTCCAATATTCCCCTCATGACAATGGGTGACACCACCTTGACTCCCTCCGACGTCTTCCATCCCTCTGGCGTTTTGACACATCCCTCTTTCTCCAACTCCAACTTTTCCTTTTTCTCTGGCTCCCATTCCTCCCTCTTGTCCTCCTTTTCCAGTATTGGTATAGATACCATTACCAACTCTATCTCCCCTGCAGCTTCCTTCGCCCATTTGTCCGCCCATCGGTTTCCCACAACCTCCGGTGTGTTCCCCTTCTGATGTGCACTCACATGGACAATTGATACTCGGCTGGGGAGTTGCAATGCCTCTAAGGCTTGTTCTACTAACTGCACTTGTTCTATTTCCTTCCCATCCGCCTTGATATACCCTCTTTCTTTCCAGATTTTCCCAAACGTGTGCACCACCTCCCATGCATACTTGGAATCAGTCCAAATCGTTACTTCCATCCCCTCAGCCAATTCCAAGGCTCTGGTCAGGGCAAACAATTCACATTTCTGGGCTGACTAAGCAGCTGGGAGTGACCCTTTCTCTATTACCTCACCTTCCCCGGTTACTATTGCAAACCCCAGATTTTTGCTTTCCATTTTCCACCCTGCTAGATCCATCTATAAACCACCTCTCTCCCTTCTCCAATGGAATCTCTTCCAAGTCCTCTCTAACCTTCATCATGAGATCCACTTGCAATAGACAATCATGGTCTTCCAGTTCCCACGCCTGCCTTCTCCCCTCCAAGAATTCTGCTGGATTTAGATTCTTGTCTGTCCCTATTACCATATCAGGACTGGTTCTCAAAATGGTTTCATACTTCAATATCCTCCCTTCGGTCATCCAAGTGGTAGCCAGCTGGCTCAACACTGAGTTGACCTGATGAGGCGAATGCACCACCAAAGCTCCTCTAAAGGTTAACTTTTTGCTCTCCACCACCAACATCGCTGTTGCTGCCACAGCCTGAACACAAACTGGCCATCCTTTCACAACCGGCTCCAAACCCTTACTTAGGAAGGCTACCAGCTGGTACTGCCCCCCCCCCTCTTTTGGGCAAGGACTCCAACTGCTGTTCCCTGAGCCACCGCCACATACAAATGAAATGGTAATTTCAGGTTTGGCAAGGCTAAAACCGGACCGGTTGACAAAGCCTTCTTCAGCTCTTCCCACCTTTCACTATCTCCCTCCTCCCATTCTATGTGCTCTCCCTTTCCAGGCAACTTTCTATGCAAAAACTGTGCCAACACTGTGAATTGGTCTACCCAGATTCTACAATACCCCAATAATCCCAACTCTCTCCGCACCTCTGTCTTGTTCCTGGGAGGAGCCAAGCTCATGATCCCCTTCACCCTTTCAGGGTCCAAGGACCTCACCCCCTGCTGAATGTAATGTCCCAAATATTTCACCTTTTTTTAAACAAACTGAAGCTTCTCTTTTGAGACTTTCAGCCCCTGCTCCTTCAGCCAACTCAACAGACTCACAGAAGCCACTCTCACTTCCTTCTCTTTCTCCCCAGTTAACAACAAGTCATCCACGTACTGATTCCTTTCTCTCTCTCAAACGACACCAACTTTTCTTCCAACGCCTGTCCAAACAACAAAGGGCTCTCGATATATCCCTGAGGAAGTACCGTCCACCTCAACTGCTGTTTCCTTCCACTCTCAGGATCATTCCATTCAAAGGCAAACAAGTCTCTACTCCCCTCCTCCAAGGGGCACGCCCAAAAGGCATCCTTCAGATCTATCACAGTAAACCATTTGTCTTTGGGAGGGATCCGCCCCAAGATGGTATAGAAATCAGGAACCACTGGGAATCTAGGAACCACTATCTCATTGATCCTCCTCAAATCATTAACCAATCTATACTTCCCATCCTTTTTTATTACTGCTAAAACCAGTGAATTGAACAGTGACATAGTAGGTTCCAACAATCTGTTTCAATAATCTGTCAATCACTGGTTTCAACCCTTCCCTACCTCTCTTACTCAGAGTATATTGTAGAATCCACAGTTCAGTTATTCCTGGTTGTATCTTGATCTGAATGGGCTGAATTGCCACCCTACTAACCCCTTCACCTCCTACCCACACATCTGATGATATCTTCTGTTAAGCCTGGGTTCCCCAACCAGGGTTAGGTAGACAAGCTAAACA
>BLBF01000039.1:43595299-43614035 GCA_015471245.1 Laticauda colubrina | reverse complement strand
TATTATTTCACCTAAACCAGTTAGGGTAAAAAATGTTATCCCTAACACTGATCAAAGCAGTTTTCTTCCAATAAGATAACTTAAAAACAATACAAGAACAGTACTAGATATCCTGGAATATTATGAGGCTCATCCAGAAAAACAGGCTACATTAGTTTTTCTGGATGCTCAAAAAGCCTTTGACAAGGTAAACTGGGAATTTATGAGGCAACAAGTAAAGGAAATGAAATTTGGAGATAAATTTGAAAAAATGTTAGAATCAATATATTCAAGCCAAGAAGCCCAAGTTATAATTAATGGAGAAATTACTCATTCATTTGAAATAGAAAAGGGAGTCAGGCAGGGATGTCCACTTTCACCTCTGCTCTTTATCATGAGTTTGGAAACTTTGTTGAGAAAAAGTAGACAGAATATGGAAATAAAATGATTAAGAATTAAAAATGAAGAATACAAGGCCCAAGCATTTGCAGACGACCTTGTGTTCTTCATAGAACCAATAAAATCAAGACCAAAATTAATTAAAGAGATAGAGAGATATGGAGATGTGGCTGGGTTAACAATAAGGATAAAACTAAAATGATAACAAAAAAATCTAACAGAGAAACAAAAAAAGAAATTAGAAGAGGTCATGAGCTTACAAATTGTAAAAAGAATTAAATATTTAGGAATTTGGCTCATGGCAAGATGTTTAACAGTAAAACAAAATAATTATGTAAAATTGGTATGAGAAATAAAAAAAGATTTAGAAAAAGGGGGAAATTGCAACTATCAACGCTAGGAAGAATAGTGACTATTAAGATGAACAACTTGCCAAGAATATTATTCCTCTTTCAAAATATTCCAATTAAATTAGATAAAAAATTTTTAATGAATTAAATAAAATTACTCCAATTTTTTTTTTGGTCAGGGAAAAAACCTAGAATAAAATTAAGCTCCTTACAAGATAATAGATGCAGAGGTGGATTTGGGCTCCTTGTCTGGGAACTATATTATAAAGCAGCAATTTTAACATGGATTAAGGATTGGGCCAATTTGAAAAACAAGAGTTTTAACTCTGGAAGGGCATGATTTGGAAGCAGGGTGGCATGCCTTCATGTGGAACCTGGGAAATAAAAGTTACACACACTTTAATAGGCATATAATTAGATGGCGAGTTTAAAGGTGCTGCACAGCACGTTCCACTCCCCCCATATTTCTCTTGCTATGAGCAGGCTTGCGCTGCGCGGCACCTTTAAACTTCACAAATTAGACTGTGGATAAAAGAAATTACAAGTATTCAATTAGAATTCAAACCTGAAATATTTTTGTTGGGAATGTCAAAAGGGGACTATGCAAATGAAATGAAATATTTAATTCTCCATATAATCACAGCAGCAAGAACTGCATTGGCACAATGTTGGAAGGGCAAACAAATACCAACAAATAATTTGATTTCTCAGAAAATACTTGACTGTGCTGAAATGGACCTACTTACACCAAAACTTAGGAATAAGGAAGACTCAAGATATATTACAGCTTGAGATAAATGGTATAAGTGGATTAAAGAGAAAAAAACAGGAAATTAAAAGATTTGTTTTTGATGAATGGAGTAGTTATATTAAGAATGTTTACCAAATAAGAAACGAATAGTAGTAAAATTATTACCAAGAAAAAAGCACACCGTCTTAGTTGATTAGAAGTATAGATTTTATGTTTTATATGTTTATTTATTATGTATTTGTACATATAGATTTTGTCTACAATGTAAGATTGTATTTAATGTATTGTACATAGTGTTTTTCTTTTTTAATTTCTAATAAAGTTTTCTTTTAAAATTAAAAAAATAAGAAATTTCTGCTCCTGTTGTGTGGGAGATTGGTTGGGGTTGTGGAAACTGGAAGGGAGCATGTTGCTTCTGCAATACTTACAGTAGTATATTTTCTCTTTCTTTCTCCCTCCCTCTCTGTTTCTCATCTCTCTCCTCCATGGCAAGAGCAGAGATACCATCGTTAACACATTTTATATTTATGAGGAGGCACCATTTGTGAAGCGCGCTAAGTTTAAAGGTGCTGCACAGCACGTTTCACTCTCCCCATATTTCTCTTGCTATGAGCAGGCTTGCGCTGTGCGGCACCTTTAAACTTCACAAATTTTACAAATGAGGTGATTCCAGCACCATTGTCACATTTGTGAAACATGGCTCCCCCCGTATCTCCCTCACAAGCAGCCCCACGCTGCGCGGCACCTTTAAACTGTGCAATTTACAAATGAGAAGGGGATTCCAGCGCCACTGCCACCACACTTGTGAAGCACGCCTCCCCCCCATATTTCCCTTGCTGCAAGCAGCCTTGCACAGTGCAGCACCTTTAAACTTTGCACACTTTACAAATGAGAATGGGATTCCAGAGCCATTGTCACCACATTTGTGAAGCACAGCTCCCCCCCATATTTCCCTCGCTGCAAACAGCCTTCCCAGCCTTGCTTCCCAGCCTTGCTTCCCAGCTTTGCTTCCCCAAGAGGGAAGCATAGCAGAGGGAGGAAAGGCAAGCTGTTGAGCCTTGGCCTAGGGCTTGCCATACCTGGGGGGGGTGGGATGAAGCAGCAGCAAGACGACAGTGGCGATGGTGGCAATGGTGCTCAAGGAACATAATGGAAGCGATTATGGTGGCATTGGGGATTCCAGGACCAGCTCCCCACCCCACCGTCCATCAGCTGTTTGTATGGGCAAGGAGGGGCGGGGCCAGCCAAGGGTGTGATTTGCCAGTTCTACGAACTGTGCAGAATCATAACATCCAGTTCTATAGAACCAAACAAAACCAGTAGAATCCCATTCCTGGTTATATCTCTGGAACAGCGGCTGTTAATATATAAACATAAGCCTCCTCCCTTCTTTTTACCAGATGTTTCTGCAATTCTGTCTGCTCTCTATATCTGAAATTCTAGGATATGCAGACTACTATCATCAATTTAGACAAATTTCAGTGAAGCAGAGAGCTGCTGAGTTGTAAAAATCAGAATTGCATCTCTTTAAAAGAAGTGTTTCATCCCTCTTATTAGCGAGTGAACGTAAATTATGATGATATCAATGTGACTTTTTATCAAACTGCTTAAATGTGCAACTGTTAATTCAAGATGGAGGTTCATTAGTACTAACAATGCCTCAGGTTTCCCTACTTTAAACGTATTTAGTAAATTATAAAAACTAAGTTATCAAAATTAAGGACCTTCAATGGAACCTAAACAGAAGCTAGATGTTACTATTAAATCAACAAATGTCACTTTTTGTAATTAAATGGTTTTACAGTCCTTGTAATGATCAGCTACTGGGGATTTTTCTTCTAAAATGAATGGGAGCATGGCTGTTATGTTGTGAAATTCTCAAGCACCTTAATGGACTGGAACAGAAAAAACATGCAGGATTACCAACGCTTTAAGGAAGTTACTTTTCATTTTATATGGATTTCCTTGCTAATTTAATCACAGTAATTGTGATATTGTTTTTAATGGATTCTAAGGAAATACAATTAGAGGGGTGAAAAAATCTTGAACCAATTTAGTTTATTTTAGGCTCTTACACAACAATAATACAATCCTAAAAGAGTTGTATACATCTGGAATAATAAGAGACCAAATGGCTTTACCTGCAATAGTGTATGAACTGCATGTGCAACTGGAAAAATGCCTTCTGTAATTGATAAGCAACTTGAAAATCCAATGAAGTATCCAATTTTGAAAGAATCCATAATTAAAGTAATGATTGCAAATAAAGTAATTCCACCTGGAATAAATGTTAAACAAAAGAGTAAGAAAAGTAAGAACTTTAACATAGCTCAATTGGTAGCCTTTTTCAACTTCATTCAGAGAAGCTATTCCAGATCTAACAGGCTAGCAACAATATTTCAAATAGTGGGTTGTATATGTAAAAGAACAGAATTAGACTTAGAATAGAATACCGGTAGTTCTTTATTGGCCAAGTTTGATTGGACACACAAGAATAAAGAATATTCTATGTCCCCCATTTCTATTCACTTGACATAAATATTTGTTCACCAGGTTATCAGGCTATATAGATCAATTTAACTTCTCCCTACTGTTCTACATTCCAATTCCTTCAAAACATGTAATGTTGCCAAGATGTGTTGCAGTATTCCAAATCTGGCAGGTGGGAGGTAGATGAATTATTTTTGCTATTGGTAAGCTGTAACTTATCATATGGACAAAGTCTTTCATTTTTTTCTGTATTGATTCAATTTATAGTCTACATTTCTAGTTATATTGCACTCAAAATAACTGTCTAAAATTAAACACAAAAAGCCCAGCAAATTACACAAAAACAGATAGTAATTTGCAGAAAAGAATGTTATTTTTCATCCTTCCCAAAAAAATGGAACACTAAAATTAACAAGAAATATTCTCAGGAACAGGAAATGTTCTGCTGCGTGAATTCCCTTTCTCCACACAGTAGAGATCAAGATATGCAAGAAAAGTGGCTTTTCTTGCACATCAAAAGGGTCTATCCTTAGACCCTAGTATCAAAAGGATCTACCATTAAACAATGGTGGGGTGGTGTTGCCTGGAATTGTCCTCTTCTCCTATGCCCAAGATATTAACTCCCTTCAGTTATTTTGAGGTTCTGTATGACAGATCATGTTAAGACCTTCTGCACGTGCACGACTGAGAAACAAATCAAGATCAGAAGACATGAATTTGATTTGGTGATTACCATTTGGTGGAAAGATGTTTGCAAACAGACAGAAAATGATGTTGAATTAATACATTAGCATATATTTCTAGCAACTGTAGAAAATATATGAAGAAAACAATTATTTAATAGCTTCCCTGTGGATACATCAAAACTGTTATCTGTTATATATATGGACTTAAAAAGTGAGATAAGCTTCCTAATTTTCATATACCAGGCATTTCCAGCAACCTAACATTTCTTATACTAAAATAATAGCAAAAAAAAGCTTCCTGCTCTGAAACTTATCTTCCATGCCCCCCCCCCCCCCAAAAAAAAAAACCCCAAAAAGCTACCAGCTTCTTAGGGATAATGGACAATTTTGAGCAAGGGCATGAGGGAAAGGATTAACACCCTCACTTTCATGTTTCCATTATTCATTGACATAATAGATCTTATATCTTTCTTTCTTTCTTTCTTTCTTTCTTTCTTTCTTTCTTTCTTTCTTTCTTTCTTTCTTTCTTTCTTTCTTTCTCTTTCTTCCTTTCTTTCTTTTTCTTTCTTTCGTAAAAAAAAACATTTTTGTTTCATCATCCCATTTCTACTCCAGAAGTAGTTGGAATGCCGCCTTCTACTAAATTTTGCAATAGGGTTTCTAACTTACCTTTCAGAGGATATTTATCACAATAAGTGAAGTGCTTGGAGTCAATAATACAAAGATATGTTATTGGTGACTTTACAGGCTACCCGAAAATACTTGCTCCAAAATTCTTTCTGGTTCTCATGAAGGAAGATAACAAAAATGTGTACAATATGTATTGTATATAATGGAGTCAATGGCCCTTTCTTTGGGTAAAGAGTGAAACTTTTTTACACATCACATTTTTGCGGAGCTATCAGTATTCGGAGACTCTCCATCTTGAGCTTTACCAAACATTTAACTTCTTCCAAAATATCTATTGAACTAAACAAAAAAAATCTATGGATTTTGCATTGTTTCTATAACCATTTTCTTATAAAATTTGAAATAATGAAGCATAATCTCAGATGAATTGCTGAAATAGGAATGCATATGCTTAAGTATCAACAACATATAATTCCCCAAAATCTTCAGGAAAAGGTAGCCCCTTACTTGGTAGTCCCTTACCCCAATGAAATCAGGGCCTTTGTTTTGGATTAGAATCCAGGGCAGCAACTCTATGCAAACCTATTGTGAACAAACTACCGTAATCCCTTAAACAAAGTATTACGTTTTATATTCAGTATCAGTTTTATATTCTGTCTGGGAAGACAGGTTGATTAATCAAAAGGGATTAAGGAAAGTAAATAAATGTCTCATCAAATGATTTGTTCATTATTGCATGGGATGTCCACATTTCTTTGTTGTGTATAAAATAACCCTAATGGGAGTTGTTAAATTGAGATTTTATTGAATTTGCTTAAAAAATAAACCAAGTTTAAATCAGTATATTTGTTACAGTCATCTAGTCAAAACAAATATACATAGCTGACATAGCCAATTTTTTTTTTTCTCGTGTCGCCCTTAGGGGTCATATAATATATCTACTTGGGGCAGGGTTCTCAAAGAGCAGGATTTTCATACAGTACTATTGGATTCTGTGAGAGATTAAGGGGGGAAAAAAGTTCACTCAAATGCAGCCACGTTGGTACCGAATAACGACATAATTTCAACATGGCCTCCAAAATTTGAGCACCTTGTTCTACCACCTCTATAGGATGCCCGCCAATTTAGATCCCTAGCAAGGAGAATGCCAGCATTTCGTGTGGGATCCCATTTCACCAGCCCACAGTTTTTATACTCAAGTCTTCCTGACATCAAGAGCAGAGAGTTCACATGCTCCATTCCAAACCCTACCCGCGGGGATCCTCCACCCTTAAAATGGCGCGTTTCACTGCCTACACGGAGGACATTTACGCGGCTTTCTGGGAAGCAGCAAAGGTGCGGAGACCTTCGTTGCTGCTCCCTCCAGGACCTGTTGCTAACTTCCCAGGGTAGCCTGCCAAGCAGCTGCCCGCGTTTCCCAGCCCTCTCTCCGGGCGCGCCCTCGCCCCGCCGCACTCACATTTGAGCCAGCGTGCCCCAGCCTGGGTGTCCTTGTCTTGGATGAGCCTCTTGTGCGCACAGCGGCGGCAGAGATACCAAGCCATCCAGAGGAGCTGTAGCGCCATGAGGGAGAGCAGGTAGGCCAGGACGGCGCTCTTGGCCACCCCGACGGCGTGCACCGCCCAGGCGAACATCAACAACAGTCCGGCCAGCAGGAGATGCAGCCCGTACTGGCTGCTCACTGTCTCGGCGCTTTTTTGCGGACAACTTCGTCCGCCCCTGGCCAGCAGAGACCATCGGCGGCTTTCAGCCCCTCTGAGCCGCTGGATCGGCGGAAGCCGGGGTTCCTCGGCTGCTCTCTTCACTTCCCAGCCACCCGCCGTGGAGTTGGTCTGGGCGCGTGTTTTTGGGCCCGTCGAGGCGGACTCGAAGGGACTTCTTTGGAGACCCATGGGCGAGAATCGCTTTTGCCTGGAGATGCCCACTGTTAGAGGGTGCGGGCCGGCTCAGCATGGAAGCATCTCCGGAGCGGAGAGCAGAGGCAGGCAGGTGCACCTGTCGTTGTTCCCAAGGGCCGCGCTTCGCCAATTGCTGTCCCAGGGAAGCCGCCCTCCGCTTTTGGGGCTCTTAGAGGCGGATAGAGGACGGAAAGTGCGCTCAGTTCCGGCTCTCCCCGTCGCGGCGGCCTTCCTGCTCTACTGCTTGCTATCCTCCTCAAGGGCCTCCTTTCCCAACACGGTCTCCGCGTAGTATTTATGGGATGGAGAAGCTGCAGAGCCATTGAGCGGGCGGGCGGGACGCAGAAAGCATCGGGTTTCAGTCACCGTAGACTCTGGGCTTCGACCCCTTTTCCTCGGTTCAACTGAGCCTGAAGGCCTGCTCTCAACGTCGGTTGGTGAAGGCGGCGCTCCGGAGAATCCGAGCAGCTAGGTCGCTGGAGGAGAGAGGGAACACTGGACCGAATAGGGCGCTCCTGGAAAGAGGACCGCAGCCGGTACCTTCTAGCAGGGCAGCGCCCAATAGCCTCGTGTTTCTCGAAGGATCTCGGAAGGTGAGGAGCCGTTGGTAAGGGACCCAGGCTATCTTCAGTTTACAATACTAAATACGGTTTCAGTTAAACATCAAGTATAACATGGATATTTCTAGCTTAAGTACTTCTCAAATTCAAGAAAATAAGGAACGCAGAGAACAGCTTCATATGACAAATACACTTAGGCTGGAGAAACCAAAGCTCCAAGTAGAGATTAGGTGAAACCTGGCTCAAAAACAATAACTGTGAGTCCTACTGGACGATCCCTTAAATATGAACCAGCAGTGTACGGCAGCACCTTAAAAAGCCAATACAATCCATGGGTATATAAACAGAGGCATAGAAAGATCCATTTTATAAAGTCTTAGTAAGACCACACCTGAAACACTGCGTCCAGTTTTAGTCATTGCATGACGAAAAACATGTTGAGACTTTGGAAAAAGTGCAGAGAAGAGGAAAGCAACTAAGATGTTTGGAGACGAAAACATGAACGGTTGCAGGATTTGGGTTTGGTTAGTGTAGAGGAAAGAAAGAGGGGGGGGGGGGGGGGGAACACAGAACATGATTGCGGTATTACAGTATTTGAGAGGCTGCCACAAAGAGGAGAGGATCAACATTTTCCAGAGCATCAGAAGGCAGGACAAGATACAATGGATTGAAACTAATCAAGGAGAGAAGCAACTTGGAATTGAGGGGAAACTTCCCGACAATTAACCATTGAAACTGCTTGCCTTCAAAAGTTATAACAGCTTCATCACAGGTTTTGAAGAAGAGACTGGAAAGCCACTGGTCTGAAATGCAAGGGTGTCAAACTCAGGGCCTGCAGGCCGGATGTGGCCCACGTGGCTGCCCTGAAAATAGCAAAGGACTGGTCCATGGTGCCTCCGCCAGCAAAAACAGAGAGTAGAACCCTCTTTAACATTTTCATCCATGGAATCCTTCCCAAGCTCGCTCTAAGTTTGTTGAAATCGGCTGTTTAAAGTATAAGACACTACTTTGATTTTGTTCTATTGCTTGTGTCTGCATTATATTGAATTACAGTATAACATGGTCACTTTCCCCCAAAGTTCCTGCAACTTCACAACCCCCCCCCCCATCATTTAATCTTTGTCAAGATTAGGTTCAATATAGGCTTTCCTCTAGTTCTTTTGGATCCACCTTTTGGATGACAAAAGTTTTCAGCCAGGATCCTAATGAGCCTATTTGATCTCCCAGTTCATTCAGAATATTTCCCAGTTGATGTCAGGGTAGTTTAAATCACCCAGTATTACTATGGTATGTTTCCTACATATATGTAGTGGTGGTGCAATGGTTAGAATGCAAACCTAACTGTTAGGAGTTCGATTCTGAGCAGCTCAAAGTTGACTCAGCCTTCCATCTTTCCAAGGTCAATAAAATGAGGATTCAGATTGTTGGGGGCAATATGCTGACTTTGTAAACCACTTAGAGAGGGCTATAAAGTGGTATATAAGTCTAAGTGCTATTCTATTAGTTAACTGCTTAGCAAAAAGTTATTTTTTTTTTTTTGCTTGTGTGGCCTGTAATATACACCTATGGCAATGTCATTCTTTTTTCCTTTTCACCCATATGCATTCAAGGAGGCTTTCATCCTTAGTTTTAAGCATTTCTGTACAGGTGTAGTGATTTCTTACATATAATGCAACTTCACCTCTTCTTTTGTTAGGTCTGTTTTTTTTGAACAGTTTATATCCTTCCAGCAGTAGATTCTAATTGAGTTTCATCGCACCAGGTTTTGATAATGGAAATTAGTTATTGTACTTTCCTTCCTATAATAGTACTTCAAGGTTATTCCCCCAAACCTAGTAGATATGAATACTTTATAGCACCATGGGTATGCTTCCTACATCTCCTGGTTTATAATCGAGTTTTCCCATCATTCCTTAGTTCCTTGTTTGATTATCTTGGGGTCTTTGCTTGGGATTAGGTCCTAAGGATCCCAAAGATTGGTCATACTTCCCCCTCAATTTTAGATTAAAGCCCTTTGGATAAGCTGAGCCAATCATTTTCCAAAAACATTCTTCCCAGTTCTTGTGAGGTGCAGCTCATCTTTTGCCAGAAGCCCTTCATGTTGGTAGTGCAAACTGTGATCTAGGAATCCAAAGTTCTTTTGACAGCACCATCTCTTAAGTCAGTAGTTTATTTTTATAATCCTTTGTTCCCTGGTTGCATGTTGACCTTGTGTTGGAAGTACAGATTAAAAACACCACCTGTGCTCAATGGGGTGGACCTGCGGGGCTGGTACCTAGAATGCGGCAGTGCTGGCACATTTGAAAAGTAGAGCAAAGGCAGAGAATCACAAAAGCTTCTGAGCTATGCACAAGAAGGGACACACATGTCAATGCAATTCAGCAAGATAAAAAAAATACAAATAAAACAAATCAACAAGAATCGGCAAAGCATCTCTGATTAGATTTTATTCACTACTAGAATTTAATCAGAGATGCTTTGCTGATTCTAGTCCAATGACCTGCACCAGCAGGGTTGGGAGTGTGTGTATATGTGTGTGCATGGCTGTCAAAACTCCAAAAACAGGTCAAGTAGTTCTGGGGAGGCCAGTCATAAGTTAGAACACTTGCTAAGCAACTGGCCATTAAGTGAGGACCACTTGTATTTGGTTTGCCAGTCATCAAACTATGCCCACCCAGTCACATGACCAATAAGCCACACCACACAGTCACGTGACCAGCAAGCCACAACCACACCTTACCAGCAAACCACACTCAAATAGGCCACGCCCACATAAATTTGAATTCTGCCCCTGGGTGGGGGACATTGAGGATGAGTTTGTAGCACCAAGGGGGCGGTGGACTGAAAACGTTTGGGAACTACTGGTGTAAAGCATTGTGAAACAGTATATAAACCTAAGTGTTATTGCTGTTATTACACCAAATAAACTAAAACTCGTCTGTCTCTTCTAAGATCAATATTCAGAAGCTTAGATACATTTAACATGAAAGCTAGGTTGTCTTGGAGAAACTGATTTGTTTTTTCTAAAATATGAAATTTAAATTTAAAATGTCAGTACCAAGAAGGTATTTTAACAGATTTTAGGAGACTTATATTATTGAATGAAATCTACTGGAATGAGAAAAGTGCCAAAGAAATACAGGGCTGAAAAAAACAGAAGAACCATTGAACTAGAAATCTATTCTTAGTTTTGGTTATTGTACAGGAGGATTCCAACTGAATAGATTTAAGATTTCCAATATATCTCAGGAGAATTAATAGCATTGGACAAAAATTGCAAAAACTGAATTTTATGTCATAGAATTCTTCACTCATATTTGCTTGGTCATTTTTTTCTGTTGTATGAGAAAAAATATATAATCATTTGCATTTTTTTGCTGTATCACATTATGAAAGGAAGAAATTCTATATTTCAAACCAAATACTCCCAGTAACCTGGGCCAGATGAGGCAATCTCTACACGCACCTCCTGCAAAACTATCAAATATTTCTGCTGAGTTGAAGCTCTGTTATTTAACCAAACATAAGTGAGATACTGTGAAGGCCTTTATGTAAAGTAAAAGTGAAAATAAGCTTTTATTATAGCTTAAGATAGTAGAGGACAATATATAAACTTCCAGATGCTACTCGAAGTCCTTGCAAATATGCCTGCATCTCAAGAAACGAGCCAGTCTAAGCAGTTGGTTTGAATGTTGAGCTTGTTGTAAGCTAAAAACACGTCTCCAGAGTTTTCAAACAAAACATGGTTTGCTCTGTACCTGTAGCATGTGGGCATTAGTAGTTTTGTTTTGCATTTCCCAGACTGTTAAAACAAAATTTAAAATATCAGGATAGTCAGAGAGAAGCCAAGAGCAATCATGATTCTGTGACTGGCTTTGACTAGATAAAGGCCCTGTCACACTGGACGACGGATGCAAAATGTTTGTAAAAAGGACTGCGGACGAGAAAAATGTTCCATCCGTTGTTATTCGCTCTCAAAAGGGGCAAAAATTTGCACAACCAGAGCGGACAACACGGAAAGGAACGGACGGGGGGAGGACATAGGGCAGATGGAAAGCGGATGCTCATGGAAGCCTAGCGGATGGAAGTGGATGAGAGCGGATGACACATCCGCAAGGCTTCCGGGGGAGCGCAACAAAGCGGACGCAGAACGGATGAAGCGGATGCAGAGTGGACGCTGAGCAGATGAAGCGGATGCACAGTGGATGCCGAGTGGATGAAGCGTATGCACAGCAGAAGCCTAGTGGATGCCTAGTGGAAGCCTAGCGGATGCCTAGTATTCACTGCGCATGCGGGGAGGATGCATTGTGTCAGCCCTGCGGATATAAAGGGAAGCAGCTCCCAAGAAGGTCAACATTCAGAGGAAAGACCTGCTTCCAGACACAGCCTGCCAGCCTGCCTGCCAGCCAGCAACCCCACAACCATGGGGAAGAAGAGAAAGCCTCAGCCATCTGCTGCCAGCCCTGGCAAGAGGGACAGGGCCACCCTCCCACCCCCTGGCCCTCACTCTGCTTCTGCTGGGGCTTCTGCAGCCCGGGCTTGCTTTTCTGAGGCTGGGGCTTCTGCTTATGGGCTTCTTCTGCTGATACTGCTTCTGGAGGAGCTGCTGCTGCTGCTTATGGCGGTGGTGCTTCTGCTGGTGCTTACTCTGCTGATGCTGCTTATGGCGGTGGTGCTTCTGCTGGTGCTTACTCTGCTAAAGCTGCTTCTGGCAGTGGTGCTTCTGCTGGTGCTTACTCTGCTGGCACTGCTCCTGGTGCTGGTGCTTCTGCTGGTGCTTACTCTGCTGGCGCTGCTCCTCGTCCTGCTGGTCCTGCTGGTGCTCCTGGTCCTGCTGGTGCTCCTGGTCCTGCTTTTGCTGCTACTGTTGTTGTTTCTGCTGGTGGTGGTGGTGGTGGTGTGGAGGAGCAGCCCCTACAACCTGGAAGCCCCTCTGATGAGGGCCCATGTGGTCCTGCCAAAGGGAGGAAGAGGCAGACGTGAGAACGGGAGAGGAGGCAATACAACATAGAAGAGGAACATGAGGATGAGATGCTGGGGTGGCTAAGAGAGACCGAGTATCTATGGCGGAAGGGACACAGGCTCTATAGGGACACCAAAAGGAAGCAGGCTGCTTGGAGAGAGAAGGCGGAGAGCCTGGGCTACACTTCGGAGGTGCTCCTCGGCTGGTGGAAGCACATGCACACCTGGTACGAGAAGTTGCACCTCAAGAAATCTGGCCAGGCCGCGGTCAAGCTGACGGACAGAGAGACCTATGTGATGGCCAAGTGCAGCTTCCTGGAGGGTGAGATCCGCCACCGAGGAGCAGCCTCTCTCACAACCCTCTCTCTCAGGCAGCCTGCTGAGAGCCAGTCCTCTTCTGGCAGAGAGTCAGCTCCTGTCTCCAGGCAGGTATCTGTGGAGCGTGCCACGACGGAGATCCCCCCAACAGCTGCACTACCCGTGGCAGACCATGTGGAGGACCCCCTGACGCAGTGGGAGAAAGGAGACGGCACTTCCACCACAGCCCAACCCGCATCCACCCCCAGGTCCACCTCCACAGAAAGGCAGAGGCAAACCGGAGGGACAGAGCCACAATGTCCTGCTGGAGATAAGAGACACAGTGTAGATCTCCTCTCTCAGCTGGTACACACCGACTCCTCATCCTCCAACCGCAAGCCCTTCCTCACCTATGTGAACCAGACCCTCATGGACATGGCAGAACCCCAGTACCAGGTGGTGAAGGACAGGATCACCGATCTGCTTCATAAACCTCCAGAACCAGATGAACCTGCTCCCACCCAGTCCAGGTCTGCTCCTCCATCCCAGGTGATGTCACTCCCATTCCAAGGCTTTCCACAGGCCCTCACCTACCAAGGCTACGGCTACCAGGAGGTCCAGCAGCACAGGCAGCAGCCCTTCCCAGTCCAGGCACATGCTCATCGGATGCCACCGGTGCCACTGATGCCACCGGTGCCACTGATGCCACCGATGACACGCCACCGATGACACCCACGTCACAGATGCCACCAACGCCAGTCCTCACCCAGCTGCAGACCAGACAGCCCCACTACACTGCTTCCTCCACCCCACAGCCAAGCCCAGCCTCAGTACATCTGTCATCGGTACTGGGGCTGACACCCCATGTCATGGAGGAAGGGGCTCTCAACAACACGGGGCTGAGCCAGCTGTCTGAGAGCTTCCTCAACACACCGTCCCGTTGTCCTCTCGGGGCCAGGCACCCCAGTGGCGCTTCAGACCAGCACTCCAGCAGCAGCCATCTCCACAGCACCTGAACCCTTCACCCCTGAGACTGGACACACATCCGAGTGACCAAGAAGAGTGCCAGAGACTGGGTGGCTACCTGTTGACTTTATTTGGACACTTGACTTGGGTCATTTTTCTTTTACAGCTTGTTATTAATAATGATTATCTTTGCTTCACACACTTGCTTCATTTATTTTTTTTAATAAAGTCTTGGTGGAAACTTTTACAAATGTTTTAAGCCTTTGCATGCTTGTGGGATGGGTTAAGATAGCAGTGGGATGGGCAGGGATACCTTTGGGATAGGCAGGGATACCTTTGGGATGGGCAGGGATACCTTTGGGATGGGTAAGGATAG
This sequence comes from Laticauda colubrina, assembly GCA_015471245.1. NCBI lineage: Eukaryota > Metazoa > Chordata > Lepidosauria > Squamata > Elapidae > Laticauda > Laticauda colubrina. The sequence goes on along the minus strand of BLBF01000039.1, from coordinate 43,599,691 downwards.
CAGTGGGATGGGCAGGGATACCTTTGGGATGGGTTAAGATAGCAGTGGGATGGGCAGAGATACCTGTGGGATGGGTTAAGATACCTGTGGGATGGGTTAAGATACCTGTGGGATGAGCAGGGATACCTTTGGGATGGGTAATAGCTGTGGGATAGATAAACCTCCAGTGCAAGCATAGTGGGACTGTCTGGTCCACCCTCCCAGGTGCCACACCTATGGCCCTTTATTATCAATAATAATGAAATCAATCATCCACACATGTCAACACAAACACAACTCTTTATTAAACGCCCTGTTCATTGTAGGGCCACCCAACATATATGGCCCAATCTCATCAGTGTGATGAGACAAGCTGAAGGAAGCATCCATTAATCATCTATCATCCTGTCTTGCCACTCCACTGCTCCAGCTGGGGAGTTGCACCAGTGTTTCAGGAGGTTGCGCTGTTTCTTCCCTTCCCGTGAGGCTCTGTTGGGGCCTTGCACATCCTTAGTGTCTATCAGGTTTCACCCTTGCCTCCATGTCCCCATTGCCTTGTTGGAGGTCCACGAGCCTGTTCTACAAGACTGGGAAGCGGGTGCGCATGAGATTGTGCAGGATGCAGCAAGCTTCCACGATCCTCACGGTCTCTGGGCGATGCTGCATGGTGGTGAGAAGTACCTGGAACCTGTTGGCCAGGATGCCAAAGGCATTCACCACCTGCCTTGCCCTGGACAGCCTGTAGCTGAAGATCCTCTCTTCACGGGTGAGGCATCTGGAGGTGTAAGGCTTCGTGAGGTAGGTTCTGAGGGAGAAGGCGTCATCCCCCACGATGCAGAAGGGTACATCTTGCGTGTCGTTGGGCAGGGGGTCTGGATCTGGGAAACCCATGATGAGGTTGCGTTCCAGCCCACCCTTGAGTTCACTGGCGTTGTATACCTGGGCATCTGAAGCTGACCTGTTGCCTGAAGCATTGATGTACATGAACTTGTAGTCAGCATCGATCATGGCGAAGAGGATGATGCTGAAGAAGCCCTTGTAGTTGAAATAAGTGGACCCCGACTTGGGTGGAACTTTGCAGGCCACGTGCTTTCCATCTATGGCTCCAACGGTGTGGGGGAAGTTCCACTTCTGATACCACTGCTCTGCAACTTTCTTCCAGCCTTCTTCAGTGGAGGGGCACTGGAGTAGCTCCTCCAGGTATTCTTCGATGATGGCCTGCACCACTTCTCTGACCACAAAGCTGATGGTGTTGTGTGGCACCCTCCAGCCATACTGCATGCTCCTGTGGGTGGTCCCTGAGGCCAGATGGCGCAGTCAGTGCCACCTTGAGCCAAGGGTCCAGGCTGGGCCGGAAGTTGGTGCTCTGCTTGGTCAACCTGGGTCAGCCACTCCACAACTTTGTCAAACATGGCTGGAGGCATCCTCATGAAGTTCTGGAATGTACGTCTTCGTTCCTCAGCTCCACCATCAGCTTGTTGTACAGTCCGTACTCTGCTCTTCTCCCGATCCATCTTCGGACCCAGATGCTTCTTGGCCGCCTCCTTTTCTTCCCGTAGAACAGTTGAAAGAGCCTGTAGATGACTTCGCACTGTTGCAGAACGATGGTGGCTACCAAAAGGAGTGTGTTACGATCCATGGTGGACATCAATGGATGCTGTGGAAGAGCAAGAGCCAGATGAAGGCTGCAGAGGTCTGTACAGCAGGGCTGCTGGACTGAAAGTGAGATCCAGGTGAGTTGCTCCCCCTTTTTATAGGCAATATAGGTTTTCCACTATGTGTCCTTTTGCATCTTCTAGGCATCCTCTAGACATCCTTAATATCCGAGATAGGTCCCCTCTGCGAACGTTTTTTCCGTTTTAAATGCTTTGTTTGCGAGCTGCATCCGCTTTTATCCTTTCTCCATCCGTGCTACTGACGCTTTGTGTCCGTTCCGCGTCCATTTCGCTTCCTCCCTGTGTCCGCTTTCTGCTGGAGCGGATTTGAGTTGTGTGGATGCCTAGCGGACGCATAACGGATGTTCCCCGTATGTGTTGCGGATGCAGAACGGACGCGTTGGATACATTTTCTGCTCAGAAAGTTTTGAGCAGCTCAAAACTTTTTGAGCGGATGGAACCTCAGTCGACGGATGCTGGACGGATAGAGAGGAAGCAAAACGGACGCAGTGAGTACAGAACGGATGCATCGCGTTAACCAATGGATAGCAAGTGTTTCTCTCCATTTTACATCCTCTTTCCATCCGTTGGTGCAGTGTGACATGGGCTTAAGGTGCTCTAAAGCAGTGGTCTCCAACCTTTTTTGTACCAGGGACCAGTTTCACGCAGAAACATTTTTTCAAACACTTTTTCGGCAAAATCAATTCTTCCCCAATAGTAAAGGGCTTTTTTACTATTTCTTTCCTAAAAACATATTTTTATATATATTTTAATCACGATTATTCATTGTTTGCGGCCCGGTACAAAATGATCCACGGACCGGTACCAGTCCGGGGCCTGGTGGTTGGGGATCCCTGCTCTAAAGTGTTGATGTGGGTGAGAAAGCCTGGGAAAAGACTCCTGCTTAAGCATGGGTTGGACTATTAAGAGCTCCGATGTCCTTTCCAGCCTTCTGATTCTATGTTCTATGGGCCAACAGTGTGCTGCAGCTGCCAAAACAGCAAATGCAGATCTAGGTTCTATCAAAATAGGGACCACAAGAAGTGTCATAAATATCACAAGAAATGATATTGCTTTATAGTACACAAGTGAGGTCACACTTGGAATAGTGTCCAGTTCGCCATGATACAAAAAAAGCCTAATACTTTGTTTTTCTGAAAATAAGACTGTGTCTTATATTTTTTTTTCTTCAAGATACATTTGGGTTAAGCCTGGTTAGGTCTTTTTTTCGGGAACATACTATACACACTGCATCCACCTGGCTGACAATCTTAACTGGGGCTTATTTTGGGGGCAGGGCATATTTTATGACCATTCTGAAAAATTATGCTAAGGCTTATTTTCTGGTTGGGTCTTATTTTCAGGGAAACATGGTATATGTAGGTATGTACGTTGAAGATTATGACACATAAACATTTTTATAACTAAAGTAATTACTATCAGTGTTTTTTTTCCATTTAATCTTGACATCTCAAGATAATGCTACAGAAGACTTCAGATTGAAAGTTTATTCGTGGGAAACAATACTGAGCTCAAAAGAGGACTTTCCTGGGAATAAGGCAACTTCCTAAAGCTTGATCCTGAGTAGCCAGACTAGTCTTCAAGGTAAAGCACAGAATAGTAGAGAGGCTGATTTTTAAGAACACTAGTTCCCAACAGTGAAAGGCATCATATACTAAATATCCTGTCAAAGGATTAAAATGATTTTGTTACATACTCTCCCAGTTGGTTTGCTGTTTAATAAAAGAAACTGTATTTGTTGTCTTTCTATGAAATATATTACAATAAAAGCACCTCATTAAACAACTCCAATTTTTAAAAAAATTCAGTTAGATCCCAAAGGCATGCAAACAATTTTACTTATAAATTGCTTTTCCTTCCAAGTGGAGGGATATACATATACAATTCTTAGTGTAATGGAATAACAGATTTGGAAGGGACCTTGGAGGTAATCTAATTCACCCCTCTGCTCAACCAAAAGACCCTATACCATTCCAGACAAGTGGCTGTCCAGTCTCTTCTTAAAAGACTCCAGTGATGGAGCACCCATAACTTCTGAAGGTAAGACCGTCATTCCACTGGTTCATTGTTCTGTCAGGAAATTTATAGGTTGCATCATTTCTGCTTTTGCCTTCTGGCTTTGGAAAATAGGTTGACTTCCTCTTTTTTGTGGCAGCCCCTCAAACATTGGAATACTGCTATCCAAGTCCTACTTTTCACTAAACTGGACAAATTCAATTCCTGCTCCCTCATAATCTTTGCTGCTCTTTTCTGCACTCCTGCCAATGTCACTACATCTTTTCTATAACGTGACCAAAACTAGATGCAGTATGCTAAGTCTGGTCTTACTAAGACCTTTTTAAAGAGGTAATAATACGTGTGTGTGTGTGTGTGTGTGTGTGTGTGTTGTTCAGCTTCCTTCGGGTATTATCCCACGTCATTGTAGTGCTTTTAAAGTTGTAGCAACGTTTCAGCAGAATCTCATCTGCCATCATCAGGCTTCTGTACTGAGTTCATATGTGGGTCAGGCTATCACAGCCATTAGTTTTAAATTTGGGGCTAGCCTATTGCTGTGCCAGGATGGTTTTTTCGACATCCTGATTGGTTGGGAGTCTTGGTCTGTGTTTATTGGTCTTGGAGTTTGCTTGATTGGTGTTTCTGGTTTCTTCTGTCTGTTTTGTGGCTTTGAAAAAACATAAAAAAACATATATAATGTTAGGGATAACATTGTTCACCCTAACTGTTTTAGGTGAAATAC
>BLBF01000039.1:43500557-43595289 GCA_015471245.1 Laticauda colubrina | reverse complement strand
GTTTTTGCTTGTCTACCTAACCCTGGTTGGGGAACCCAGGCTTAACATATATATATATATATGGATCTTTGGTTATTCGGGTTTTCTTGGAGAAAACCTGAATAACCAAAGATCCACATACAAAATACCTGCGAAAACCTCAGAAAATATATAAATAATTATATATATAAATAAATGCAATTATGCTGTTTCTTCCCCTTCCCTGAAAATAAGACCTATTCAAAAAATAACCCTTGGCATGTTTTACATGTGCACCTAATATAAGCCCTACCCCCCAAAATAAGCCCCATTAAAGAGCTTGCGCCACCGGCTGACTGCCCATTCCATCTGGTTGCTTGTAGTGCCACAGCCATGAAGCGAGGCAGGGTGGTGGTAAAGCTGGCCCACACCAGATTAAGTCATGGCCCCCATAAGCCATCCACACCCCAACACCTGTCTCGCAGTAGCAGTACTGATAGCCATGTGCAGCAGGAGCTCATGTGGTCACCAGCCCATTTCTGCCTGCTTGTGGTGGCAACAGAACAGAAGGCTGAGCAGTGTGCTGATGCCTCAGCCATGAGGTGAGGCAAGTGTTGGGGTGTGGGTGGCTTGGCTATGGGGGCCCTGCGGTAAGCCAGTGCAAGGCATGTGAGGAAGTTTTACCTCTGCCTCACGGTGGCTGCATTGACACACTGAGCCGCCTCCTGCCCCACCACAAGCAAACAGAAGAAGTGGGCCTCCCATACATGGAAAAATAAGTCCTAATGCTTATTTTAAGGCCCAAAAGTAAGACCCGGTCTTTTTGGGGGGGAAACATGGGTATGTCAACAATCTATATGATGCAAGTATCTTGAAACATTAAAAACAGCTCAGAGAATATGACATGATACTTAATTTCATAACCATATTTAAGTTCAACTGCTTTACTCAATGAAGGTGAGATTTTAGACTGTCCAAACTTTATTACCTGCAGGTTTGATCTTCAAATCTTGCCATCTGGCAGTTCAGCCAACAAACAAATGAATGGCATTTTGTTTAAACACAGCTTTTGGTTATCTTTTTTAGAATGCAAATTGTTCAGTTTTACTCAACAAGAAATAGCGAAGAATGGAATAAGGAACAAAAATAATGTTTGAAAATGAAGGAGACATGGCCATGGGATTTCTGTGTCCTTCTGATTAAATCTTTCCTTCTATAGTACTGAAGAAATTTGATGGGGATCTTGCTGACCCTTTATGTATTCTGAAGTTGAAGTGGCAGAGAATAGGTGTTGCCCCAAACTTCAAAATGGGGAGAATGATTAAATCCAGACCATTCACTATGACGTGAAGAGTAAGTAGAAAGAACCTAAAACAAAATATGGGAGGTTTCAGTCAAGAGATCATAAAAACAATGCAACAGTGAAATCAGCATAAGTTAGCATATTAACAAAATAACCATATCTTGTTTGTTCTCATTAAGTAATTCTTCCACAGATCTCTGTACAAATGGACCTTTCAAATCCTGAAATCACCAAGCATTTGATGAATACTTGAGGATATTCTGATAAGCAAAGAAGTACTTTCTGGACAACGTAACAGTGAGAGAAAAAGTAATTTTGAAGTACTCAATAAATGAAATGGTAGGAATGACAATTAGATCTGCATATGATATAAAACCGTTGTATGGAAAAGATAAATAGAAAATATAGAAAATAGAAAAAGGGAGTCCGTTGCTCAGAAAACAAAAATAAGTATGTAGGATATCTCTTTTTTAAAATCTCTGAGTCAACAACACAACATGCCTGGATTTCCTGATGGTGTCCTATTCAAGTAGCAGTTAGACCAAGTTTTGCTTAAGTTTTTCAAGTTCAGCTAAGATCAATCATCTACCAGGAGCTTTGGTGCTGATAGTACTTCAGACTGAGTGATACAACTGCCAAAAAGCATTACACAATTCCATAAAAAACATTTTCCAAACCACAGAAAGTAACAGTTCAATTTTATTTTGCTTTGGTCAGCCTTGGAACAAGTTCCAGGTCTATAATTGTATGCAAATGAAGAGATTTGGTCATTCAGAGAAACACAATTAAGCACCCAGACAGTCTTACCTGTGAGGTCTAGCCCAAAAGGGACACAAGCATGACTATACCCATAAACTGGATGAAGAGCACTGGAGGTGTCAGAAATGACCACACAGGCCATAAGGAAATGTTAAAACTGGGAATGAAAAAAGAATGATTAATTTTAGTTTATTAGCAATTTTACATGTGGTTTATCATACTTATGCTTAACCTATTACTTAAAAAGTCTCGTTTATTCATCTTGAAACGTCTAACGGTAATTATTCATAAATAAATATATGTTCACACACAGAAATACAAATATCTTTGTTTTTACTCTTGCTAAGTCTCTTACCTTTTTCTCTAGATAGTATTCTAAATTTAAATTACTTCATAATTATAAAAAGAACCATGATAAATACCAGTTGTCCTCACTAATAGGGGCAGGGAATTCCATCACTAAAGGTCGTAGTCATCAAGTACATCATGTGACTGATGACTTACAACATCAGTTGTCAGGATAATTAAATGAATTGTCATGGTTTAGTGAACATATCACATGACTACAATTCATATTGCAGGCTTCCCCATTGACTTTGCTTGTGGAAGCATCTCTGAAACTTGCAAATTGTGACCATATGATCGCAACTGCAATATGATTGCCAAATGGCCAAATTGACATTACATGACTGACCAAATGTATGCTATGAAGACCCACTGTAGCTATGAATGGTCACTGAATGAATGGTTGGTAACCAAGGACTATCTGTAATTGATATACATGTGTGTGCACTCTGGAAAAAGCTAGCAATTCATAAACCTTGTTCTTGAGATTCTATAAATTTGTAGATTAAAATGTTCCTTCATAAAATATATCAAGGAATTAAACCTGGATTAGATTTCTCTGTCACTGCATATCAGGAATGTATGCATCTGTTGTTTGGGGAAGATTGCAGAGGTATTGCATTTCTATGTTTGTACATGGTAACATTGTGGCTAGGAGATGGTCAAACGGTAAGGCACAGAACAGGAAGTAGGATCAACCAATCAGCATGCAAGGACATGTGTGTGGGCCTGTCTGCAGCCATCTGCAACCCATACTTACCCATCAACATTTGTAGTGTAGGTATGTAGTGATGCCTACATGCAGTTGCAGACAACTTAATTCAAGCTTTAGGCTACGCTACTATTTAGGAAATATATGTAATATAAATTAGCACTTAATTTAAACCAATGATTTAAAACTATCCTTTTTTCCTAGGTTATTTATAATCAATCTAGTTGAGAGCCAGTTTGGTCTAGGAATTAAGGCACCAGGCTAGAAACCAGGAAAATTCTGAATTCTGTTTGCAAAACGGCAGCATAAAAGCAAAGCTGGGTGATTTTGGGCCAGTCCTTCCCTCTTAGCCCAGACTTGGGCAATCTTAGACGTCAAGCTTGGGCAATTCCTATCACAATCAATGGAGCAACGATCAGTTGATCTGAAAAAGGTGGACCCTGCATTTGCCAGAAAATGCTCGTAAGAAAAAAAATATAACCACTCTAGTCTATTCCACAGCAGCACAAGGGCAAGTGCAATTTAATACCTATCTTTTATCCAATGTGAATCCTGTTTCAGTATGAAATGGCCCGCTTTCAAAACAGTGAACAAATCTATATTATTCCCTCACCTATTTCATGTACAATGAACCAATGCAATATAACTGCAATTGGAGAATACAAAATCACTTTTTATTTTTAATAAAAAGTTTTAATCCAGTGCCCCTTTAATTAAATTAAACACTTTGGAAGCAATGCCAATCTGTCAATATGGCATACATTAAAGTATTTTATTACAGAAAAAAAGCTATATGGAATATGGATGAGCTGCCAGAATATCCATGGATGCCTCATGGACCTGTATGACTTCCAGAGAGCTCCTGGGAAATGCCCCAGGTGAATCAGGTATGGAACAAGACTGCTTCTGAACAGCCTCATTCTGTTGACTAAACCTGGCAGCTTCTGAGAAGCCATGGGAAGTGAAGCAACAGAAATACATAGAATAGCAGTGGACATAACTTTGTTTTTGAAATAATTGAACAATTGAAAAAAAAATTCTTTGTTCAACACACTGGAATTAGCTTAACAGTGCAATTTAAAGTGTTGGCTTTAACTCAAAAACCACTAAGGTACTTTCACCACCACAGAGTTTACCAATCTATTGAGGCATCTAGAGAGAAACTGCTCTTAGTGTCACACTGTAGGGAGGTTTGATCAGGAGGGGTAGCTTCTTAGTAGCAGAAGTGGTTCTGTGCTTAAGTTACATTATTATATTATTATATTGTTTTGATTTTATGCTGATTTTATTCCTATTGGGGATTCTAACTATTTTTTCCTAAGTTATGTTAACCAGAAAGTGGTTTGATTGCAGTGAGATATAAATGTAATAATAAAATATATTACTTTGCTGAATACTTTTTCTGTATACCAATTTTAACCCCTTTATCTAAGTTAGAGACCCCAGTTCATTCTTTAACAAATCTGGAATTTCATCAGGACCAAAAGTCTCAACAACATATGATGAGGCTAAATAAATGGCTCTGAAACACCCTGAACATGTTAAATTGTACACAAGCTTTTAAAATTGCTTCAAGAGAGCTAAAGCTAACATGACAGAACAAAAATTGACCTTATTGTCTCCTCTCACAAATATTTTCACAGTTACCTTTAAGTTAGGTCTCTCCATTAATATCAGTTTATTCTATGACTGGCCAACTTACCAAACTGCTGCAGCAATAAAGCTAGCAGTTGTGATGGGAACGAGAGTGGGATAGCTAGTTTCATAGTCTGCAATTCCACGATACCATTCGAGGTATATGATGCAATAAAATGCCACTGACAGACTGACTGCTAATAAACAGCTGCCAAGGATAAACCACCCACTGCAAGACAGAGAAAAGGAGAACTGAGTAAGTGCCACAATAAGCTAGCTGATCTTGTATTAAGTATACATCAATGTTATGAACATTGGCTCAATTAGGCTAATCCAGATCAGGACTGTTCTTACATTGGCTGAGAAAGACTTATGTCTTTATGGTGCTTCAGGTTTCAACTGTTAAAAAGAGGTCCTCCTCAGGTATGTGTGGGACTTTTTAGCATATGGGCACCTGAGAAACTAAGACTGGAAACACAGGCAAGAGAGAAAAGAGGCTTGAGTTTAAGTAAAACTTTTGGACAACCTTGTCGGCTCAGAAGCCAAATATGGTTAAGTGTGGTTGGTATTTAGAGGATGATTTCTAGGGATTCTGACTCTGAGATTAAATTTAAAAACAAACTAGACTAGAAAATCATGATTAAAAATCATCCTGTAAGAAGGCAATGGCAAATCATCCAATGGATGGATGGATGGATGGATGGATAGATTAGATAGACAGACAGACAGACAGACAGACAGAAAGAAAGAATGGATTTGTTCTCTGATTTATTTATGTGAAATAGCGCAATATAAAGTTTAATTTATAAATAAAAGAATGTTGTAATTCTAACTGTAATTCAATTATTTTACAATGAAGGGAAAAAGATTAAAAATCTCCAATTTTACCTGAAATTTTGAAGATTCACATATGCTAACTAAATGTTTGCACAAGCTAACTAAAAGAAACTGATTTACATAGTAATATGTACATACTATACACTCAGGAATCATTATGTTCAGAACATTTTATTGATAAGTTATTTAGAAAACTCTGGTGGGGAATCCCAAAAGTGCTTTTTTCAAGAAACAAGTGGGCTTTCTGGTTTTTTCTCTGAATATGTTTTGCTTCTCATCCAAGAAGCTTCTTCAGCTCTGCCTGGATGGTAGAGAATGGAAAGATTTATACTACTTGCAAACAGCTAGTCATTTGCAAATCTTTTAGTCATTGAGGCCACTTGAACAGTTATCTGTGCCAAATGGGGGTGGAGCAGGGCTGTCAAACTTGGGTCACACTCTGTGATGACATGAGTTTGACACCCCTGATGTGGAGCCTTCTTGGAACTGTTGAAAGGACTGTGTTGTAGACTGGAGATAGATGATATCATATCCCTTCCCCTCTGTTGGGAGAGGACTGTTCAATTTTGACATAGATGGCCTCTTTGACCACTCTTTCAAACTTCTCTGTCCAAAATGTGGACTTTGCTGTCTTCAAAATAGTGGCCTGTTTTTTTCAATGCAGATGGACAAAGCCAAAGTTGCCTCTTGAAAAAAGCACCTTTGGGACAACCATGACCCAAATGACTGAGAATCTCATAGATGCTCTAATGGGGAAGTTTAATTAGTTCAAAAACATGCAGATACAAATCAATCCAAAACAGTAAGACTAATTTGCTTACTATAAAAAATAGTGTGGTTGAGCTTGAGAACACATCTGCCTTGAAGAAGCTAAGATGGAACGGAATGTCTCCTTACAATGCTGGGAATTGGGGTAAAAGGAATCAGATTACAAAAACCCCAGGAGCAATCAAGCAGGACAGGAGAAAATGATGAGTTTGCAGCTGCTTGTTTTAGCTGTCTTAGACTTTTTTTCTGTAAAAGGTTCAGTAATTATGTAGAGTATTAGTACAAGTAGTCCTCAACTTACAACAGTGACCATCTGAATTATAAAGGTGCTGAAGAAAAGTGACTTTATGACTGTTTTTCACATGTATGACTGTTGCAGCATTCCCATGGCTACGTGACAAAATTCAAATGCTTGACATATTCACACTCATATTTATGATGGTTGCAGTGTCCTAGGGTCATGTGATCACATTTTGCAATCTTCTGACAAGCAAAATCATTAAGGAAGCCAGATTCATTTAACAATCATGTTACTAACTTAGCAGCTGCAGTGATTCACTTAACAACTGTAGCAAGAAAGGTCGTAAAATGGGGCAAAATCCACTTAAATATCTCACTTAGCAACAGAAATTTTGGGCTCAATTGTGGTCATAAGTTGAGGACTCCTGTGTCTGCTCCAAGAGTAACTTTGTTTCTTTTTCTTTTTTTTTAACAGGCAGAGAAATTGGAGGGGATTGAAGTGGGGAAATAATTCTCTATGCAATAAGGTAGTTTTTTTCTTTTAATTGGTTTAAAGGTGGGAGAGGAGATACATTCTGTATTTTTGCATTCAATTACAAACTTTTAAATTAATATCTTAATTTTCTATACCAATATATTATCTGCACTGTATATTTGCTAACATCAATATTTTCTAGGCTAGGGGTGGACAATTAATTTTCAAAAGAGGTCATATGAAAAACTGGGACTAATGTCCCACACCAAAGGCCAGGCAATGACTCTCAAAGGGCCAGATGTAGCCTATAGGCCACAAAATGCCCAGGTTTGGCCTATATATATGCATATTTGGAACATTAACATTCATTGTTTTTAAGGTTTGTTTTGTATGGATCCTAATTTTATTCTATTTGACCCTATTATATATATTGACAATACTGAATTGGAATGTAAAAGGGATATTATTATTAAATATAGATATTTAAATAGGTGAAGTTATATTTATACAAGAATCTTGTACAGTCCTCGGTTTATGACCACAGCAGCTCCCAGAATTATGACTGTAAGTTATTGTTAAATGGTTGTTAAATGAGATGTAAGGACAATTGTGGCTGTTCCTGTTGCAACTGTTAAGCAACCGCATGGGTCATTAAACATAGCATAGGCTGTCTCGGTGTGTGTGAGAGCTCTGGGAGAACTGTACTGCAGCAACTGATCCCCCCTTAGCTCAAGGTAGGGGAGGATGCATAGCTTCCTGCCCCGCTTGGAAGTTCTCTCCCCCTATCATGCCTCCTCCACTCAACTCTTCCAAAAACCACCTTTCCAAAAGTGTCCTGATAATGTGACTTGTGGCCTTCCTACAGAGGGTGCCTTGTGCCATTCTGGAGTGGGTGGCATTTGCATGATCTCTCAGAAGAGAATGATTTTCCAATCCAATCTCTCAGATTTCTTTCTGAGATTCTGAGAATGGTAGCTGTTTCCAGAATGGTGCAAGACAGCCTCCACAAAATCCTATGCAGTGCATTAGCCACTTCTCTATCTAAAAGGTGATCTTTAGAAATTGCATTTTGGAAAAAGAGGTAACTGATGTGCCATATGGCCTTCCTATACAGAAACTATATAGCTGTCTTGGAGGAGGTGCCATTTTAGGAGCATCTCAGAGAATATCTAAAAGAAGGTTGGTTCACATTACTACTATGCTGGATATATGAAGAACTTTGGACACATTTGCTAGGAATGTGACCAGAAAGTATACTCATGGAAAAGTGCTTATTTCCTAGACCCATAATGGCAAACCTATGGCATGCGTGACAGGTGGCATGCAGAGCCCTCTCTCTGGGCATGCAAGCCGTCGCCCCAGCTCAGCTCCGCATGTGTGCTTCCTGCCAGCAGCTGGTCTTCAGGTCTCTGTTGCGCCTGCACGAGGAGCGCACACATAGGGGCCTGGGCACACATGCAGGAGTCATGTGTACATGTGGGGGGCCCACACGTAGGGTTCATGAGTGCCTGCACAGGGCGCATGCATCGGGCGTGTGTGTGTTGCATTGGGCATTTGGTGCCGAAAAGGTTATCCATCACTGTCCTAGACTCTAAATATTGGTTGAATGAAATTTATAAATTCTCAGCTTTTAAATTATCTAGGGACCAACTGAGAAACTAGACTGAACAATACATGTTTTCCCTACTTTCTAGGGTTCTCTCTCTCTTTTTGTTCTTTATGTGGACAGAGTGTATTACTGTCACAAACCAAAGTTAAAAATAGAACACATTAAAAATAAAAATAGGCATAAAAGACAGAAAACAGGATAAAAATGTTATGATTAGTGTTGTCCTCCAAGTAGTTCATTATAGCAGGGGTCCCCAACTCCCAGATGGTGGTCTAGAACAGAGCCGTAGCCAATTCAGAATCAGGTTTTGTAAGTGGCGTGCAAGTTTGTGCATGCACGAAACTCCATTTGTGAGCAGTAGGTCATTCTGTGGCATGTGCAAATGGAGCTGCACCCATGTGCACCCACCTACCACTTGCATGGAACCATCCCCACGCCAGTCCACAAAGCCGGGAAGGCTGGGGACTGCAGCCTTATAGGATTAAATTTTCTGTTCACCCTACAGCTTTTTTTGTATGTAACAGGTTAAGCTACAGTATTTTCTTAAACTACAGTATATAGTGTTTATTTAACAGTAAAATAGTTATAGACAGCCAGTTTGATATAGTGGTTAAAGCATCAGGCTATAAACTAGGAGACAGTGAATTCTAGTCCTGCCTTATGTACAAAGCCAATGACATTACCTTGGGCCAACCATTTTGTCTCAGTACTAGGATACGAGACAATTTGGCAAACCATTTTTGAAAAATCTTAAAAAGAAAATTGCAGGAATTTATCCAGGCAGTCTCTGAGAATTGGACATGATTGAATGGAAGAAAAAAAAATAGTGATATTTCTGTGTAGCTTTCATATCATACAAAGTTTTAAGGTTTTAGAAACACATTTTAATTGAAAAGGTTTTTAAGTTAAGCTCTAGATGAATTTATTACCAAATGCTCTTGACAATATATTTTTTAAAAAAGGAATTTCCTTCACTTTTTCATCAAAATGATAAATGAATCATTGAAGAATAAGGACCCAAGACTGAAACTTGTGGTAGCCCATTCAGTTTTTCCTTTATTTTATTTGGGACTATTGACGAGTATCACTTTTTAACCACTAAATTGTCATACCATTCAGCCTATATTTTGCTAGCTTAGGCATTTAAATGTTATGGGTATTTAGCCAAATCCTTTGGCTAAAGGATTTACATAAGTTAGTGTTTCCATGACCTATTAAGAAAATACATAGGTTAACTCACAGCTGCCAAGTTTTGAAAAATCTCTGCAATTTCTCATGCTACATTTGAGGTTGCCTTTCTAGGCAAAATATTGGCTTCAAGAAACCTGCCCTTTGGAACATAAGTCACCGTAGAAGTAAGAAAGAAATAAAATAATAAAGTTGACCAGTCTGGCAGAAAAAAATAAATTGGATTATGACTGAAAGACAAATTAAGAATGCCTTGACACAGATTGTTATAGTTTTCTACACAAAAAAAATTAAAAAAATTTAGACTGAAAATTTCAAAGGTAAAATGAAAATGTGGTGATGATCCTTGATAAAATAGGACAAAGGACATCATTAAATATTAAAAACATGACTCTTAAAAGTTCAAACATATATTAAACCATTAGGCATTAAATAAAGGAAAGCAAAGTGTAGATAAATATATTTTTAAAATGGCTTTCATTTTAAATTGGATTTTAAGATTTTTCTTTTAAATATTTGTAAAAATGGAGATAGCTTAAAATAATTGTAACTTCAAATTAAATTTTGCTGTACTTTTTAAATAGTAAAACTGTAAAATTGTGTTTATTTCAAAATGTTAATTTTCCCCCAAGATGACATACTGAATGGTGGGCAACTCTTTTTCTCCCACTGATTTAACAGATGATTTCACTGCTAAAACTGTATTGGCAGTTTTACTCCATCTTGTTGAAGGGAACTAGGAAGGACCCAAGACAAACTTTGGATGATTGTGCACCTGTAGAGAAGAGGGGATCTTGTAGACTATAATTCTGCAAATTTCAAAATGTGATCAAAAGGTTGGGTTCGTTACCATCTTTTCTCTTTAGCTCTTCATTTTTCCTAAGCATGACTGGGTTTTAAGTGCACTTTTTAAAGCTTTAGTACGTTTTGATTTGTAACTAATTGTTTACCTATTTTATAACCCCTTGCTGGATTTTTACAGGTTTTTTTCTGTTCTGCTTACTATTGAACTCACTTTCAGTGTAAGGAAGTCTGCGGTGAAAATAAAAGTACATTGTCTGCCAGTGAAATTGGATTTACAGGATGACATTACAAATGTTATTTCTAGTTCTTTTAAAAAAATAAAGAGCTCTGATCTTTTTTAACTTTTGATGGAAACTCCCTCTTTTTAAGCACTTTTGATTTTGGGGGAAAAAAATCTCAACCTTTATCGATGGACACTGGATTATGATTTATCTGTTTCTCGTGTCCTTGGAAAGAATAGTGTTTTTTCAAAATGTCTCTAAAAGGAGATAAAATTTTCTCAGAAGCATTTGAAAAAAATGCTAACTTACAGGTTTTATTTGAAAATATATGAAAAAAAATTGAGGGCCAACAAGAGTTTTGAACTAAATCCAGGATGATATCCAAAATAATAAATGGATTTCATTTGTAGCTTCATGAATTAGTATCTGATCTATTGCTGCCAGATGTGAAGTTCTTGGTTTGAAAATCAGAGATCTGCCAGAAAAGACTGAAATGAACACAATAAATTCTGAGATAATGGAATCAATGAAGGATAAGGTTGATTTTCTTGGCAAGATGAATGATGTGTTTTTAAGAATTTTTAAATAGATGCTGCAGAGATATTTACAATAGAGACTTACAAATTTCGGAAATAAGACGCAATTTTTGGCAAAGTTTCCTGTTGAAAACCAAAGGAAAGGTTTTATTATTAAGAGCTAAATGAGGGCATTTGATCCTGGATGGATAGGAGATAGACCGTGGTGATTTGTAGTAGATAAGAAACTGTTGTAGACTATCTACAAGTAAATTACAATAACATATTCTTAACAGAGAACTTCAACTTATCAACTTTCTTCTCCATATATATAATATGATAGGTCAAACTGGGTTCCAAATAGATATAGTATATAAATTTTGAACCTCTTTTGCAAGGGGCGGGGAGTTATTATTGCTGCAATATACAGTATTTGCCAATATTCAACTGGGGGGATATGTGTTTCTGTTTTTTGTCCTTTTAATTCACACGTTTTTTCTTTTGAATGTTCTTGTCTAGTTTTATGTTATCTTTTGGATTATAATCTCGATTAACATAAAGAATTAAAAAGTCAAAGATTAATTGAGAATCTGAAGATTATACAGCAGATCTGAGCACCGAAGAGTCCGAGTAAAGGACAGAGTGTGAACCCAGAATTGAGCCAAACATACTCCTTAAGTCCTAAGGATCTGAGAAAAAGGTTCACTCATATCTTCTGCTGACTAACTCCTTCTCGAGATATTACTATTACAAATGTATAGGCAGATCATAATCCAGTAAAAATAAAATGGAAAAAAAATTGATTCAAATAATGGAAAAAGAAATGGATTTCTTTTTCAAGGAGAACAGAAGAGACTTCACTACAAAATGTGTGGGATACAGCAAAAGCATACATTCAGGGATTAGTTATAACCTATATAGAAAAAGAGAACAAGGAAAAGAGGCAAACACAAAAGAGATTGGCAGAAGAACATAAAAGACTGGAAACAGACTTACAAAAAGAAGAGCAAAAAAGAAAAACAAATAGAATTAAGAAAATGCAAACTTAACTTTTTTTGGAAACATGGAAAAATGGAAACAGAAGAATTAGCACCAAAGATTAAAAGCAAAACAAAACTATTTTGAAAATGCCAATAAACCAGGAAGATGATTTCCATATAAACTGAAAAAGGAAAAGAGAAGAAATTAATACATAGTTTGTTAGAAGGGAACACTTCACTACCAAAATGAAATTAAAAGTGATGGTTAATGGGGACATGACAGAGAATATTAACATAAGGAAAGGCACAAGGCAAGGATGCCCTCTGTCCCCTTTACTATATATATTAACATTGGAAGTATTAAACAGAAATATTAGACAAGACCCAGAAATAAAAGGAATGGAAAAACAGAAAAAAAAGAAATTACAGGCATTTGCAGATGACCTGGTATTCATTTCAGAAGTACCACAAAAAAAATGGACCCAAGCTAATAAAAATAATAGCAGAATATGGTGAAGTGATAGGACTGAAAATGAATAAAGAGAAAACTAAAATACTAGTTAAAAATGTAACAGGGGGAAAAAGGTGGTAGAGAAGATAGATATTCTGATAGTGAAGAAAGTCAACACTTAGCAATACAGTTGACAGCAAGGTGTGTAACTATTAAAGAAAATAACTATATGAAATTGCTACACAAATCAGACTTGGAGAAACTGAAAAACCTGCAGCTATTGTTGATAGAAAGAATAGCTATAATAAAAATGAATATCTTGCTGAGACTTCTTATTTCAAACAATTCCAATAAAATTAGAAAAAAAATCTTTGAAGAACAAAATAAAATGACATCAAAATATATTTGGCAAGATAAAAAAGCAAGAATAAGATTGAAATTGCTACAAGATACTAAACACAAAGAGGGCTTTGGGCTGCCAGATTGGGAACTACTACCAGGCATCTGGGTGAAAGAATGGGTAAATCTGAGCCATACAAGATTATTAAATTTGGAGACATGATCTCCAATTGAGGTGGCATGCTATGGTATGGTAAAAACAAAATACATGGATATTTTCAGAAACATTTGTTTAGAAATGCATTGCTGTTAGTATGGGGAAAAGTCAAAGAAAGACACTTTATAAAAGTACCAGTCTGGCTCTCCACAATGGAGGCATTGACACATCTGAATGTGATTAATACGAAAAAAATTGTGAGATGTAGGGAGATTTTAGCAATAACAATAGCACTTATATACTGCTTTATAGTGCTTTCCAGTCCTCTCTAACCTGTTTTACAGAGTCAACATATTGCCCCCAACAATCTGGATTGTCATTTTACCCACCTCGGAGGGATGGAAGGCTGAGTCAACTTTGAGCCTGGTGGGATTTGAACTGCCAAATTGCAGGCGGCCAGTAGTCAGCAGAAGTAACCTGCAGTATAGTACTTACTTCACCACCAAGGCTCTAGAAAAAGGGGAACTCAAACCTAAACAGGAATTGATTATTCAAGGGATTGATTTAGCATGGTGGCCACTAATGCAAATTCAATCAAGATATGAGAAAGACGCAAGAATGTATGTTTTTTATAAAGAACCAACAGAACTATTAGGGACAGATGAAACATTAATTTAAAAATGTGTTACTATTTGTTGAGTATTAAAATGGAAGAAGAGCAAGTGAAAGAAACAATAAGATGGGCGAAGAAATGTGGCTATTCCACAGAACTAGATAAATGGCAGAAATTGGATAAAAACTGCAAACCAACAATGTCAACGGCATATAAGGAAAATGTATACAAAATGCATTTACCACCTGCGAGATTAGTAAAGATGTATGAAAGCTTATCAGCTAAATGTTGGAAGTGTAATCAGATACCAGGTTCATGTTATCAATATTTGTTGTGGTTTGCCAGCAGCCAGTGCAGATGGCAGTGGAATAGGTCAGTGAGGAAGAAAGGGGATCAGTCAGAGTCTGGAGAAGACTTGGACGAGGGTCCTGCGTACAATGCAGGGATGGGGCCAGGACCATCTGGGAGTGGGGTGCTGCCTATGGAGGCTTCGGAGTCTGACAGCAGCAAAGCAGAAGACCCAGGGGAGCCTGTTCCCAGGGTGCGTATGCGCAAAGCTGCTAGAAGGCGAGAACAGCTGAAACAGAAGGAGCGACTCAGGAGTAAGGCTGGGAGATTGGCCCCTCCCATAAGGGATGAAAGTCAGACCTCAATGATGAAACCTTTGCAGCAAGCAAAGTAGTTTGATAGATTCCAAGTCCTCCTTGAAGCTCTGTGTATTCTGGTTGTTTTTTTCTAGTACTTCAGTTGGTTTCTATTATAATTAATTGGATATTTCTGTTTTTGGCAGCATTCCACAGCACTGAAAGGCATGTGCTTATCTTGGGGCAGTGGTCGCCAACCAGTGGGCCGGGGACCACTGGTGGTCCATGAGAAAATTTTGGTGGTCCGCAGAGAAATGTCACCCCCAAAGCACCCCCCTAAAGCAATTAATACAGGCTGCGCGGGGACACAAGGCTTTGCTACCTACATAGCCCACAGGAACACAAGGCTTGCATTGCAAACATGAGGTAGTGAGGAGAGAGGGAAAAGGGTGGAGGGGGGTAACTTGCCCCACGCACCCCACATGCCTGGCCTGGCCATCAGGCTACTTCTTTCCACTTCTTTCTTTTGCTTTTGGCTGCATGCAAGGAAAGCAGCAAAAGTCTTTCTCTTCCCCAAACTCCGCTAGAAATGAGTCTTTGGGACCCTGCAAGGCATCCTGCTCCAAGAGGCTGCACCAGCGCGACAAGTCTCATTTCTGGCGGATTTCTGGCCAAAAGTCTCTCTCTCCCTCGACGGTATCCTGCAATCCCAAATAAAGAATGATTGGTAGGAAAATGGAGTGGGGAATTTTCCTGCAGACTTTTTTGGGGATTTTCCCAGGGTCTTAAAATTATGAGTTTGATGGTCCCTGAGGTCCAAAAGGTTGGCAATCCATTTTGGGGAATTGTTTAAGATTGGTTCTGGCTGGGAATGAAAGTAATTCCCAGCATTACATTAAAATAGGTTTTGCTTTTAAAACAAGCTTTTGTTTAATTATGTTTGATGAAGCCTGGGTCAGAGCAATATTATCCTATGTGGTGGACATGCTCAAAGGCAAAAATAAAACAAAATACTGGACTAAAATACATAGATGCATAGAAAAAATGATAAAACACGTAGATTTGAAACTAAAAATATTTTTGTTGGGAATACTACTAGAACAGCATAATAAAGAGAAAACATACTTAATTTTACATTTATGAACAATAGCAAGTATTATGTTTGCACAACACTGGAAAAATGAAGATTCCTACAGATGAATGTGTTATAAAAAATACTAAAATGTGCAGAAATAGATTCTGTTGTCATTATGATTTAAAAATAATAAAGTTAATAAACTTTAACTTATTATTTTTTAATAAAAAATAATACAGTTAATAACTGTATTACAAAAATAATACAGTTGATAATAAATGGCTTCAGCCAACCACTAACCATGAGTGACAGAAAAGTTTTTGTTATTATTCATATTCTTTGAAATATGGCCAAGAAATCATAAATTCTGCAAGGGTATGTAAACTTATGAGCACAACTGTATATCATGTATCTGGAATGGAAGTGTATATACTTAGGATATATTGAAATAGAAATATGTTTTTATATGTTTTTCGTTCTAGCCTTTGCCTAACCACTACAGGATGAAGGGCTCTTCCGTATTTTTCCAATCAATGTGATATTGAGCTTTCTTTTGCTAGTTGGGCCACAATACTTGATGTCGTCAATCTATCTTTTTTTGGATCTTTTGTGTGGATGTTTTTATTGAATGGAATCTATTCTATGACTGCCTTAGTCTACCTGGCATCAGTTCTTCTGGGTACATGACCAGTCCATTTCCTTTTTTTTTACTTGTTTGCTTTCTAATCCATGTGCTGTTCTTTCTATCTTGTATTGTGGTGCCAATCATGTCTCTTTCCATGGCTCTTTGCACCACTTTTGTATTGATTGTGTGATTAGTGTCCATGTTTTACTGGCATATGTTAGAACAGATAGCACGCACTGATCAAAAACTTTTCTCTTCAAGCTTAGGGGAGATTGTTCTTGAAAATAACACTTAGATTGCCAAATGTCTGCTTATCATATTTAACACAACATTCAATTTCTTTTATGATATCACCTTCTTCTCCAGATATTTTTTTTCTTTCTTTGGTGAATTTATTAAACATGACCTTGCTCTTTTTCAGGTTTAATTTTAAGCCAAATGATTCTCCTACTTAGTGCAATTGTTATCTTTGTAACCCTTTTGGGTCTTGTGAGAAGTGAATAAATGTTTTTATGTGTTTTATATAACTGGTTGTATCTATATAATAAATAAAATCATTTAAACAAGTCTTCTTGGCTAGTTTCCCATCCCAACTACTTCAGTTACTATCCTCTATTAAACCTTTGCAATGAAGGTATAGAAAGGAATACTGAGTTATCATTCAAATGATTTTAGAATAAGAAATTTATTTTCTCAAATTGTAACATGCCTAATGTACTGATGGGTGGCAGGACCTACAAATAATTTTAATAAGCATTTTTTCCAAATTAAAATGTAAGCTGAACATATTGTTCAAATAAAGTAACAACTTTTATTTGTATAGAAACAGATCTTTACCTTTCTTTTTGAATAATTTCCTTAACAGTTTTAAAAAATTCAACATAATATGTAATAGCTATTGATGACAATATCCAAAATGCAGAATGAATGTTAAGCCTAGGGAGAGGCTTATCCTTTTTCTCCATGCTTGTACCTGGAACTGTAAAAATAAAACCACTGTTATACTGTAACATGCGGTAGCTAAAGTCTAATGTTAATAAATAAAACAAAACACTTTGTCATTTCATTCTTAGTTACAATTTGCTAAACCTGAACAGATTCTTCTCAAGGCTCCATGGCTTTCTTATATGCCTGTTAGAAAGCATATCCTGTGAGCACAAAGCACGATTCCAGAAGATTTAGCATGGTTGTACCAGGAAGCAGTAGAACTTTGTCTGAAGAAAGGATAAAACTACAAAAAGAAATCACTTCCAAAACCCACCCAATAACCCTTTTTCTAACCAACTAACCTGTCAAAATGTTTCTGTCAAGAAATTGTTGTCATTTCCTGAAAATCAGTAAATATATAAAATGTCAAACTGTATTTTCACTTTACAGTTCCATTCCTCCAGTTAGTTTTTGTGCTACAATGCAGAATGAAAGAAATCCTAATCAATCCTCTTAGACCTCACTAAATATTGAAGCAGTATATCCATCTGCCTAAAAGCTATGAGAGCCAATTCAAGCCATGAGAACAGCTACTGTATCTTATATTTAATCTACATTCAAGCAGTGCATATTACAATTATATATACTGATGGTAAAATTCCCAAGATATTTTTTCTCAATAACAGAATAATAGAGTTGGAAGGGACCTTGGAGATCTTCTAGTCTAACCTCCTCAACAAAACACACTATATATATGACTACACCATTTCAGACAAGCAGCTGTCCAATCTGAAAAATCTCTAGTGATGATACACCCACAACATCTAAAGGTAAGCTGTTTCACTAATTGTTCTGTCAGGAAATATCTCCTAATTTCTATAGGCCGGTTCTTTCCTTGATTAGTTTTTATTCATTGCTTCTTTTCTTACCTTCAAATGCTTTGGAAAACAGATTGACCCTCTCCACATATTTTAGCCTCCAGTCCCCTAATCATCTTTGTTGCTCTTATCTTCACCCTTTGTAGATATTTTTTTTTTATATTGTGGTGATCAAACCTGGACACAATATTTCAAGTTTTCAGGCAATAAGCCTTATAAAGTGGTGCTAACCATTCTTATGGTTTTGATGCTATCCCTCTGTTTATGCAGTCTAGGACTGCATAGATCTTTTTAGCGGCTGCAGCACCCTGCTAACTTAAGTAATTGTCCACTAGGACTCCTAGATCCCCCTAAGCAATTAGTGCTATTGAGCCAGGTACCACCTGTCCTATTCTATACAGTGCATTTGGTTTTCCTTGCCTAAAGGAAAACAGAAATAATTTACTTGAATTCTACAAATTAATGTATTGTTCAACCATATGAAAGCAAGCCAGTAATGTACTATTTTACAGACTGAGGATGGCTTCCTATTTTGACACTCTAACCATTCCCAAGTATAGAGGAGCTTTCTCCCTAGCTCGCTTTAATGTTTTGCCCTCAGCACTACTAGATGGGCGATTTAAGAGGCTCCCGATTAATGTGTCTGTCACAGGCTATGTCCCTGTGACAGAGCTGAGGTTGAAACTGTGGAGCATGTCCTTTTATATTGCCCCATGTATAACGCAGGCAGATCTAAGGCAGATCTAAGTTACCGTCTCTCCTTGAAACAGACCCCTCTAGACCCAATGTTAGTAATTTGTTCTTATGTTGTCTAGGGCAGGGATCCCCAATCACTGGGCCCCGGACCGGTACCGGTCCATGGATCATTTTGTACTGGGCTGCAAAGAATGAATAATTGTGATTAAAATATATATAAAAATATGTTTTTAGTAAAGAAATAGTAAAGAAGCCTTTTACTATTGGGGAAAAATTGATTTTGCTGGTCCTTGAAAAAGTGTTTCTGCGTGAAACTGGTCCCTGGTACAAAAAAGGTTGGGGACCACTGGTCTAGGGGATGGCTCCTTTTCTTCTTTGGTTTCCAAAGAATTTACCACTTCTTTGGTTTCCAATTTTTTTTTAAAGAGCTCTAGCCATCAGGGGAGAATGCTGTAATTCCCCTTAGTCACGTTTTTGGTGACCAATTGTTCATGATTAATTTTCCCATGTTCTTCTTTTGTTGTACTTGTGTTTTGGTCTGTGACTGCAAATAAAGTATCATTATTACTGTACTATTTGTACATTATTGTACAATAAAGTATTATTATTACTGTACTATTTGTACATTACTGTACAATAAAATATTATTATTACTGTACTATTTGTACATTACTGTACAAATAGTACAGTAACAATAATACTTTATTTGCAATCACAGACCAAAACACAAGTACAACAAAAGAAGAACATGGGAAAATTAATCATCACAAATAAAGTATTATTATTACTGTACTATTTGTACAGTAATGGACAATGAAAACATTATAATTTGGCCCAGTCTGGCTGGGTTAGCACATTTTGGGTTTCTTCACTCAGGCTGTTAGTGTGCGTGTGATCAATCCCTGACTTTTTTCCTTGTTTCCGTCTGGATTACCTTTGCCAATTCTGCTCCTTTTTTATTAGTGTCATTTTTTATTTATTTTTTTCACGTTTGTAAACTGCACGGTTGAGGGGATATGGGCAATGTATGAATTGAATAAATGCAATTGTTACTTCGATATCAAATTCAGCTGAAAGGAGTTAGTGAAACACAGAAGGATATCGGGAGCCTGCCCTTTCTCCGGTCATCCATGCCAGTCACCTCACGATTGGATTACCAACACACTTCGTGGCTTGACTACCGCAAATTGATCTACCGCCCCGCCCAGAGCCATGGGGTGAAGAGAGGGTTCGAGTGAGCTGTCATCTCCTGGAAAGCCTTCCGAGATATAGGGCCCCGGTTCCCTAAGGAAGGTCCTACGTCTAGCGGTCTTCCCTGCCTGACTCGGTCCAAGCACGATGGGGAGGGGATGCCCGGCCTATGGCGGACACGCCTGGAAACTGCCTGCTACCGATCAATGGCTTCGGGGGTCCTCCTGAACTTTGGCCCCCGGAAGTATTTATCAGTGCCCGAATGGAAACTGTTGCTCCCGTGCAAGCAGGCGCACCCAACACAAGGCCCTCCGAAAGCCTCCCTGCCCCCAAGTCGGGGCACTTCCGAGTAGACGCCGAGCGGACGCAGCACTCGGCAGGAGACGGCGAAGTCCCTCGGTTCGTGCACCCGCCCGCTTCCTTGAGTCAGCCAACACTTACCCGCTGTCCTGCTGTCCTGTCCTGGTCCACGGCCGCTCCCCCGTCCTCGCCGCCGCCGGACCAACAGCTCTACTTCTTTGCCGTTCGGCATCTTGGAGCCGGCGGATGGAGGGCGGCGGAAGTGACGTAAGCGAAAACCAGGATGCCCTCCCCCTCCACAGCCTCACCGCCCCCCCCTTCTGTTCTGTGGAACTGGCGTTGCTGGGGATTATCAATAGGCAGTTCTGAGGCGGCTGGAGGAGTACGAAGTGCGTCCTTCAGGCCTCGGCTGCTGGCGAGTAGATTCCCGGAGGTCCGCCAGCAGAGAGGAGCGTCCTTGGGGAAGGAAGTACAGCTGGGGAGCTAGTGGGTTTCTATACCGTTCTAGGAATATTTATGTTCATGATATGTTGGTAGTATGTTATGGAATATACACTGTTCAAAAAAATAAAGGGAACACAAAAATAAGACATCCTAGATCTGAATGAATGAAATATTCTTATTAAATACTTTGTTCATTACATCGATGAACGTGCTGACAACAAAATCACACAAAAATTATCAATGGAAATCAAATTTAACAACCCATGGAGGTCTGGATCTCGAGTTACACTCAAAAGTGGAAAAAAACACTACAGGCTGATCCAACTTTGATGTAACGTCCTTAAAACAAGTCAAAATGAGGGTCAGTAGTGTGTGTGGCCTTCACGTGCCTGTATGACCTCCCTACAATGCCTGGGCATGCTCCTGATGAGGTGGCAGATGGTCTTCTGAGGGATCTCCTCCCATACCTGGACGAAAGCATCCCCCAACTGCTGGACAGTCTGTGGTGCAACGTGGCGTTGGTCGATGGATCGAGACATGATGTGCCAGATGTGCTCAATTGGATTCAGGTCTGGGGAACGGGCGGGCCAGTCTATAGCATCAATGCCTTCCTCTTGCAGGAACTGCTGACACACTCCAGCCACATGAGGTCTAGCATTGTCTTGCATTAGGAGGAATCCAGGGTTAACCGCACCAGCATATGGTCTCACAAGGGGTCTGAGGATCTCATCTCGGTACCTAAGGCTACCTCTGGTGAGCACGTGGAGGGCTGTGTGGCCTCCTAAAGAAATGCCACCCCACACCATTACTGACCCACTGCCGAACCGGTCATGCTGGAGGATGTTGCAGGCAGCAGAACATTCTCCATGGCATCTCCAGACCCTGTCACGTCTGTCACATGTGCTCAGTGTGAACCTGCTTTCATCTGTGAAGAGCACAGGGTGCCAGTGGTGAATTTGCCAATCTTGGTGTTCTCTGGCAAATGCCAAACATCCTGCACAGTGTTAGGCTGTAAGCACAATCCCCACCTGTGAACGTTGGGCCCTCATACCACCCTCATGGAGTTTGTTTCTGACCATTTCAGCAGTCACATGCACCTTTGTGGCCCACTGGAGGTCATTTTGCAGGGCTCTGGCAGTGCTCCTCCTGCCCTTCATTGCACAACAAGGAGCCTCCTCCACATCTGATGTAGTGGCCTGTCTCCTGGTAGCGCCTCCATGCTCTGGACACTACGCTGACAGACACAGCAAACCTTCTTGCCATAGCTCGCATTGATGTGCTGTCCTGGATGAGCTGCACTACCTGAGCCACTTGTGTGGATTGTAGACTCCGTCTCATGCTACCACTAGAGTGAAAGCACTGCCAGCATTCAAAAGTGACCAAACCATCAGCCAGAAAGCATAGGAACTGAGAAGTGGTCTGTGGTCACCACCTGCAGAACCACTCCTTTATTGGGGATGTCTTGCTAACTGCCTATGCTTTCCACCTGTTGTCAATTCCATTTGCACAACAGTATGTGAAATTGATTGTCAATCAGTGTTGCTCCCTAAGTGGACAGAAGTGTGATTGACTTGGAGTTACATTGTGTTGTTTAAGTGTTTCCTTTATTTTTTTGAGCAGTGTACTTAAACATTTAAAGTATTCTCCCATATTGTGTATACTGCATGTTTTGCGCTTTGCAAATGGCAGTCCAATCTCTTCTTGAAAGTCTCAAGTGATGGCGGTCCCACAAACTTCCGAGGGCAACTTCTGTTCCATTGATTGATTGTTCTCACTGTCAAGTTTCTCCTTATTTCCAGGTTAAATGTCTCCTTGTTCAGTTTCCATCCATTATTCCTTGTCTGGCCTTCAAGTGCCTTGGAGAATAGCTTGACCCCCTTCCTCCTGTCTGTGGCAGCCCCTCAAATATTGGAATACTGCTATCATGTCTCCCTTGGTCCTTCTCTTCCCTAGACTAGCCAGGCCCAGTTCCTCTAATCAGTCTTCATATGTTTTAGTTCTCCAGTCCCCTGAGAAGAAGGGTTGCCCGAAGGGACACTTCCACCATGGCTGGCAATCATTGTTCAGTCTGTCTGGATTCAAAAAAAGAAGAAATGAAAGAAGTAGCAAAGAACTCCAAGGAAAGCTTGTTTGCTTGGCCCAACCTCAGGGGGTAGGGGGGAAGGGAGAGGGGGGGAGAGAGAGAGAGAGAGAGAGAGACGCCGCGTTACTACCCCCACCATTGCCCTTACCTTCTCAGGTCAGGTGAGGGAGGGGAGGGTGAGGGGCAGGAGCAGGAGCAGCAACTTCAGGCAGCAACCAAGCACGGGCGAGTAGAAGCCTGGGAATGGTGGCTCCCAGTTCAGCCGGCCTGAGGGGCTTTGAGGTCGGATGGCCTGGAGCAACTGAGATCAGAGTGAGTATTGCACTCAGGGTTCACCTGAACACCCACTTCTTTGTTGTTGGCTTTACTGATCCACGGGGTGAGGCTGGGCTGACGTGCAACAGCAGCACCTTTAGCTGCGCTTGCTTGTAAGTGTCCAAATAATCCAGCAAAGACACCAGAGGAGTCGCTCAGGAAGACCTCCGCAGTCCACCTCCTGCAGAAAACAGCCATTCCCTGAGCTAAAAAGGCAAGGAGCTGTGGCTTGACTCACCCAATTTCTAGGACTACCCCGAATAGTCCCAATTCAGCATGCAGCATCCCTGGGACATCCACCTGAGCTGTACCACGTTTGCCAACTTTTGCACTCTCCTTCACCTTCATCAAGAGGCTCTGTAGTTCCTCTTCGCTTTTTGCTATTAGAGTGGAATCGTCTGCATATCTGAGATTATTGATATTTCTCCCAGCAATCTTAATTCCAATTTGTGATTCATCTAGCCCCACCTTTCTCATGATGTACTCTATATATAAGTTAAACAGACAGGGTGACAGTATACAGTCTTGCTGAGCTCTTTTCTCAATATTGAACCGATCAGTGGTTCCATGACCCACATATAGGTTTCTCAAGAGAGAAATAAGATGGTCTGGTAGTCCCATTTTAATAGAAATTTTTATTTTTTTCTTGTTTTTTACAAACATTGTGTGAATAGTGTGTGAATAGTGTGGTACCAGAGTGTCTTACATTTTAAAACAAATATGACAATATTCTTCATATTCAGTACAGTTGGCAATCTTGTAAAGTTTCATATTAATGCATATATTTTCTTTGATTATTCACCATTTCATATTTTGAATATTTTTGTGTCAATCTCCATATTCTAAATATCCTTTTTACTATGAATAAAATATTATTAATCATATTAGTAGTGTTTAACAAACTTATGGGATACTAATAATAATTCACCACTTTATATTGAGTTATAATCTTCCATTATTTATCCCCTAATTATAAAATTATAATCTTTCATTATTCTCTTATTCAATATTTCAGTATGTTATTTTTGTCATTCTACATAGCATTCTTTTTTCTGCAAATAAAATGTTAATATTCATATTTTTTACATTCAACAATCTTATATACAGTAGTTTAACTAATAATACACATATTTATGTTGAGCTGTATTCTTCAATTATTTGATTATTTGATATATCATATTCAAAATTATCCTCATTGAAATTCTAAAATCCCTTGTTAATTCACCTTATAAAGTAAAAACATCTATACCATTAATCCCTCTTTCTCTATCTTCTAGCCCTTTTTAATTATCCATCATCTTTCACTAGCATTAAAACTTTAATTATTCATTTCTTGGCTTGTCTCCTGTGTTCCTCTCTTGGATCTTGAGATCTATCTGCTACCACTTTTGGCCCATCCTCTTAAACATTTCTTCCTTCTCTATCCATTTCCATTGTCTCACTTTCGAGTTGTCTACTCTTACACCCTGTCTCTTTCCCCAAAAAAACCTCCCTGCAGTTCCAGTTCCTGTTTAATTTCCCTTAAGATACTCTCCCTTTGAATATTAGAATTATATAGACTGGATGAAAGCAAAGAATATGAATAGAATTATTTTGTATATATTGTGATAGGTATGAGAATAGCATATGGAAACACTGAACAATGAAATAATAATGAAATAAGGAAAGAAAATATTTTAATACAGATAAATATGAAGAGTGGAATATGGGACATATGAATAAGAGTTAAGTATTTAAAATAGGAAAATTAGAGATTGAACTATTAAATATGTTTAATACTATGATCACCAGTGAAATAATAAAATCAGATAGTGAGCATAATGAAATAATATATTTCAATATAAATATGTGTATTAATAGAAGAATCATATAAACTGGATCAATGTGTAGAATATGAATAGAATTATTCCGTATGTTTAAATAATACTGCAATTAATATAAGAATTGAATGTTGAAATATTGAATAATGAAGTAATGAAGGATGAAATTGCAATTGGTATCAGAATTGAATATTGAAACATTGAATAATGAAATAATGAAGGATGAAATTGCAATTGGTATCAGAATTGAATATTGAAACATTGAATTATGCAATAATGAAGAATGAAGTTTAAATAGAAATAGATGTGAAGAGTTAAATAAAGGAAATATGAATATGAATTAAAATAGTAAAGCAGATGAGAGATGAAAGACAGAAAAGAAACATCTTTTAATATAATGGTGCCATGAATAAAAAAAGTTAGAATAAAGGCAGAAATAAGAAAAAAGGGGAATAACAGTATACACATTTTTATATTATAAGATAAATGTAATAACAAGAGGGAGGTTTAGAAATTGAATGGTGGCAGTGTCAGGTATGTTCAAACAATATGAAATAATGAAAGATTATAATCTATAAATTTGTATTATTATCAGAAATATATAAGCTGGATAAATGTAATAATTATGAGTAATAATATTATTTTTATTTGTACCAAAATATATGGCACCCAGGTTCACACATGGATATGTATATGCAGTGGTGGGATTCAAACATTTTTACTACCGGTTCTGTGAGCATGGCTTGGTGGCCGTGGCAGGGGAAGGATACTGTAAAATCTGCAGTCAGAGGTGGTATTTGCCGGTTCTCTGAACTACTCAAACTTTCCACTACCGGTACTCCAGAACTGGCCAGAACCGGCTAAATACCATCCCTGTGTATCTGTAATATAAAATAAAAAACTTGAGAAAAAAAACCATTCCCATGGCTCCAACTGGCCATGCTGTGGTAGCCCTGAAGGTGCTCCCAAACTTGGAATACTTAATCCAGTTTTGATCATATTATAAAAAAGATGTGAAGACTTTGGAAAAACATGTAAAGAAGAGCAATTAAGATGATTAAAGGTCTGGTGACTAAAACATATAAAGAACAGTTGCAGGACTCTACTTGGGTTAAAGATTGGATAAATGTTAAGAATAAAATAAAGTTAACTCTAGAAGAATATAATCTACAGACAGGGTGTCATGCTTTCCTATGGCAGGATAAGTAACAGGTTCATGGATATTTCCAGAGGCACAAAATTAGACAGACCTTGTTAAATGCATGAAATAAAACCAAATTTATGTTGAAGTACTAATTTGGTTATCCACATTAGAAGCATTGATGTATCCACATCTACTTTGCCAAGGGGAAGTTACTGCATATGAGGACATCTTAAATGAGAAAGGAGAACTAAGAACGAGGCAAGAGCTGAAAGACCAGGGATTAGAGATAGAATGGTTGGCTTTCTTACAATTACAATTGAGATATGGAAAAGATATGAAAGAATGGGGAATTAGTAGGTGGAAAACAGAATTAGATGAAATATTATTGGGAACAGATGAGAAGTTGATTTAAAAAAATCTATAAAGTGTTATTAGAATGTAAATTAGAAGAAGAAAAGGTGAAAGAAACAATGCTGGCCTGAATGAAAGATGCTGAGCATACTATAAATTTGGATGCTTGGCAAACCTTATGGCATAGAAATTAAAAAATAACCTTGGCAGTACTGTTTAAAGAAAACTTATACAAAATGTTTTACCAATGGCATATCCCACCATCAAAATTGGCAAAAATGTACCCGAAGCTGTCCCCCAAATGTTGGAAGTGTAATAAAGAAATGAGAACATACTTATGGTGGAATAGTAAGAAAGCCCAAAATTACTGGTGAAAAATTCAGGAATGGATAGAAGAGATGTGTGAAATTAAAGCCCATGTCACACTGCACCAATGGATGCAAAGAGGATGTAAAACGTTAAAAAAAGCTTGCCATCCATTGGAAAAGGCTATGCATCCGTTGTGTATTCACTGCATACGTGTTTCATACGCTCTATCCTTTGAGCATCTGTCCACTGAGATTTCATCCGCTCAAGAAGTTTTGAGCTGCACAAAACTTTTTCAGCGGATGAACTTTCCGCTGTGTACGATGTAAATCCGTGACATCCAAGCAACAAACGTTCTATATCCGTTTATCATCCGTTAAACGTCTGCTGTATCCTCTCTGCATCCTCTGGGCATCCCCTCAACTCACATCCGCTGCAGCTGAAAACGGAAAGAGGGAGGAAACAAAAGGTACACGGAACGTCTACACAGCGTTAGTAGCACAGAAATAGAAAGGATGAGCAGTTTGCATCCTATATACATCCTCTAGGCTTCCTATGAACATCCCTTTAACATCCCTGCTACATACTACCCACGTCCGTTCTTTTCCTTTCTTTTCCGTTCTGTTTATGCAAATTTTTGCCACTTTTTGGAGCGGATGGAGCCATCCCCGAAAATTTGCTCATCCGCTGTGTCCTTTTTGCATATGTTTTGCATCCGTCGGCCAGTGTGACCTAGCCTTAAAATAGAATACAGACCCGAAATCTTTCTATCGGGAATCAGTGTCGGAAAATATAATAAAGATGTAATATATTTAATAATCCATGTCACCACAGCTGCAAGGTTAACTTATGCTCAAAATTGGAAATGTAAAGAAACCCCAGATGAGATGGAAATAATTAGAAAAATTTGGATGTGAACTGAAATGGTCAATATAACCCAAGAATTAAAAGATAAAGTCAAATCTGATTATTATAAAATTTGGGAGAAGTTTTACCACTGGTTAGAAACAAGGAAGGAACAAGATGATCAAAAATGACCAAAGTTTAAGCCCATGTCACACTGAACCAACGGATGCAAAGAGGATGTAAAACGGACAAAAAACCTTGCCATCCGTTCGAAAACATGATGTACTCACTGCCTCCGTTTGGCTTCCTCTCTATCCGTCCAGCATCCTTTTATTGACATTTCATCCGCTCCGAAAGTTTTGGGCTGCCTAAAACCTTTGCGCGGAAAATGTATCCAGTTCGTCCGTTCTGCATCCGCTACGCATCCGTTACGCATCCGTTACGCATCCGCTATATCCGCTAGGCATCCGCTGCACATCCGCGCAACTCGCATCCGCTCGGATGCAGGGAGGAAGCGGAACGGATGCAGAACGGATGCAGAACGGATGCAGAACGGATGCCTAGCGGAAACAAAGCGTTTAAAGCGGAAAAAACGTTCGCAGAGGGGACCTATCTCGGATATTAAGGATGTCTAGAGGATGCTTAGAGGATGCCTAGAAGATGCAAAGGGACACCTATACTGCCCATAAAAAGGGGGAGCAACTGTCTGCATCTCACTTTAAGACCAGCAGCCTAGCTGTGCAGACCTCTGCAGCCTTCATCTGACTCTTCCTCTTCCACAGCATCCAGTCATGTCCACCATGGATTGTGACAAAGTCCTTTCGGCAGCCACCATCCTTCTGTAACAGTGAGAAACCATCTACAGGCTCTGTGAACTCTACTACGGGAAGAAAAGGAGCCACCCAAAAAAAGTCTGGGTCCAAAGATGGTTTGCCAGAAGAGCAGAGGACGGACTGTACAACAAGCTGATGGTGGAGCTCAGGAGCGAAGACACTCGAGCGTTCCAGAACTTCATGAGGATGCCTCCAGCCATGTTTGATGAAGTTGTGCAGCGGCTGACACCCAGGTTGACCAAGACAAACACCAACTTCCCACCCAGCCTGGAACCTGGGCTCAAGGTGGCACTCACTCTGCGCCACCTGGCCTCAGGGACCACCTACAGGAGCATGCAGTATGGCTGGAGGGTGCCACCCAGCACCATCAGCTTTGTTGTCAGAGAAGTGGTGCAGGCCATCATCGAAGAATACAAGGAGGTGCTCCTCCAGTGCCCCTCCACTGAAGAAGGATGGAAGAAAGTTGCAGAGCAGTGGTATCAGAAGTGCAACTTCCCCCACACCATTGGAGCCATAGATGGCAAGCACGTGCCCTGCAAAGCGCCAGCCAAGTCGGGGTCCACTTATCACAACTACAAGGGCTTATTCAGCATCGTCCTCTTCGCCATGGTCGATGCTGACTACAAGTTCATGCAATTCGATGCTTCAGGCAATGGCCCATCTTCAGATGCCCAGGTATACAACGCCAGTCACCTCAAGGACGGGCTGGAAAGCAACCTCGTGGGCTTCCCAGATCCAGACCCGCTGCCCAACAACACGCAAGATGTGTTCTACTTCATCGTGGGGGATGACGCCTTCTCCCTCACAACCTACCTCATGAAGCCCTACACCTCCAAATACCTCACCCGTGAAGAGAGGATCTTCAACTACAGGCTGTTCAGGGCAAGACGGGTGGTGGAGAACGCCTTTGGCATCCTGGCCAACAGGTTCCAGGTACTTCTCACCAACATGCAGCATAGCCCAGAGACCATGAGGAGGATCGTGGAAGCTTGCTGCATCCTGCACAATCTCATGCGCACCCGCTACCCAGTCTTGCAGAACAGGCTTGTGGACCGTCAACAAGGCAATGGGGACATGGAGCCTGGGGAATGGAGGCAAGGGTGAAACCTGATCGACACTGAGGATGTGCAAGGCCCCAACAGAGCCTCATGTGAGGCGGAGAAGCAGCGCAACCTCCTGAGACACTGGTGCAACTCCCCAGCTGGAGCAGTGGAATGGCAAGACAGGATGATAGATGCTTAAAGGATGCTTCCTTCAGCCTGTCTCATCACACGGATGAGATTGGGCCATGTATGTTTGGTTGGGCTACAATGAACAGGGCGTTTAATAAAGAGTTGTGTTTATGTTGAAATGTGTGGCTCAATGATTACATTGTTATTGATAATAAAGGGCCATAGGTGTGGCACCTGGGAGGGTGGACCATACAGTCCCACTATGCTTGCACTGGAGGTTTATCTATCCCACAGCTATTACCCATCCCAAAGGTATCCCTGCCCATCCCACAGGTATCCCTGCCCATCCCACAGGTATCCCTGCCCATCCCACAGCTATCTTAACCCATCCCACAAGCAAGCAAAGGCTTAAACCATTTATAAAAGTTTCCAGCAAGACTTTACTAAAAAAAAGAAATGAAGCAAGTGTGTGAATCAAAAATATACTTTATTAACAACAAGCTATAAGACAAAAATGAGTCTCTGGCACTCCTCTTGGTCGCTCAGTCTCAGGGGTGAAGGGTGCAGGTGCTGTGGAGGTGGCTGGTGCTGGATTGCTTGTCATCAGCTCCTCCAAAAGCAGAAGCAGCAGAAGCCCCAGCCCCAGAAGAGCGAGCCCGTGCTGCAGAAGCCCCAGCAGAACCAGAGTGAGGGCCAGGGGGCAGGATGGTAGCCCTGTCCCTCTTGCAAGGGCTGGCAGCAGATGGCTGAGGCTTTCTCTTCTTCCCCATGGTTGTGGGGTTGCTGGCTGGCAGGGAGGCTCGCAGGGAGGCTGGCAGGAAGGCTGGCAGCAAGGCTTGCAGGCAGGGCAGGCAAGGCAGCCAATCCTTCCGGCAGCAGGTCTTTCCTCTGAATGGCGACCTGCTTCCGAGCTGCTTCCATTATATCCACGGGGCTGACGCAACGCATCCTTCCCGCATGCGCAATTAACGCCAGGTATCCATTAGGCTTCCGCTGTGCATCCGCTAGGCTTCCGCTGTGCATCCGCTTCATCCGTTCGGCGTCCGTTCTGCATCCGCTGTATCCATTCCGCGTCCGCTTTGCTGAGGCCCACCGGAAGCCCTGTGGTTGCGCCATCCGCTCCCATCCACTTCCATCCGCTGGGCTTCCGTTCTGCATCTGCTTTGCATCCGCCCTGCGTCCTCCCCGCGTCCGTGTTATCCGCTCCGGTTATGCAAATTTTTGCCCCTTTTGAGAGCGGATAACAACGGATGGAACATTTTGCTCGTCCGCTGTGTTCTTTTTGCATCCGTTGGCCAGTGTGACATGGGCTTTATGTACAGTATATCTGTAAGTTTGTATTATTCTTTATGCTTATTAATTAATGATGCAAAACAATTATTTGTGTCAGGACCTATGAACCATGTTCACTGTTGATTTTAAATGTCTTTTCCTTTTTGTATGTTTAATAAAATTTATTTTTGTAAAAAAAGAACAGTTGCAGGAATTGGCTATAGCTAGTCTAGAGAAAAGGAGTAGTGGTGATATGATAGTAGTATTCCAATATTTGTGAGGCCACCACAAAGGAGGGGGAGGGTCAACTTATTTTTCAAAGCACTAGAAGGCAAGTCAAGATGGAAACTAATCAAGCAGAGAAGCAATCTGGTTTTAGGGACAAGCTTTCTAACAGTGAGAACAATTAACCAGTGGAACAGCTTGCCTTCAGAAGTTGTAGGTGGTTCATACTCCTACACCACCTGTCTGAAATGGTATCGGGTCTCTTACTTGAGCAGGGGGTTGGACTAGAACAGTGGTCCCCAACCTTTTTTGTACCAGGGACCAGTTTCACGCAGAAACACTTTTTCAAGGACTGGCAAAATCAATTCTTCCCCAATAGTAAAGGGCTTCTCTACTATTTCTTTACTAAAAACATATTTTTATATATATTTTAATCACGATTATTCATTCTTTGCGGCCCAGTACAAAATGATCCATGGACTGGTACCGGGCCAGGGCCCGGTGGTTGGGGATCCCTGGACTAGAAGACCTCTAAGGTCCCTTCCAGGCTCTATTATGATAGAGAAGAAGGGATTACAAGGGAGTGAAGCAGAGGAATTTTCATTTCATTGTGAGTATGTTATGCAAACAGCTCAGTGTATTCCCCATTGTATGCCTGCTTTACTTTATTTATATATTCAATTTCTATTACTCTCTTGTACATTTACCTATCTTACATTTATCAGAACTTTAGAGCACCACAATGTTCAGTCTCTACAATCTCAGTTATTCCAAAACTACCATGAGTTTTGAACTTTCATTGCACTATTTGTTATCAGAACGTTGAAATATTTTAGTAGTTTTTGTATGATAATGATGGTCTTTAAATCAGTATCCTTTAATGTCCTTAACCAATTGCTAGGTATAATGAAGCACATCCAGATTCACAGGATTTCCTTGCTATAGCTTATTATACTAAAAATAGTACTGACCTATATGGCATTGGTTTTCTAGATAGCTCTACCCTGAAAAACTGACACTTTTATCATTCTTGTTATTAGCATATGAACATCAATATAGACACCAGGAAGAAAGGTAACTGCAGAAGATTTCTTCCACTGCTTTCTTTAGTCAGGAGGCATTACATTAATGTTCAGCTAGTATACTATTTCATGTTAGACCAATGTCATTCAAGGTTACTATTACAGCCACTAGTAAGGGGAACATTTAAGAACTCAAAACTTTTGTTTGAATTGAGCTTGGTTCCTGCTGATTTAATCTCTCATGACAGGAATATGTCAAGTGCTTTCTTTCAGTCAAGCTCTATCATTTTCTGGTGCTCTCTTCTCCAAGGACTTAGTGCCTAACTTTGCAAATCAGCTTTTGCAGATCAGTGAACAATGTCTCTGCTATAATATTGTTTTGTGGTATATTTATTGGAGAGAGTTTTAGGTTAATTTCCTACTATTGATACAATTTTTAGACTACAAAATGCAAAATCCTTGACTTGGCAAGACTAATAATTTATTTATTTAATTTTATTTTATTTGGTTTGTCAATTGCTTTTAATAATAGGTATAAGTATAAACATAATTATGAATGCATGGATACATATAAGAAAAATAAAAGAAACAATAGGACAGGGACAGTAGGCACATTGGTGCGCTTATGCATCCCCCCTACAGACCTCTTAGGAAAGGGGTGAGGTCAATACCGTGTTTCTCACATAATAAGGCTGGGCTTTATTTTTTTTTGACCCCTGAAAAAATGGCTAGGCCATCTTTTCGGGGGTGACTTAATTTCCTTTCCTACCAAGAGCGACCCACCAAGAGACCTTAGGGCACTCTTTCCAGTGCCCTAAGAGACTCTTTCCAGCAATTGGAGCTCCCCAAATGCGGTCAACAGTCACTTTGATCGGCCGGTAGAAGCGGCCTGGGGTGAGTGCGCACACACACACACACTCCCCTCGCCGCGAGGCCGCTTCTATCTGCTGATTGAAAGCTCCCTTGAGGACAGTCCCCAGCTGCTTCGGGGTGATGCATGGCTGTCCCAGTCCCCTCGCCTTTAGGGCAGTCTTTTTCCGGTGATTTGAGCTCCCCAAGTGCATTCAATAGTCACTTCAATCGGCTGGTAGAAGCGGCCTGGGGCAAG
Organism: Laticauda colubrina; assembly: GCA_015471245.1. Lineage (NCBI taxonomy): Eukaryota > Metazoa > Chordata > Lepidosauria > Squamata > Elapidae > Laticauda > Laticauda colubrina. Next base: position 43,562,163 of record BLBF01000039.1, on the reverse strand, counting down.
CGCGCACACACACTCCCCTCGCCATGAGGCTGCTTCTATCAGCCGATCAAAGTGGCTCTTGACTGCACTTGGGGAGCTCCAATCACCAGAAAGAGACTGCCCTAAAGGCGAGGGGACTGATGCAGCCACGCATCGCCCCGAAGCAGCTGGGGACTGTGTCCTCAAGGGAGCTTTCAATCGGCTGAGAGAAGCGGCCTCGTGGCAAGGGGAGTGTGTGTGTGTTCTCGCTCCGAGGTTGCTTCTACCGGCCGATCGAAGTGACTGGTGACTCTGCCTTCAAGAGAGCTTCTATAGGCTATCAGGGTATTCTAGCCTAGGCTACCTGCAGGGCACTCCTAAAGGCAAGTTTTCTCCCCCCCACCCCTGCCCTTCCCCCCCACCCCTACCCTTTTCCCCCATTTCTCTTCACCTCATGTAGTTCTTATGAATGATGTGAGAAATGGCAGGGAAACGCATGGTTTTAATAGGCCTAAATTGAGGGGGTGGGGCTTAATTTCACCTCATGCCTAGAAATCATGCTGGGCCTTCCTATTGGTGGAGGCCGTATTGTTGGAGAAACACGGTAGTAGAAAGTCTAAGGTTAAAGTTTTTGGGGTTTGGGGAAGAAACCACAGTGTCAAGTAGAGTATTGCAGACATTGACCACTCTGTTGCTGAAGTCGTATTTCCTGCAATCAAGTTTGGTGCGGTTAACCTTGAGTTTGTATCTATTGTTTGCTCTTGTATTGTTATGGTTGAAACTGAAGTATTCATTGACAGGTAAGTCATTGCAATGTATGATTTTATATACCATACTTAGATCAAACCAAAGACAGCGTAATTCAAGGTTTTCTAGGTCTAGAATTTCAAGTCTGGTGGCATAAGGTATTCTGCAACAAGTAGAGGAGTGGAGAACTCTTCTTGTGAAATATTTCTGGACTTTCTCAACTGTGTTAATATCAGATACATAATGCAGGTTCCAGACTGATAAGCTGTATTCGAGTATTGGTCTCACAAATGTTTTGTATACTCTAGTTAGTAGTGTAATATTACTAGAGAAAAAGCTACATAAGATTAGGTTAACAACTCTTAATGTCTTTTTGGCTATGTAGTTTACAGTGGGCTCTCGCACTTAGATCATTAGAGAAGAGTTCTCCAAGATCCTTGACAGAGTTTGGATCATCAACAAGGTCTTGCTTATTCAGCCTATATTTTATTTTCTCATATATTTTTTTTGCCAATATGTAAGAGAGAGCATTTATTTGTTGAGATTTCAAGTTGCCATTTGTTTGACCATTCTGATACATAGTCAAGGTCTTTTTGAAGGGTACCAGTATTGTCTGTGGTGTTGAATAGCTTTACATCATCAGCAAAGAGAATGCAGTTGCTCTTGATATGATCACAGAGGTCATTTATGTAGAGTAAGAAAAGAGTTGGTCCTGGAACACTGCCTTGGGGGACACCACTATTGATAGGTACAAAATTCGATACGATGCTCTCAATTTTGACCATTTGTTGTCTGTTTGACAGGAAAGCTTCTATCCAGTTATGCAGGTGTCCAGTAAGATTTTAGTTTTAGTAGTTTGTCGTGTACCACTGAATCAAAGGCTTTAAAGAAGTCTTTGTAGATTGCGTCTATTGCTTTGCCCTGATCAAGTTGTGTAGTCTATATGTTTTTGCAGTGTAAGAGTGCAGATTACATGATAGTTTTTCCTGAAACCAAATTGCTTATTAGAGAGTAGGTTGTTTGTTTCTAAGTGGAGGATGATGGATTGGTTAATAATTGATTCCATGACTTTACAGGTGACGTAGCATAAAGAGATTGGTCTGTCATTTTTAACTAGGCTGAGGTCTCCCTTTTTGAAGATGGGGATGACCGTGGCTTGTGATCATAGTTTTGGCAAGGAGCTAGTCCTGAAAGATTTTTCAAAATTATGCTTAGAGGTTCTGCTATGGCAGTGGATAGCTTTTTTAAGAAGTAGACACATATTCTGTCTGGTCCAATAGATAGAGATGGTTTTAGATTGAGTAGTGCTTTTTCAACATTGTCTTCTGTAAAATCGATATGCATCAGATCATTGTAGTTGTCTGTGGTTCAACTAGGAAATACTGGGCATGATCCATTACTGTTTACAAATACTGAGCCAAGAATGTGTTAAAGAGGATGGCTTTAATAGTGTTTTCATTGCAGTCTTTATCATTAGGTCCTTTCAGGGGTGGGAAGGACCTTGAGGCTTTTAGTTTGTTGTTTACAAAATTGGAGAAAACGTGGGTGGAATTGGTGCATAGAAGGTTTTCTTCTTGTTTAATGTGATAATTGGTGCATTCAGTTTTTATCTGGTGGCATACATTTTTGTATCGGCTTTTGAAGTTGGCAACGTGACCAGATTTGTTTTTCTGCCAAAGTGATTTCTTTTTGGATTGAAGCTTCCTTATTGTTTGGGGTAATTTGTTTTTTTTTGGTTTTGGGAGTTGTTAATGGTACATATAGTTTGATGACTCTTTTGACTTCAAGTAAAAAATATATTGTAATGGTCTTCTACAGTATTGCACCCAGTGACTAGAAATTGATGATTTCTAATTGGTGATCATGACCATGTGCAATAGTGCTGACATGCTCATCTTTTTGACTTCTTTGGCTTTCCTTCCCCCATGGATGCTTCTGGGCATCATATTGGGAACCCAAACCCGCAAGTTTGAAAAATACTTAACTGCTACCTGTTCTTCCCTGAGAATAAGACTGGGTATTATTTTATTTTGGGCCCGGAAATAAGCACTTTGGCTTATTTTCAGGGGTGTCTTTTTTTTTTCTTCTCAAGTACGGGAGGCCCACTTCTTCTGCTTACTTGCAGTGGGCCAGGAGGCTGTGCAGTCCACTAGTGTCACCACCATCAGGCCATAGGATGATGTTCTGTGAGCCCCACAATGGCTTATCTCAGGGTCCCATAAATGCCCTGACACTTGCCTGATGGCAGCTCCAGCAGCACCATCCCCTCCACGTGGCCATTAGCCCACTTCTTCTGCTTGCTTGTGGCCACAATGGAGCAGGAGGCTATGCAACATGCTGGTGCCAGGTCACGAGGTGAGATGGGTGTCAGGTGTATGTACCTGGCTGCAGGGGCCTGAGGTAAGCCAGTGCGGGGTTCATGGGGCACTTCCACCCACCCCCATGTGGTGGTGGTACCACAAGAAACCAGATGGAATGGGTGGATGGCTGTTGACCTTAAAACTGACATATATAGTGGCCAGTTGTGCAGGCTCTTAAGTAGAGCTTATTTTGGGGGTAGGGCTTTTATTAGGTGGCATACATAAAAATATACTAGGGCTAATTTTCTGGATAGGTCTTATTTTCAGGGAAATTGGTACTTGTTTTGGGCAAGGACTTTCCTGAGAAGGTGGAGGGCATCACCCAGAAGTAGATATCCATAAGAGGAGTGTTCTGTCCTAGGGCCAAAAGCACTAAGTCAATTCTGAATCCAAGCAAAAACTCAAAAAATCCCAGCATGTCTTTTATTACATGAATGTGAATTTATTCATTCACAGTCAGCAAGCAGCTTGGCAAACAGTCTTGCAAATGTAGACTAATGAGTTCAGACCTTTATCAATCCTGGAACACTGTCTGGTAAATAGTTTCATACTCAACTGCTGGCAGCGAAGGGCTGGGTTATACAGACAAATCTCCATGAGGATGGAACAAACAAATGACCGAATGAGCGAGTTGCACAGGCTGGGAATCAGTTCCAGAAGCTGAAGGCAGCTGATAACTGCCAGCCTGCCCTGGCCCCATCTTTCCCTCTGTTGCAGAGCCCTCATCTGAGCCTTCCTCAGCCTCCAGGAATGGCCTGGGTTCCTCCCTAACCTCACTACTATTTGACTCTGCTGCCAGGTCCACCAGCCACCAGCAGACCACAACAAGGAGCAATTGCCAAGAGAAGCCTTAGGGCACAAACAGAAGTACCACAGCCATTGATCTTGGATATCTTCAAAGAGAAACCTAAACACCTTTAACTTTTGAATGCCTCCTTTGATATCTCAAACCTTTCTTTCTATGGAACCCACAGCATCTCTACTTGTCTTGGAGTGAGGGAATGCCCACACCCCCAGTTGCTGATTTTTCCTCTCCTGCAAGGCCCACAGCACCCAGGCCTTTGCAGGAAAGGAGGCTTTTAAGAAATATATTCCAAGAAGGCATCTTAAAAGAAGATGCTGCCAGGAAAAGTGTCACTTTTCACAATCAGAGTTATTGGTGATTAAGACACTGCATAATCTATTGTGCATTAATCAAATGAAAGTTTTTATGAATTAGTTCTCTTGTGTTGAAATTAGCAATCTATATTTTTATTTGGGCCCTTGATTGTTACTGTATAAGACAGTGATGGCTAACTGTTTGGGCACCAGGTGCCCAAAGTGCATGTGCATGCATCTCTAAAATGTGTGTGCCCTGCGCATGAGGCCTGTCCCCCACGTATGTGCATGCAAGCCCCCATGTGCGCCCCACCCCCGTGCATGTGTTTGTCACCCCCATGTGCACCCAGCCCCACACATGTGCAGCAGAGACCCAAAGACCAGCTGGCTGGTGGGAGATGTGTGTGCACATGCAAGGCGAAGCTGAGCTGGGGCAAAGGCTCAAGTACCCAGAGAGAGGGCTCTGTGTGCCACCTCTAGCAGAGGTGCCATAGGTTTGCCATCACGGGTATAAGAGATAAAAAGAAAAAAATTACAATGTCATTTTTAGTGACCAATTAATGCATATAATTTACATTAAATCAATTGTGTGTATTTTTTATAATAAAAGGGACTTAGTGAATAAAACCTTTTGTCTTCAGTAGATAATGTGTAATGAGGTGAAATAATGATGTTGAAATTAATCAATTCCTAATTGTTGATCTCAAGCAATTCCTGGTATTTCCTCTTGACTGAGTTATTCATCCCCTTCAGCTTTTAGGAACACAAACTTACTACCTAGATCATGGGTGTTAAATTTAATTTCATTGAGGGCCATATCAGGGTTGTGTTTGATCTTGGGGGACATGGGGTGTGGCCAGCTTGACATCACTTGTGTCGGGGGCACCTGTGGTGGCCTGAGTACTCTGCCAGTGAAAGTACTCTGCCAGGCTCCCAAGCTCCATTTTCCGCTGAGATGGCCATTGAAAACAGAGCACGGGGGGGGGGGGGGGGGCTTGCGCAGCCCTTGCGAGCTCTGTCCTCAGCTGGAATGGCATCCTGCAACCCACTGCCAGCAAAAACAGAGCTCAGGAGGACCACATGCAATCTTTATGAGCTCCATTTTCAAGTGGAATGGCTGCTGCATACAATAGCAATAGGACTTAGACTTATGTATTGCTTCACAGTTCTTTACAGCCCTCTCTAAGTGGTTTACAGAGTCAGCATATTGTCTCCAACAATCTCATTTTCCTGGGTTCTCATTTTACTGACCTTGGAAGGGTGGAAGGCTGAATCAATCTTGAACCTAGTGAGATTTGAACTGCCAAACTACTGGTAGCTGGTGATCAGTAGAATAGAATAGAATTCTTTCTTGGCCAAGTGTGATTGGACACACAAGGAATTTGTCTTGGTGCAAATGGTGCAAATACATTTGTATTTGTCTTGGTGCAAATACATTCATCAAGAGTCAAGAATCATAAGGTGCAAAACTTAATGATAGTCATAGGATACAATAAGCAATCAAATCACACTAGGAAACAGTCAATATAAATCGTAAGGATACAAGTGACAAAGTTACAGCCACAAGTGGGAGGGGATGGGTGATAAGGTGTGATGAGTAGATTAATAGTAATAGTAATGCAGACTTTGTAAATTGTTGGACAGTGTTGAGGGAATTATTTGTTTAGCAGAGTGATGCCGTTCAGGGAAAAACTGTCCTTGTGTCTAGTTATGGTGTGTAGTGCTCTATAGTGTCATTTTGAGGAGTATTTCATCCATCTTGTCAGCAAGTGAGCGCAAATTAATCAGAAAGATTGAAGGGAGAGGGTTCCCTCCCCCCCATTCCTTAGTTTATTCAAAATTCCTGCTCTTTTACCTCATCTCCTTTTTCAGTGCTGCCGCTTCTTTCCTTTGTTTGTTGTAATCCATAGCACTGGGGAATTAGTTAGAATCTCCTCCGCATTTGCAAAGGGGGGGGGGAGGAATCAGAAAGCTGCTCCTTAAAGAAACATTGCCCAATTCTTAGCAGATGATCTTGTATGAAATCCGTAATGGATTGCAGAGAATAATAAAGAATAACAAAATCATTAGAAAGCATTTCACTGAGGCTGCCGTCTACAGCACCATCTTGGATCCTATATCCAAGAAAGAAATAGCCTGCAGTACTGCATTCTAACCACTGCGCCAACGTGGCTCAAAATGCTGTGGATATAGTATACTTGGATTTCAATAAGGTATTTGACAAAGTTATTGGAATATTGTCTCAGCCCTTAATATTTAGGGGTCACTCTAGATAGGGCCGTAACATATAAGCAGAACTGTACTAACACTAAACTGAAGATCAGTAGACAAAACAAACATCTTTAGAAAATGAATGAGCTCTGCCTGGGGTGCCAAACCAGGGATTCTTAAGACAACAGCTCTAGCTCTTTGTTTCTCGGCAGGCAAATATGGCTGCCCAGTCTGGTATAAATCAGCATATGCTGGAAAGGTAGATAAATGAAGCTAGTAGAATTATTACTGAATGCCTTAAACATATCCCTCTAGATAAGATCTACACCTAGCCAGCATTGCCCCGTCTGCTGTTTGCAGAGAAGAAGCATACACAGATGCAAATCATCAATATCTGGACAACATCCTCTCTACAACCAACTCAGTAGAGACTACAGATAGCAGTATTCCAATATTTGAGGGGCTGCCACAAAGAGGATGGAGTTAATTTATTTTCCAAAGCTCCAAAGGGCAGGACAAGAAACAATGGATCTAAACTAATCAAGGAGAGAAGCAATCTGAAATTAAGTAGAAATTTCCTAACAGTGAGGACAATTAACCAGTGGAACAGCTTGTCTTCAGAAGTTGTGGGATGGTGCTTCATCAGAGTTTTTAAGAAGAGACTGGACAGACACTTGTATGAAATGATATAGAATCTTTTGCTTGATTAGAAGATCTCCAAGACCCCTTCCAGCTCTATTCTGATTCTGAAGATGTTGCCCAAACACCAGAAGCAAGAAAGGTCCTTTGAGGTTTCTGGGGAGACCTGCAGGTAGACTGCAGGAAGAAGGAGATTCACTCCAATTCTGTGTGAGCAAAAAAATCATAATTAAGCAATATACATGGATGTCAGTAATTGTTCCCCATGATAACAAAGAAATGAGCTCTGAGTTAGTAAATGCTATATCACTTTAAGACCAGTTGTTTTCATGCATAAGCCTCCAGAAGAGTGACACATTTCCACTCTGGCCCAGATAGAAAATTTCAAACTGCCAAGAATGTAGAGAAATAAGGCAGGAATGACCAGGTGAGAAGACAATTTCTCACAGAAGCAGGATCCGGGAGCAGCACTTGTCCAGAAGTGAACACATGCTCAGTTGGCAAGACAATTTGCAGAACTATGGCTGTGTACCCTGGGGGGAAAGATCCCACCTAGCTTAATATCTGCCTTGAGCTGCAAAGCTGTTCCACATTGGGCTGCTTTGAATTGGGGCTTTCAAAGAAATGGAGACAATGGTAGGTTTCCATCTGTCATTCACAGACATGGTCCAGTCTAGATTATTTATTTATTTAGAGAAATTATATGGCCACCCACTCACTTTCTGTGATTCTAGTCGGCTTACAAACAATAAAAAATCCCAATATAAAAAGAGTAAAAACAATACCCCCTTCCCTCTTTCCCTATGGCAACAATAAGCACTCAAATAAGCACTTGATGAGTTCCATCCTGCTCTGGGTTCCCCAGGCTGGTTGGAAAAAACAGGTCTTCAGGACCTTGTAAAAGAGTATCAAAGTGGGGGCCAGTCTAATCTCGATGGGGATCATGTTCCAAAGGGAGGGAGCCATCATGGTAAAACCCTTCTTCTGGGTCCCACCGGTTGTATCTCATTAGGAAATGGGACAAAGAACATTCCCTGCCTCCCTGCTATAAGTTAGATAACCAGGAAGATGTGGTCCTTCAGATAACCTGGTCCCAAGACATGTAGGGCTTTAAAGGACAATCAGCACCTTGAATTGCACCCCAGAAGCAAATCAGCAGCCAATGCAACTCCTGCAAGAGAGGTGACACATGTGGACACCTGGGTCTGCCCAAAACCATGTGCGTCCCGGCCACTGCATTTTGAACAAATTGGAGTGTCTGGATGCTTTTCAAGGGCAACCCCATTCAGAGCATAGTTGGAAGCAACTAAATTGTCTTCCTTGGGTATTTTCAAGTTGCCACACTGAAAAGTCTAAGAGCCAAGGAAGTTTGTCACACCCATTTCTGTTTTTTTATGATGGTTTTTTTTTAAAAAAACTGGTCTCTGGTTCTCTTACAGAGAATTGCACAATGTTACTTGTTGTTTAGTGGATAATCTGATGGTAGCAGCTCATTACCCTTTAGATTGGGTGTTTCTGTATCCTTAGACATTTTCAAGATAAGTTTCCAAGCAAACAGTGATTCAGTAGCAATTCAATTGCCAATGCAGAACAATCAGTTTCTTGGCAAAATAACTAAACCAAATGGCAACAAAGAAAAAGGTGGACTTTGATAATAATTTTTGCTCTGTAGCTAACTCACTTCAGAAATGTGATTCCATGTCTTTGTGTTTGGGATGCATTTAGATGTAATGTAAAAAAAATGGTGATCCTAAAAGGATGATGAAGAGTTAATAATACTTTATTAATTGTACACAATTTATACTGTATTTCTGTGAGCATTCTCCTTCTTTAAATTACCACCAAACTCTTGAACACTCAGTCAGGAAACATGATCAGCAAACCATCTGTTGAAATGCAACTAGATGCTACAGTCCAATCAAAGTTTGACATTGAGCAATCAGTTGAGTTCAAGGGAGAATTCTCATGTGTATATTAAATTACTCTGCCATCCGAAAATGACCCTTTAAGAAGAGGACATGGATAATGGTGTGTTTGATTCAAGGAATGCAGTAGCTATAAACAGGCATGCATTTAAACAGGATGAGAAGAGTGAGGACGGTTAATCAACAAGAAAGCCAAGTGAGGTACCCCTGGGAATCCAAACTAAAAACTGAAAAAGGAGAGAGAGTGTATTATTACATCCTGGACCACACACTTTGTTTACAAATTATACTAAAATAAAAAAAATGTAAAATGGCTAACCAGAAGTCCTGACAAAAGCTATGTTGTCCCAGTAGAAAAAATATAAATATATATATAGAACAAAGAAAACCTGTGTAAATTTTTGCAATGACAGATTTTTGTTCATGTTGTATTCTAATTTTGTTTTAATATGTCCACTCAGTATCACTTCTGACTAAATGAGTGAATTCAGTTATTCTATTTTCATTTGTTGGTCTTATGATCTCTTGATCAGATTGGTACTGACCTCCATAGCTATTGAGGTGGGACCAGATCCAGCTTAAGAAGTATGCCAACTTTCTAGGACTTCCATCAAAAGTAACTCTGAATTGTGTGTGGAGGGGCAATGGTGGTGGAACTGGAGCCATCTGGGGTATGGGTGCTGGCACCCATTGGCATTGGATCCACCCCTGGCTGGGGTAGTATGCCCAGCTGGGAGAGATTTGGTCCGCCAGTGGCAGCCTGAGAGGTGGCTGGCAAGGCAGGTTGCTTGGCTTTGGTAGGCCCATGGCTCCTTGTCACAATCCCAGGCTGGCCTGATCTTGGGGCCCCAATGGCTGGCTGACAGTGATCATGGCTTGAGCTGTCAGTCTGGTAGATCAGGACTGGCGAGGGTGGCTTAAGCGTGATCTCCTCTGTGCTGAGTGGAATGAGGAGGAAATCCAACTCCAGGCAGCCACACTCACTTCGCTGGGGAAGGTGAAGGTCAGTTGAGCCAGGATCAGGCCAGGCTGACGACCTGGGGGGTGTTGACCCAGGCTGGTTATACTCAGCTGGCTGAACCTCTCTGGCAAGCTAGCCAGGAACTGGCTTCTCGAGGGTGGCTGGATTCACCATTCTCTGAACTCTGTGAGGTCTCTGGCTAAACCAAATGGCAACAGAAAAAAGGCAGACTTTTTTAAAAAAATATATTTTATAACAAAAACAACAAATAAAACCATCTTTAAATTTTATAGTGTATCGGTTGGGTATCTATATCTTGTGCACATGCTAATATTGTTATACATTTCTTATTAAGTTATATTCATAGTTTATTCTAATCAACATTCTATATCATATTACATTTAATATTATCATTAAAGTTTAATTTAGTTCTAGGCTATCTTTCAAAAACACATCTCAATACTTACTAAGTTATGTTCATATTATTATTAGAAATAATCAATTATGATATATTATTACTATTACAATATACTTCAATTTCTTAATCTTCTTTCTAGCCATTCATAAAATAATCCCAAATCTTATAATACTCCTTCTCTTCCTGTTCCCTAATTGCCATTGTTAATCTACTCATTTCTGCACGTTCCATTATTTTCTTAATCATTTCCTCTATCGGAATTTTCTCATTTTTCCAGTTTTGTCCAGGCAATCATTGTTTCTTTAACTTGCTCTTCTTCTAATTTCACTGCTAGTAAATAACCATATAATTTTTTAATCATCTTCTCTTCAGTGCCTGTTCAGATTTTATTTAATTCAATCAATTCTTTATGGAACCCATCTATCTTTTTCATATCTTGAATGTATCTGCAAATATGTATACCAATTTGTATTCATCCCTGTTCATCTAATGTTTGCTTTGTTTTGAGTTCACCCTTTTCACTTAAAATTTTATTATATCTAATAATATGTTCCATTTTAAAAATATTTGGGTATGCAAATGTCTCTGTTGTCGACAATCAGACTGATGTTTTCATATAATGCTGCTCCCTTATTTTCTCCCATATTACTAATAAAGCATCTCAAATATAATGCCTCTGAAAGTATCCATGTACCTTATTTTCCTTATATCATAAGAATGCATGCCACCCCAATTGCAAATCATGACCTTCTAATGTTTGCAGTCTAATATTCCTCAAGACAATCCATTCTTTCATCTACTTCAGTATTACTGCCTGATATATAATTCCCAATTGGGAATTATAAACCTCCCCTCGTTTTAGTGTCCTGTAACAATTTTAACTTAATTATTTTCTTTTTTCCCTGCCATATAAATTTCAACATGATTTTATTAAATCCTCAACGTATTTTTTTCTCTAGTTTTATTGGAATTGTCTGGAATTATAGTTTTTTTGGCAATATGTTCATTTTAATTGTTGCTATTCTTCCTGTTAAGGATAATTGTAGATTTTTCCATTTTTCCAGGTCTGTTGTAATCTGTTGTTTCAGTCTATAGAAGTTGTCCTTTTTAAGGGTTCCACATCCTGCATATTCTTCACTAAAATCTTAGTTTTTCCTTTGTTTATTTTAAGTCCTGCAATCTCCATATATTCTTTTTTCTTTTCTATCAGCTTAGGACCTGTTTCGAAATGGTTCTTCCAATATAAAAACCAGATCATCTGCAAATGCTTGTCATTTATACTCCTCCTTTTTTATTTTCATTCTGTTTATTTCTTTATTTTCCCGAATATTTCTGTCCAATACTTCCAAGGTCAATACAAATAACAGTGGTGACAGTGGACATCCTTGCCTGGTTCTTTTTTTGATGTTAATATTATCTGTCAAGTCTCCATTTATCATTACTTTGGCTGTTTGTTTGTAATATATTACCTTAATTGTCTTAATTAATCTCTCTCCAAAGCCCATCTCTTCCATTTGCAACAACATAAATTGCCAATTTACATCATCAAAGGCTTTCTGTGCATCTAGAAAAACCAAAGCCATTTGCTTCTCTGGATGTGCTCCATAGTATTCCAGTGTATTCAATATTATCCTCATGTTGTCCCACTGCACTTACGGATGCAAAGAGGATGTAAAACATTAAAAAAAGCTTGTCATCTGTTGGAAAACGCTATGCATCCATTATGTACTCATTGCATACGTGTCATCCGTTAGAAAACGCTATGCATACGGATGCTTGATGGATAGAGCGTATGAAACATACACTCTATCCGTCGAGCATCCGTCCACCGTAATTTGATCTGTGCAAGAAGTTTTGAGCTGCACAAAACTTTGTGAATGGATGAACTTTCCGTCGTGTACGATGTAAATCCGCGACAAACAAGCAACAAACATTCTATGTCCGTTTATCATCCATTAAACGTCCACTGTATCCTCTCTGCATCCTCTGAGCATCCTCGCAACTCACATCCGCTGCAACTGAAAATGGAAAGAGAGAGGAAAGAAAAGGCACATGGAACCTCTATACATCGTTAGTAGCACGGAAATAGAAAGGATGCGCAGTGAACAGTTTGCATCCGATATACATCCATGTGGCATTCCCTTTCTTTCCTTTAGGTGTACGTGATGCATCCGCTTCATTCGCTATGCGTCCGCTTCGAAATTCTTCCCCGGAACCCCTTCGGAGGTGTCATCCGCTTCCATCTGCTAGGCTTCCTATGAACATCCGTTTAACATCCCCGCTACATACTACCTGCGTCCGTTCTTTTCCGTTCTTTTCAGTTCTGTTTATGCAAATTTTCACCACTTTTGGGAGCGGATGACAACGGATGGAGGCACCCCCCAAATTTTGCTCGTCCGCTGTGTTCTTTATGCATATGTTTTGTGTCTGTTGGCCAGTGGGACCGGGCCTTTAGTCAGAAATCCATTTTGATCTGAGTATATAAAGTGATTCAAATATCTTTTAAGTCTTTCTGCTATTATTGAGGCAAATATTTTGTAATCTGCATTTAGCAGGGATATTGGTCTATAATTTTTTATTTGTTGTAGATCAGTGTCTTCTTTTGGTATAAGTGTAATATAAGCCTCTGTCCATGAGTCAGGAACTTTGCCTTTGTCAAAACCTCGTTCATTATTTCAAGTATTATAGTGCTGATTGATTCCTGTAGTGTCTTAAAAAATTCTGCTGGTAATCCATCCGTTGGGCCAGGTACTTTCCCAGTGTTTTGTCTCTTTATTGCTTCTGTCAATTCCATCATTGTTATTTTCTCTTCTAACATTGTCTTAGTTTCATCAGGTATTTTTGGTAATTTTGCTTTTTGCAGATACTGTTTTACTTTCTCTTCTTCAATATTCTCTTGCTCGTATAGTTTTTCATAATACTTCTGCACTATTTCTTTCTTTTCTTCATTTCCATGACATACCATTCCATTTTCGTCTATCTATTCACTCAGTATCACTTCTGACAGAATGAGTGAATTCAGTTATTCTATTTCTATTTGCAGGTCTTAGGGTTGCAGTGTGGTATCCAATCTCCCATAAAATTCCTCTTAAACACAGTTTAAGACTGTTTAAATACCATTTACTTGCAAGTAAAAACTGGTGGGACTACAAAATAGACAAAGTGATAGGAAATTAGGAAGCTAAAGTACATTTTGATTGGAGAATGTTCTTTGATTTGAAGATTTGATGTAGATTTGGTCTTAGACTTGTGACAGCTACAGGGCTACAAGGCTGGTTTGGAGCTGGTGTCAAGTAACCACTTAATGGAGTGGTTCATAGTGAAGTCAACTTCCTTGGGGAAGCTTTGGAGTAAGAATGCAGGCATTTTGGTCTGCCCATCAGGATCATTCTAGACCTCCAATTTCTCCTTTCTGACTTTTGTTAGTTGCATGGCAGAATGAATGGGAAATCCCTTTTGGATAGAAATCCATTTAGGTTGAGTATTAGGAAACCTTGAAATCAGTAAAAAAAAACCCCCCAACATCACTGTTAGATTCTGAGGATCTATTGAGGAAGGTCGTCTGTCTGCTCACAGATTGTTTCATGCCAGGCATTTCTTAGTTTAATTTTTAAACATAGTTTAATTTTTTAAAAGAGGAACTTTTAAAAGTCTAAAAGAGGGACTAAACTGAAGAACAAAAGCTGTGACTATCTGCAGGAGCAAATTTTTAAAAAAGATGGAAATTGTAGTGGGAAGAAATGATGTAAAAAACTGTTTTCTTCGTGTGATTTTGTTTATATCTGTTTATTTTCCAGCAAAAAGAGGCAGAGTTTGTGATTATAATTAGTAGATTGAAGCTTACCATGAAATCAAGTAACTGAAAAGTTTTATAAATTGCTAATAATTTATTGGATTATATAAGAACTTGTTTTTGATGTACATAAAATTTTCCCATAACAAAAGTGCATTTCCTGTACTGAAAATTTTATCTTATATCCTACCCAGCAGACTGAACAATCTAAAATCATCAGTTTCTAAGCAGAACATTATGATTTAATGAAACTTTTACTCTGAAATGTTAGTTGTTTCATCTTTAAACTTTAAGGTCTTCTTACTGTTGAAAACCAATGATCTTCTTTGATTCAATTTTCTCTTATCAGAACTTCTTTATATTTGAATATTTGAGGATTCAGAGTAATCATGTATTTTTTTTCTTTTAAGATGCAGTAGTATTCTAACAAGGAAACTAGAGAATAAACATTAAATTTATTCATGGTACATTTTAAAAGGCTGTATTGTTCTGAATGTTGTCAAAGGTTACCAGATCTCACAATCCATATATTCAGCAATTGTTTATCCCAATTAAGCTTCCAGGGGAAAAAGACCCTTCACTCAGAGAAGACAGATCTAACGTTCTTTTCCACTCTGTTGCCCAAAGAAAGCATATTGAATTACTACCTGTGCTTTAAGAGGAAATTATACTTTATATGAAAGTTAAATTCTGTTGGATCAGAAAACATTTGTTGTGAAGATTTGTTCCTTGCATAAGAAAACCAGCTTAAGCTGCGCCAAAGGAAAATGAATTTAATCATCTCTACATTTTACTAAAAAGAAACTTAATGTGTCTTTGAAGTTTTGAATTCAGACAGATCATTCTTTTACAAAACATGTGTTTTTTCTAAATATTTAAAGCCTTATTGTCATGAGAAGTACATTGTTTTAGTGTGACTTTTATATGCTCCTTTAAAGGATATATTTTGTTTCTTTTTATCACAATGAGTACAAGTTCCTGATGAGAATAATCCAAAGAGCCCATGTGGATACAGAACTCCCTAAAATGCTGAAGAAAAAACAAGGCAGGCACAGGAAGTGGAAGGAATTTAAATTAAGGAGAACACATAGGACTCTCCAGAAACCATAGAAATGATGTCAGAAGAGTTTGGGAAGATATAAAAAAAAGGATAGAGAAGGGTTCTTTGGGTATTCTAGAAATCAAAAGAAAAGTAAGGAGTTTATAGGTCCATTGCAGGTAGAAAGTGGCAAAGCAATAATGAGATGACAGAGACATGGCAGACCTACAGGGACAAGTGTCCCAGCCAAAGGCAAATGCTGGTGGCACTGTGAACCAACTGAAGACCAATGTTGGATGTGGGAATTCCTGTATATCTACTCCATGGGTCTGATGGCAGGAAGATTTCTATATTAAAGTGGCAATGCACAAAAAGGCTGATGAGAGTTACCATTTTTCTACTCAGAGACAGAAGGATTACTGGTAACCAAGGTAAGAACCTGCAATTGTTCCTCATGGATATTTTGGAGCTGTGAAGCTCCTGGAGACAGGTAGCTTTGGATGTTAGCATTGCTTGAGATCAACTGAGTATGTAGATGGGAAATAAGAGACTGGATTCAAAAATTGCTCAGAACTGGTGTTCCTGTTCCAGAGATGTTATAAGGATTAAGTCCTAGAGAAGATCAGGGGTGGGTTTTTACCAGTTTGCACCAGTTCTATAGACCTGGTTGTTAATGTCACCGGTAATTCTAAGAACCGGTAAAACTGACCCCTGCTTGGCTCTGCCCCTCTCCACCACTCCTATGGGCCAAAAATTGGTTTTTATTACTGTGCATGTGCGAAAATCCTTTCCTCATTCTCCCCTGCCTGCCCCTCCCTTTGCTGCCCCAGCCCCTGCCCCATCCGCAGCTCCAAAATAAAAATAAATGGGTTTTTTTTTAAAAAAACAGGTTTTTTTTTACTGCGCATGCATGAAAATCCCTTCTGCATTCTCCCCCGCCCACCCGTCCCTTTGCTGCCCTGGCCCCCGCCCCTATCCGCCGCTCCAAAGTTCAAAAAAACCAGCTTTTTTTTAAAAAAATAGTTTTTTTTTACTGCACATGCGCAAAAATCCCTTTCTCATTTTCCCCCACCCTCCCCGCCCTGCACCTACTTTTCGCGCATGTGCGCTAATCACAAAAATTGACCCACGCAGCACCATCGCTCACATCACCAGCAGCAGCAGCAGCAGCTGAGCCAGCCAGCCGGCCAGCTAGCTGTCCGTCCTTGTCTGCCTTCTGCCACCCTGTTGAATGAGGGCAAGCCGCAAGCCCCGGTCACCACTGCAGCTAACCGTCCTCACCTGGTCGGCCGGCCTGCCTTGCCCTGCCTGCCTCCCACCACTGCCGCTAGTCATCCTCGCCCACCCAGACTGCCTAACCCGCCGCCAGTCTCCGAAGATGCAGATCAGTAAGTATGATCCTCCAACCTGGTCGCCTACCTACTATTGCCAGTCCTGGTTACCCACCCCCATCTTCCCTCACCTGTGGCCCTCCCTTGTTTCTGCCTTGCCTTCCCACCACCGATTGGTAGTGAGGAGGCAAAGCACCAACTCCTGGTCCCCTACCTTCTCCTGCCGTGCCACCACCCCCAGCATGGTCGAGAGCCGACTCCCGGGCCGGGCGCCACTGCCTCATCCACATGGCGGTCACCATCTTTGCTAGGCCACTGGCCCGCCAGCTTTCCTCACCCACCGCAACCCAAGGTTTGCTGCTTTGCCTTCCCACCACTGATTGGTAGTGAGGAGGCAAAGTGGCAAGTCCTGCTGGGCCGGTCCCCTAACTCCTCCTACCACCTGCGCCACCAGCCCAGTCAAGAGCCGACTCCTGGGCCACCTCAGGCCCAGCAAGCTAGAAGGTTCACCTCAGCAAGCTAGAAGACTGAGGAGGACCCCAGCATAGTTGGCTAGCCAACTTGCCTGTCTCCTTTTTGGCAAGTTGCATTTTTATATTTATTTATTTATTTACAATATGTTTTTGTTTTTATTAATCATAAAAACAAAACAGATACTAAAGAAATAAATAAACACATAAATAAAAATTATTTTACTATTCATCTTGATGTTTCTTTAAGCAAAGGAAAAAGAAACATCAAGATGAATAATAAAATAATTTTTATTTATGTGTTTATTTATTTCTTTAGTATCTGTTTTGTTTTTATGGTTAATAAAAACAAAAACATATAGAAAATAAATAAATAAATAAAAAAGCAACTTGCCAAAAGGAAAACAGGCAACTTCTTGTTACACTGATATTATACATTATCTGTTTCTGCTTAAGGGCCTGTGACATAGGCCAACGGATGCAAAACGTATGTAAAAAGGACACAGCGGATGAGAAAATTTTCCATCTGTTGTTATCCGCTCTCAAAAGTGCCCCGAATTTGCATAAAGATAACGGATAACAACGGAAAGGAATGGACGTGGAGAGGACATAGCGAGGATGTTAAGCGGATGCTCCACAAAAGCCTAGCGGATGGAAGTGGATGGAAGTGGATGGCACATCCGCAGGGCTTCTGGGGGAGCATAGCGAAGCGGACGAGCAACGAAGGAACGGATGCAGAATGGATGCCTAGCGGATGAAGCGGATGCATCACGGAAGCCTAGTGGATGCCTAGCAGATGCCTAGTGGGTGCAAAGCATTCACTGCGCATGCGGGGAGGATGCATTGCATCAGCCCCGTGGATATAAAGGGAAGCAGCTCGGAAGCAGGTCATCATTCAGAGGAAAGACCTGCTGCCAGACACAGCTCCAGCCAGCCAACAACTATGGGGAAGAAGAGGAAGCCTCTGCCATCTGCTGCCAGCCCTGGCAAGAAGGACAGGGCCACCATCCCACCCCCTGGCCCTGACTCTGCTTCTGCTGGGGCTTCTGCTGCTCGGGCTGACTCTTCTGGTGCTGGGACTTCTGCTGGCGCTGCTCCTGGTGCTGGGGCTTCTGCTGGTGCTTACTCTGCTGGCACTGCTCCTGGTGCTGGGGCTTCTGCTGATGCTTACTCTGCTGGCGCTGCTCCTGGTGCTGGGGCTTCTACTGGTGCTTACTCTGCTGGCGCTGCTCCTGGTGCTGCTGGTGCTCCTGGTCCTGCTGGTGCTCCTGGTGCTGCTGGTGCTCCTGGTCCTGCTGGCACTGCTGGTGCTTACTCTGCTGCTGCTGATCCTGGTCCTGCTGGTGCTCCTGGTGTTGCTGGTGCTCCTGGTGCTGCTGGTCCTGCTTTTGCTGCTACTGTTGTTGTTGCTGCTGCTGCTGCTGGTGGTGTGGTGGAGCAGCCCCTAGAACCTCAAAACCCCTCTGATGAGGGCCCAGATGGCCCTGCCAGATGGAGGAAGAGGCATACGCATGAACGGGAGAGGAGGCAATACTCCATCGAAAAGGAACATGAGGATGAGGTGCTAGAATGGCTGAGGGAGAACAACTATCTATGGCAGAAGGGACACAGGCTCTATCGAGACACCAAAAGGAAGCAGGCTGCTTGGAGAGAGAAGGCGGAGAGCCTGGGCTACACTTCGGAGGTCCTTCTCGGCTGGTGGAAGCACATGCACACCTGGTACGGGAAGCTGCACCTCAAGAAATCTGGACAGGCCACGGTCAAGCTGATGGACTGAGAGACCTACGTGATGGCCAAGTGCAGCTTCTTGGAGCGTGAGATCCGCCACCGAGGAGCAGCCCCTCCGGCAACCCTCTCTCTCAGGCAGCCCACAGAGAGCCAGTCCTCTTCTGGCCAAGAGTCAGCTCCTGTGTCCAGGCAGGTATCTGTAGAGCGTCCCATGACGGAGACCCCCCTGACAGCTGCACTCCCCGTGGCAGAGCGCGTGGAGGACCCCCTGACGCAGTGGGAGCAAGGAGAGGGCACTTCTACCAGAGACCAACCCACGTCCACCCCCAGCTCCACCTCCACAGAAAGCAGCAGAGAGCCAGACCGGAGGGGCAGAGCCACACTGTCCTGCTGGAGATCAGGGACACCATCAGAAGCAGCGTAGATCTCCTCTCTCAGCTGGTACAGTCCGACATACCATCCTCCAACCGCAAACCCTTCCTCACAGTACCAGGTGATCAAGGACAGGATCACCGGTCTTCTTCACAACCCTCCAGGCCCAGATGAACCTGCTCCGGGTCTGCTCCTCCAACTCAGGTGATGTCACAGCCCTTCCAAGGCTTTCCACAGGCCCTCACCTACCAAGGCTATGGCTACCAGGAGTTCCAGCAGCACAGGCAGCCCTTCCCAGTCCAGGCACAGATTCATCGTACGCCACCAGTGCCACCGATGCCACCGATACCACCGATGCCACAGGTGCCATCGATGCCACAGGTGCCACTGACACCACCGATGCCACCGACGCAACAGATGCCACCCACTCCACAGATGCCACCGATGCCTCACCTCGCTCACCTGCAGACCAGACAGCCCCACTACACTCCTCCTTCCTCCACCCCACAGCCAAGCCCGGCTTCAGAACATCTGTCATCGGTTTTGGGACTGACACCCCATGTCCTGGAGGAAGGGGCTCTCAACATCACGGGACTGAGCCAGATCTCTGAGAGCTTCCTCAACACACCATCCACTGTTGTCCCCTCGGGGCCAGGCACCCCAATGGTGCCTCAGACCAGCACTCCAGCAGCAGCCACCTCCACAGCACCTGGACCCTTCACCCCTGAGACTATGGGCATGCCTCAGACTGACTGAGAAGAGTGCCAGAGACTGGGTTGCTACCTGTTGACTTTATCTTTTCTTGGGACACTTGGGTCATTTTCTTTTACAGTTTGTTATTCATAAAGATTATCTTTGCTTCACACACTTGCTTCAGTTCTTTTAGTCAATAAAGTCTTGGTGGAAACTTTTAGAAATGGTTTAAGCCTTTGCATGCTTGTGGGATGGGTAAGGATAGCAGTGGGATGGGCAGGGATACCTGTGGGATGGGTAATAGCTGTGGGAATGGGTTAAGATAGCAGTGGGATGGGTAATGGGTATGGGATCGATAAACCTCCAGTGCAAGCATAGTGGGACTGTATGGTCCACCCTCCCAGGTGCCACACCTATGGCCCTTTATTATCAATAACAATGTAATCATTGATCCACACATTTCAACAAAAACACAACTCTTTATTAAATGCCCTGTTCATTGTAGGGCCGCTCAACATACATGACACAATCTCATCAGTGTGATAAGACAGGCTGAAGGAAGCATCCATTAAGCATCTACCATCCTGTCTTGCCATTCCACTGCTCCAGCTGGGGAGTTCCAGTGTTTCAGGAGGTTGCGCTGCTTCTTCCCTTCACATGAAGCTCTGTTGGGGCCTTGCACATCCTGAGTGTCTATCAGGTTTTGCCCTTGCCTCCATTCCCCAGGCTCCATGTCCCCATTGCCTTGTTGGAGGTCCACGAGCCTGTTCTGCAAGACTGGGTAGCGGGTGCACATGAGATTGTGCAGGATGCAGCAAGCTTCCACGATGTTCCTCACGGTCTGTGGGTGATGCTGCATAGTGGTGAGAAGTACCTAGAACCTGTTGGCCAGGATGCCAAAGGCGTTCTCCACCACCCGCCTTTCCCTGGACAGCCTGTAGTTGAAGATCCTCTCTTCATGGGTGAGGATTCTGGAGGTGTAGGGCTTCATGAGGTAGGTTCTGAGGGAGAAGGAGTCATCCCCTACGATGAAGTAGGGCACATCTTGTGTGTCATTGGGCAGGGGGTCTGGATCTGGGAAGCCCATGATGAGGTTGCATTCCAGCCCCTCCTTGAGATGACTGGCGTTATATACCTGGGTATCTGAAGATGACCTGTTGCCTGAAGCATCGATGAACATGAACTTGTAGTCAGCATCGACCATGGCGAAGAGGACGATGCTGAAGAAGCCCTTGTAGTTGAAATAAATGGACCCCAACTTGGCTGGAGCTTTGCAGGCCATGTGCTTCCCATCTATGGCTCCAACGGTGTGGGGGAAATTCCACTTCTGATACCACTGCTCTGCAACTTTCTTCCAGCCTTCTTCAGTGGAGGGGCACTGGAGGAGCTCCTCCAGGTATTCTTCAATGATGGCCTGCACCACTTCTCTGACCACAATGCTGATGGTGCTGTGTGGCACTCTCCAGCTGTACTGCATGCTCCTGTACGTGATCCTTGAGGCCAGATGGCGCAGTCAGTGCCACCTTGAGTCCAGGGTCCAGGCTGGGCCAGAAGTTGGTGCTCTGCTTGGTCAACCTGGGTCTCAGGCGCTCCACAACTTCTCAAACATGGCTGGCGGCATCCTCATGAAGTTCTGGAATGCACGAGGGTCTTTGTTCCTCAGCTCCACTATCAGCTTGTTATACAGTCCGTACTCTGCTCTTCTTGCGATCCATCATCGGACCCAGACACTTCTTGGACGCCTCCTTTTCTTCGCGTAGAACAGGTGAAAGGGCCTGTAGATGGCTTCGCACTGTTGTAGAACGATGGTGGCTACCTAAAGGAGTGTGTTACGATCTATGGTGGAGATGAATGGATGCTGTGGAAGAGCAAGAGCCAGATGAAGGCTGAAGAGGTCTGAACAGCAGGGCTGCTGGACTGAAAGTGAGATCCAGGTGATTTCTCCCCCTTTTTATAGGAAATATAGGTTTTCCGCTCGGTGTCCTTTTTCATCCTCTAGGCATCCTGCAGACATCCTAAATATCTGAGATACGTCCCCTATACGAACGTTTTTTCCGTTTTAATGCTTTTTATGCGAGCTGCATCCGCTTTCATCCTTTCTCCGTCCATGCTACTAACGCTATGTGTCCGTTTCGCTTCCTCCCTGTTTCCGTTTTCCGCTGGAGCGGATGCGAGTTGCGCGGATGCGCAGCGGATGTCTAGGAGATATAGAGGATGCGTAACGGATGATGATGGACGTCTAACGGATGTTCCCCGTATGCGTAGCAATGTCTAACGGACGCATTGGATACATTTTCCGCTCAAAAAGTTTTGTGCAGCTCAAAACTTTTTGAGCGGATGAAATGTCAGTAGACGGATGCTGGACGGATAGAGAGGATGAAAAACGGATGCAGTGAGTACAGAATGGATGCATCGCGTTAACCAACGGATGGCAAGTGTTTCTCTCTGTTTTACATCCTCTTTCCATCCATTGGTGCTGTGTGACAGGGGCTTAAAATCAATACATGGCAATATCAATGTAACAAGAAGTTGCATGCATACATAAGTGAATTTTTTTAAATAAAAATGTTTTTTTTAAACATAAACAAAAACAAAACAAATCATCTTCAGTTACATTGTGTGTTGGTTGGTACAAATCACTTGTGCAGTCTTTCCTTTCCAATTTGCATTAATCTTTATGTCATGATAAGAAATTGGCCACTAAGCGAGCACCTGATTATTAAGTGAGGACCACTTAAATTTGGGTTGCCAGCCACATGGCCATGCTCACCCCAGTCACATGACCATGTAGCCATGCCCATCAGTCATGTGACCTCGTAGCCACGCCAATCAGCAAGCCACTCCCACCCCAGTCATATGACAATCAAGCCACACCCACAAATTAGGCCACGCCCACAGAACCAGTTGTTTAGAAATTTGAATCCCACCCCTGGCTTTCATTATTAGGCAACTTGGAATCTGAAGCTTCAGATTTTTTGGTATCTGCTACAAAATAGTTGTGATGGCAAATGAGAGGTGTCTAATTTATCAAATAGGAGATCTCATGGTTAAATTTTCCCTTTTGGTGAAATTGAATCCAATAAGATATTTGGGTGGAGACCATAACAAACCTAGAACAGGATATGGGTACTCACTGTTAAGCTTCACATGTTTGCAAAGGCTTCTTGCTTCACGGTCTTGAAAGTGGAACGATTGCCCACTTGTGTCCTTCTGGTCTATTCCACACATAAACATGTTATCTGAAGAGGTGTATATATTAGTTTCTGAGCTGGAAATCAAGATTACACAGATCTACCAATTAAAAATGAAAAGATTAATATCCAAGAGTCAATTAGAAATGAAGAAGTGATAATCCAAGAAGGGGACGAATGGGAAACTGTTTAACTGTCCCCTGGGATGCTTCCAGTTCTAGGTTCTCCCCTTTGGGCTCCAGCATGCCCCCTCTTGTGTTAATGGAACTGATAAATGAAGTCCTACATGAACATCCATACAAAGTGGTCTCTTATGACCGAGGTAGTCAGGCAAGGGAATGCCATGGAATCTGTAAATTTGCTTTATGAACAGTTTGGCCAGCTTTTTTGCTGACGGGAGCCCTTGGCAACCTATGAAATGGGCTTGCTTTGAGAACATTTCTATTACGGTCCAAATAACCATATTTCCCCACTCTCAGGAAGTTCAACAATGGAACCCATGGCAATCTCCTCCCAGATCTCCTCCTCAGGATGGATCTGCCACTTGCTGGAGTAGCCCTGGGGGTCTCCCTAGCCTTTTCTTTATGACTGCACAAATGGCACAACTCTTGACATGATCCTCAATGTCTTTTTTCATTTTTGGCCTCCAAAACTGCCTTTGAGCTAAATGCAAGGTTTTCAAGTAACTGAAGTGCCCGGCCTTTTTAGAGTTGTGATTCTGCCTGGAGTACTTGGAGCTGCAGGCTATCAGGCACATATAATTTGGAGCCTTTCCAAGCTAGTCCATCTCTCAGGGCCAGTGCCTCTTTGTTCTCTCTGTATCATGGGTTGGCTGGCAGTTTGTTCCTCAGTCACACATACCCATCTGTGGTTCTTCATTGCTTAGCCTGTCCTCTGGTCGTGGGCTTGTGAGGCAGATTGGGAGGGGGGAATAATAGCATGGACTACCTCTTCGTGTTTGCTGTTGTATTGTGGTTTGCGTGACAGGGCATCTGCCAAGAGCCTCCCCCGCCCACATAGTGGTACTTTAGCTCAAAATTGAAATGTTTGAAATACTGTGCCCAGTGAAGGGGAGAGTTTTTGTGGGGTCTTGAATGCCTCTAGGTTCTTATGATTAATCCATACTTCAAACAGCACATTATTGCCCTCAAGAAAAGTGTCTCCAGGTCTGTAGAGCCCATCAGACCATATAGGCTTTCTTCTTCCACATCGCCCACCTCCTCTCAGACTCTTGTCAATTTTTGGCAGTGTATGCACAGGGTTGCAAGTTACTGTCAGTGTTGAAGAAGAATTTCTGCAATGGCCATGTTGCTGGTGTCGGCTTGAACTGTGAAGGACTGTTCTGGATTAGGGTATCTGAGGATTGGCTCCTTGGTGAATAGTTTTTTCAGTGCCTCAAATACTCATTGGCATTCTGAAGTCCAATGTAGGGTTGGCTGAGTTGTGCTTGATGTGGGCTTCAACCAGCTTTTAAAAGCTCAGTGATGGGCAGGCCAATTTCAGCAAAGGAGGGAATGAATTGCCTATAAAAGTTAGCAAACCCCCAAAAGCTCTGAAACTGTTTTCAGGTGGCAGAGAGTTGCCAGTCTAAGACTGCTTTAACTTTAGCCAGGTCCATTTTTATGCCCTTGCTTGACACTCGGTAGCCCAGGTAGTCCAGGCTAGTCTTGTGGAATTTGCATTTTGATAACTTCAGATATATATTGGCCGTGAGGAGTTTTTTCAGCACCTGGTGCACTAAGTTAACATGCCCTTCTAGGATCTCAATGAAGATGAGAATGTTGGTACACAAGAACTCCTTTATACAAGTGCTTTGTCTAGCCGGATAAAGCTAGCAAAAAGTAGCCCTTACTCGCACCTAGCTTTACTGACAGTGGGCTTGCAAAGGATAATGTGAACATGCAGCCTGCATCAAGCTAGACTGGGGAGGGAGAGAGAGTGATCCAGCAATGCTTCCCTCCAGCCTTCACCCAAAGCCCCGCCCTGTACCAGCTTCAAATTTCTGCCCAGGCATAGGATCTAGATGGGCTATCATCTGGCCCAGGAAGAGTGCCAACTTGTCAGTGTTCCCATCAAAGGTGGCCCTCAGTTGGGGTGACTCCATGGGCTGAGGCGATGGCTGCCAATATCCCATTTTCCATCTGAGGTCAGACTGGGGATGGCCAGCCTGGCATTTCTCTGGACACCTGGACATTGTTGCCATGCCACTGGACTAGTCAGCCATGGCAGCACCTGCTGGGTTTGGCTGAAGGCTATGTCACATATATTAACGAACTGGAATAGAGCTTAGTAACAAAGTCAGCCAATGAATAGGCATGGCAACAGACCAGGCAATGGGAACCGAATTGGAAAGTGAAACTAGAAGTAGCCAGGGTGTAGCTCTAGCTCTACGCTCTCAGCTCTAAAGTAAAACTGGTCTCTGGTCTGAGCTATTGCTTATAATCTTTACCACACTGGAAGAATCTACTATTGGTACTGTAAACTTTACTTCATATTGTTATGTATACAAAGACATTAATGAACTGCTGAATCAATCATCTGTGTGTACTTTCTAAAGTTGAATTTCGGTTGCAAAATCTAACAGATTATGGGCCCAGCCAGCCCCCAGTACACATGTAAAGACTGCATTGTAATTTAAGCAGAGAAAGACTGCTTATGTTTAAAAGGAGAAACAAAGCAGAGAAAAGTTTTGCAGCATAGCTGAGAAAATTAAGGAGAACTCTCTGCCTTGTTTGGGTCAGAAGAATTATATTATTTGGGCTGCAAAGATGGGAAGTTTCCTGAAAGCTAAGGAACTATGGGATATCTTATGGTATCTCTGGACAACTACATAACTGGATAGAAGCATTCCTGTCAAACAGACAACAAATGGTCAAAATTGGGAGTGTCCTATCAAATTCTGTACCTGTCAATAGTGGTGTACCCCAAGGCAGTGTTCTAGGACCAACTCTGTTCATACTCTACATAAATGACTTCTGTGATCACATTAAGAGCAACTGCGTTCTTTTTGCTGATGATGTAAAGCTGTTCAATACCACAGACGATACTGCGATGACAGGGCGTGACGATGTATCAGAATGGTCAAACAAATGGCAACGTCAAATCTCAACAAATAAATGCTCTGTCTTACATATTGGCAAAAAAAAACAGAAAATAAAATACAAGCTGAATAGTCAAGATCTTGTTGATTATCCAAGCTCTGTAAAGGACCTTGGATTACTCATCTCTCATGATCTAAGTGCAAGAGCCCACTGTAACTACATAGCCAAAAAGACATTAAAAGTTGTTAACCTAATCCTACGTAGTTTTTTCTCTGGTAATATCACACTACTAACTAGAGTATACAAAACCTTTGCTGGACCAATACTTGAATACACCTCATCAGTTTGGAACCCACATTACGTATCTGATCACAGTTGAGAAAGTCGAGAAATATTTCACAAGAAGAGTTCTCCACTCCTCTACTCGTTGTAGAATACCCTATGCCACCAGACTTGAAATTCTAGACCTGGAAAACCTTGAATTACGCCGTCTTCGATCTGATCCAAGTATGCTATATAAAATCATACATTGCAATAACTTACCTGTCAATTATTACTTCAGCTTTAACCATAACAACACAAGAGCACACAATAGATACAAACTCAAGGTTAACCGCACCAAACTTGATTGCAGGAAATATGACTTCAGCAACAGAGTGGTCAATGTCTGGAATACTCTACCTGACTCTGTGGTTTCTTCCCCAAACCCCAAAAACTTTAAACTTAGACTTTCTACCATTGACCTCACTCCTTTCCTAAGAGGTCTGTAGGGGGCATGCATAAGCACACCAAAGCGCCTACCATCCCTGTCCTATTGTTTCTTTTATTTTTCTTAAATGTATCCATTTCATGTATTCATAACTATGTATATACTTATATATATTATCTTGTAAGCAATTGACAAATCAAATAAAAATAAATAAATAAATATAGTGGAAAACCCACCCAAAGCACCATTGGCTGCTGCAGAGTAGAAGCAGCATGATAAAACAATGGCTTATATCATCTTAAGTTTAAAAGATGAACAGTTTATCAATGTAGCTAATTTAAAGACTGCAAAGGAGGTCTGGCTGAAATTGAGAAGTGTGCATGTGAGTGTGTCTGCATGCAATATTGTGCAATTATCAAGAAAATTATAGAGAGCCCGTTTGCAACCAGGAAAGTCTCTGGAACAGCATCTAGTAACAATGCAAACTTTGTGGAATTAGAACAGCATGGAATGCAGATTCCTGAATCTCAGAAAGTGCTGTTGATTTTGAACAGTCTAGATGACTTGTGGGATATTGTTTCTGCAGTATTTGAATGCACAGTGTGACGATATTTGCATCCTTCATGTCCTTGCGGCACTCCACCTTCCCTCCAACAAAGACAGAAGAGTTCAGTGTGGATGATCTCTTTGCAGCACTTCAGAACTTCAGCAGGGATATTATCTTTCTTGATACTTTGCCAGAGGCAAGAGAACCCAGGGCCCCGTTGAGTTCTTATAAAGATGGTTCACTGTCAAGCTCCTCCAAGACAGGCAAGCACTCAATGCTCTTTCATGCTTCTTCAGTTACAACATTTTCTTTGGAATATAACTCAGAGTAGTGCCGCACCCAGCATATCATCGGCTGTGCAAAGGCAACGGGAGGACTGTAACAATCACTGCAGCATCTCCTTATTGTTGTAGGGAAGCTGCTTGCCTGTGTCATACTGAAGAGGCTGCAGGTACTTGCAGAGTCTATCCAGAATCACAGTGGGGATTCCAAGCCAACAGATCTACTGCTGATATGGTATTATTCCTTAGGTTGTTGCAGGAGAAGTACAGGGAACAAGGCAGCCACTTTTTATAGCCTTCATAGAACTTACAAAGGCTTTTCACTTGATTAGTAGGGATGTCCTTTATAAAATCCTCCCCAGGATTGGATGTCCACCTCAGCTTCTCAACATCATTAGGTCCTTTCATGAGAAAATGGGGCATGGTAGTTTTTGATGGTTTAACATCAGATTCCTTTGACATACGAAGTTGAGTGAAGCAGGGCTGTGTCCTCATGCCAACTTTATTTGGGATCTTTTTGGCTATCATGCTAAAACATGCTTTTGGAACTGCAAAAGAGGGTACGTATCTCTGGACCAGATCAGACGGAAAACTCTTTAATCTCTCAAGATTGAGAGAAAAGACCAAAGTCCAGATGATGTGCTTGCAGGATTTTCTCTTTGCTGATGATGCTGCCATTACTGCTCACTCTGCTGAAGACCTTCCAACACTTTATGGATTGTTTTAGCAAGGCCAAGATTTTGGACTAACAATCAGCCTGAGAAAAACACATCATGTGTCAGGACGTGGATTCACTTCCCTGTACATCTCTGCACAAGAACTGGAAGTTGTCCATGACTTTGTGTACTTAGGCTTAACTATCTCTGACACTCTCTCTTTAGACACTGAGCTGAATAGACGTATCAGTAAAGCTGCCACCTGTTCTGACCAAGGCTTCCGAGATCATAATTAAGCACATGCTTAGTTAAAACAACTCTAGTTTTATTTCAGTGCTTGGAATTATGTTCATTCCCAGCCTGTAATGAGTCCCAAACAGTCCCTCAAGATAAGCACCCACCTTTCACTCCTTTGAATTGTTTCCAACAACAGAAGTTCCAGAGGAACTATACAAAATGACAACTGAAGTACAAAGTCCACACAGAACTTCAAGGATTAATCCGAACAGAATAAACAACTTTGCTTCCTATAAAAGTTACGCCTTTGTCTGTCCTTTATGCATTATGGGAGGGCAATTACCTCCAAGCCTTACTTCTGAGTTGCCCCTTTTGTATCAGCTGCTTTAGCCTTCTAG
Source organism: Laticauda colubrina (assembly GCA_015471245.1). NCBI lineage: Eukaryota > Metazoa > Chordata > Lepidosauria > Squamata > Elapidae > Laticauda > Laticauda colubrina. The sequence goes on along the minus strand of BLBF01000039.1, from coordinate 43,533,360 downwards.
CAGCTCTGCGCTCACTGGGAACAGGCCCCCCTTTTTCCTCTGCCTTGCTGCTGCCAGACTTTTGCTGAAGTGCCCCACCGCTGGGTTGCCATGGCACTGTGACAAGATAAGTCCCTGGAGCAGCCCTGCCAGGACATAGAGCTTGGCATGGTAGCACAAGGGTTCCTCCTTGAATGACCATGGTGAGCTGGGTCCCACTTCTTGCTTCCACTGATCCACCCAAGCACGTGCTCGTGCACCTCCCATATCTGTGTCTGTAAGTCCACTGGTTCCTGCACAGTGGAGAATGACAATATGGGCAACACCGTCCAGAGCAGGAGTTGATCCTTCTGGGAGAGTGCATCCACCTGTTGGTTGCAACCACCTGGAATGTAGGTGACATGGAAATTAAAGCAGGGCCACTGGATCTGGCGCTGATTTAATTTCTGAGCAGTCTTTAAATGCTCCAAATTTTTATGGTCTCTCCGGACTTCTACTTGATTGCACGCTCCCTCCAAATGGTGCCTTCAGGCCTCAAATGCCATCTTAACAGCCAGTAGCTCCTTCTCCCAGATGGTATAGTTACGCTCAGCAGGATTGAGCTTCCTGGAAAAATAAGCACAAGTGAAAAGGGTATGACCAGAGGCTTGAGCCTAGAGGAGCACTGCACTGACCACCACATCTGACACATCCATTTCCACCATGAACGGATGGTGTGCTTCAGGATCAACTCTGTCATGAAGGCCTGCTTCAAAGCCTGGAATGCCTGCTGCTAAGGTACATCCCACCGGAACAGAACCTTTCTCTGGAGGAGCCGAGTAAGGCACAGTCAGGGAAACGAAGCTGGGGATGAAGGTGTGATAATAGTTGGCAAACCCAAAGAGTCTCTGGGCATCCTTCACTTGCCAGGGAGGTTGCCAACTAAGCAATGACTCGACCTTACTCAGCTCCATGAAAATGCCTTCCAGAGAGATGCAGTGTCCCAGGAACTCAATGGTGGAATGGAAGAACTGCCACTTCTCCAACTTGGTGTACAAGCAATTCTCCTGGAGTTATTGCAGAACCAGGCTCAAGTGGTGCAGGTGGCTATCCCTCAATTTGGAGTAAATCAAAATGTTATCAAGGTAAACCACCACAAACTGATCAAGGAGGTCCCAGAAGATGTTGTTCATAAAATGCTGGAATATGGCAGGAGCATTGGTCAACCCAAACGGCATGACCGTATATTCAAAATGCCTGTACCTGGTACTGAACCCCATCTTCCACTCATCTCTGGGCCAGATCCACACCAAATTGTATGCCCCATGCAGGTCCAACTTTGTGAACACAGAAGCCTCCTGGAGCTGCTCCATCAGTTCTGATATCAAAGGCAGAGGGTACCGATTGCGCACCATGATGGTATTCAACTGATGGTAGTCACAGCACAGGCGAAAGTCACCAATCTTCTTAATGAACAAGACTGGGGCGGACAAAGGCAACGATGAGGGCCAAATAAACCCCCAAGTGAGGTTTTGGTCCAAGAAGTCCCGCAACACGGCCAATTCTGGTCCTCGCTCTCCTCAGCTATCACTATATGCTGCTGGTTAACCACAAAAGGTTCTCAGCCACATCTTTAATTTTTGCTCTCTAGATTGACTGTCTTGTCGCCAGATGGCTGGTTCTGTTTTCTTGAAAATTGAATCACCAATACTTGCCCTTTTTCCTAGGGAGGTTTGGGGGTATTTTTCTACCTGTCACAGAAGCACTTGATGAAGCTACTTTTTAAGAGACATTTGATGATACCTCTTTTCTAGGTGTCTGCAATGTTTTCTTCCAGGGGGACTCTATGAAATCAATTGTTAGCTCCAGTGGGGCTGCATCAGAATGGGCTGGGTTGAACAGGAATTTTGTACTAGGTTCATGGTTTTTTTTCTATGAGAGACATGTTTCCATTTGTTATCTTCTTCTAAAAGTTTATTTACAAGGTCAATTATTTTAGAAGATACGTATCATTATTATGTTCAATTTGGGCATTATCTTCTTGTGAAGAAGTTTCTCATTTTGTAGGTTGAGTTTCAGAGTGGTTAGAGTTATTTTAAACAATTTAGCTTTTCTTCTAGTAACTCAATTACTAAAGATATTTGGTACATATATAGTCTGGGTCTTCTTTGGGCATAAGTGTATACATGGAACATGTCTTGCAGATCACAATAGTGTCAGGTTTTTTTCCCATGAGTGGATTGAAAAAATTAAAAGTGAAAATGTGGGAGGTTTTACTACAGAACTTTTAAAAGGAAAAATGAGAAATTTGATGTTCTAACTGATCATTTAAAGTTTTCAAAATTTAAGAGAAAATGTCTAGTTTAAAATTTTAAAATTCTGGCTACCATGAAGACAGGAGGAAGTCTGGGAAAATAAGACTGTGCTGGAGCGGAGAAGCTGTGAGTGAAGTGTGAACCAGGTGCAATTTATGGACATTAGGATACTCCAGAATTAAAAATAAGAAATTGTTCGGAAAGATTGTAAAAGCAGCAACTAGAGAGAGAGAGAGAGAGAGAGAGAGGGAAGAAAATTGGAAACAGGTGAAAGCTTAGAACTTTGAAAAGAACTAAATTGAAAGAGTAAGTTAAAAGAAGAAAAAAATGTGTGTCAACCTTCTCTTGCTTCGTATCTTGTTCAGCTTCTCCTCCCTGAATACTGACACCATCAGTAAGTGAATTACCATCAGTAAGTGAGTTACCATCAGTAAGTGAATCACTATCACTAAGTGAATCATTCCACAAATTTTGTTCCGCAAAGCTTGCAGACCTTGAAAATACTATTCCTTTGCTCCCATTGCTAAATTGATAACTTTTTAAACCTGGCTCATAGCCCACAAACCTTTCTAGCCTTTGGTTGCCCCTTTCTTCTAATTGCTTTTGGAATATGTACCCACGCATTGCTTCTCAACCCATGAACAGGATAGAATCACCAGCCTGGGGGAATACATTCCTCAGGGGTTAGCATAACGGTTGGCTGAAGAGGGGGGGCAATTTTAGGTTTCAGCATCCCAAATGCTGGTTGCACCTGCTGTCTCCCCCTGCTACTTGCCTCTGCTGTGCTGAGTCGATTCTCTGGCCATCGCTCACTGAGTGGAATGAACCTGATGCCAACCTGGTTCCACTGCCAGGTCCCAGATCAGGAAAATTGAATGTGGGTTGCACTAGGTTCCATCTTGGTTGGAGAGGTTGGGACTGTGGGACATAACTTTCCACTTCAAGTTGCTCAAAATGCTCTGGGAGTCCTGTCAACAATTGGCTTTGAGACTGAGGCAACAGATTCCAGTCTCAAGAGCTGTCAGACCCCAAAAGCCCCATCTCTCCCCATTCTGGTTCATGGGCTGACTTCACTGGGCTGGAGTAGGAATGATGTTCCGGCAGCCTTTCTTCCGGTCCCATCTCTGGAGTTGGATCAGTCTGACAACTTTTCCAGGAATCTGTTTCATTAGACCGAGTACCTAGCCTTCATCTCTCCTCTGTAGCTTCAATGGCTCACACAAATTCTTCAGAAAGAGGATACTGGTTCTCAATTAATCCTCCTATATCTGTTCCCATCACTCCTTCTGTGATCTCCTCCTTCTCCTCCATCTTCACTGAGTCTTTGCACCACCTGAACTTTAGGTCAGTATTAGGGCTCAGCACCCCAGACAGCCCCCTTTCGGGGTGCTGGTAGCTATTTAGAGATTGAGGATAATTTCAGCATTCCAGAAAAACTTGATTCCAACAAATAACTCTTAACCAGACATGTTTTCAAATTTCCCTGGGAAATCTGGGAAATCCCGAATCTGAAAATCCCAGATATCCTTCCAATAAGTAAAATATTAGAAATTCACCCCCTGCTCCCATCATTCCATCACATGTCCTAATCACCATCCATCCCAATTTGAGACGTCCCCTCTTCTACTACTCAGGTGCAGGAACAACATGACCTTGACTTATGTCTAAACACATATGCTCCATGAAATTCCCCACTCCCATCTTCCCAGGCTCATGAATGTGGCAACGTGCATCAAAACCCTCACAGCTGGACGGTCCAATTGGACCCGAACTATCCCGGAGAGATGGTAAGTGAAGGGAGAACATCCTGTTGATCCCAGGGGCATCGTAAAGTCCCTGTTGATTTAGGAAAGTTCCTGAAGCCCGGCAGCAGAGAAAAGCAGCCATTAAAGCCACTAGAAAGCTGTGACAGTCCCAGAAAGGAAGAGGATTGGAAGGAAAAGTGTGTCGGTTTGGGTGAGAACTTTCATTTTCTTTCTTTTTTTTTAATTAAATCAAAATCAGAGTACCCTAAGGGGAAAGAGTGTTTAGAAGAAAGAAGATAGAAAAGTGGAGAACAGCAGCAAAATAGAACATAAGGCTAGCTGTCAAACTTTATTGGTACTATTTTATTTTTTCCTTATTTTTTTTAAAGATTTTTTTTAAATTAACTGGACTGGATTTTCAAACAATATTTAAAAGAAGATTACCTTTAATTTTTGTTGCTAAACTTTAAATGTTTAATCTGGAATTTTTTTCTCTTTCTACTTTTACTTTTTAAAAGGATACTTGGTCAGAACCTATTGGACACAGTATAACGAAAGGAGAAAGTTAAGCAATACTGCCATCTAGAAGTCGCATATACTTTGTTAAAAAAATTGGAACTTTTAACAGAGATCAAAGTTAGATTGTTTTGACTACAGGCTGTTTAGAAGAAAAAGAAGATACAGAGTGAGTTTACAAGCAAAAAGCAGCAGCTTCAAGCAGAGATAAATTTCTATTTCACTTTAGAGCTGAGAGCACAGAGCTAAGCCAAACCACGCCCAGACTCTTAAGTTTCAGTCCCCAATTCAGCTCTCATTGGCTGACCTTGTTAACTTTGTCTCTATTTTTATTTATTTATTTATTTTGATTTGTCAATCGCTTACAAGATAATAGGTATAAGTACATACATATTTATGAATACATGAAATGGGTACATATAAGAAAAATAAAAGAAACAATAGGACAGGGACGGTAGGCACATTGGTGCACTTATGCATGCCCCCTACAGATCTCTTAGGAAAGGGGAGAGGTCAACAGTAACTTTGTCTCTGCCAGTTTATGAATACTCCTCCCTTCATGACTGGAAGAGACATAAATCCAATTAATTTAATATGCTTCCCATGGTGCATTCCACCCAATGATTTGGGTGGAAGATTGTTTGCCAGATTGTCTTCTGATGCATAGGCTTCTAAAAATCATGGCAAGATATTGCAACAGTGTAGCTTTTTTTGGCAATTGGTTTGCCAGGAAGTCAAAAAAGTCTTTACTTGCAAATTTCTCATCAACTGAATACTTTAAGCCCCTGTCCCACTGCACCAACGGATGCAAAGAGGATGTAAAACATTAAAAAAAGCTTGCCGTCCATTGGAGAACGCGATGCATCTGTTGTGTACTCACTGCATACGTGTTTCATACGCTCTATCCCTCGAGCATCCGTCCACTGAGATTTCATCTGCGCAAGAAGTTTTGAGCTGCACAAAACTTTTTGAACGGATGAACTTTCCGCCGCGTACGATATACATCCGCGATATATACGGGCAACAAATGTTCTATGTCCATTATCATCCATTAAACGTCTGCGGTGTCCTCTCTGCATCCTCTGGGCATCCTCGCAACTCACATCCGCTGCAGCTGAAAACGGAAAGAGGGAGGAAGCGAAAGGTACACGGAATGTCCACACAGCATAAGTAGCACGGAAATAGAAAGGATGTAGCGTATGCATATCTTATATAAAAGATTAAAACGGACAAAACGTTTGTATCTGGGATGTATCTTGGATATTTAGGATGTCTGGAGTATGTCTAGAGTATGTAGAAGGACACCTAGCAGACTATCAATATTTCCTATAAAAAGGGGGAGGAAATCATCTGGTTATCAATATGAGTCCAGCAGCCATGGTGTACAAACCTCTTCACCCTTGGTCTTGGTCTTCCACATCATCCATTGTTCTCCACCATGGATCATGACACAGTCCGCATGGTAGCTGCCATCATTCATCACCAGAACCAAACCCTGTTCAGACTGTTTCACCTTTTATACACAAGGAGAAGAAGGAGATGTCCAAGAGCTGTGTGGGTCTGAGGATGGATCGTGAGAAGAATGGAGTTTGGACTGTATGACCAGTTGATGGTGGAGCTGAGGAATGAAGACCCTCGTGCATTCCATCACTTCATGAGGATGCCACCAGCCATGTTTGACGAACTTGTTGAGCGTCTGAGACCCAGGTTGACCAAGCCTAGCACCAATTTCCGTCCCAACCTGGACCCCAGATTGAAGGTGGCACTGACTCCGTGCCACCTGGCCTCTGGAACCACATACAAAAACCTGGCCTCAGGGACCAGCTACAGGAGCATGCAGTACGACTGGAGGGTGCCACACAACAGCATCAGCAAAGTGGTCAGAGAAGTGGTTCAGGCCATCATCGAAGAATACGTGGAGGAGCTCCTTAAGTGTCCCACCACTGAACAAGGCTGGAGGAAACTTGCAGAAGAGTGGTATCAGAGGTGGAACTTTCCCCACACTGTTGGAGCCATAGATGGGAAGCACTTGGCCTGCAAAGCTCCAGCCAACTCAGGGTCCACTTATTTCAACTACAAGGACTTCTTCAGTATCATCCTCTTTGCCATGGTTGATGCTGACTACAAGTTCATCTACATCGATGCTTCAGGCAACGGGTCAGCTTCAGATAGCCAGGTATACAACGCCAGTGACCTCAAGGATGGGCTGGAATGCAACCTCATCATGGGTTTTCCAGATTCAGTCCCCTTACCCAATGACACACAAGATGTGCCCAACTTCATCGTTGTTGATGACACCTTCTCCCTCAGAACCTACCTCATGAAGCCCTACACTTCCAGATACCTCACCCGTGAAGAGAGGATCTTCAACTTCAGGCTGTCCAGGGCAAGACGGGTGGTGGAGAATGCCTTTGGCATCCTGGCCAACAGGTTCCAGATACTTCGCACCACCATGCAGCATGACCCAGAGACTGTGAGGAGCATCGTGGAAGCTTGCTGCATCCTGCACAATCTCATGCGCACTGGCTACCCAGTGTTGCAGAACAGGCTCGTGGACCTCCAACAAGGCAATGGGGACATGGAGCCTGGTGAATGGAGGCAAGGGCGAAACCTGATAGACACTGTGGATGTGCAAGGCCCCAACAGAGCTTCACGTGAAGGGAAGAAGCAGCGCAACCTACTGAGACACTGGTGCAACTCCCCAGCTGGAGCAGGAGAGTGGCAAGACAGGATGATAGATGCTTAATGGATGCTTCCTTGAGCCTGTCTCATCACACTGATGAGATTGTGCCATGTATGTTGAGTGGTCCTACAATGAATAGGGCATTAATAAAGAGCTTTGTTTATTTTGAAATGTGTTGATCAATGAATAAATTGTTATTGATAATAAAGGTCCATATGTGTGGCAGCTGGGAGGGTGGACCATACAGTCCCACTATGCTTGCAGTGGAGGTTTATCTATCCCACAACTATCCTTATCCATCCCACAACTATCCTTATCTATCCCACAACTATCCTTATCCATCCCACAACTATCCTTATCTATCCCACAAGCATGCAAAGGCTTAACCATTTGTTCAAGGTTTTCACCAACACTTTATTAAGTAAAAAAAATGAACCAAGTGTCTCAAGCAAAGATAACCTTTATGAACTGTCTTAAGTAAACTGTATGACTTTATTAAAAAAGCAAAATGAATCAAGTAAAGTGTCTTAAGCAAAGATAAAATGAACAAGTAACAACTCAGTCTCTGGCACGATTCTCAGTCACTCTGAGTCATATCCATGGGCTCAGCTGTTAAGCGGGCAGGGACTGTGGAGGTGGCTGTGGCTTGAGTGCTGGTCTGAGGCACCATTGGGGTGCTTGGCCCCGAGAGTACAACAGGGGATGGTGTGTTCAGGAAGCTTTCAGAGAGCTGACTCAGTCCCGTGAGGTTGAGAGGCCCTTCATCAAGTACCTGGGATGTCAGGCACAAGACTGATGACAGATTGTCCATTGAGGGGCTTGGCTGTGGGATGGAGGAAGGAGGAGTGTGGTGGGGCTGTCTGGTCTGCAGCTGGGTGAGGACGGGACTCTGTGATGTGCGATGAACCTGGGCCTGGACTGGGAAGGTCTCCTTCTGCTGTGGGAACTCCTGGTAGTCGTAGCCTTGGTCAGTGAGAGGCTGTTGAAAGCCATCAAAGGGCTGTGACATCGCCTGGGGTGGAGGAGCAGACCTGGACTGGGTAGGAGCAGCTTCAGCTGGGCCTTGAGGGTTGTGCAGAAGTGCTGTGATCTTCTGCTTCATCACCTGATACTGGGCCTCGGGCATATCCCTGAGAATGTGGCTCACGTAGGTGATGAAAGTGTGGCGGCTGGAGGATCCTGTCCAAGTGGACCAGCTGAGAGAGAAGTTCTATGCTGGTCTTCATTGGAGATCCCTGATCTCCAACAGGACAATGTGGCTCTTGGGCCTCCAGTCTGCCTCTCTGCCTGCATCCTGTGGAGCTGGGAGTGGGGGGTGGGTGTGGGTTGGTCTCTGGTGGCTGCCGCTTCTTCCTCCATTTGTGACAGGGGATCCTCCACGTCCTCCAGCATGGAGTGTGCAGCTGTTGAGGGGGGTCTCTGCCGTGGGGCCCTCTGAAGACACCTGCCTGGACAGGCTCGCTGGCTCCTGGCTGGAAGAGGACTGGCTGTCTGTGGGCTGTCTGAGGGAAAGGGGTGTGAGAGGGGCTGCTCCTCGGTGGCGAACCTCACCCTCCAGAAAGCTGCACTTGGCCATGACATACATCTCCCGGTCAGTGAGCTTGACAGCAGCCTTCCCAGATTTTTTGAGGTGTAGTTTGCCATACCAGGTGTGCATGTGCTTCCACCATCCCAGGAGTACATCTGCAGTGTAGCCCAGGCTCTCTGCCTTGTCTCTCCAAGCTGCCTGTCTCTTCTTGGTGTTGCGATAGAGTCTGTGGCCCTTTCTCCACAGGTACTCGTTCTCCCTCAGCCATTCCAGCACCTCCTCCTCATGCTCCTCGGAAAGGGTGTACTGTTTCCTCTCTCCCTTCTCCTTCCCTTGCCTCTTCCTCCCTCTGGCAAGGGCTTCAGCAGGGCCTTCAGAGGCTTGAGCAGCAGGGCCTTCAGCAGCAGGGCTTTGAGGGCCTTGGGGCTGGTCCACCACAGCAGCAGCAGCAGCAGCACCACCACCAGCAGCAGCAGCTTCAGAGTCAGTGCCAGGGGGTGGGATGCTGGTTCTGTCCTTCTTGCCAGGGCTGGCACGAGTAGGCACCGGCTTCCTCTTCTTCCCTGACTGACGAACCATGGTATTCTTTGAAGATGTATGTGGCAGCACGTCTTTCCTCTGAATGCTGACTGCATGCGAGCTGCATCCTTTTATATCCGCGGACCTGATGAAATTCATACTCCCCGCATGCACAGTGAACGCTTTGCATCCGATATATATCCGTGTGGCATCCGCTTTGCTTCCTCTAGGTGTCCGTGATGCATCCACATCATCCGCTACGCACCCGCTCCTTCCGCTATGCATCCACTTCGCAATTCTCCCCCAGAAGCCCTTCAGATGTGTCATCCACTTCCATCCGCTGTCATCCGCTAGGCTTCCTATGAATATCCGCTCAACATCCCCACTACGTACTACCCACGCCCGTTCTTTTCTGTTCTGTTTATGCAAATTTTCGCCACTTTTTGGAGCGGATGACAATGGATGGAGCCACCCCCAAAATTTTGCTCGTCCGCTGTGTCCTTTATGCATACGTTTTGCGTCCATCGGCCAGTGGGACCTAGCCTTTAGGTTTAGACAGTCACTTTTGCAATTTGATTAAAATATTTTAATGAAAATCATTATTAATACATCTAAATCTTAAAATTGTAGTTTTTGTTTTATTTTTCTCAAAAAAAAAGCTCATATCTGAAAAATAATTTAATAACAATTGGGTTTGACTTTCCATGTCTGAAAAAGCAACAACAACCAACAGCCACAGGCTATAAACATAATCAATAAATAAAAAATATTGCATTTGTAAATCTTTTAGAAACTTTTATCAACTTGTTTTAATATATGCCTTTCTTTCCTTCCATAAATCTTGAAATGCTACAGGTATTATGAAAGAAATTACATTTGAAAATCTGAAAGCCTATTCTTTTCATCTAGCAGCTGCTACTGCCTATAAAAATATAATTATTAGCAGTTTTTAGGCATCTTTCTTTCTTGGAGAATGGATTTCAGGGTGAGAGATTATGCTGTGAGGAGAGGAAAACAAAATTAGCTTTGGTAAAATATTATCAAGGTTGCAGTCTTGTTTTTTTTTTCCAAATGCCTTGCCTTTTTTATTCATCCAACTTCAGTTTCCATGGAAACAGAAATGAGAACTATTGGAAAAATACCCAACAGCATTAGTAGAGTTGACTCATCTTCTCTTCTTCCATTATCCATCCAGCTTCCATGGCAACAGATATCAGACTAATCCACACATGGCAATGCTTTTTAAATGCTGTCTTAAATAGAAGACAAAACTTACTGTGACTTCTGAGTAGTTTTTAAAAATCTGGTCTCCTACATGAGCAAGAAAGAAATATGTTTGTTTGGGAAAGAACAGTCTTCTAACTGAAATGGGAGAGAGGAATACTTATTACCAAATCATCTTATCATCTTATCCTGACCTGTTGCATGACATTTGGTGAAAAATTAAATTAAAAAGCAAATTAAAAGTGGGAGGACCCTGCTTGAATTCAGGAAAGAGATGCCACAAACTTTGAATTTCAGAAGGAAATTTTCAAATAAAGAAGGAGCTTACTCAGTTTGACCTCTAGCCATGTGATTGTCCTGCTGAAGACTGAAAATACACCTTTCTAGAAGTCAGCTCCAATTACTAGGCAGTTTCTAGAATGGTATGGCATAGCAGTTAAGGGGTTGGACTGCTCTTGGAAAGTTGGATGTCTTTGAATACAGAAGCTCATTAGGTAACTTGGATTCTCTATAGCCCAACTTAAGCCACAGATTTTTGTAAAAAAGATTTTTGGAAGGGAAATAGAGATGTTTATCCCCTTGAATTGATGGAAGAAAGCTGATCGTTTCATACATTCCAATATGGTAGTTCAATGGTTTGGATAGCCAACAATTTGATGGTTGGAAGCCATATTTAAAAGTTGAAAGAGTCTACACAGAGAGGATGAAAAGCAGAGTCATGCTGTGCATTAGGGCAAGATGTAGGTTATAGCACTTTAGTCTTAAAAGGTAGATTGGATGATGAAACAGAAACACAATGTAGACCTAAACTTTGTATCAGGATAATGATAGTAACAGAATTTTGCAAGTCTGAATGTGCTTCTCCTCTCTTCATGTGAATTTAAAGCACTGCCTTAAGCATATTTGTACATTTCTATCTTGGTGTAGGCTTAAGGCACATTATCTGTTCATTCCCTTGGTAACAGATTGTCAAGACTGAACCATTTACTTCCTTTTGAATCTTATCACCATTCAACTTGCCATTGAATTTGGGGGAGGGAAGGGTGGGATGGAATGCTGAGATTTTGCTCATGGCTCATGAGATCCTGGAAACCATCAAGGCCACTAATGCAGGGGCCTGAGAAGGAGGAGGATAACAAAAAGATGTCTTATAACTAGACAGTGTGAACATCCAGGGGTGGGGAGAAAGAGAAGTTATTGTTTAACTAAGCAACACTTTGTATGGGAAAACCTGAGCTGGTTTTGATTCTTCAGTGCTGAAATGGTACATCCAATAAAGTTTTACTTTTGGGAATTTAAAGCTCCTGAGAGTGCTTCCTTATTTGGATTCACTAGTCAGATAGTTGACATTAAACCAGCTCCCTATATCTTAACACAACCTTCTCAGATGCCTCCAAGAGAGCTGTGATATAGTGATGTCTGCTCTGGAGCAAAAATTTGATGCCGTGGCAAAACCTGGATTTGCCCTTCCATGAGAGGCACTAGCAATGGCCCAGGCAGACTCTAGGACACATACAGTGGTAACCTGATCCAAACTAAAAATGGAGAAAATGGAGCAACCACTGGTGTGAAGGAGCCTGTTCAGGAAGGAGCCTGTTCAGGAGCCTCAAATCAACAGCCTACTTGTGAGGAAAAACCCCTTTTTATTTAGAAAGGCAGGAATTCACAGCATTCACTGACAAAGCTCCACGTCACACTTCAGTAGGTGATTCACAAGCCATAACAGTCAGTGGTGGGATTCAAAATTTTTTACCACTAGTTCTGTGGGTGTGACTTGGTGGGCATGGTTAGGTGGGCATGGCCATGTGTCTGGGTGGGTGTGGCTTTTTTTTTTTTTTTTTGCTTTTTTGCAGCCACCCATTTTTGGGGCCTTCTGGCAAATCTCCTGGGGGTGTTTTTGCTCCCAGAAGGCTCCCCTTGGGTTCAGGAAGAAAAAAAAACAGAGCCTTGTGGACTTCAACTCCCAGAATTCTCTAGCCAGCAAACCTTATTTCTTTATATATTTCACTCATCTTTATTTTGCTTGTTATATCCAATTATCTGCTTAGCCTGTGGTTTTTATTAAAACCTGCATCTTTCTTTAATTTTTAAAGTCTTTTAAAGTCAAGACTTTATTTCCCAATTTTAATCAGACTATTCCTTTTCAAAGAGTTCCAAGAATAAACCAATAGTTCCAGGGACATCTTTATATATTTCTTCACTGTTTATTTGTAATATTTCAGCTTTCTGGGGTCTTATTAAGATACAGTTACTTTTATTCCTTTTAAATTCACACTTTAATTGTAAGTTTGAAGGGATCTGCAGGATTTTCCTTCTATCACCAGGTGGTGCTCTTAGTCCATTTTTCACTTTCCACCCTTTTTCCCCGATTTCTTAGTGCTTTTATTAACTTTGCCAATTTTGCAAAAATTAATTATTATTTTCTTTTTAAAACAATCAATTTCACCATTTTAAATAATGCCTTTTTCATGCCAAATTCTGTCCAATCACCAGTTCCAATTTTATGTCCTTTTTTGTAAAAAAAATTCTCTCTGAGTTATTTACTTTTTGTTTAAATTCCCCCTCCCCCAAGAAATAAGTTTGTTTGTTTATTTATTTAATTTATATTGCTGCCTATTCACCCATGGTGACTTGGTGGCTTACACAATGTAAAACCATATTTAAAGCAAAAAATAAAAATAAAAAACAATAAAAATTAATGAAAAGAATCAAATAAATTAATAAAGTACAATAGAACAAAATCTGGAAAAAATAAAATAATCACCCTCCAACTCCCATCCCACCCCACCCAGCAGACAGCAGATTACACTAGCCATTTGATATTCCTTGTTTCCCAGTTTTTCTCTCAATTTTCAATTGCAGCTAGCACAATTCTTCATGAGAATTATTTTCTGTTTGTTTTATCGGGGTTACTTTAAAGTTCGAAGTATTATCACCCACTCCACACACCATTCACTGCTTCTGCACTCCAGTACAGTCTAATTTTTCCAGACTGCCTCCCTTCTTGATGGTGGCCATTTTAGGCCACTGATGCACCTCGTCTTCAAAGGGGGTTTTCCTTACCAGGGAGGGGAGATGCAGCTCCCCTTGACTTGACATGCAGTTCCCCTTTTTTCACCACCCCAACAGGGTGGTTCTGGTCCCAATTGGGACCCTCCAACAAGGAGAGATTGGAGTGAAGCCGCAGACAATTGTGGACTCCCCTCTGACTGCAAAGGAAGTGCAACTGGATATCCAAGTTGATCTGGGTTTTGATGATTTGATATGGGATTATGGAAATAATATCAACAAATTTTAATCTTAGAGTAAGAGTTTGATATATATATATTTACTTATATCTGTACCAAAGAAAGTTTGAAGTCATTCTTTTTTGGTTTTCCTTCTTTTCCTTTTCCTTTCTTATATTTTCACTCTTTTTCTTTCCTGAGTCTTTTGTTTTTGCAAATCGGTTTTTTATTTGTTTATCTCTTAGCTTTGTATTTATTTATTTTTTATGTATGAAGGATCAAAGACTCAGCCATTATAATTCTACATTCCTTATTTACAGAAATATATCAAAATTTAGAGTGAAATCCACTGGGAGCATCTCATATAAGGCAGGCTCTGAGTCCCTCTAACCAAAAAGTATTTATCAAGAGAATATTTGTAGCTCAGGGATGAACTGTGGGGCTAGGGTTAACAAAGCCCACAATTTGTTATTAACTGACTGGCAGAGTGCTGCAGGAAACTGAGTGCTGTCGTGTCTCCTGGCCACACCCCTGGCCACCCAGCTATGCTCACCCAGCTAATCATTAGGGCAGAGAACCGATTATTAAATTATTTGAATCCCACCACTGGCTCTATATCTTGTAAAAGAGCCTTTTCAAAACATTGGCCTCAATAAGACAATCTTTTCTTGCCACACTATCCATTTAGATCACTTTCTATCAAGTCCTAAGTGATTAGACCAGGATGTGTGGTCAGCTGAGTCTGCATTTTACTTCTAATGCATTTCTATTTCTTACTGATGCTTTATACTGCTGCTGCAAATGATACAAATCCGAGAGAAAGGCTTGACAATACTGAACTGATATGCTCTGTTATTTTCTATCAGTGCATTTGTGATTAGCACATATTCTGTATCAAATAAATATTTGGGGGTCTTCCAGCTGGACTCCCTCACTGACAGACATCCACAGTTTTGGTTTGTGCTCTCTCCTGTCAGAGGGCCCTGATCAACTTGATTTGGGGCCAAAGCCACACCTTAGAGGTGGCAAAAAAGGGGGAGACTGCTAGCTGGGTCAAAAGGAGCCACATCTCCCCTCCTTGGCTTGGTGATAGGTTTCAAAGACCAATCCTTGTACAGGTTGCCAAGATGTCTGACTGCCTGGGCAGCATTTATTTACTTTTATACCATTTTTACAATCAAGGAAGAGAAGCATAGATACAGCGTTCAGATTGGAGAATAGATACCACATGGGTGAAATCTCACAACCAATCATTAAGAATAGTGGTGATGTTAGTGAAATGAGATCACCTATCAGTCCAGAAAGCCCGGAATTTTCCAACCAAGATAGAGAATGAGATCATGCAATAACAAAGAGGCCCCTATAGGTTTTAAACACTACAACATGCTGCTCGTGCCATCTACAGGACTTCAATAGCTACTACATTTCACTCTTTTTTATTTTGTTAAAGAATAGTCATAAGAGGAGTTAGGAAAGGATCCATAATAATCAGTAGAAGAGCACACTTGCAGTTGTTTATACAAGGCATATACTTGACCCTGAGTCAGTGTAGGAGAGTGTTTGGGATGAAAAACTGTGATACGTATGTTGCAAAGAGAAGGGAGACATTGAACAAAGCAGCACCCACTAATTAAAGCACAGATAAGGACTACATAGCATAATTTTTTCCCCATTAAGCCTGTGGGCAACCAAGTCCAAAAGCTTTCCCATCAAGATCCTAAATTATCAATTTTCAAATCCAAGGCCAAACTGTGTGAAATATTAAGCTGGTGCTGGATGGTTTGTGACCCATCAAACAAATTAAAAAATATAGATTTTGTAGAATAACCTTCCTCAATGCTTGCATCTCGTCACTGATTGTTGAGATAGCTGAAGAAGTAACATTAATTGTTTTTGCTAAATTACATGCAACAGGGTTAATATTAAAGTGAGCATGAACAGCAATTGCCCACTATAGACAAAGCTAGCACTTCGTATTCTGCTTTATTAGGTAAGGTTGTTTCAGAGTCACAAGTGCTATCTAGCGTGACCCCTCGTCGAGAACGATTAGAATGATAAAGTTGTTGTTTAGAAAGCAAAACAGGAATCAGCTGGCTGAGGCAGCATTGTACTTCACTAATATTAGCAGGAACATAATTAAAAGTTTCTTGACCACATGTAAAAAACCATCCTTGCAGTAGCCAAACATTGGCAAAGTGAAAGGAAGTCTCTTCAAAAGCTGTGCAGTTCAGAGTAAGTGAGCTAATGCGATGACAGTGAGTTTTTTTACTTGAAGATGTACAATTAACTACTTTTACACAGGTTATATTTACAGGAATTGCTACCACTGGGGTATGTAAAGCAATTTCATCAAGGGGTGGATAATAGGCAGCAAACCCCCAACTAGATATAGGCTTATAGTTAAAGTTCCCATTGAATAGTCCCTCCAAAGACTTCTCCCATGCCCATCTGAAATATTGGCTGCCTTCCCAAATAGCTACCGAACTGTAAGTTGATGATCCAAACTCTGTAAAGGATCTTGGAGTACTCATCTCTAATGATCTAAGTGCAAGAGCCCACTGTAACTACATAACCAAAAAGGCATTAAGAGTTGTAAACCTAATCTTGCATAGCTTTTTCTCTGGTAATATTATACTACAAACTAGAGCATACAAAACATTTGCTAAACCAATACTCGAATACAGCTCATCAGTCTGGAACCCACATTATGTATCTGATATATAGATACAGAGATACAGAGAAAGTCCAGAAATATTTCCCAAGAAGAGTTCTCCACTCCTCTACTCATTGCAGAATACCTTATGCCACCAGACTTGAAATTCTAAACCTAGAAAACCTAGAACTACGTTGCCTTCAGTCTGATCTAAATATAGTACATAAAATCATACATTGCAATGTCCTACCTGTCAATGAATACTTCAGCTTCAACCATAACAATACAAGAGCAAACAAGAGATACAAACTCAAAGTTAATCACACCAAACTTGAGTGCAGTGGCATTGACTTGAGTGGTCAATGTCTGGAGTACTCTACCTGACTCTGTGGTTTCTTCCCCAAACTGCAAAAACTTTAACCTTAGACTTTCTACTATTGACTTCACCCCTTTCCTAAGAGGTCTGTAGGAGGTGTGCATAAGTACACCAAAGTGCCTACCATTCCTGTCCTATTGTTTCTTTTATTTTTCTTATATATATCCATGTATTCATAAACTATGTTTTTACTTATACCTATTATCTTGTAAGCACTTGACAAACCAAATAAGATAAAATAAATAAAAATAAAGTGGGTACCAATCCCCTGGTTAATTTATTTCCATTTGTTCAGTGCTAGAAGATTGATCTAGGAGGAGGCTATCTGCATAAGTATTCCTCCAAGCCATAAATTCTCCTGGGAATTCTTTTCCATCAGTTGATGGGAAGATGAAGAAGACATGAGACAGAATACAATCCAAACACATTAGCAAATAATTAAATTACAACAATTTAAAATATTAAATAAAGCTTCAGGGAAAAGAAAAAACTTACTGGCTCTTTGCCAGGTTTTACACCCCCCAGGCAGGGTCAAGTGTAAACACTTGAGATAAGCCTGACCACAGGAATGTAATTAGCACTAGAAAGTAGCAGTTAAGGAAATGGGCCAGCTGCTGCTTGTTAAGCCAATTGTCAGAACAAAACACACAGAAACCAGCCAGATTTCTCAACTCTGCTCCTTTTCAGGAATGAAGATCAACCTTTTCCTTTCCAAACAAGACTGAATAGGGGAAATTATCCTATCAATATTAAATGCTACCAAGCACAAGATTAAATGTCACCAGAAGCAGTTTTAGACTAAGAAAAGGTATGTACACTCATATTTGGAGGACAATATTTCGAGCTTGCCAAGGAAACTGAGCTGAATATCACTTTCCTTGATCCCCCATCATTAAATGGTCTTCTTTTCAGCAGCTTGCTTCTTTGTGTCAATTTGTTCTACAAGTGCTGATCCTAATATCTCAGCTGGAAGATCCCAACAAGAGAGTATTTCCTCCCAGCACAATCAAATGAAGAAGCCAGATTTATCATATGAATAACAACTCAAAAAACTTGTTGAAAGGAAGGCCCCTCCCCGGATAGAGGAAGAAAATATGAGACAGCAAATAATCCAAACATAATACAATCTATTCTTCACATTTGTTCAGGCCAGGAGGAAAACTATTAAACTATCCAATCATATTAATAAAGGAGGTTCTCCTTTTTGTTCCTTGAGGCTCCTTTTTGGGATTCTGCCACCTTTTTCTCACTTTATTCACGTGAATATATTTGAATTAGCAAAACCTGTGACTCAGGGAAGAAATTGCTCATAAAATGAAAAATGAAGAAAGAAGCCATACTAAGAAACTGAGCTTAATCATGTTCTGTGGAAAATAAAGAAAATACAGAAATGTGTGAAACCAAAAACAAAAACTTCCTAGAATGCATATGGGTCAATATAAAATAAAAAAGAATGACATGGCCATTGTATACTATAGGCTACCCAATCAAGCAGGAAAAATAAATGTCCTTTTTGCTAACCAACTAACAAATATATGTAGGAAACACACTACAATAATAATGGGGGACTTCTATTGCTGTGACATCAATTGGAAAATTAATTCTGCACTAAGTGAGAAATCAAATAAGTTCCTAACCAATCTAGCTGACAACTTTGTTGTCCAAAAGGTACAGGAGGAAACTAGGGGGACAGCCATACTGGATTTAATTCTTACAAACAGACAGAGGGAGTTGAAACCTTGGTTGAGAGTGAGCATGTTATACTAGAATTCAACATAATGCAAACACAAGCAATAAAACATAATGATACCAGAGTCTTAGATTTTAAAAGAGCTGATTTTAATAAACTCAGAGAGAACTTGGGAAAGATTCCTTGGGTGAAAATCCTAAAGGGAAAAACAACTCAAGAATCTTGTTGAAAGGAAGCCCTCTCTCCAGATAGAGGAAGAAAATATGAGACAGCAAATAATCCAAACACAATACAAATAATTAAATCACAACAGTTTACATAAGGGAAGAAAAGCCCTGTCTGGCTCATTGCCAGAGCTCACACCCCAGGCAAGCTCACCTGTAAACACCTGAGATAAGCCTAACTACAAAAAAATGCAATTAGTGTTAGGATGTCTAAAAGAGCAAACACAGTAGCTGTTGCCTGTTAGACCAATTACCAGAACAAATAGACATAGGTATTAGACAGATTTCTCAACCCTGCTTCTTTTCAGGAACAGAGATTAACCTTCTTCCTTACAAACAAAGCTGAATAGGGGAAAATAGCCCATCAATAAACACAGGATTAAATGTCACCAAGCACAAAATTAAACATTACCAAAAACCAGTTTTAGACCAAAACTCAGAAAGGATATATAAAATCACATTTGAATATCAATCTTTCCAGCTAGCCAAGAAGCCTTGCTGAATGTCATTCATCTTGGTTCCTTGTCATTAAAAGCTGCTTTCCAGCATCTATGTATGCTTCGTTATTCAATTATTTCTTCAAAGTGCTGATCATTGTGTCCTGGCTGGAAGAAACCCAACAGGGGAGTTCATGGTCATCAACAATTCATGGTGACCATGAAGGGACTCCCAGCTCATCAGCCACCAGACTGGGCCAAAAGAGCCACTACCTTGCCTGCTACAGACACTTTTGTCTGTGGGAAAAAAAACTCCACAGACTCTGCCCAGCTGGCAATGGGTATTAAATGGAATCTTTGAGAAGGGGAATTTATCAAATTTGTAAATGATGCTAAGCTGGCAGGAATAGCTAACACCCAAGAAGATGGGCTCAAGATCCAGATGGATCTTGACAAACTGGAACAGCGGTCGCCAGCTGGTGGGCCAGGAGAAAATTTTAGTGAGCTGCAGAGAAATCCCACCCCCAGAGCACTCTCCCCCAAAGCAATTAATCCAGGCTGTGCAGAAACACAAGGCTGTGCCACCCACATGGCCCGCAGGAACTCTCTCCACCCACTCACTTCTTACCCAGCAAACTTGCCTGCTAAATTGCTATTTTTCCTTTTTCTCACCATCATCTGTTCTGCTGTGCCAGGAGATTTAGATTAGCTAGGAAGCAGGAAATGGTTGCATTTCTTGCTTTCTAGCTAGTCTTTAGATCTTTGGCTCAGCATAGCGGAACCTCCTTTAGGACTGAAGGTTCTATTATTCAGTGTAGACTCACGGCAAGCAAATTTTATGTGACAGACTAAGCTAGCTGATGGCAGATACATAGATCACTGAATGATTCTGTGAGCAACTCAATCTGCCTGTCTGCTTTGCCTGATTTTGGGTAAAAGTTGCTCTTTTTTATATAAAAAATTCAATATTTACATACATGATATGTTGTGAGTTAATTTTGCTTGCTAGCAAATTTTATGAGTTTGCTTACAAGCAAATTTTATGTGACAGACTGAGCTAGCCAATGGCAGATAGATAGATCTCTGAATGAATCAGTGATTTTGTGAGCAACTCAATCTGCCTGCCTGATTTTGGGTAAAAGTTGCTCTTTTTTAATTAAAAAAACCCAATATTTATATAAATATTTATAATATTTACATACAAGCCATTTCCAGCCAGTCACATGGCTGCCAAGTCGCACCCACAAATTAGGTCATGCCCACAGAACTGGTTAGTGGTCCCTGGGATTTAAAATTATGAGTTTGGTGGTTCCTGAGGTCCAAATGTTTTGCGGCCCCTGGACTAGAACACTGGGCCATATCTATCAAAATGAAATTCAATGTAGAGAAAAGTAAAGTCCTACACTTAGGCAAGAAAAACCAAAAGTACAGATATGAACTCAGTGAGACCAGGCTTTACAGCAGGAACTATGACAGGGATCTTGGAGTCTTAGTGGACAACCAGTTAAATATAAGCCAGCAGTGTGCAAAAGCAGCCAAAAAAGCCAACACAATCCTAAATTGCATTAAGAGGGGGGTACAATCAAGATCAAATGAGGTACTAATACCACTCTATAAAGCTTAGTAAGACCACACCTAGAATACTGCATCCAGTTTTACTATGAAAAGTTGTTGAGACTCTAGAAAAAGTGCAGAGAACAGCAACTAGGATGTTTAAGAGACTGGAGACTAATGTTTACAGGAACTGGGCATATCTAGTCTAGTGAAGAGGGGGAGACCAGTGGAGACATGATAGCAGAGTTCCAATATTTGAGGGGCTGCCACAGAGATGAAGGGGTCAAAGTATTTTCCAAGGCATTTGAAGGCCAGGCAAGGAATAATGATAGGACACTGATCAAGGAGAGATTCAACCTAGAAATAAGGAGAAATTTTCTAACAGTGAGAACAATCAACCAATGGAATAGCTTGCCTTTGGAAGTTGTGGGAGCTTCATCACTGAAGGCTTTCAAGAAGAGATTGGACTGCCATTTGTCAGAAATGGTATAGGGTCTCCTGCTTGGTCGGGGGTTTGGATTAAATGACTTACAAGATTCCTTCCAACTCTGTTAATCTAATCTAATCCACAGCTCAACATAGCAATAACACAACTGTAAAAGACAAATTAAGAATGCAAATTAAAATAGGTAAGAAACAGTAAAAAAACCCCACCTGTCTGCTCTATACAAGTTTATATCACCAGAGCCAGGTGGATTACATTAGGGTACTGAAGGAAATGGCAGAAGAGATGTTGGAATCACTAAACCAGATCTTCCAAAGATTCTGGATAATCAGAGAACCAGCAGAAGAGTGGAAAAGAGCCGATGTGGTTGCCATCTTTGAGAAAAGAAAAAAGAAAAAGAAAACAAATCCAGGAAACTATAGACCAATCAGCCTGACATCGATACCTGGAAAGATCCCAGAAAAGATTATCAAGCAACAGATCTGCAAACAATTACAAGCAAGCAAAATTATAACCAATAGCCAATACGGATTTGTCAAAAATAGATAAAATATATCTTATTTCTTTGTTCAACAGTGAATTAATGGATCAGCGAAATACAGTGGACACAGCATACATGGACTTCAATAAGGCATTTGACAAAGTTGATTATAACCTATTTCTTGGTAAGTTAGAAAAATGTGAGATAAACTGCATCACCACTAGATGGATTTGTAACTGGCTGACAAACTGCACTCAATGTGTAATACTTAATGGAATTACATCTACATGGAGGGAAGTAAGTAGTGGAGTACCCAAGATTCATTATTGTGTAAGCTGCCTGGAGTCACCTTGGATGAATAGGCGGCAATATAAATTAAATAAATAAATAAATAAAATATACAACATAAGGAGGTAATTTTCTGGAAATGAGATAAGTGAGAGAGTGGTGGTTATTGGAAAATTACCCAGTAGATCTAAGAAATTACCCATAAAACAGGATAAAGTTATGTTAACAGAATCTTGTATGCAGAAGTGTATAAAAGTCTCCAACATGCTCCTATCTCTCTCATTTTGTTCTGACCAAGGCTTCCTAAGACACCAACAAACACACATAAAATCCAAACCCTTTTATTTTAGTTCAATGGCTGTGAATTATTGTCATTCACAGCCCAGAATGAGTTTCAATCAATTATAAATAGTCCTAGGAACGTCTGCCAAAGTTCTTGGGAAGAATTCTGATAAGAACGCACCTTATTTGACTTGAAGTGCTGCCAATGACTAAAATCCCAATTAGTCTTTTAAAACCAAAACAGAGAAAAAATTCACCACAGAGCTTTCAGAGTCCAAACCAATCTGAGCAAATGACGTTGTTTCTTCATATCTTATGGGAGGGGCAATCACCTTCAAGCCTTAGAATAGAATAGAATAGAATAGAATAGAATAGAATACTTTATTGGCCAAGTGTGGTTGGACACACAAGGAATTTGTCTTTGTGTAAATACTCTCAGTGTACATAAAGAAAATGTACATTCGTTAAGAATCAATCATCATAAGGTACAAGACTTAATGATAGTCATAGGGTACAATCAACAATCAAATCATACTAGGAAACAGTCAAGTGGGAAGGCATGGGTGATAAGGAATTGTGAGAAGATTAACAGTAATATTAGTGAACACTTTGTAAATAGTTGAACAGTGTTGAGAGAATTATTTGTTTAGCAGAGTGATGGCTTTTGGGAAAAAAACTGTTCTTGTGTCAAGTTGTTCTGGTGTGCAGTCATTTTGAGGGAAAGAATTGAAACAAGTTTATGTCCGGGATGTGAGGGATCTGTAAATATTTTCACAGCCCTCTTTTTGACTCGTGCAGTATACAGGTCCTTGACTGAAGGCAGGTTGGTAGTAATTGTTTTTTTTCTGCAGTCCTAATTATCCTCTGAGTCTGTGTCTGTCCTGTTGGGTTGCAGAACCAAACCAGACAGTTATAGAGGTGCAGATGAGAGACTCAATAATTCCTCTGTAGAACTGTACCAGCAGCTCCTTGGATAGTTTGAGCTTTCTGAATTGGCACAGAAAGAACATTCTTTGTTGTGCTTTTTTGATGATGTTTTTGATGTTAGGCGTCCATTTTAGGTCATGTAATATAGTAGAACCTAGAAATTTGAAGGTCTCTACTGTTCATACTGTGTTGCCTCGTATTGTAAGAGTTGGTAGTATGGGAGGGTTTCTTCTTAAGTCTACCACCATTTCTACGGTTTTGAGTGTGTTCAGTTCCAGATTGTTCTGGTTACATCATGAGGCAAGTTGTATAACCTCCTGTCTATATGCAGATTCATCATTGTCTTGAATGAGACCAATCACTGTTGTGTCATCAGCAACTTCAGTATTTTAACAGATGGATCATTTGAGATGCAGTCATTGTTTTTTAGGGAGAAGAGAAGTGGAGATAGCACACAGCCTTGGGGGTGGGGGGGGGCTGTGCTGATTGTACAGGTATCGGATGTGATTCTGCCTAGCTTCACCTGCTGCTTCCTATCTGTTAGGAAGCTTATGATCCACTTACAAGTATGTTCAAGTACCGCTAGTTGGTTTAATTTACTTAGAAGAATGTCTGGAATGATGGTGTTGAATGCTGAACTGAAGTCTACAAAAAGGACCCTTGCGTAGGTATTTGGAGATCCAAGGTGTTGTAGGATGTAATGCAGAGCCATGTTAACAGCATCATCTGTCAATCTATTTGCTCCGTACACAAACTGCATGGGATCTAACAGCGGATCCGTGATGGTTTTCAGGTGGGACAGCACTAGCCTTCCAAAGATTTTCATAACTACAAATGTTCGAGCAACTGGTTTGTAGTCATTCAGTTTCTTTATGGGGGGCTTCTTTGGCACTGGGATGATGGTAGAACATTTGAAGCAGGAAGAAACAGCACATCTCTAGTGATCTATTGAAGATTCGGATGAAGATGGGGGCCAATTAGTTAGCACAGACTTTTAAGCAAAGAGGACTTATCTTGTCTGGCTCTGGTGCTTTTCCTGGCTTCTGTCTGTGTAATATATCTTGCACTTCTTTTGTGAGCCCAATGGATTGGGGCCAGTTGTAGGAGATTTGGCTGTTGTTGGTGTGTTTGAAATGTGGGTTGTGGAGATAGGTGGCTGTAGTTTCTTTTCAAACCTGCAGTAAAACACATTCAGGTCATCTGCTAGTTGTTGATTTCTTTCTGCCTGGGAAGGAGGTTTGTTGTAGCCAGTGATGTTTTTAACAGTTTTCTGCATGTTTGCTGGTTCATTTGTTGAGAACTGATTCCTTAACTTTTCATAGTAGCTTCTTTTTGCTGCTCTGATCTCTCTTGTTAATATGTTTCTGGCCTGGTTGTATAGCATTCTGTCACCTTTTCTGTAGGCTTCCTCTTTGGAACGATGTAGCTGCTTAAGTTTAGCTGTGAACCAAGGTTTACTATTACTATATATTTGCAGGTTTCTTTTTGGTACACATAAGTCTTCAAAGAAGATAACATATGATGTTACATTGTCTGTGAGCTCATCTAGGTCTGCAGAGGCATCTTCCAAAACATTCCAATCAGTGCAATCAAGGCAGGCCTGGAGTTTCACCTTTGTCTCATCCAAGTCTTCACTAATTTAATTGTTGGTTTAATGGTTTTAAGTCTTTGTCTTTAGGCAGGTACAAGGTGAATCATGCAGTAGTCAGAGTGTCACACAGCTGATCGTGGTAAAGACCTATAAGCATCTTTTACTGTTGTGTAGCAGTGGTCCAAAGTATTTTTGCCTTAAGCCCCTGTCACACTGCACCAACGGATGCAAAGAGGATGTAAAACGGACAAAAAAGCTTGCCATCCATTGGTTAACGCGATGTACTCACTGCCTCCATTTTGCTTCCTCTCTATCCGTCCAGCATCCATTTATTGATGTTTCACCCCCTCAGAAAATTTTGAGCTGCTCAAAACTTTTGCGGGGAAAATGTATCCAATTCGTCCGTTCTGCATCCGCTACGCATCCACTACGCATCCGTTCTGCATCCGTTACAAATCCGCTATATCCGCTAGGCATACGTTCCGCATCTGCGCAACTCGCATCCGCTCGGACGCAGGGAGGAAGCGGAAAGGACGCAGAATGGATGCAGAACAGATGCAGAACGGATGCAGCATGGAAACAAAGTGTTTAAAATGGAAAAAACGTTCGCAGAGGGGACCTATCTCAGATATTAAGGATGTCTAGAGGACGCCTAGAAGATGCCTAGAGGATGCCTAGAAGATGCCTAGAGGATGCAAAGGGACACCTATACTGCCTATAAAAAGGGGGAGCAACTCGTCTGCATCTCACTTTCAGACCAGCAGACCAGCTGTGCAGACCTCTGCAGCCTTCATCTGCCTCTTGCTCTTCCACAGCATCCAGTCATGTCAACCGTGGATCGTAACACAGTCCTTTTGGCAGCCACCATCCTTCTGCAACAGTGCAAAGCCATCTACAGGCTCTGTGAACTCTACTATGGGAGGAAAAGGAGGCGGCCAAGAAGCGTCTGGGTCCGAAGATGGATCGGGAGAAGAGCAGAATACGGACTGCACAACAAGCTGATGGTGGAGCTCAGGAACGAAGACACTCGGGTATTCCAGAACTTCATGAGGATGCCTCCAGCCATGTTTGACGAAGTTGTGCAGCGGCTGACACCCAGGTTGACCAAGGCAAACACCAACTTCCGGCCCAGCCTGGAACCTGGGCTCAAGGTGGCACTCACTCTGCACCACCTGGCCTCAGGGACCATCTACAAAAGCATGCAGTACGGCTGGAGGATGCCACACAACACCATCAGCATTGTGGTCAGAGAAGTGGTGCAGGCCATCATCGAAGAATACAAGGAGGAGCTCCTCCAGTGCCCCTCCACTGAAGAAGGCTGGAAGAAAGTTGCAGAGTAGTGGTATCAGAGGTGGAACTTCCCACACACCGTTGGAGCCATAGATGGCAAGCACGTGGCCTGCAAAGCACCACCCAAGTCGGGCTCCACTTATTTCAACTAAAAGGGCTTCTTCAGCATCGTCCTCTTTGCCATGGTCGATGCTGACTACAAGTTCATGTACATCGATGCTTCAGGCAGCGGCTCATGTTCAGATGCCCAGGTATACAACGCCAGTGACCTCAAGGAGGGGCTGGAAGGCAACCTCATCATGGGCTTTCCAGATCCAGACCCCCTGCCCAACGACACGCAAGATATGCCCTACTTCATCATGGGGGAATGATGCCTTCTCCCTCAGAACCTACCTCATGAAGCCCTAAACTTCCAGATGCCTCACCCGTGAAGAGAGGATCTTCAACTACAGGCTGTCCAGGGCAAGGCGGGTGGTGGAGAACGCCTTTGGCATCCTGGCCAACAGGTTCCAGATACTTCTCACCACCATGCAGCATCGCCCAGAGACCGTGAGGAGGATCGTGGAAGCTTGCTGCATCCTGCACAATCTCATGCGCACCCGCTACCCAGTCTTGCAGAACAGGCTCGTGGACCTCCAGCAAGGCAATGGGGACATGGAGCCTGGGGAATGGAGGCAAGGGCGAAACCTGATAGACACTCAGGATGTGCAAGGCCCTAACAGAGCCTCACGTAAAGGGAAGAAGCAGCGCAACCTCCTGAGACACTGGTGCAACTCCCCAGCTGGAGCAGTGGAGTGGCAAGACAGGATGATAGATGATTAATGGGTGCTTCCTTCAGCTTGTCTCATCACACGGATGAGATTGGGCCATGTATGTTGGGTGGGCCTACAATGAACAGGGTGTTTAATAAAGAGTTGTGTTTGTGTTGACATGTGTGGATGATTATTACATTATTATTGATAATAAAGGGCCATAGGTGTGGCACCAGGGAGGGTGGACCATACAGTCCTACTATGCTTGCACTGGAGGCTTATCTATCCCACTGCTATCCTTACCCATCCCGCAGCTATTACCCATCCCACAGGTATCCCTGCCCATCCCACTGCTATCTTAACCCATCCCACAAGCATGCAAAGGCTTAAACCAATTCTAAAAGTTTCCACCAAGACTTTATTAAAAAAAAGAAATGAAGCAAGTGTGTGAATCAAAGATAAACTTTATTGAACAACAAGCTGTAAAAGAAAAATGACCCAAGTCAAGTGTCCAAATAAAGTCCACAGGTAGCCAGCTACCCAGTCTCTGGCACTCTTATTGGTCACTCGGAGGTGTGCCCAGTCTCAGGGGTGAAGGGTCCAGGTGCTGTGGAAGTGGGTGGTGCTGGAGTGCTGGTCTGTATCGTCATTGGGGTGCCTGGCCCTGAGAGGACAACAGGGGACGGTGTGTTGAGGAAGCTCTCAGACAGCTGGCTCAGACCCGTGATGCTGAGAGGTCCTTCCTCCATGCCATGGGGTGTCAGCCCCAGTACTGATGACAGATGTACTGAGGCCGGGCTTGGCTGTGGGGTGGAGGAAGGAGTAGTGTAGTGGGGCTGTCTGGTCTGCAGCTGGGTGAGGACTGGCGTGGGTGGCATCGCTGTCGTCGGTGGCATCATTGTCGTGGGTGGCATTGGTGGCATCAGTGGAACTGGTGGCAATGGTGTCGTCCGATGACTCTGTGCCTGGACTGGGAAGGGCTGCTGCCTGTGCTGCTGGACCTCCTGGTAGCCATAGCCCTGGTAGGTGAGGGGCTGTGGGAAGCCTTGGAATGGGAGGGACATCACCTGGGGTGGAGGTGGAGGAGCAGACCTGGACTGGGTGGGAGCAGGTTCCTCTGGATCTGGAGGGTTGTGAAGCAGCTCGGTGATCCGGTCCTTCACCACCTGGTACTGGGGTTCCTCCATGTTCCTGAGGGTCTGGTTGACATAGGTGAGGAAGGGATTGCGGTTGGAGGATGAGGAGTCAATGCTGACCAGCTGAGAGAGGAGATCTATGCTGGTGCGGATGGTGTCCCTGATCTCCAGCAGGACAGTGTGGCTTTGCCCCTCCTGCTGTCTGGCTCTCTGCCTTTCTGTGGAGGTGGAGCTGGGTGGTGGTGGATGCGGCTACGACTGTGGTGGACTCGATGTCGCCTTTCTCCCACCGCACCAGGGAGTCCTCCACGCGCTCCACCACGGTTACAACAGCTGTCCGTGGGTTCTCCGACGTGGCACGCTCCACAGAAACCTGCCTGGAGACAGGGACTGACTCTTGGCCGGAAGAGGACTGGGTCTCAGCAGGCTACTAGAGAGAGAGGGTTGTGAGAGGGGTTCCTGGTGCTCCTCGGTGGCGGATCTCACCCTCCAGGAAGCTGCACTTGGCCATGAAGTAGGTCTCTCTGTCCGTCAGCTTGACCGTGGCCTGTCCAGATTTCTTCAGGTGCAGCTTCCCGTTCCAGGTGTGCATGTGCTTCCACCAGCCGAGGAGCACCTCCGAAGTGTAACCCATACTCTCCGCCCCCTCTCTCCAAGCAGCCTGCTTCCTTTTGGTGTCCCTGTACAGCCGGTGTCCCTTCTGCCACAGATAGTCATTCTTTCTCAGCCACTCCAGCACCTCATCCTCGTGTTCCTCCTCAATGAAGTATTGCCTCCTCTCCCATCCCTGCATACGCCTCTTCCTCCCTTTGGCAGGACCAGATGGACCCTCATCAGAGGGGCTCCCAGGTGGTAGGGGCTGCTTCTCCACACCAGCAGCAGCAGCAGCACCAGCAGGATCATCATCATCATCATCACCAGCAGGATCATAATCATCATCATCATCATTAGCAGCAGCAGCAGCAGCAGGATCATCATCATCATCATCATCATCAGCAGCAGCAGCAGCAGCAGCAGCAGCAGCAGCAGCAGGACCAGGATCAGCAGAGTAAGCACCAGTAGCCCCAGCAGCACCAGCAGCACCTGGAGCATGAGCAGGACCAGGAGCACGAGCACAAGCAGGACGAGCAGGACAAGCAAGACCAGGAGCAAGAGCAGTACGTGCAGTATGAGCAAGTCCAGGAGCACGAGCAGGACCAGCAGGACCAGCAGGACCAGGAGCAGCTTCAGCAGAGTACGCAGCAGCAGAAGCACCACCGCCAGGAGCAGCTTCAGCAGAGTACGCAGCAGCAGAAGCACCACCGCCAGGAGCAGCTTCAGCAGAAGCTCCAGCACCAAAAGAGCGAGCCCGAGCAGCAGAAGCCCCAGCAGAAGCAGAGTCAGGGACAGGGGGCGGGAGGGTGGCCCTGTCCCTCTTGCCAGGGATGGCGGCAGGTTGCTGAGACTTTCGCTTCTTCCCCATGGTTGTGGGGTTGCTGGCTGGCAGGGAGGCTGGCAGAGAGTCTGGAAGGCACCAAGGCTGGCAGGAAGGCTGGCACCAAGGCTGGCAGGAAGCCTGGCAGGAAGCCTGGCAGGAAGGCAGGCAGGCACCAAGGCTGGCAGGCAGGCAGGCACCAAGGCTGGCAGGCAGACTGACTGGCAGGGAGGCTGGAAGGCAGGCTGGCAGGCAGGCGGATAGCAAGGCTGGCAGGGAGGCTGGCCAGGAGGCTTGGAGGCAGGCTGGCAGCAAGGTTGGCAGCAAGGCTTGCAGGCAGGCATGAAGGCAGGGCAGGCAAGGACTCAATGTATCCGGCAGCAGGTCTTTCCTCCGAATGCTGGCCACGTGCGAGCTGCTTCCCTTTATATCCGCGTGGCTTACGCAATGCATCCTCCCGCATGCGCAATTAACACCAGGCATCCGTTAGGCTTCCGCTACGCATCCGCTAGGCTTCCGCTCTGCATCCACTTCATCCGCTGTGCATCCGCTGTGCATCCGCTTCATCCGCTCGGCGTCCGCTCTGCATCCGCTCTTTCCGTTCCGCGCCTGCTTTGCTGAGGCCCCCCGGAAGCCCTGCAGATGTGCCATCCACTCCCATCCACTTCCATCCGCTGGGCTTCTGTTCCACATCCTCTTTCCATCCGCCCTGCGTCCTCCCCCCGTCCGTGCTATCCGCTCCAGTTATGCAAATTTTTGCCCCTTTTGAGAGCGGATAACAACGGATGGAACATTTTGCTCGTCCGTTGTGTCCGTTTTGCATCCATTGGGCAGTGTGACAGGGCCTTTAGGTGGGACAATTTACATGCTGGAAATATTTTGGGAACTCTTTCCTTAAATTTGCTTGAGATCTCCTAAAATGATGGGAAGGGAACCTGGGTGTTTGGCTTTAGTCTCCATAATTTGATCAGCAAGAGTTTGTAATGCCCATTTTGTCTTAGCTGCTCTTGTCTTCTGGAAGCTCTGTGCACATACGCACTTGGAACAGGCTCCCCTTGTTCCTCTGCCTTGCTGCTGCCAGATTCTGGAGCCTCTGGAGTCACTACATAACTTCCAGATAGTTCAGGCCCCATCTCTGTTTCAGATGCAGAACCCCTGTTTGAGTCCTCCCCAGACTCTGGGACTGGTCCCTGTTCTTCCCCACAGTCCGATTCTGCTGCTGTCTGGACAGGCTGGGCGAACCACAACACATTTGAGGGAGAAGGGGTCCTGGCCTTTGCAAATGCTAATCAAGCTTTTATTGTTCTGTTGCTTTTTTGATTAATATCACACAATCCAAGGTTGCGTTAACAGAGGGATAAAATCAAGATCATGTAAAGTAACATATTACAAAGCCTTGGTGAAACCATCCACTTTTTGTTACCTTAATACAAAAAAAAAAAAATGTTGAGTTCAAAGAGAAGCAACAACAATGATTAACCTAAAGACAAAAGGAAAATGATTGCAGGAACTGGGTATACCTAGTCTGGTGAAAAAAAGGACCAGGGGTAACATGATAGCAATCTTCCAGTACTTGAAGGAATGACACAGTGGGGGACCAACTTATTTACCAAAGCATCTGAAGTCAGGACAAAAAACAATGGATGGAAACTAACCAAGGAGGGAAGCAACTTAGAAGGAAGGAGAAAATTTCTAACAGTGAAAAAAATTAACAAATAGAAGGAAGTTATATTTGGAAGTTGTGCATACTCCATTACTGGAGACTTTTAAGAAGAGACTGGATATCTATTTATCAGAATAGTATAAGTCTCCTGTAAGAGAAAGGGGGGGGCGGGGTTTAGGCCAAATAACCTCCAAGGTCTTTTCAACTCTGTTGCTGTTACTGAAATCATGGTTATATTTTGCATTCAGTGTCTGTCTCTCTTACTCTGCTATTCCCTTGGTTGGATTAGATGATTCACAAGGCCCCTTCCAACTCTGTTAATCTGTATCTAAATAAAATCTTCCCAAGACACCAGGAAGATGAAACCAGATGAAGTTATTCAATTTTTAAAGAACAAAAATTCTACATTAAAAACACCAAATTCAAAATGAATTGAAAGTCATGCTAAATGTTATCAAATTAACTTAATTTTGTACCATATTGTGTTTCCCAGTCAATGATAATTTCCAGACACATAAATTAAGTTCAACTTCCAGAATTCTCAGTAATAACCCTGTTATTTGAGAAATTCTGGGAGCTGAACATCAGTGTTCTGTTATTTCTTTCCTGCCATCTAATGCTACATAGCTCTTTGCAGATTAGTTTTGAGATTCCCAATGTATGCACATGTATATGCAAGCATGCTTTAGCAAACTGCACCATCTGGAGGCTTTCAGGATTTATTATGTTCCATAGAGAGAAGCTTCTTTCTGAAGTTGATAACATTAGACAGTAGAACTCTCTAAAATTGGGAATGGCCTGAGTTTAAAAGGAACCGATTTAGCTTTCAAATAAACCATGCCCTAATTAGCAGAGTTGAAATGAGGTCATTTTGAACTGACTCCAGAAAGCAATGTGGAGACAGTAAAACTGCCAAGTTTACTGGGCAATCTTTAAGGACTGAATGCACATCACAAGCTGCATTGGTTACCAGCATTTTTCTGAATCCAGTTCAAGGTGAAGGTGCTGGTGCTGTCCTTCATGGCATAGAGCCAGGTTACTCAGGAGATAGGGCATTAATAGTTCTGTCACCTAGGGAACTGCATTTGGTAGCCATAGGAGGTTGCTGTGGTGCCCACACTGTGGAATCTTCTCCCCCATGAGGTGAGGTTGGCCTGGTACTGCTGAGCTTTCAGAAGTCCTTTAAAACCTAGTTATGTCAACAAGCCTGATGAACTAGTGAGGCAGCTCTATTTTTAACATCCCTTCATCTATTATTCTTTTAGTGTCGTTCTTGTATTTTTTAACATATTTATTAACTTGTCTATTAACTAGTTCTGTTTTAGGTTGACAAGAGTTGCTTGTTTGTGAAATCGGTGGCTATATAAATTGCAGAACATAGATAGAATTATAGGGTTGGAAGGAATCTCAGAGGTCTTCTAGCCCAACTCCCTATTCAAAGCAGGAGATCTTATACCATCCCAATCAAATAGATGTCCAGTCTTTTCTTAAACCCCAGCAATGGAGTACCCACAACTATAGAAGGGAAGCAATTCCACTGTTTGTTCTCACTGTCAGAAAATTTCTCCTTACTTTTAGGTTGGATCCATCTTTAATAAGTTCTACCTTTTTTTAAAATGCTCTGTATTAAAGCTTGGGAGTAGTATCATCTGAATTATTATTCTGAACATTAGTTTCTAAGGATGGACACCACTTTGTACCCAATGCTATAATTTCACATTTCATCCTTACGCTATGTAGGCCCAGTAATTGAAGTTTGGCCAATAATTTATTTCAAGCATGTTGAAAAATTTAGCCTCTATTTTACCCTGATCTATAGAATAGAATAGAATAGAATAGAATAGAATAGAATAGAATAGAATAGAATAGAATAGAATAGAATAGA
>BLBF01000039.1:43442371-43500547 GCA_015471245.1 Laticauda colubrina | reverse complement strand
GAATAGAATAGAATAGAATAGAATAGAATAGAATAGAATAGAATAGAGCTGGAAGCAGATGTGGGATTCTACCTGGTCAGACCGGTTCTATAGAACTGGTAGTTACAATTCTGCACAATTTGGAGAACTGACAAATTTCACCACTGGTTGGCTCCTCCCCTCCTAGTCACTCCTTACCTGGCATGTGCGCCATCCAACTTGCCTGTGTTGTGCCTTCACCTAATTTTTGGTAAATTTCTATTTTTCCTTCTCCCTCACTGATCAGCTGTTCCGACTATCAGCGATTTAGATTAGCTAGAAAGCAGGAAATCACTGAATTTCTTGCTTTCTAGCTAATCTAAATTGCTGTTGTACTGCTTTGCCTTTGCCCAGGAGGTTTTCTTGAGAGGCCAGTCAGGGGTGGTATTCAGAGGGCTGGGGAGGGGGAGATAAGTGGCCTGACAGCAGAACTGAAACTTCCTTAGGACTGAAGCTTCTATTTTTCAGTGCAGACTCAGGCAGAAGATTGCAGAAAGGTAAATCTCTGAGTGAGTCTGTGATTCTGTGAACAACTCAATCTGCCTGCCTGCTTTGCCTGGTTTTGGATAAAAGTTGCTTTTTAAAAAATAAAAAATTCAATATTTACATACATGGTATGTTGTGAGTTAATTTTGTGAGTTTCCTTGCTAGCAAATTTTATGAGTTTGCTTGCAAGCAAATTATTATGTGACAGATTCAAGCAGCAGATTGCAAAAAAGGTAGATCACTGAATTAATCTATGATTCTGTGAGCAAATCAAACTGCCTACCTGTTTTGCTTGATTTTGGACAAAAGTTGCTCTTTTTTAATAAAAAATTCAATATTTACATATATATTTACAATATTTACACACAAGCTATGCCCAGCCAATCACATGACCACCAAGCCACACCCACAATTTAGGACATGCCCACAGAACCGGTTGTTAAGAAATTTGAATCCCACCCCTGGCTGGAAGGGACCTTGGAGGTCTTCTAGTCCAGCTTCCTACTCAAGCAGGGGAACCTATACAATCTCAGACAAGTTACTGTCCAGTCTTTTCTTAAAAACCTCCAGTGATGGAGCACCCATGATTTCTAGAGGGAAGCTGTTCCACTGGTTAATTGTCCTCACTGTTAGGAAGTTTCTCCTTAATTCCAGGTTGCTTCTCATCAGTGTATAAGAGTGCATGAATTGGGGAACTTCCGGTTTGCAAGGCTCAGCAGCGGCAGGAATCCGCGATCATGCGCGGTTTCTGCTGCGCTCGCCGCTGGAGTGCCCCGAGCCAACCAGCTTCAGGGCTATAGCTACCCCGTAGAGGTACCTGAAGACAGGGGAGACCTAGCAGGGGTTGGGGAGAGTCGCACCCCCCCTCCTCAGCTGGCTTAACTCCCTTTTCCGAAAGCGGTAGAGCGGCAGTCAGAAATGGCCGCCACAAAAAAGCTTTCATCCGGAAAAGAATGTGCAGGAGGAAGCTGAGAAGTGAAAGTTTTGGCTAACCGGGAGGAGAAGCAACATCCAAGATATCCTGGAATTTAAATTTTGGAAAAAGATACATTGTTCCCTAAGAAGATCTAGAAGCAGCGAATGAAAGTGAAAAGGGAAAGTTTGTTTTTTCTCACTCTCCTTCCTTACGGTGACAGCAGATGAATGAGAAATTTGAAAAGCCCACTTTGGCATCAGCAGGTAATCAAACTGGAAAATTAAACCCAAGGGGACAATAAAGATTTTTGAACACTGGAAAAAAAAAAGTATACTGTAAGTGGGAAGGGAGAGGATAAGAATTAAGATTAGGATTTGGCTAGAGGAGACTGCTTGGAATTTAAAAGACCAGAACAAAATCATAACAAGACTTCTAAAAGACACATTTTAATTGGAACTTTGTAATTGAATTACAATCCCAGGAAGAGAAAGTGAAAAAAGAAGAAAGTGTTAAATGAAATAGACTGTGTGTATCTGGATTGTTTGGTGACTTTCGGATTTTTGGAAATTCTTATTTGAATGATTAAAATCATTTGGGTTGTCTAAAAAACTTTTTTACAATGGCATTATTTGTGGATGAACTGAAAATGGAATTTATAAAATATAAAGAAGAGGAACAAGAAGGGAACGGATCTTTTGGCTCCGTTTTTCATTTTTTAGAAATGGCAATTTCTACATATGAGAAACTATAAGAACAAGAAGATTGGGATGAAGAAGAAGCCATCTTTAATGAACAAGCAACTTTATCTGGGGAAGAAAAGGGAAAGGGGGAAAAGAGAATGGAGAATTTAAGACTTAAAAAAACAACCAAAAAAGGGAAAAACAAGGTGAAAAGTGGACACAATGTCAGAAAGCAACAGAAAAGAGGAATACAGAAAAGGGTAGAGATTAAGAGACAAGGGGGTAAAAAGGGTAGAGTGAAGAAGCAAGGGAGGAAGGAAGGGAAGAGAAGTTATAAAGGTTTGAAACAAGATGTAAACAAACAGGACTTATTTAGAGATAATGGGTAAAATATAATTGAAAAAGAGATTCTGCAAAAGTACATAAGATTGTAGTATTGTATTAGAAATAATGTTAGAAAATTTGGAACAACATATGATTATAAAATGTAAACAAATATTCAACGTAATTTAGTGGAAATTTCTTTTTTTTTAACAAAATAAATGAAATGAAATATGAGAGAATTGAATTAAGAAGGAAGGGGAACATTTTAATTACATAATGTTTTAAAATATAAGTGAAATGGGGGGGGGGAAGTAACTACGCAAAATTTATAAATGTTCCCATTGAAGCATGATACCTATTTGAAAAGGAATGTATAAAATGTTTAAGATTTATGAATAGTAAAGCAACAGAAAAGAGGAATATAGAAGAGGGAAATGAAGATGAAGACTGAAATAAGTTGTAAAGAAACAGGACTTATTTAGAGATAATGGGTAAAAATATAACTGAAAAAGAGATACTGTAAAAATACATGAGACTGTATTGTTGTATTTGTATTAGAAATAATGTTAGAAAATTTGGAACAACATATGATTATAAAATGGGATAAAATATTCAATGTAATTTAATGAAAATCTTTTCTCCTTTGAACAAAATAAATGAAATGAAATATGAGAGAATTGAATTCAGAAGGAATGGGAACATTTTAATTACATAATGTCTTAAAATATAAGTGAAGTGGGGGGGAAGCAACTACGTAAAATTTATAAGTGTTCCCATAGAAGTATGATACTTACTTGAAAAGGAAGGTATAAAATGTTTAAGAGTTAAATGAATATTAATCTTAATGATAGAGTTTAACTGGTATGGATTGTTGTTGTAATTATATTATATATTTATAATTTTTTTCTTTTTTTAAATATAGTGTTTAGCTTTAGAATGTACTAAGCAGAATCTGAATGAAAGTTATGTATTATTTTAAGTGTTAAATTTAGGGGAAAAATATAAAGGCGTCACACTCCAATCAGTGATTACAGGAGAAATTTTGTGTTAATGAGAAAACATAATAGACAGCTGAAACAGGACAAAGGATATAACTATAATGATTTAAATTGAGATGAAATAAATAAAATAGAATTAAGAGAGTGAAAAGAGGGGAGAAGCTATGTAGAAAATGTTGAATGATAATAAGATATGGAATAGTACCTAAAAGTGAGCATGAACTTGAATTTATGTCTGTACGAAGAGATATAACCTGGGATCAAGCTGCTTTCAAAAAAGATGTTTTATGTTTTTATGTTGTGTTTTGTTTGTATATGTTTGTTTTTAAAAATCAATAAAATTTTTGGAAAAAAAAGAGTTCATGAATTGGAATAGACATGGTAACAGGTCAGCCAATGGGGACTGTGTGGTGACCCAGACAGCATGGGCCACACTTGTCTTAGCTTGACTGATTTGTATCAGTTGTGTCAGAGTATATTCATTAACTGGCAGAGACATGGTTAACAAAGTCAGCAAGTGAGTAAGCATGGCAACAGACCAGCCAATGGGAGCTGACAGCCTGGGTGTGGTTTTGGCTCATTTTGCTGAGAATTGAAACTGAAACTGGAGTTCTGCTCTTAACTGGAGCTGAAACATGTCTGCTTCTGTTTATGTTTGCTTGTAACCTTTCCATATTGGAAGAAACTACTAGTATTGTACATTTACTTATTTTATATTAAAAGAAGTTTAATGAATCCTGCTGATCAGTCATCTGTGTGTTTTCTGGACTTGAATTGATGCTGCAAACTCTAACAAGTTGCTTTGTCCTTGCAATATAGCCTCTGTAATATATAGCTTCTCTGTTTCTGTGCTTCAGTTCTGGTGGTTCTGATTGCTTCTGCTTCTTGTCCTTGTCTTTGCTGCCACATTGCAAGAACTGCATGGGTATTGTATACATGCACCATGTTTTATATTATCATATATAAACAAGTTTCTTCTATAAATGAATCCTGCCGAATTATTTATTTGTGTGCTGGTTGGACTTCTGCAAACTCTGACACTTCTCTCTTTGATCAATCTCCAACCATTATTTCTTTTCCTGCCCTATGGTGCTTTGGAGCATAATTTGACCTCCTCTTCTTTGTGGAAACTCCTCAAATACTGAAATAATGTCACACTTAATTCTTATTTTCTTTTGACTAACCATAACAAAATATGCAGCTGTTCTTCATATGGTTTAATCTCCAGGGCTTTGATCATTTTAGTTGCTCTTCTCTGAACTTTTTCCAAAGTCTCAACATCTTTTTTGTAGAATGGTGATGAAAATTGGTTGTAGTATTCCAGGTGTGGTCTTATTAGAATTTTGTCAAGCAGCACTAATACTTCATGTGATCTTGATTCTATGCCTCTGTTTATACAACCCAGAATTGTCTTAACTTTTTTAGCTGCTGTTGCACATTGCTGACTCATATTCAAGTGATCATCCACTAAGGACTCTAAAGTCACTCTCACAGTTACTGTTTTTGAGCCAGGTCTTGCCTAATCTATTCTTATACCTTTGATTGTTCCTGCCTAAAAGCCTTATGCTTTGCTTTTCTGCACATTAAAATTCATCTTGTTGGATAGGATCCATTGTTCAAGTTTGTCAAGATCTTTTTGGATCCTGAGTTTGTCTTATGGGGTGTTGGCTATTCCTGCCAGTTTAATATCATCTGCAAATTTGATAAGTTCCCCTTCTATTCCCTCATTTAAGTCATTTATAAAGATATTGATGTCTTCTCAATATTGATGAGAAGATTTTCTCCTTTTGCTTTGCATCATAAGTAATGGGGGGGGGAGGGGGGACATGGTTATGGGAAGTGAGCTGGAGGTGTTACAAACCAGAACTGTATAAGCTGGGGGGAAGATAGATTCTTGCTTAGGCTTCTATCCTATGCTATGCACAGTTGCAAACTCTTTATCAAACTACGTTAAGGTCAGTGGACAGAAGCCTCATCACCACCTGGAGATGCCCACATGATGATATACACAACTTCTAATTGGATGAGCCAATTGAACTATCGGGGGTGGGAAAGTTGCCATTACTTTGAATGTGTGATTTATGCGCCCATTTTCTCAGATTCAGAATTCTTTTGTTGCTATCACTTGATTTCCAATAAAAGATATTTTTGCTCTGATTAATGGAGTCTAAGTATTTCTTTCTTGGATTTTGAATGGAGCACCAGCTGACATTTGAAGAGTACTGGGCCCAAGATGGAACCTTGTAGTACCCCACTACTTCCTTCCATTGTACCAATAAGAACGACTGTCAACTTGCAACATGGCGAGAGAGGAGCAGGGCTGAACAAACCACTACGATTCAGAGGGAAATTTGATGGGGATTCACATAACTGGCTCTATTCCTTGACTCTGCTAGAGTCCACCTTGAGTGCTATGACCACTTCTACCCATCACACAGAGCCAGGGTGAATACCATCATGGGGGGCTAGAGAGAGAAGAAAAGGAATGGCTAGCAGCCCTCCATAAGAGGAAAACTCCTGATGGAAGGCGGGGCTGATGTTGCAACGAGACGCCAAATGATTCCGGTGCTCCTGGAATGGCATTGATATCCCTGCAGCTGGACAGTGCGTTTCGGCCCAAACCATCCCGTAGTGACAGCGGGCGAGGAGAGTGCATCCTGCTGATACAAGGGACACCACAAAGTCCATGGTTGGTCCAGGAAAAGCTCTCTAATCTGTCTGTGGAGGAAAGCAGCCACTGAAAGGTTGGGACAGCTCCAGAATGGAAGAAGAAACAGAAAGAAAGTGTGTTGGTTTTGAGTGAGATTTTCCAATTTTTTTCTAGAACAGAATGAAAGAGCACCCTAAGGGGAAAAAGATTTCAAGAAGATAGACAACAGAAGAGTGAATAAGTTGCAAAATTGAATATGTTTTAAAATGTTAAAATTAATCAGAATTATTTTACTGTTTTTTAATAAGGACTAGACTTTTAACTGGACTGGACTTTATAGTAATAACCAAAGAAGACAATTCTGAACATTTATTTTAAAGATAGATTTGGAACTTTTTCCTTTTTTTCCTCCCTCTTTTAAAAGGATATGTTTTATTAGAAACTTTTTTGAGTACAATACAGCAAGGTAATAAAAGCAAAATAGAACAAAGCAACACTGCCACCTAGAGGCTTTATAAAATTTCCTTTTTTCTGAAGGGACTGAAAAAACAAATTGCTGAGAAAATTTTCTTAGTCACAGGCTGTTTACATCAAGAGAAGATAGAGAGTTGAGCACTGAATAAGAATTGTTTTAACAGGTGCTTCTCTTGTAAAACAACTTAAGCAGCTGGAGATTGTAGTTGGAAGAGAAAAGACGACTATGACCTTGGATTATATCTTGTTGTAATTTTGATTGTGATGCTTGGACATTGCATGGTGGCTATGATTTGTTTTGTGATTTATTTTTAAACTACAACTGAATTTTCTTTTAGGGTCTGGCACTCAATCTAGGCCTTGTTTTTTTTTTGCTTCTTCTAAACTATCAATTTGACTTTAGCTTCATTGTTGAAATATAATTTTTTTTCTTCTTTTGCTTTTTCTATTTCCATTTTAAAACTATTTGTGGATTACTGTTTATTTTTTTAATCATCATTGCTGTTTTTTTTCTTCTTTTTCTTGGATTACTATTCGAGGACTGCTGCTTTTTCTCCTTTTTCTTTGGTTATTATTAGAGGATTTTACATTTTTGACTTTTTGGCTTCCTGGGACGAATAAATGATTTTTTTTTACTTGTTCCATTTCTTTTTTTTTCTTTTTCCCTTTTTCTTCTCATTTATAATTGGATTAAGTCCACAAGTCTTAAACTTGCCAAGTTTGAAATCCCCTGATTTAAAACAAGGGTCTTCATACTTGGAGGAGGAATTCTTGGAGTTGAAGTCCACAAGTTTTAAAGCTATCAAGTTTGAAATCCCCTGATTTAAAAAAAACTGTGTTAATTTCTTTTTTTTTTTTAAAGGAAATAGTCATATAAAATTTAGGAAATTTTAGCTGCTTTTTTATTTTTAGAAAGCACCTGCTTTGTGAGATTATCATTGTGTGTGTATGTATACATTCAACTAAATTGGCGATCGAGGCAAATGCCCAAACACATCGCTGGAGATGGGGAGTGGGGTCTGGGGCCAATGGAGCCATGCTCTTCCTCAACCAGGACTGTCAAAAGGTTTTGGAAGGTTCCAAGAATGGAGAACTTGACAGTAATCCTGAGAGAGAGAGTGGAGATGCCAGGGCACCATTCCGTAGGACACCATTCCAAATGGTGAGACTTGTAAAGAACCGGGACTGGCGGATAGCGAATAATGCAATTCCATGCAGAGAGCAAAGACCGGAGAATACTAAGAGCCGGGATGAGCTGGGATGAGATGATAGTGTGATTCTGACATTTACAGAGAGAGTGATTCTGAGAGTGAGCCATTCTGAGTGACATGGAATGAGCTGTGACTGGTGGAGAGTGTGATTCTGAACTGTGGTGAAAGAGACAAAACTGACAGAGAGGGTGATCCCAAACATCCGAAAAAGAGCCGGGATTGGAGGAGAGCAGGAGAGCATGATTCTGAATGGCCGAAAATTGCGAAGAACTGAGGAGACTCATGGAGAATCAATAGACTCTACCTGAGAGGAATAATCTCCTAAACAGTCTCCATTTAAATCACCCAGCTGATTAGTCAGCCTCCATTTAAATCCCCACTCCGTTGAGTGGACAAACTCCACTTAATCCCCATCCAAATCTCATCCATTCCAAACTCCCAAGTAGATGATTGGACAGTTCATTCAAATCTTCTCCATTCAAATATATCAAGCAGCTGATAGGAAGATCTCCATGATCTAATAATACATAACTGATTAAAGAGTCTTCCATGGAACACTAACAAAGCTCCTTCAAGCAATGCTTCCTCTTTAAAAACAAAACAAAAACAAAACAAAAACAAAAACAAAACAAAAACAAAAACAAAAACAAAACAAAAAAAAACAAAACAAAACAAAACAAAAACAAAACAACGTGGTTTTAAGAAAAAACAAAGGAACTTTTCACTACCAACCTCCAATTCTTCACTACCTCCACTATTTCATTACCTCAAGACCAATTATTGATAGATAATCCTTTGTCCAAAATAATTGATTTATCATTTAATAGTATAATAATAAATGGCCACTAATTTACTGATTTGTTGATAGTGATTTAATACTGTATCATTGATTATCCAGTTGATTGATTGATTTTTAGTAATAAGTAACCTTACTTTTTATTCTCTAACTTATCAATTAACATTTATTAATTACCAACATTCATTAAGTAACTACCTGTCACATTAATTAGCTTTTGTAATTATTTAGTGTACTATTGTCATTGACCATGCCAGCCAAAAACTCCAAACCCTCTACAACCAAAAACCAACAAAAGAATAATATCTCTACCAAAGACCTTCCAGACTCCTGCACATGCTTCAAATGTTTTGAAACCATCAATGAAAGCGAAAATAACATTAAATGCCACCTATGTAACAATCAAGCCCACCTCGCCTGCTTAAACTTAACCAAAAACTTAGCTGATCTCCTAAACACATCAGATATAGTCCCTTGTCTATATCCATCAGGTTTACCTAAGCTAAACAAACTAAGTACCCTGTTTGACAAAGTTGAAAGCATAGAATCATTCACTCAACAGAATGCTTAGTAACACATTTTGAAACAACTATACAAGCAAACCTAATCTCTATTAAAAAAAAAAATACAGCATAGATAAGTGAATACCTAACAGCTCAAAATCAAATCCCAATTCAACAATCACTACCACAACTACTACCACAACTACAATCACAACTACAACCAAAAATAACCGCCAAACCACAGCCACAGATCAGAGACATCATGAAACTTGATCAGAAATGTCCAATTGCCATCTTATTTGGTCTTGTAGTCACCAACGAATCTGATGATATCACCAAAGTTTGTAAGATCATAAGCAACTCCAATACAACAAGCATTTACCCTGAAGATATCATTGAAATAACCAGAGATGGCCCTGAGTTCAAATACCTGTACAATGATGGCTTGGCAGCCCCAAGATTTTGTAGAGTTGTCCGCAAAAATAAGTCTAGCAAACAGATATTCATTCATACAATAAACACCATTGCTAAAACCAATCCCATCCAAAACAAACTTTGCTCACAACCAGACTTATCCATACCGCAACAAATCTGCTCCTGTGAACTCCGCACAGAACTCAAAAAATGTCTAGATAATGGAGAGAAGGATCTATACATTGACTACTGTGCTGATTGTATAAAAAGTAAATCACACAACTCACACCTCTGAATCCAACCCTATTTCATCCAATCCA
Organism: Laticauda colubrina; assembly: GCA_015471245.1. Taxonomy (NCBI): domain Eukaryota; kingdom Metazoa; phylum Chordata; class Lepidosauria; order Squamata; family Elapidae; genus Laticauda; species Laticauda colubrina. The sequence continues at coordinate 43,490,757 of BLBF01000039.1, read as the reverse complement.
CCATCATCCAAAACTAAGCACGCACACCCCTAACTACCTCAATTCCAGCTACAACTGGCCTTAAATGCAAACTATTCAATGCAAGAAGCCTTGTAAATACCTGAATTTCTCCTCTTACTAAATATGGCTAAATTCTACATCATATTTGTCAGTGAAACATGGCTCAATGCATCTCTCCCTGATTCCATTACCACAGTAAGAGACTATCATGTTTTCCAATCAGATCGTGAAATCCATAGAGGAGAAGGCATTGTTATCTTCTATAAAAAGTCCCTACATCTAAAAAAATGATTCACTTAGTGACAGTGATCCACTTAGTGACAGTAACTCACTTAATGATGGTGTCAGCATTCAGGGAGGAGAAGCTGAACAAGATACCAAGCAAGAGAAGGATGAAACATTGGAACAGTTAATGCCATGCAGGTCAGAGCGATGGAACAAAGGGATTCCATCTGACAGGTATTCTGCTATTAAAGTGTGTAATGTATGGTATGAGCCAAGGAACTATAAGGAACTATTGGCATTACCTAAAACTGAAAAGTTGAAAGAAGCCTGCTTCAAGAGATTACGCCAGTATGACAAATCTCAAGGCAGTGCCACTGCTTCTGCATGGCTTCCAAGTCCAGCGAGCCCAGCATTTGGGTTCTGGTGTGCTCTTCTCCTCCCGGGTTGTGGCAGTGCATCCATGGCAAGTCCAGCTCACTGAGTCTCACTGATATTGGCCAGCGGTAGCAACTGCCTGATCCAATCTTGCCCAATGCTCAGGTGTTGAGCCCAGCTGGCTTCACGCAGGAGACAAGGCACTATGAGGGAGCCCATTTCTCACATTGGCTGGGGGAGGAAGGTTGCCCATTCAGAGGTTGGGCATCAGGGCACCACCCTGAACAGGCACCAAGCTGGAGGCTGCGGTTAAGGGACCCAGCAGCCATGAGGTGATCACACTCCCCACTCCTGGCACCTCAAAAAATAAGACCTCCCTGAAAATAAGCCCGAGTATTGTAGGAGATGACCAGGTAGAGCCCGAGGGAGGGAAGAAGTATGTCATCTTGAATCACTTCATGCCCACAAGATTACTAATTTCAACCTTTGAATTCCATTGACTCTTATCTACCACAAATGTACTTTGATGGTAGTTCAGATTCTTAAAGAGAGTATTAGCATACAGTAAACCTATATTCATTTGAACTGCCTGGACTCTTATTTCCTATGCTTGATATGTGTTGATTGTTGTGTAGAAAATGGTAGGAAGAAGGAGCATTATATGTCACTTTTTATTTTATTTAAATAAAAGTGGGATTAAAAATGCCTAAAGATAAATAATAAACAAATGGGAAGTAGCAGAGCATGTTTCTCTTAGGTTTTATGTGTACAGCCTTCATCATGGCAGGTTTTTTTTCTATTTTGTAAGATCCAGAAAAATGAAGAGAAGGTACAACATTACAGCCAAAACAAAACAAAATATAATATATTTAAATTGATTTTTAATAAGAACCAAAAAGATAAGCTTTATTTTGCATGGGGGTTAATAAATATTCTTTAGCAAGCAAAGTGACACATTCAAACATTGGTCCAGTTATTTCTTTTACATTTTCATGAAAGCAATAACTTTTTCCCAAACTAAACAAGATCACAAATTACAGAATATTATTACCCCTTTGTGTTCTTAATTAGATATTAAGAAATGAACTGCCATCCAGAGTTTTGTGTTAATTACACTGATGGTTTTACATAGATACATTTATCATGCAGATTTTTTATGTGTGCAAATCTTTAAGTGGTGTCTGTAAGAATAAGAGTAAGTTTCGCTATTTAAAAAAACAAACAGTCCTCCTCATTTTATTTCTTGTTATTCAACCGAATGAAAACTATAATAAAAAACTGGGGAAGGCTTTTAATTCTCCCACTGTTTCTGAACTCTAAAACTACAAGTGCAATTGCACAACTTAATTGGTTGCCAGCTCTAGCATTTCCTGAAAAGGTGACATCACTTTATTTTTTCAAATGTGCTTAGTTATTGCATCATCTTTGTTTTCTTTCCATTTATTTGCAAGCCAAATTCAAAGTGCTAGTTTTGATCCTATGACAGCATGGGTCCTCATGTTTCTTAAGTCACATAATATGCAAAAATATATCGGCTATAAGCCAGGCTTGCGTAATTGGCCATCAATTAAGGCAGATATAGTCCACCTGCCAAATATGGCTTAATCACATGAGGACCTCTCTACAAACTTTCGCTGCTGATGCAGACCTGAAGTAATGGTGGAATTGTCAAGCAGCCTCATCTACCACAAGCATGGCTGGTGAGGTTATATTTGACTTAGTGAGACACATTGCACAAGCCTGTGGTAAACATTTTAGAGATCATTGGTTTTCCTTAGAGAAGCCCTCATTTTTCTCCAAAAAATAGCATCTTATTTTTAAACAATGCAAGTGAATTTATCTTCAGTGCAGATGTGTCATCAAATTATTTTGTCTCATAAAGGAGTTCTATTTTCTATATAGTTCTATGTTCATTATATTTAATTATATTTTCTTTAGCTTTTTTCTGTACATAAACAAATATACTTTGTTGCATTCTGTGCTGAAAGGTAAATACTATAAACAAGTTGAGTCTTAGATGCAATTAACATGATCATCTTAAATAGCAATGCCAAAAACAGGATTCCCTCTTTCATTTGTCATGAGCATTTCAACAGCAATGGGTTAGCATAACAAATGTCTTGGCCACATAGTTTGCTCATATTTTTAACATTAACATTTAATTTAGTGCAATTCTGAGCACCTTGAACAGAAATCACATGAGCTCCAGGCCGTAAACACTTTAACAGCAACAAAGCAATTAAGGAATGATCAAAACTAGCTACAGCTAAATGTCTACATAAATGATATTATTTTTGTGGTATTTTGTGGTATTAAACAATTTGCATACTTTAAAAACACATTTGTAATACTTTTCAGAAATAATATATTAAGCAAAGATGCACAATATTCTCTTGGTGTTTCTGGTTTACAACAATACAAGTTGAGTTAAATTAAACTCAAGAAAAACAGCTTTTTTCAAAGTAGTTTCTTTTAGTTTAACCACTAGAATCCAAACTACTCAAGAGAAGAATTACTTTTATTTAAATTGAAATGATAAGAAATTGAAAAGGCATCCTTATACTCATCTTGAAACCATGGGTACATAGTTGCTTCCACAAATTATGTATGGTTATTTTTGTCATGCAAAGAACAAAGAGTTAATAAATGAAAGCCTTAATTTTACAAGGAAATTTATCAGGCTGTTGTATTCTTGTTATAGAAGCAAGGCCTGGAACATTTAATTCCAGGAGACAGCACAGTTTTTGTTTAAAATTTAGCATTAACTAAACCAAACTAAATATGAAACCATGTATCTGTGCTACTTCACCAATATATGCTTGTCACTAGATTATTACAATATTGTGTGATTGTTCAGATGTGAATGATGTGAAATAAATAAATATGATTCACACATTTATCCAGTTTTTAAGTAAAAAGTGACCAAGTCTATATTTGTTGACCAGTCACATGACTCTCTAATCTGTCACTTCTACACTAAGTCTATACATAATTATTCATATTCCATTAATCCAGTTAGATTTGCTTTCTAGAAAACAGATTATATACATATTCCCAAATTCCATTATAAAATAATTTTCTGGTTTAAGATAGGATAGGTGGCTTCATAATTAATATGCAGATATATGTAAGGGAAAAGATAAATGAACTACAGTGCTTATAGAAACTAAAGTATTATTAATTATAAATACTGTATGACTGGAAGACCTGTTGATTAGATCTGCAACCAACTGCCAGTTTGAAATCCCATTTATCTTAGTATTTCTGTGAAGTAGGTCTGGTTTGTAGCTTTCTAAGGCTTCTGAGAGAAAATTCTGTGTAAGTTTCAAAAAGTAAATTCTCTCATTCTAGGATTTCAATTAACATATATTTCTTTCTCCCTGTCCTATTGTTTCTTTTTATTTTTTCTTATAAGTATCCAGCTCATGTATTCAAAACTATGTTTATTCTTTACCTGTATCTTGAAAGTGATTGACAAATAAAATCAGTCAATCAAACAGTCAATCACCAGGACCTGATGTATTACATCTCAGAGTTCTACAGGAGCTGGCAGATGTCATCTCAGAACCACTATATCACATCTTCCAAAAATCCTTGAGCACTGGAGGGAACTACCAGAAGACTGGAAAAGAGCTGATGTGGTTCCCATCTTCAAAAAAAGGGAAAAACAGACCCAGGAAACTACAGACCAATCAGCCTAATATCAATACCTGGGAAGATACTGGAAAGGAAAATAAAAAACCAGATCTGCCAGCATCCAGAAATGAGTAAAGTAATAACTAGCAGTCTATATGGGTTTGTTAAAAACAGATCATGCCAAACCAATCTTATTTCATTTTTCAACATAGTGACTAAATTAGTAGATCAGCAAAATACTGTGGACATAATATACTTAGACTTCAGGAAGGCATTCGACAAAGTGGATTACAGCCTACTTCTTGGGAAGCTAGAAGAAGGTGGGATAGATAGCATCACCATTAGATGGATTTGTAACTGGCTGACAAACCATACTAAACAAGTAGTCCTTCATGGTTCTACATCTACATGGAGGGAAGTAAGCAGTGGGGTACCACAAGGTTGTGTCCTAGGCCCAGGATTCTTCAATAGCTTCATAAATTACTTAGATGAGGGAATAGAAGGGGAACTTACCAAATTTGCAGATGATACTAAACTAGCAGGAATAGCCAATGCATTAGATGATAGGCTCAAGATCCAGATGGTTCTCAACAGACTTGATCATTGAGTCCTATCTAACAGAATGAAATTCAATGTAGAGAAAAGTAGTCTTATACTTAGGTAAGAAAAATCAAATGTACACATGTAGACTGGGTGAAACCAGGCTTAATAGCAGTAACTGTGAGAGGGATCCTGGAGTCTTAGTGGACCACTAATTAAAAATGAGCCAACATGTGCAGTGGCAGCCAAAAATGTCAATGCAATTCTAAATTGCATTAACAGAGGGATACAATCAAGATCAAGGGAGGTACTAATATCACTCTATGAAGCATAGTAAGACTGCACTTAGAATACTGCCTAGTTTTGGTCACCACACCCTAAAAAAGATGTTGAGACACTGGAAAGAGTGCAGAGAAGAGCAACCAAGACAATTAAATTGTCCCACCAGAGGCAAAAATACCACTGCTACACAACAGTAAAAGATACTTATAGGTCTTTACCATGAGCAGCTATGGGACACACTGACCACTACATGATTCACCTTGTAGCTGCCTGCAGACAAAGACTTAAAAACATGAAAGCAACAATTAAATCAGTGAGGACTTGGTCTGATGAGGCAAAGCTGAACCTCCAGGTTTGCCTTGATTGCACTGATTGGAATGTTTTTGAAGATACCTCTGCAAACCTAGATGAGCTCACTGATACTGTAACATCATATGTCAGCTTCTGCGAAGACTTATGTGTACCAACAAGGAACCTGCAAAAATATAGTAACAATAAACTTTAGTTCACAGCTAAACTTCCAAAGAGGAAGCCTACAGAAAAGGTGATAGAATGCTACACAATCAGGTCAGAAACATATTAACAAGAGAGATCAGAGCAGCAAAAAGAAGCTACTATGAAAAGTTAAGGAATCAGTTGTCAACAAATGAACCAGTAAGCTTGTAGAAAACTCTTAAAACATCACTGACTACAGCAAACCTCTTTCCCATGCAGAAAGAAATCAACAACTAGCAGATGACCTGGATGTGTTTTACTGCAGGTTTGAAAGGAAACTACAGCCACCTATCTCCACAACCCACATCTCAAACACACCAACAACAGCCAAGTTTCCTACAACTGTCCCCAACTCATTGGGTTCAAAACCTCTGGTGATCACAGAAAAATAAGTGCAAGATCTATTTCACAGACAAAAGCCAGGAAAAGCACCAGGGTCAGACGAGATAATTCTTCCTTGCTTAAAAGTCTGTGCTGACCAGCCCTTCTTCAGAGAACTGAATGACTACAGACCAATTCCTCTAACATTTGTAGTTATGAAAATCTTTGGAAGGCTAGTGCTGTCCCACCTGAAAACCATCATGGAACCGCTGTTAGATCTTATGTAGTTTCCATACGGAGCAAATAGATTGACAGATGATGCTCTTAATATGGCTCTGCACTACATCCTACAACACCTTGAATCTCCAAATACCTACACAAGGATCCTCTTTGTAGACTTCAGTTCAGCATTCAATACCATCATTCCAGACATTCTTCTAACTAAACTAAACCAGCTAGCGGTACTTGAACACACGTGTAAGTTGATCATAAGCTTCCTAACAGACAGGAAGCAGCAGTGAAGCTAGGCAGAATTACACCTGATATCTGTACAATCAGCACAGGGTCCCCCAAGGCTGTGTGCTTTCTCCACTTCTCTTCTCCCTATATATGTTATATATATAATGACTGCATCTCAAATGATCCATCTGTTAAAATACTGAAGTTTGCATATGATACAACAGTGATTGGTCTCATTTGAGACGACGAATCCATATACAGACAGGAGGTTGTACAATTTGCCTCGTGGTGTAACCAGAACAATCTGGAACGTTAACATACTCAAAACTGTAGAAAAGGTGATAGACTTAAGAAGAAACCCTCCCATACTACCAACTCTTACAATACTAGACAACATAGTATCAACTGTAGATACCTTCAAATTTCTAGGTTTTGCTATATCACATGACCTAAAATGGACACCTAACATCAAAAATGTCATCAAAAAAGCACAACAAAGAATATTCTTTCTGCGCCAACTCAGAAAGCTCAAACTATCCAAGGAGCTGCTGGTACAGTTCTACAGAGGAATTATTGAGTCTGTCATCTGCACCTCTATAACTGTCTGGTTTGGTTCTGCAATCCAACAAGATGGACACAGACTCGGAGGATAATTAGGACTGCAGAAAAAAAAACAATTACTACCAACCTGCCTTCAGTCAAGGACCTATATACTGCACGAGTCAAAAAGAGGGCTGTGAAAATATTTACAGATCCCTCACATCCCAGACATAAACTGTTTCAACTCTTTCCCTCAAAATGACTGCACACCAGAACAATTTGACACAAGAACAATTTTTTCCCCAAAAGCCATCACTCTACTAAACAAATAATTCCCTCAACACTGTTCAACTATTATAAAGTCTGCACTGGCTATTACTGTTAATCTTCTCATCACTCCTTATCACCCCCCCCCCGTAACTTTGTAACTTTGTTGCTTGTATCCTTATGATTTATATTGACTGTTTCCTAGTATGATTTGATTGCTTATTGAATCCTATGACTATCACTAAGTGTTGTACCTTATGATTCTTGACAAATGTACCTTTTATTTCATCTATACTGAGAGTATTTGCACCAAGACAAATTCCTTGTGTGTCTAACCACATTTGGCTAATACAGAATTCTATTCTAAATAAAGAATTCTATTCTATTAGGGGACTGAAGGCTAAAACATACATTGAACAGTTGCAGGAACTGGGCATGGCTAGTCTAGTGAAGAGAAGGACCAGGAGAGACATGATAGCAGTCTTCCAAAATTTGAGGGAGGAAGGGGTCAAGCTATTTTCCAAAGCACCTGAAGGCCAGAAAAGGAATAATGGATGGAAACTGAACAAGGAGAGATTCAACCTGGAAATAAGGAGAAATTTTTGGACAGTGAAAACAATCAACCAATGGAATAACCAATGGAGTTGTGAGCACTACATCACTGGAAGCTTTCAAGAAGAGACTGGACTGCCACCTGTCAAAAATGGTGGAGGGTCTGCTTGGGTGGAGGACTAGATTGGTTGGATTAGATTACCTACAAGGTCCCTTCCAACTCTATTAATCTGTATTGATTCAGTATTAAATAACTGTCTTCATGGATGTAGCTTACCCTTGTAAATGCATTTTAAATTAAAATGTGACAAACGCTCAGACCAAGCAAACAGATGGAGAAACAAATTGTCTCAAACATTGATTTTAGTTTTAGAGGCTTTATAAAGAAATACACTTTATATTGAATTGTAAATGTAACATATGTGACCTATAGGTTTTTCTTTGTAATGCCAAAAGCTTCCCCTTACAAAATAAAAATATCAGATTCCTATGATTTACTGTATATAAGTTAAAAAAAGTAAGGTGTTACACTTAGGCAAGAAAAACCAAATGCACAGATATAGAATAAGTGGTATCTGACTCAATAGTAGTAACTGTGAGAGGGATCTAGGAGTCCTAGTGGACTGAGCCAGCAGTGTGCTGCAGCTGCCAAAAACTAACACAATCCTAGGTTGCATGAACAGACATATAAAATCAAGAACATGTGAATACCACTTTATAATACCTTGGTAAGACCATACTTGGAATATTGCATCCAGTTTGGGTTTCATGATATAAAAAAGATGTTAAGACTCAAGAGTACAAAGAGGAATAAAGGTAATTAGGGAACTGGAGGCTGAAACATATGAAGAATGGTTGCAGGAACTGGGTATGTCTAATCTAATGAAAAGCATGACTAGCCATATTTCAATATTTGAGGGGCTGCCATAAAGAAGAGAGGGTTAACATATTCTCCAAACCACCTGAAGGCAGGAAAAGAAGTAACAGATGGAAGATTATCAAAAAGAGATCCAAACTAGAACTAGAAATTTCCTGAGTTAGACTAATTAATCAGCTGGACACTTGCCTCCATCACTGGAGATTTTTAAGAGATTGGACAGCCATTTGTTTGAAATATTACAGGATCTCTTAGAACTGCTCTAGAAGGGGTTGGATTAGATCTCCAAAGTCTCTTCCAACTCAATCATTCTGTTATATGCACTATATAACAGAATGACAGAATTGGAAGATACTTTGGCAAGCTTATGATATGTGGACTTCAATTCCCAGAAATTCTAAAGTCAGCATCTAAGTTGCCAAGGTTGAGATACAAATTTTGACTTTTAATAAAATAAAGAATAACTTAATAGACCAAAGAAATGAAAGAAATAAGCAAAGAATTTAAGTTGGAGCTCCAAAATGTGAGAGAGATGTTTAAAGAAAGAATGACATTGGTGGAATTAATGTTGAGTAAAGTAATGGTGTCACAGCTTGCGGAAGATCAAAGGAAGCCCAGAGAGGATGAATTAAAAGAGGAAAATAACAGACTTGACGAGCATGAAGGACAAGGACCATTGTCAAAGGACATAAAAGGACTTAAAACAGAGACATCGACATTAGAGACAAATAAGAGATAAGACACTCAAGACTAAGAAGAGAAGAATATATAAGAAGAAACCCCAAAAAAGAGAACTGAAAAGGTGGGGGGGAAAACATGTCCGACAGGCAGAGGGAAATAAAAATAAAACTAGAAGGAAAAAAGAAGACTGGGGAAATTTAGAAAAGGAAAACCTAGCCAAAATTAAAAGGAATGATTACGTTTTGAGATTTAGCTATAAGGGTTAGGGATTGTACAAGGGGGATACCACATGGGAATGTATATTGACATACAGTTTTAAACTTGTTGGAAATTATTTTAGGAATACATACATACATACATACATACATACACACATACATACATACATATTCTCCCACGTAAAATTGGAAGTATCTAGGCAACGTTTCGATGAAGTCTCATTCATCATCTTCAGGCTTTTTTCTTCGGCTCTGTGCTTCTCAGAGTAATGTGAGCTTGTAGCTGCTTCTTCCTTTTAACTGCTAGTGGGGGTGTGACTTGATTGGGTGGGGGCTTGACTGTGTTCTGATTGGGTGTGGGGGGTTTCTCCTTGGTTGGGGGGTTGGCTGTGTGCTGATTGGCTGGGGGTATGTTCTGTTCAGGTGGGGGCTTGGTTGTGCTCAGGTTAGTCTTAGTTGCTGGGGGATTTGAGCTGGTGAGCGGTTTGCTTGTGCATAGGATGTTTGTAACCTGGTGTCTTATTCTGTCAGCTTCATCTGTATTTGCCTAACCAAATTCATCTGCCTAACCAAATTAAATACAGATGAAGCTGACAGAATAAGACACCAGGTTACAAACATCCTATGCACAAGCAAACCATCCAAAAGCAACTTGCACAAAGATGAATTCAAAGCGCTACAAACCCTGAAAAATGATAACAGCGTAATCATACTCCCAGCAGATAAAGGTAATGCCACAGTATTCTGTAATGGACAGAAAAGACTACGAAACAAAATTGACAGACCTACTCCAAGACTCCACATACAAACCTATAAATACAGACCCAACCACATATCTGGAAAAATTAACCAAGAAGAAAATCATAACCAGCCTCATAAGCAAAGAAATCCAACAGACTATTATCCCAAGAGAAAAATCTTCCGGATGCCCCAAACTATATGGCCTCCCAAAAATACACAAAGAAGGCATACCTCTCATAGTCAGCTCCAAAGGAGCACCATTACAAAACCTAGCTAAACACTTAGCAAAACAACTACAGCCCTATGCTGAAACCGCAGCTTCATATGTACAAAACTCATATCACTTCTTAGAAATGATCAAAGATCTACACGTGTAACAAGAAGAACTGCTTGTAAGTTTTGACGTGGTTTCACTATTCACTCCAGTCCCGATAAAAGAAACTCTTGAAATCATCAAAAATAAATACCAACCAGCTAAAGACCTTATGGAACTAATAGAATACTGCTTAACCAACACATATTTTATATACAATGGACAAAGATACAAGCAAATTGAAGGAGCCCCTATGGGATCACCACTGTCACCCGTCATTACAAATCTGTTCATGGAAGAATTCGAATCCAGAGCCCTGGCTAATGCCACCCACAAGCCCAAACTATGGCTAAGATGCATCGATGACACATTTGTGATTTGGCCCCATGGAAAAGAAAACCTAAACAATTTCCTAACACACCTAAACAGCACACACCCCAAAATCACCATGGAAACGGAAATAAACAAACAACTACCATTCCTAGATGTACTAATCTACAAAAGAACAGATGGCACACTCGGACACACCGTATACCAGAAGAAAACACACACCAACCACTACCTCAATGCCCAATCCCACCACCACCCAGCACAGATAAACTCCATGGCCAAAACACTAATCATCAGAACCAAATGCCTGGCAGACAAGACATGTATAAAGACTGAACTATGCACCCTGATTAAAGTACTGACAGCCAACGGCTTCCACAAAAACAAAATCACTAGCTTGATCCACAAAAACACACTAAGACATAATAGAGACCTAGAAGATCAACAGACCTATGGAACATCTGTCCTGCCCTACATAAGAGGTACTACAGACAAAATCAGTAAGATACTACACAGGCATCACATCAAGACTGCCTTCAAAACAGACAAAAAAATAGCCATCCTTAAAAACCCCAAAGACAAAATTGACCTGGAAAACCAAGGCATATATGAAGTTCCCTGTACATCATGCCCGGCCACATACATTGGGCAGACCAATAGAAGAATAAGTACCCGCCTGGATGAACACAAAAATGCAGTAAAAAAGCTGGAACACACCTCCTCACTAGTCCAACACATGAAAGCCACAGGTCACAACATCAACTTCAATGGCACTAAAACCCTGGCCACTATAGAAAACCCCAGCCACAGAATAATCAGAGAAGCCATAGAGATTGAAAAAAGACCTGAAAGCATGAATAGAAGAGATGATTCCACCAGACTGTCAATCATTTGGAAGCCTGCACTCTCAAATAGAAAGATCTCCACACCACAAGCCAGGCAAACACCTGGGCACAAACAGACTCCCCATGATACCTCCAGCTCAAACACACCCCAACCAGGCACCCAGATGAAACCTAGCTTCCTAATAGATAACAGCCGTCCTTTTACACGAAGCCAAGCTGCACTGAAAGCCTCCAACACAGGAATACAGTGTTGCCAGCCAATCAAAGCCACAAAACAGACAGAAGAAACCAGAAACACCAATCAAACAAACTCCAAGTCCAATAAACACAGACCAAGATTTCCAACCAATCAGGATGTAGAAAAAACCATCCTGGGACAACAGTAGGCTAGCCTCAAATTTAAAACTAGTGGCTGTGATAGCCTGACCCACATACAAACTCAATACAGAAGCCTGATGATGGCAGATGAGATTCTGCTGAAACGTTGCTGCAACTTTAAAAGCACCACAATGACATGGGATAATACCCGAAGGAAGCTGAACTGCATTCATGTAAGTACCCACGAAAACTTAAAAACACACATACACACACACACACACACAGACAGACACAGACACACACACATATATATATGAATTATGCTGTTATGAACCTTTGCATTGGAGGATTAAAACAGGGGAATGGAAATGTATTAAAACATAGATACATTTTGGATAAATTTTAGTGATTTCAGGGGGGATATCTTAAAATATATGTGTTTGAAAATATACAGTTGATTATTTAATGTGAATATGTTTAAAGTTGGAATGAATTATTAAATTAGATAGATTGAGGGGATATACCACATGGATCCTAAATATATTGGTTTTTATTTTTACTTTTTTAGATTGTTTTATTATATAATTGGCTTAGGGAAAATTAAGGATAATAATAATATGTAATGTTAAATAAAATAAGTGGTAAGCTGAAAATGGAAATAATAAATAATAATAATTGGGAATCTATATTTGGATTAAATGATATAGATTTTGCATTAATTGAAATATGAAATGGAAATTTATTTAAAGATGAGTGAAATGGATAATGATATGAAATGACATCATATAAGATTGGTGGAAATGAAAGTATGATTATATACAAGTGTTTAATCTGGAAATACGTTGCCCACACAAAGAGATGTGTAAAAATTAAAAAATTAAAAACTTTTTGGAAAAAAAAGTAGCAGCCTAGATATTTCTTTTTGATTCAGGTTTGGACAAAATGGATTTATATTTTTTCTTTTTGATACAGGCTTGAAATTCTGGACCTAATATAGGAAAAGATCTGGTAAACAAAATTGATAATATGTCTTGTAGTTTATTAAGCACTATGTCATTAATAAAAAAATAATACATTTTATTTAAAACAAAATTTACTATGTGTATTGTAGGGCTGTACAAAGCATTTGGAGATATTTCATTTGTCTGGTGTACCAATTTGCTGCTAAATTTTTAAAGCCATCAGGTCTTCCTGAAAGAATAATGTGACCATTTCAGGAGTCTGTTTATGCTATTTGAGCATATGTGTGCATTTCCAAAAGAACTTTTGGTAAAGTTTATCACCAAAGCAAATCAAATACGCCATTGTCTTTTAGTAGTATAATTATTGAAATATATTTCTCATGCCCTGTATACAGAAGTCACTCAAAATTGTTTCTAATTATTCCCTTAAACCAAAAAAAATCACAATATTGCAAATATGGGTAGAAATTTCTTAAACTTCACATAAAAAATTAAAGGAGAAAGTAGAGCATTGTATCCACCTTAGAGCCAACAAGAATTAGAATAGCAAACAGGAAAGATAAAGGTTTTAACCTTGAATTTTACAAACACATATACTGTTGGCTGACTTCAGTGTTAGTAACATGAATGAATATAACTGAAAACTAGAGAGGCTACAACTGAACTAACTGAGCTGAACTAACTGAAAACTACAAATAAGCTATGTATCATCGTATGTTCAAGTTAACAACTACCTATATTTTAAATATAGGCACCAGGGTTAACAATTTCAGTGCAATTTTCTAGATCTGTTAGTGACATCCACTAGAATGCAATCCTAGTTCATAAGCAATACAATCAGATTGACCTACATAACTTGTTTGATGCAAGACAGGGCTGTTGGTTGATAATAGCATGAGTGTAAGTCTCCTTATTTTTAGAATCAGGATATTATTATACAATTCAAGACAGTTCATTCAAGTATGGTTTTGTTAAAAGCAAAAAACAACTTCATTATTGTTGCATGGAATTGTAATAACAGTATGTGTGAAGTTTATTACAATTTCACTACTATGCATGATTATTTGATACCACAAAGTTTAAAAAGAATTTTATCAAGACAGATATTGTTCTACTTGCTGTCTGAAAAATTAAAAATTCCACCCTGATATATCAATCTAAACAGCACAAAGAAAATCTTCTGCATAATCAATTGTATTTAAAATCCCCTCTTTCCTAATTTCTGAGAAGCAAACGTGATCTGCTATTGCTGGAAGGAAAAAAGTCTCTGGTATCACTTCAAATTTTAAGAAAATATCTAGGTTATAAAACACATTTTCCTTCTTTAAAGACCAAATCTTTTGCAGTGCTATGAACTGTCATCTCCTATGGAAATTAACAAGAGATTAAAAAAACAGAGCAGTTTGCAACAGAAGAGCCTTGAGTGGTTGTGAATGCTCAAATACTATATACTCGGAAGATCTTATGACCTGTGATTCATTACTGGATTTCATGTACCAGTGACAGTGAGGACAAAGCAACAGATGAATCAGACTGTATTGGGTCTTTTGCAAACATTGTTGGTTCACATTTCATCACACTCAGAATACATCAAAAGTATTAACGCTGGAGCACCATAGAAAAGGATGTCACTGATAATAAAGGGTGGTTATTTTACTTTTCCTACTACTAGCAATTCGTTTGCATATTTCCAAGAACACAGATTGAGAATTAACCCCAGATGTAACATTTGAAGAGAAGTCAGATCAATGACTTGGGCTTTGCCTTAGAATTATGTTGTTGCAGCCCTTTGTCCAAGAACAACACAATTAAATTTTTTCTACATTGTGGTATTTACATTTGATTTACATATATACATACTTATACATGTATTTGTACCTCGATAGCATAGCACTGGAGAGCCAATTGCTAATTTACAAATAAAACATTTTAAAATATGTATAACTCTACAATGAAGAACTTTTTATTGCTCACCTTCACAATATCATCACACTGTTGCACTTATTTCTAAGTAATATAGATCTACATTATATATGAACAGATATAAAAATAAGGATTTTTTATAATAATGTTTGAAATAAACTGCTATGTTAATTAAGAAAGGACAATTTATTAGAGGGAATAAATACATCATGGGGCAATATGATTCCATCCTTTATACTTTTTCCTATTACATGAAATGTAATAGTTTAGGGTAATGTTATGTTTCTTTTTCTAGGAACAATAGCAACAGCATTAGCACTTAGACTTATATACTGCTTTACAGTACTTTACAGCCCTCTCTAAATGGTTTAAATAGTCAACGTATTGGCCCCAACAATTTGGGTCCTCATTTTACCCACCTCGGAAGGATGGAAGGCTGAGTCAACCTTGAGCTTGGTGAGATGTGAACTGCCAAATTCCAGTCAGTTGGCAGTCAGCAAAAGTAGCCTGCAGTACTACACTCTAACCACTGGGCCACCATGGCTCATACATGGCTCAAATCCTATTGAGTTCAATCAAACTTACTTCTAGTAGAAATGTATAAGATTGCAATGTAAATATTAGAAGATCTGGTACTAGAAGATACATATGTATGTCTATGACTATATCTGTCTGTCTTGTCTATCTACATATACACATACATACAACATATCAATAGCAATAGCACTTAGCTATTGATATATGGCACTCTCTAAGCCAGGGATGTCAAACTCAAAGCCACGGGCCAGATCCAGCCCATGTTGAGGCCAAATTCGGCCCATGTGGGCATTCTGGAAACTTTAAGGGTCCAGCCCACATTACCTCAGCCTGGCCCCTGCCATCCCAGCATGCCCAGTTCTCCATCGCCACATGCAGAGCAACTAAAGTAGTCTGTGGGACTATGGTAAACAAAATAGTTCAGACCTCATGAGATCTTTTTTTTTTTTGGTGAGAAGTTGAAAGGTCTGAACTATTTTTTTTTTTATCGTAGCCCCTCAGACTATTTTAGTTGCTCTGCACATGGCGGCAACAAAAGGAGCTGGAAAGGTTAGTGAAGAGGCTGCCCTAAGTGCTGGGGGTGGAGGGGGGGTGATGGTTTGGCCTGGCTGAAGGGCCCTCAGGTAAGACAGGGTGGGGTGGGTGGGGCAGCTCTGCACCTCCTGCCTTGCTTCGTCCTTCACCCCTCCCTCTGCCTCACTTTGTTCTTTGCCACTTCTTCTCCTTGCTCACCACTGTAATCTCGCAGGAGGCTGAGCAATGCACTGGTACTACAGCCACAAAGCGAGGGGATAGGGGGTAGAGTATGAAGTGAGGCTGGGTATTTGCACGGAGCTGCTGGCTTACCTGAGCGCTCCACCAGCCAGGCACTGAAGCGCCGCATGAAGCCTCCAACTGAGCTATGCACACCCCCTGCCTTGCTTTGTATCCACCTCCCACCACTTTGCTTCAGGTGGCTCCTGCTGTCCACATCGCTGCCAGCAGCTTGGCTGAAGATCGCTCTTCCCCCCACCCCAACACACAGAGACAGAGAGACAGACAAACAGAGGTTGCATTGGATTGCTCCCCCCCTCCTCATTTGCAGGGGGGGGAGGAGGAGGAGACCAGAAAACACTTTTCGCGCTGAGAATGAACGTTTCTTGGTCCCTGACTCTGCAAAAAAGGATGGGTTCCTGAATCTGTGTGATATTATAGCACTTGGAACGACCATTCTCAGCATAAAAAGTATTTCCAAGCCAAATCTCCTCTCCCTTTTTCAGAGGCAAAGAAACAAAAAGAAGAGACAGATATTTGCAAGGTGAGTCCTTGTGGCAGGAAGGAAGGGAAAAAACATGAGGTATCTTTGTGGGTCAGGGAGGCCTTGAGGGCCTGTTCTATCACTAGGCACCCCATGGCCTTCCCCATCCTGAGATACCTCATGTGCACATTGATGTTCTTGAATTGTGAGCTCTTAGGAAATTATCCCCACCTTGGGCATTGCAAGCAGCTATTTCTGGCGGGGAAAACATGTCAGAGTATATTCATGAACTGGAATAGAGCTTGGTAACAAGGTCAGCCAATGAATAGGCATAGCAACTAAGTCCACTGTTTTGGAAACTGAAACTAGAATTAGCCTAGGCTGGAAACTGAAACTAAAAGTAGCCTAGGCATAGTGGTATGTTAAACTCTGCAACTCTGCAGCTATGTTAAGCTCTGAGTCTGGGTATTGAGATGAAACTGCTTCTCTCCTCTTGCTTGCCTGCTGATCTATTGAAGATGAAACTAACTTGCTTGCTGAAGACTGGAGCTCTGCTCTGAACTTGCAACATGTTTCTGTTTGAGTTTACTCCATGTTAGAGAAATCTACAACTAGTTTGTAAAATCTACTTATGTTTATTTATAAAGATGTTAAATGAAGCATCAGCCATCTGTGTCTTTTTTTCAGGTGCTGAATTATCGCTGTTAAACTCTCAATAAAACAGGACGAAACAAGTGGGGAAAAATATTTTCCTTTGCTATATCAGACCATGGCGGGGGCCCTGCAGGAGAGCTCTTTTAAGGATTATATATTAATAGAAAAGCAACTAACACCTCTGTTCTTAAATGCTAAAGCTGTTGCACATAAAAAACAGAGGAGCTCTGATCAACTATCAGAGTTATCAATTTGACAGGTTTTGCTGTACAAATTGTACAATTTGCTGTACAAATTGACAGTCTGCAGATGCCCCCACAAAATGCAAGCATGGGATAAACTGAGTCTAGTTTGCTCTAAGTGTCCACAAATTACTAGCAAAAGTGGCATTTGATCACAAGGTGAGCAATGTTTCCCTTTTTGCATTTGAGCATCAAAGAAGGAACAGGAAAGACAAAGAAAAAGAAGGAAAGAGGGGAAGGAAGAAGAAAGGAGAACGAAGAGAGAAGGAAAAAGGAAGGAAGGAGATTATTATGAGAGAGGACCTGAGGTAAATCCTGCCTTAACACTTGGCCTCCAGCAGCCCTGCTGCCTTTTGCCATCCCCTTGTCCCCTCAATGCACCTTAAATGAGCTAACTTAAATAATGCATCCAAAGTGCAGGATCCCTGTACACATAAGTTTGGTAATGTTATGATTTACCATGGCCAGCCATAGTTATGCAATCATCATTTCTATCATCCTTAGGTTAGAAAGCCGGGTCTCCTTGTAAGGAGATGGAGTGGGCCTCCCTCTGACTCACACACTTTGCTCTCTGCACACACCACGAGCAACTTGGCCAAGGACAGAGAGCACAGCAGCAGTGGGAGCTGGCCACACCCACCCCAGACATGCCCACCCTGGCCCACTGAAGTCAACCACAATCCTGATATGGCCCTCAATGAAATACCCCTGCTCTAAGCAGTTTACAGTAAGCATATTGCCCCCAACAATCTGGGTCCATGTTTTAACCAATCTTGGAAGGATGGAAAGCTGAGTTAACCATGAGCTGGTCAGGATCGAATCCTGGCAGCGGACAGAATCAGCCTACAACATTGCATTCTAACTGCATACACACAAACACACATATACATATGAGTTTCCATATATTAATTTTAAATTTGGCTTAGAAATATACAGTGTTGTTAAACTTTGCAATATCTAGTTTATGCATTATGTTCAAGTACTGTACAAAACTTGCAATAAATAACACTAGACAAGTACACAGTTCTATTATAAAGACACCATTCTTCTGGTGTATTTTTTTTCTTAAAAAATCAACTAATAACTGCTAATATGTGTATGTGAATCAAATACTTTTAATTGACCAAATCTATTGAAAAAAATTAAAATATAAATAATTATCAGTGATGATATTGTTTATAAGGGCTTTGGGGACAAGTTTCAGAATGAAATTAATGGATAATATTAAATATAATGCAAAAATGGTAAATACAGGCTTCAGTTTTGTTTTCATAAGTATTTAAGTATTTATGAAGCATTAAATATTTTTTTCTTTATAAACAAAACAAAAAATAATCCACTTCAGAGAAAAACTATTTTTTTAAAAGTTGTTTTACATTTATGCCAGGAAAAGATAAATTGTACTTTACAAAAGCAGCAATAATAATTAATGATACATGAATTAATGAAATTACCATTTTGGAACCAACATTGAAGTGCATTATATCATGAAACATGATATAAAGTTTCCTATCTTTATAGTGAAAAACAAATAATACGAAGGAAGTCTTTCGGAACAGAATTAATGGAAACTTTACTTTGGAAAAAAAATGCACAAAAATCTTATGTTACCAATGTATTTAATTCCCTGAATAGTATCCAAAGGTATTGTATATTTTAGGTACTTAGCATTTCTTTTGAAAGTTATAAAAATGGAAATTCACAAGATGGATTTTATACTCAAAGTTGTCTTGTGACTGTCTACTATATGTAGTTTACTTCTAGGTAAAGTCATATACCCATCTGTAAAAATGCAAAATGTTGCTTCTCATGGCATTATAAGCAAATTATCCATTATCAAACCTATTGACTGATCAAGTTTCTTTTTTTATCTAGTTTCTATAACTTCGTATAGGAATCTAAAAAAAGTGTCAGAAGTTTTTCCATTATTGAATAGTTGAATGGGTTAATATTACAGATATCAAACCATGCTTACAAAACATAGTCTTGAACAGACTCCAAGGAACAAGTATACAGAAAGAAAATGATTTTTAGGCTGATCTACAAACTGCTTGTTCAAGCACTTACTAATGTGATTTTATGCTTCTGTTTTTATGCTTCTGTTTGAGCAAGATCATGCAGAAGGAGGTTGAATAAATGGAAGAACATCTTTGGATTGAATTGCACATTTCTCATGCAATACTCTAGAGACTGAAAATAGCTTTTCCATGAGCAAAAGGTAACTTCATCATATGGAAATGAATGTTTTTATCCATCCTTTGGCACCAACCTTTGGATCCAGTTTTAGGCTGATTAGTGAAGTCACTTAATATTATTAGTGGCAAATTGTCATATGCACAGCAATCAATGCAAATGATTTCTAAGGCTGCTCATTTCAAAAATTCAGAAATATAATAATTGAAAACAAATATTTTTCTAGTTATTTCAAATAATAAAATGAAAACTGACCTTACCTTACTGCTACTACTATATCCTTAATACTGAATGGCTTATTTGAAGGATCATATTTACCTGAAATATGAATTTAAGAAGATCCTCCCCCAAATGTAGGGTAGTTAGAAAAATACAGTATACCATACAATGCCAGTTTCTCCTCTTTGTGTGAATTGTTAAACTGTTAAACCGCTTGTGTCTGATTGTTTGTAATCTTCAATATACATCGTAGGGCAACAATTTTTAATCAATGTACCTCAGATGAGCAAACATAAGGCATCCAAAATGCAGGATCCCTGTAAGATAGAAATTTGGTACTATGGCCAGCCATATCATTTATCCTGGCCAGCTTTCTACAATGAAAGTTAATGGGGCAGCAAGCAGGAACCAAATTATTGATACAAACCAGTATATATCAACCATGTTCAAACTCTAATGTTTGTTATAAAGAGAAATATGCAAGTACACACACACACCCATATTCCTATCTCTCTCCTTCATGAAGCAATAAGAAAAAAATGAAAAGGGATAGAAACAGAATGAAGGGAACAAAAAAAATTGGATGAATGGTGAGAAAAAGTAATTCTACAGGACAGGAAGAGAGAAGATTTGTTTGGAAGTTAAATCATTAAATTCATCAGACAAGGAACCTCTTTCCAAGCCACAGTAAATCTTCATGTTCATGTTCAAAAATATCCATGAATTTTAGCAGTGATGTCTGAAGCTATTGGCATATATCGCTGTTCTATTTTTTCAATAGCTTTTTCTATTTCTAATAGCAAGTTATCTTCTGGGAAGAAATGAGTTTTCCTGTTGGGTTAAATTCTGTCAACCTCAACTGGGACTTGCAGACTTAAAACATAGGCTTCTAAGTTCAATGTCCCAGTTGGTATAAAAATATTTATTGTCTGTAATAAACTACATATCTTAGAACCAAAAGGGCCACAAGAAGATTTGACATGAAGCAATTCACAAAAACAGTGATTTCAATGTATGGAGGTATTATTAATCATTTTTGTTTCTCTTTAAATTCTACACAATTAGCCTATTTCAGCTTTTAAATCATTATTCAGTAGAAGTCACTTGATCCAGACTGTACTGGAGACAGAAGGGAAACAACTAAAACAAATTACTGAATTAATATAATTAACCAGGAACCAACAACACACGCTTAGTTGTTTAGTTTTGTGTCTCATTGTGTTTCTGCATGTTGTTAACATCTTCTGCAATGGGTATGGATTCAATTATTTCCTTGTATTGTTAAAAGGAATCTCCAAGTGTAACACTTTTCTTTATCAACAGACTGATCACACCATAGGATAAGCCGATAATTAGCAACTTCAAAACTTGATTAAAAGAAATTATTATTCCTGCCATTTTGAATCTTTTATGCATAACTTGCATTCTTAAAGATTGCTAACAAGAGAGTACTTATGTTCACCACATATCTATAATATTTACATGGGCACTGATACCATAAGAAATTATTAAGATTACTCTTTTTTTAAAAAAAAATCCTTCTCTTTTTAAATGATAGCTTCTTTGCATTAAAGTAGAATCAGTTGTCTCATAGAAAAATATCTTAAACTTTAAATTAAAAAAATAGCATTACTAAATAGTTACATAGGATCATAGATGGTTTGTATGGATATAATTCAGCAGAGTTAAATCCAAATTTAGGAGAGCTCACATAGATAGGAGAGCAGAATGTATTTGCCATGGGTGCCATCTGCTTACAGATCCC
The DNA here is from genome assembly GCA_015471245.1 of Laticauda colubrina. NCBI lineage: Eukaryota > Metazoa > Chordata > Lepidosauria > Squamata > Elapidae > Laticauda > Laticauda colubrina. The sequence goes on along the minus strand of BLBF01000039.1, from coordinate 43,469,010 downwards.
ATGACTAAACTCTGTGCACCTCCTTTGGAGATAAACAAATATGACACTTATATATATCCTGTACATATTAATTCACTGATTAGCAGTTATTAGTCATACTGTACATAGGAAAACAATTTGACCATAATGATGTTACATGCCCTCAGCATAAAGTTAAGGTTTTAGTGTGAAGGTGCAAACCCATGCAAGACAGGTTCCCTGTTTAGATATGTGGCCCAATACACCAAGTTGAATGTGCCAAATAAAACTGGAAATACTATCCTGGACATTCTATCAATTTTGCTAACACTGTTAAAGGTTTTCTTTGCTTCTTGTGGTTTGGTTTCTGGTTTGGCTTTGTGGGGTTCTGAAGTAGTGGTAGCACTCTTGGAGATGGTGGGGAGAACAGAATCCTTTGTGATGTTTGGTCCATAATTGGCAACGGCCACTGCATAGGCATTGTTTTTCTTAATGACCGAGGCCTTTTCCTTTTTCTGTTAAAATATAATAAGAGGATAATAAGATATTATTAAATATATTCAAACTTTTCTGCACCAACAGACATAATACTATCTACTTCCTTCAATTCTCAATATTGTGCCTCAGATTGACTTCATTGACTATGATACTGCTGTTGTAGAAAGCTTCTCTGACTTTTGGCTAAGGCCATGTGTACCCTATGTATGAATTTTCAATGGTGATATAATTCTTTTTCTTCACTGAGATGGAGCAGTGCTGTTTTCATGCTATAAACTGGAAGCTTCTGTGTCTGTGCTTCAATGTAAACCAACACATATAGGCGGGCAGAATATTTTTATTTATTATTTTATAAAACAAATTATTCTGCAGTATCTAGAGATGTAGAAAGTATCATCAACTGTTATTATACAATCTGCATTATTTGTTGCCATACTTCAAGAAAAAAAGTAGAAGATCTGTAATGCATATTATGGTCAAGGTAACCAGCAACTGCAGTGATGAGAAATACAGTTCTTTCTTATACGTTCTTCACTATTAAGAACAGCAGAATATGGAAGTACTTGGAATTGCTTTGTTCCAGGATGTTTTTTCAATTTCCCAGCTCTAGAATTTCCTGATAGTCACACTGAACCTGTTTAGTTTTCCAAGGCTGGTCAAAGCTCTTTTTGAGGAATGACAGAATAAATATCATCTGTTCTTTTTTGCTTATTACTTTCTGGAGCCTTTCTACTAAAAGCCCTTGAAACAAATTGGTTGTGAGGAAGAATGGACAGACCATCAACAAACTGGAATTGAGCTATCTGAAAAATTCAAAAACAGGCATGTGACAATTAATGTCACAGATTCATCAAAAGTCAGAATTAGTCCTTGGGTACTTCTTTTTCCCTTCTATTTTTGACTGTGTAGTTTATAAGCCACAGGTTAGTGACATGGAATTTCCCACCCCTAAAAAGGGCACCAGCGCTCTGATATCTATAAATTAGCAGGTAAATGACAAAAAAAATCCAGACTTAGAGGTTCAATTTTCCTCTTCTTGTCAACCCTGAAGCAAGCCTGGCTGAGGCCATCTTTGAGGCTTCGTGGTTGCCACAAAGCAAAGGGGAGAAGGAGGGGGGGATTTTAGATTGCTCGGCTTGGCTGTCAAATACTTTCCTGTGGAAACCAAAGCCATTCCAACAGGTGGTTGAGAAGTGGAGGAGTGAAGTAACCAGACAACCTGTCAGCACTGCAATTGGACAATGTGACTGGTCACTTGGGGGAAAAGGGGGAACTTTTAATTAGCTGAAAACTGCGGGAACCTTCAGAGTCGGTTTTCATAAATTGTGCCAATATGATGTATCCAGTGAATTGTTCTTTGAGACAACATACCTGTCTCAGAATTCTGCTTTCAATGGGTGCATTATTTGGAATGTTGACACTTCTCTTTCATGCTTTCCCTCACAATTATCCCATACTTTTACTTGAATTGCAGTTTAAAGTATATTTACTTGAACTCCATCTCAACTTTGGTTTTACTAGCATGTTAAGAATGCTTCTGTCTTATTGCTATGAAATTGATAAATAGCTTTTTTTTTTTCATTTTTTCAAGTTCCTTGTGCAGACAATAGAATTTGTAGAAGCAAAAAACATTTTTTCAAAACAGCATAACCATTTTAGCACTAAAAATAATTTTTTATTTTAAAATAAGAATTCTTTTAAGAAGAATTTTTTAAAAAAATAAATAATTGAAAATGCCCTTTTGGGGGATCTTAGAAATCTAGTTTGTTTTTACTTTATTTTGAGTCTGCCATAGATCTGAAGAAACAAAACCCAGAAGTTTTGGTTTGTCCAAGATTTTGGTTAAAGCAAGTGGGTTTCCAGAGATATTTTATTGGGTGAGCAGGGCAAGGCTGGTGGACATCACATCACTCTTATTTTATCATCTATACGATCTGTGTATCAACACTTCCTTTGTCACTGACTCCTTCAATCTAGGATAACATGTCAAAGTCCTTATCCTTGGTTTTTTTCCCATTCATATCCATCACTAGAACCTCTTCTCCCAGAGCAACAACATTTTGGTTTATATCAAATTTTGGTTTGTATCAAACCTGAACAAAATAGGCCTTTTTCATTCTACTTCCAACTGAAAAACATCTTTTGGTTCAGATGAATCAATAGAACCAGCTGTTCTATTTTTTGTTTGATTAAAAAACTCTTATTGATAAATAAAAAGGTTTTATTTATTAAACCTAGATTTATTATCATTATTGCTATTAAATGCCTTTTAGGGATTATATTTATATATCTTCAACACAAAATTCCTCTACTAATATCAAGCATCTCTGAAAATGGAAGCCATTTTTAAGATAAACCATTTACTTTAGTCAAATGAGAATCTGTACAATTACATAAAAAAGATCTGTGACAGCTATTCATTTCTTTTGCTCAATATAGTTAAAATTCTTTTAGCAAAGTATCTTTGGTTCCACTAATTTCTGTATAAAAATTGTTGAAGATAATGAAATGCAGTTGAAGGTTTGAAGGAAATTAAACAAACATAAATTGGCTATGATTTAATTTATGGACAGCCTTGGGATAATATTTGTTTCTTTAAAATGAAACAGGCAGAGAAAAGTTCCATATGAGCTGTTTAATTTCTGCTGAAATTCAAACCCAATTCTCCACTTCTTTTCATAATCATTATTGTTTAACATATCCTATCTTTATATTGGTTTAAGACTTTAATTATTTTTCAGTAATGAAAAACTATCAACAGAGATGGTGTTAAATTTATCTTTTTCAAATTGGAAGAAACCTTATAAATATTTTTGATCACTCACCTTATCATTGACTATGCTTTTTCCATCCCACGCCCATCCTCTTTTTGTGAAATAATTTACAGTGGCAAATTCTATCAAGGCAGAGAACACAAATGCATAACAAACAGCAATAAACCAATCCATAGCTGTGGCATAAGCTACTTTAGGCAGGGAATTACGAGCACTGATGCTTAGCGTTGTCATTGTTAGCACTGTTGTTACTCCTGTAGGGTAGAAAAAGAAGAATGAACTTGGTCAAGGTCATGCAAAATGCATGGAAAGTTTAGCACCAGAGCTAAAGACAATTAAGGGGCAAGATAGAAAATTAAACTGAAAAAGACCAAAGTGCAGAAATTACAAATAAGTTCAATGATATCTATGAAATTACATAATGTTTGTGATTTATTATTTTAACGATCTTGTACCCCAAAAAGTCAACATGACAGCTGCAACTCTGCAACCAAAGCCTCAACTCTTTTTATAGGCATTGTGACATGGATTAAAAAAGAGTGACTTTAAATCACATGGCTGACATCTAGACATCTTTTACCCCCCCACTGCAGATGTGCTTAATGCATTTGTTTGAGATCACATTTTTACATATATTTTCTCTAAGATGTATTGTAGACTCTTGAGTTGCTAATGTTATCGAACTGATTGAAGAATATAAAACTCAGACATTTGCCTGGTATATTGCATAACATGTGAACTAATAACATGCATTATTGGATGCATATTATTGGTTCACTGGATGGAAAGAAATTTGTGAATTCTACTTTTAATTTGAAATGTTTTTATTCAGAACAAAACAATGACAGGTTCTGTTCCAAAGTAACTATGAAATGAAAAAAAAATCTTATTTTTTGAAATAAAAGAAGCCCATCACTTATATCTGGTGTTTAAATTAATATTTGTTAAAATATTTGGAGACTATAAATGTATCAGAACAGGATGGCATGCTAATGAAACAGTACAGCTTTATTATGGTAGAATAACCATATGACAGGAATCCAAGAATATCCTCTGGATATCACCCTTTTATCTGCCAATCCTTCCCACCGAAGCTTAAAATCTAGCTGAAATATCTATGAGTTATTCCCCCCCCTCAAATTATATATTAATTTTTAAATGTCATTTCTTTGTAAACCAAAAATCTTGCAGAGAAATATTATCAGGGTTTGTTTAAGGAATCTGGAGGCTAACACAATATGACGTCCCCTAACATATATTCAGCTCTAGATTAAAACTGCAGATAGACTGTTGGAAAATGAGAAGATGGAAGAGGAGCAGGATCAATGTACCTTAAAGAAAACAGGATCACTGACAATTATTAGAATGCTACAGATTTCAAAAAAGTTTTGGTTTGCAAAATTAGATTTGTTTTCTAATTCTGTGGTTAAACCTTTTATATTTCAAACATTTATAAACTTTTAAAATTTTAATCATTAAATGAACTAGCAAAAAGAAACATAGCTATGGAAAAAGAGAATGACACTGTTCTGATTTGTAAAATATGTTCCCTATATGAGCTTATGCCCATAGAAGACCCAAATTACACATATATTAAATGTAAACAAAATGAATTACTTGAATAAAAAGTAAAGGGTCTAGAGCAGGGGTGTCAAACTCAAGGCTTGGGGGCCAGATCTGGCGTGCAGGGTGCTTAGATTTGGCCCACAGGGCCACCCTGGAAACAGTAAAGGACTGACCCATGGTGCCTCTGCCAGCAAAAACAGAGCTTGGGAGAGCTGCACGCAGCTCTCTTGAGCTCCGTTTCCACTGGCAGAGGATTGCAGGAGGCTCTTGCAACCGAAAATGGAGCTCCTAAGTTTGTTTTCTCTGGCTGAGCACTCAGGCCAACCACAGGCGCCCCCGACATGAGTGACATTGAGCTGGCCACACCCATCCTGGCGACACCCACTCCAGCCCTCTGAGGTTAAATAAAACCCTGATGCAGTCCTCAATGAAATCGAATTTGACACCATTGGTCTCGAGGCAACTCTAGCCATCCTGAGACTCAACCTACAAAATGAGAAACTGCAATCTAAGTAAGAAGATTATATCCAAATTGAACACCTGTCTGCTCTACATGAGTTCAAATCCATTAACCTGACAGATTACATCCCAGAGTTCTGAAGGAAATGGCAGATATGATCTCAGAACCATTGAATCAGGAAAATATTTGAAAAGATAAACAAGCAATAGATCTATGAACAGATGAATTTGCAAACCACACTCAACATGGAGGCGTTAATGGAACTACATCTACATGGATGAAAGCAAGCAGTAGGCTACTGCATGGTTTTGTTTTAGGTGTAGTACTCTTTAATATTTTCATAAATGATTTTATTCTGACCCAGGCTGAACAGAATCATGCAACAGACTCCTTGTTCCAAAACCCCCCCTTTTTTTAATTTGGTTAATGTGAATTCCTGACATTCACACCCAGAAAAGTTCCGGCAAAGATTTAATTGCACAAACAGATTTTATCAGTCCTTGGATAGTTGCCAGGACTAGAGCTTCCAGTTGTAATGCTGTAAAAGGAAATACTTGGCAAGAAGTCTCTGTGAGGCACGAACTCAGATAAGCAAATCTTCACAATAGTAAGCAAACTAATTGCCTTCTGCAAATACCCCTCCCCTTTTGCTCCTATTTGTTTCCTATGGGAGGGACCATTCAGTGTCCACTTGTGTCTTTTCTTCTGAGTCAACCCCTGTTCCTTAGTTGTTCCCTTCTCCTGACATGCATCTGGAACAAGCTCCAGCTGTTCTTCTTCCCCGTATCTCTGACTCAGACGGTCCCCCCTCTGCCTCCGATACAGAGCACCCATAAGAGCCTTCCCCAGACTCCAGGACTAGCCCAAGTTCCTCCCAAACCTCATCACTGTTCTGAGACTGCTGCCAACCCTGGCAAGCTACAACAGATTTAGATGAGTGAATAGAAGGGAACCCATCCAATTTGCAGATGACACCAAGCTGGTTGGAATAGTCATCATCCCCAGAAGATGGTCTCAAGATAAGAGCCAAAAAGCCAATGCAATCCTAGTTTGCATGAACAGAGGGGTAGAATCAAGAGCATGTATAACATTAATACCACTTTATAAAGTAAGACTACACTTAGAATACTGTCTCCAGTTTTACAGAATAAGAGAAGAATAATGTTGAAGGAATTGGGTATGTCTAGTCTACTGTAGAGAAAAGGCCTGCGGGTGACAATTATAGCAGTGTTCTAATATTTGAGGGGCTGCCACAAAGAAGAGGGAGTCAATCTATTTTCCAAAGCACCAGAAGATGACAAGACAAGAAACAATTGATGGAAACTAGAGAAGTTACCCAGAGTAAAGGAGAAATTTCAAAAAAGTGAAGACAATTAGCCAGTAGAATGGCTTGTCTGCAAAAATTGTGGGTGCTCCATCACTGGAGTCTTTTAAGAAAAGACCAGACAACCATGTTTCTGGAAAGGGATAGGGTCTCCCACTTGAGCAGGCAGTTGGATTAGAAGACATCCAAGGTTTGTTATTCTGTTAGTAATATGTCCAGATTAGTTTTCTTTCAAGTGTCCTTTAACTAAAATAATTAAATGATAATGAATAAAATAAAAGGAAAAAAGAAAGACATACTACCAGTAGGAAAAACACTGTGCACTTAGAAAGTATTCAGACCCCCTTCACTTTTGTCAATTTTGTTATGCTACAGCCTGATTCTACAGTTGTTGAAATTCATTTTTTTTCTCATTAATCTACTCAGTACCCCATAACGACAAAGTGAAAACAGAATGTTAGAAATGTCTGTAAATTTATCAAAAAGAAAAAAAACTGAAATATCACGTTGACATAACTATTCAGACCCTTCTTCACTCAGTATTTGTTGAAGCATCCTTGGCAGCAGTTACAGCCTCAAGTCTTTTTGGGTAAGATTCGACAAGCTTTACACACCTGGATTGGGGGATTTTTCTGCCATTCTTCCTTGCAAATCTTCCCAAGCTGCCAGGTTGGATGGTGACTGTCAGTGGACAGCCATTTTCAGGTTCCTCCAGAGAGGTTCAAGTAAGGTTCTGGTTGGACCACAACATTGAGACAGCTGTCCCTAAGCTACTCCTGCATTGTTTTGGCTGTGTGCTTAGGATTGTTGTGATGTTGATGTTAGCTTTGGAAGCCTTATTAGCAGCAGAAGTTTCCATGCTGCTGCATTTCTGTGCCTTGGAAATTGAGGGGAGACTTTGTAGAACATATGTAATTAGAAATAATATCATTCTTTCTTTCAATCAAGGTTATATCTTTCCTGCATCTAGATGAGGAGTAGTAGAAAGCGATGTTTCAAGTTGGGACGGTTGGTGATTGGACCATGTGATGGATTGATGGGTGCAGGGGATGGGTTTGTGATTCTGAATTATTGTTGGAAAACCCCGAACTCTCAGATTCGGGTTTTCCCAGATGTACCAGTATGACAACTCTAATAAAATAGAACTTTGAGAAAATGCCTGTCTTGGAGTTTTGGTATTGGTATCTCTGCAACACTTACATTAACCCAAATCCCTAATTCAGCAGAAGCATCCTGATGCAGGAGGTTTATCCAGGGTCCTGAGCCCGAAGCACCAACCTGCCAACTGGGTGGTGCGAAGACTCAGGGAAGATGGATGAGAAAGAGGAGATCGAAGAGGGAGCCATGGGAATGGACACCAAGGAAGTTTTTGAGACCCACTATTCTCCCTTTGAAGAAGTAGTGCGGGCTATTGAGGCTGCAAAAATGGACAAAGACTAAGAACTCGACCCAAGGAAACAGATTCCTGGAAAAGTTGCCAGTCTGATCCAACTCCCGAGATGGGACCCGAGGAAAGATCACCTGAGTACCACCTAGATTCCAGTCCAGTGAAACCAGCCCATGGATGGAGAGAACTGAGAACCTTAGGGTCCGACAACTCCCAGGACAGGAACCTGCTGCTTTCTTCCAGAGCTAATCTTTGACAGGTCTCCCAGAGCATTTTGAGTGGCTTGAAGTAGGGAGTTATGTCCTGCGGACCCAACCAGCTCAACTGAGACAGAACCTAACACAATCTACGTTCACCTTTCCCGATCCAGGACCTGTTAGTGGAACCAGCATTGCATTGGCATTCTTTTACTCAGCCAGAGATGACATAGGGATTGGCTCGGCACACCCAGCCCAAACTTCATGGGATGCTGTAGCCTCCAATTGCCGCAACTCGCCAACGCACCTTTATGCTGCCCCCTGCCGAATGCATCCCTCTTGGCTGGGGCTTTTACCCAGACAGGGGTGGGTACAATACCAGTGGACACTATCACCATTTGCCCCACCTGTCCCAGCACAGTAATGGGCCAAATTGCCCCACCCATCCTGGTGCAACATTGAGGTCCATTTCCACAGCCAGCTCCAATACCCCCCCGCTGTAATTCAACAGCAAGCACAGCCAGCAGACCCCTGTCCAGCCACCAAATTCTGTCCCACAGCCAGCCGCAATGCAGCAACAGGTCCCTGCCCAATCATCAGCTGCTTTGGCAATTTCACCAGCTGATCAGCCTGTATCTCCAGCCAGGCCACTGCCTCCTCAATTTAGGACAATGTTTGATGGAACCTCTGGAAAGCCGGCTTACTTTGTCAGCTGAGTTTGGCCTCATATAGACCAATATGGGGAGCAATATGCATCAGATTGCAAACTGGTATCAGCAATTGCAGAGGGCGTGAATGAAGGGGATGCTTCTGACTGAGTAGCCCAGCTGCACAATGAGGGACTGCTGAATTAAATAGTGCTGATAGTTTCGTCGAATTGCTCCCGGCCAGATTTGAAGACCAGACCGAGTTAATGAGAATGAAGCCACAATAAAGGTGATGAAATCAGCCCATAAAGGACTTTTTTTAAAAAATAAACTTTATTCAGTTTTCAAATTTTAAAAACATAAAATAAAATGACATACATCAAGACATCATTTACATTTCCTTATCATGTTTTTATATATATATATTCTTATTACATTACCATTGCATATTTCTTTCCTTATTCTCATTACAAAATAATATATTTTCATCATATATTTCCCTTCTCTCCACAATAGATATATACATAATCTCCTATTCTTTGCCTAATTACCATTTTAGTTTCTTTTTATTCTTAAATCATTTGTAGCAGGCATCCCAGACTATATAATATGTCCAGAAGTCAAGAAATATTGGAATATAATTCCATTGTGGTTAGAAGAAATAATAAAACAGAAAATTGAACCCCAACTAGAACAACAGAGAAATATAACAAAAAAGACATATATTATGTTACATATTTTAAAAGCTGCTAGGATCTCTTACACACAATTTTGGAAGCAGGAAAATGTACCATCAGAGGGTGTGGTTATAAAAAAAAATAGACTGTGCAGAGATGGACAGGCTGATTTTGAAACTAAGAGATAAAGGAGATTCAATGTACCACAAAGGACTTTGTGTGGGACTTTAGGAGAGTTGCTAGAAACCTTGGACACTGGCCTGACAGAATCCTCCTCCACTATTTTAAGAAAGCTATTGATTTTAAGAAAGCTTAGAAAAGCTATGGTGTCCGAGAGTTACCAGAGCACTTACATGAGTGGTATACCATGTCTATAGCTTTGGATAGGGAAATTCACCCAAATTGCAAGCCCTCATCAGAGAAGCTGGCAAGGAGAACTCTGGCCAGACGTCACCTAACAAAGCCTCCTAAGCCAACTCCAGCTCAGCCTAATGGAGTCATCAAATGCTACCATTGTGGCTAAACGGGTCACTGGGCTTCTGAGTGCCTGACTCCTGCAGCAATCCCACAATCATGGTGAGCAACAGTTACCAAGAGGCAGAAGGGCTCCACAAAAGCCTCTGGGAATGAGCCAATTTGCCCGGCAAGTTGTAGAGGTTCCCCTCCCCACAGAAGAAAGCAAGGAACCTCCAGCTAAAGAAATTGAGAGACTAGCGAAGATGGTGAGTGCAGCCATCTCCCTTTTACAGTTAAAGTGAAGCTGATAGTGCCAGAGACTGGGGAGCAAGGAGAATTAGAGGCGGTAATAGATACAAGCTGTACCAGGTGCTTAATTGGACTTCCAATCATTGAGCAATTAGGGATAAAAACTAAATCCCTAAAACGCCCAATTATTCGAACAGGTGGATGGAACTTTAATTGGTGGGACCCCAGCCCCCCAAATTATAGAACTTGTTAAACTAGAGATGGGAAGGCATTGCGAACTTATACGATTTGTAACAGCTCCCACAATGACAGAATCAGTCATATTGGATCTTGCCTGGCTGGACAAATGGGCCCCTACCATTAAGTGGGAAGATGGGTACCAGAAGATCATCATTGGGTTGGCTCACTTCCCCCAGTCCCTCTTAAGAGACTGCCAGTTAATCCAGTCCTGCTGCCAGAACCAGCAGCCGCCGCTTCAGACTCGCTGCCAAGCAAGCCTCCTATCCCTAAAATGTACAGAGACTTAGCCAATGTATTTAGTGAGGAGGAATGCAATGTCCTCACCCCTCATCGGCCCACTGACTGTGCCATCAAGATAGAACCTGGCACTAAGTTGTCAAAGCCAAAAATGTACTCCATGATGCCCACTGAAATGACTGAATTGAGGAAGTACATTGATATCAATTTGGCTAGGGGATTCATCGAGACAGAAAAATCTAAAGTGGCAGCCCCTGTACTATTTAAAGAAAAGAAAGGTGCATGTGTGTAAGATTATGAGTTGATTTTGGAGGGATCAATGGGATGTGTGTACAAAACATGTATCCCCCTACTCCTAATAAAGAACTTGCTAAACCAATTGTCAAAAGACAAGGTATTTACCAAGCTAGATCTAAGAAAAGCCTATTACCGAGTCCTCATAAGAGAGGGAGACGAGTGGAAGACAGCTTTTAATTGCCCGCTTGGGAATTTCCAATTCCAGGTCATGCCTTTTGGCCTTCAAGGTCCCCCCCACGGTATTTATGCAGTTGATTTATGAAGTACTGCATGAGCATCTGTATGAGACGGTCTTTTTTATCTGGTTGACCTTCTTATATTTAGTGAGACACTGGAGGAGCATGTAAAACTTGCCAGGCAAGTGCTGAAAAAAACTCGTGAAAGCGCGAATTCCATAAGACGTGTCTAGACTACTTGGACTACCAAATGTCAAACCAAGGGATTGGAATGGAGAGTTCTATTAGATTGGTAACCCCCTTAAACTCTCAAGCAACTTCAAAGTTTCCTAGCGTTTGCCAATTTCTATTGACAGTTTATCCCTTCCTTAGCAGAGGTCGCTCTCCCCTTAATGGAGCTACTAAAACCTGGCCCTTCTCCTACCAAACTAGCATTTGTACTGGGGCATATGGGAGAGGGCATCAGCCAGAATGTTCCTCCCCTCTGGGATGTGCTTTAGCACGAAGTTGAACCGGTTGAAATATTGAGCTCAGTGGACTTGTTTGGGCTTGTTTTCATGGGGTCCTAAGGGCTTCCAGCTTTTTATGGTCAGTCCAGACTTCAAATGACCTTTGTCCCCTTTCCAACAGGTGGCGCCAGGTTAGGAATGCCCATCTCACTATGAAAGCTTTTTCCCATGCAACCCACCGCCTCTCCGTGTCCTTGAGCTTGCAGGAAGGGTAGGCTCAGGGTTGCAGGCTCCCTTGGTTATTTCTCTGGAGTAGCACTGCTCCCACTGCCACGTCGCTGGTGTCTGCTTGGATGAAGGACTGTTTGGGGTCAGGATGCTTCAGCATAGGTTCTTCTGAAAACAATTCCTTCAGTATTTCAAATGTTTTTTGGCAGGATAGGTCCCACTGTAGGGGTTGTCCCAGGTGGGGTTTCGTCCTTAGGGCTCCCTGTTTTTAGGAGGTCAGTCATGGGTTTGGCAATCCTTGCGAAGGAGGGGATGAACTGCCAGTAGAAGTTTGCAAACCCTAAGAAGCTTTATAGTTGTCTGAGGGTGCGAAGGGGTTGCCAGCCTAGGATGATTTGTACTTTGGCTGGTTCCATCTCTATGCCCTCAGTGGAGACTTGGTAGCCCAGGTAGTCTAACTGTGCATGGTGAAACTTGCATTTCAACAGCTTGATGTTCAGGTTTGCCACTAGAACTTTTTTCAGTACCTGGTGGACTAGGGGTATGTGGTTGTCTGTGGTCTCAGTGTAGATGAGAATGTCATCAAAATATGACTCCCTTATAGAGATGCTCATGTAACATTCATTTATTAGCTGCATAAACACTGCTGAGGGCTCCTGTAGTCCAAAAGGCATGACTTTGAATTGGAAGCTCCCTAGGGGGTAGTTTAATACTGTTTTCCATTCACCCTCCTCCCTGATGTTGACTTGGTATATCCCTCTCTGAAGTCTAATTTGGTAAATACCTTTCCCTTAGCCAGGTGAGATAGCATGTCCTTCATAAGCGGGAGGGGGTATAGATTGTGTGCACACAGGCCGTTGATGCTTCTAAAATTGATGCATAATCTCATAGTCCCATCTTTTTTTTCTTTGAACAGGAGTGGGACTGAAATTTGTGACTTGGCTGGCTCGATGAACCCCCTTGCTAGATTTTTATCTGTGTATTTGTGCATTTCTTCCATTTCCCGGGGTGTCATGGCATACATTTTGGACTTTGGTATTTTTGCCCTGGGGATGATTTCTATGGCGCAGTCTGCCTTATGGTGGGGATGTAGGATGTCACACTCAGTCTTGCTGAATACCTCTGTGAGGTCCTGATATTCTCTCCAGATCTATCTGGCCCCTGGGGTTTTGCTGGAGGTGGCTGCCAGTTGTTTTGGTGAGCCCTCTGGGATGGTTCCTTGTGTGGGCAATGCTTCTATTTGATGGTGAGGAAGGGGTTGAGATCTCTTTGATATCCTCAGTCTGCAGCTGCCCCCCTGCCACCAGATGGTTGCGCCCCACTTGTATAGCCAAGAGAGTCCCAGTATGTCTGCATCTGTCATTTTGGTGGCCACTATGAATCAAATTGTTTTCCAGTGATCCGCTAGCTCTAGCCTCACTGGTTCAGTTGAGTGGCATGGGCCCCTCCCAATAGGGACCCATTGACCTGTTTGAATCGGATCGGCTAAGGCAGCCTGTTTGAATCGGATCGGCTAAGGCAGCCTCCAAGAATCCTTCTACCTATCCTTCTGGTTGCCATAGAAAATGGGGGGGAGGGAAGAATAATTGGACTTCATGGGAGGAAGAGTGCTGGAGGTTTGAGCTGATGAAATGTAAAACTTGGGATGTTTCTTGACTATGCTTACTTACTGCGCAGATGTAGCCCCTTATATGCCTAAGCCAAGGTCAACTGTCTTGGCACACCAGCAGTCTGAAACACTACCTGAAGATGCCCACATGACATTATACACATCTCAGATTGGATGGCCAGTTTGAACTATTGGGGGTGGGAACATTGGCATAACTTTCTATATGTGATTTTTGTACCTATTGCTTAAGACATTGTATTCTTCTGATGCTACCATGTCAATTTTCAGTAAAAGTCCTTTTCTTTAAAACAATGGAGTCTAAGGTTTTCCTTCTTGGATTTTGAATGGAGCCTCACCTGACATTATACAAGATCTGAAGCAGTAGGAATAAAAATTGCATAAACTCCCCTCCTCATTGCCTTACAGATTGTAGCATTGAGATTCTGCTGGGGGTGAAGCTTCCTGAGCCTAAAGCCCATGTCCCACTGCACCAACAGATGCAAAGAGGATGTAAAACGGACAAAAAAGCTTGCCATCTGTTGGAAAACGCGATGCATCCGTTGTGTACTCACTGCGTACGTGATTCATATGCTCTATCCGTCAAACATCCGTCTACTGCTATTTCATCCGCTCAAAAGGTTTTGAGCTGCACAAAACTTTTTGAGCTGATGAACTTTCCGCCGCGTACGATCTACATCCGCGACACATACGGGCAACAAACGTTCTACGTCTGTTGTCATCCGTTACACGTCCGCTGTATCCTCTCGGCATCCTCTGGGCATCCCCACAACTCACATCCACTGCAGCTGAAAGAGGGAGGAAGTGAAAGGTACACGGAATGTCCACACAGCATTAGTAGCACGGAAATAGAAAGGATGTAAGCAGATGCATCTCGTATATAAAGCATTAAAATGGACAAAACGTTCATATATGGGACGTATCTCGGATATTTAGGATGTCTGGAGTATGCCTAGAGTATGTGGAAGGACACCTAGCGGAAAACCGACATTTCCTATAAAAAGAGTGAGGAAATCACCTGGATCTCACTATCAGTCCAGCAGCCGTGGTGTACAGACCTCTTCACCCTTGGTCTTGCTCTTCCACATCATCCATTGATCTCCACCATGGATCATCACACACTCCTTATGGTAGCTGCCATCATTCAACACCAGAACCAAGCCCTCTTCAGACTGTTTCACCTTTTCTACGCAAGGAGAAGAAGGAGACGTCCAAGAGCTGTGTGGGTCCGAAGATGGATCGAGAGAAGAGTGGAGTTTGAACTCTATGACAAGTTGATGGTGGAGCTGAGGAATGAAGACACTCATGTATTCCAGCACTTCATGAGGATGCCACCAGCCATGTTTGATGAAATTATGGAGCATCTGAGACCCAGGTTGACCAAGCTGAGCACCAACTTCTGTCCCAGCCTGGACCCTGGACTGAAGGTGGCACTGACTCTGTGCCACCTGGCCTGTGGAACCACATACAGAAACATGCAGTATGCCTGGAGGGTGCCACACAAGAGCATAAGCAAAGTGGTCAGAAAAGTGGTGCAGGCCATCATCAAAGAATACCTGGAGGAGCTCCTCCAGTGCCCCACCAATGAAGAAGGCTGGAGGAAAGTTGCAAAACAGTGGTATCAGAGGTGGAACTATCCCCACACCATTGGAGCCATAGATGGGAAGCACGTGGCCTGCAAAGCTCCACCCAACTCAGGGTCCTCTTATTACAACTACAAGGGCTTCTTCAGTATCATCCTCTTTGCCATGGTTGATGCTGACTACAAGTTCATGTACATCGATGCTTCAGGCAACGGGTCAGCTTCAGATAGCCAGGTATACAACGTCAGCGACCTCAAGGATGGGCTGGAATGCAACCTCATCATGGGTTTTCCAGATCCAGACCCCCTACCCAATGACACACAAGATGTGCCCTACTTCATCGTGGGTGATGACGCCTTCACCCTCAGAACCTACCTCATGAAGCCCTACAGTTCCAGATACCTCACCTGTGAAGAGAGGATCTTCAACTACAGGCTGTCCAGGGCAAGTCGGGTGGTGAACGCCTTTGGCATCCTGGCCAACAGGTTCCAGGTACTTCTCACCACCATGCAGCATCGCCCAGAGACCGTGAGGAGGATCGTGGAAGCTTGCTGCATCCTGCACAATCTCATGCGCACCGGCTACCCAGTGTTGCAGAACAGGCTCGTGGAGCTTCAACAAGGCAATGGGGACATGGAGCCTGGGGAATGGAGGCAAAGACGAAACCTGATAGACACTGTGGATTTACAAGGCCCCAACAGAGCTTCACGTGAAGGGAAGAAGCAGCGCAACCTACTGAAACACTGGTGCAACTCCCCAGCTGGAGCAGTGGAGTGGCAAGACAGCATGGTAGATGCTTAATGGATGCTTCCTTGAGCCTGTCTCATCACACTGATGAGATTGTGCCATGTATGTTGAGTGGCCTTACAATGAATAGGGCATTAATAAAGAGTTTTGTTTATTTTGAAATGTGTTGATGAATGAATAAATTGTTATTGATAATAAAAGGCCAAATGTGTGGCATCTGGGAGGGTGGACCATAAAGACCCACTATGCTTGCACTGGAGGTTTATCTATCCCACAGCTTTCCTTACCCATTCCACAACTATCCTTACCCATCCAAAGCTATCCTTACCCATCCCACAACTTTCCTTACACATCCCACAACTATCCTTACCCATCCCACAACTATTCTTACCTATCCCACAATCATGCAAAGGCTTAACCCTTTTTTCAAAGTTTTCACCAACACTTTATTAAGTAAATAAAATGAACCAAGTGTATGAAGCAAAGATAACCTTTATTAACAACTGTCTTAAGTAAATTGTATGACTTTATTAAAAAAGCAAAATGAACCAAGTAAAGTGTCTTTAAGCAAAGATAAGGTGAACAGGTAACAACTCAGTCTCTGGCACTATTCTCAGTCACTCTGAGGCATGTCCATGGTCTCAGCTGTCGAGCGGCTCGGGACTGTGGAGGTGGCTGTGGCTGGAGTGCTGGTCTGAGGTGCCATTGGGGTGCCTGGCCCCGAGAGTACAACAGGGGATGGTGTGCTCAGGAAGCTGTCAGAGAGCTGACTCAGTCCCGTGAGGTTGAGAGGCCCTTCCTCAAGGACCTGGGATGTCAGGCACAGTACTGAAGACAGATTTTCTGTTGAGGGGCTTGGCTGTGAGGTGGAGGAAGGAGGAGTGTAGTGGGGCTGTCTGGTCTGCAGCTGGGTCCGGTGAGGCGTCTGTGACGTGCGATGTACCTGGGCCTGGACTGGGAAGGGATGCCTCTGGTGTGGGAAGTCCTGGTACTCGTAGCCTTGGTAGGTGAGGGGCTGTTGCAAGCCGTGGAAGGGCTGTGACATTGCCTGGGGTGGAGGAGCAGATCTAGACTGGTTCGGAGCAGGTTCAGCTGGGCCTGGAGGGTGGCGCAGCAGTGCTGTGATTTTCTCCTTTATCACCTGGTACTGGGCCTCAGGCAGGTCCATGAGGGTCTGGCTCACGTATGTGATGAAGGGCTTGCGGTTAGAGGATGGCATATCGCTGTGGACCAGCTGAGAGAGAAGATCTGTGCTGATCTTGATGGTGTCCCTGATCTCCAGCAGGACAGTGTGGCTCTGGCCCTCCAGTCTGCCTCTCTGCCTGCTTTCTGTGGAGGTGGAGCTGGGGGTGGGGGTGGGTTGGTCTCTGGCTGCTGCTTCTTCTTGCTCAATTTGAGACAGGGGATCCTCCACGTCCTCTGGCATTGGGAGTGCAGCTGTCATGGGGGTCTCTGCTGTGGGGCCCTCCAAAGACACCTGCCTAGACACGGTAGCTGTCTCCTGGCTGGAAGAGGAGTGGCTCTCTGTGGGCTGTCTGAGGGAGAGGATTGCTCCTCGGTGGCGGATCTCACCATCCAGGAAGCTGCACTTGGCCATGACGTACATCTCCCGGTCAGTGAGCTTGACAGCAGCCTGGCTAGATTTCTTCAGGTGCAGCTTGCCATACCAGGTGTGCATGTATTTCCACCATCCCATGAATAGTTCTGAAGTGTAGCCCAGGCTCTCTGCCTTGTCTCTCCAAGCTGCCTGCTTCCTCTTGGTGTCGCGATAGAGTCTGTGGCCCTTTCTCCACAGGTACTCGTTCTCCCTCAGCCATTCCAGCACCTCCTCCTCATGCTCCTCGGAAAGGGTGTACTGCTTCCTCTCTCCCTTCTCCTTCCCTTGCCTGTTCCTCCCTCTGGCAGAGGCTTGAGCAGCAGGGCCTTCAGGTGCTTGAGCAGCAGGGCTTTGAGGGCCTTGGGGCTGATCCACCACAGCAGCAGCAACAGTAGCAGTAGCACCACCACCACCACCATCAGCAGCAGCAGCACCAGCAGCAGAAGCACCAGCAGGACCAGCAGGAGAAGTACCAGCAGCTTCAGAGTCAGTGCCAGGGGATAGGATGGTGGTTCTCTCCTTCTTGCCAGGGCTGGCAGGAGTAGGCACAGGCTTTCTCTTCTTCCCTGACTGACGAACCATGATTTTATTCGAAGATGTCTGTGGCAGCATGTCTTTCCTCTGAATGCTGACTGCTTGTGAGCTGCATCCTTTTATATCCATGGAGCTGACGCAATTCATCCTCCTCGCAAGCACAGTGACCGCTTTGCATCCGCTACGCATCCGCTACGCATCCTATAGGCATCTGTGATGCATCTGGTGTCATCCGCTACGCATCCGCTCCTTCCGCTAAGCGTCCGCTTCGCTATTCTCCCCCGGAAGCCCTGCGGATGTGTCATCCGCTTCCATCCGCTAGGCTTCCTACGAACATCCGCTTATCATCCTTGCTACATACTACCCACGTCCGTTCCTTTCCATTGTTTTCCATTCTGTTTATGCAAATTTGGGGCACTTTTGAGACGGATAACAACGGATGGAGTCACCTCCAAAAATTTTGCTCGTCCGCTGAGTCCTTTTTGCATACATTTTGCATCCGGCGGCCAGTGTGACCTAGCCTTAAACTGTATTTAATGACAGTTAAATAAGAGGAATTGCAGTTGTTTATCAATATGAACCTTGAGTGAGGTTTCATCCAATCTGCTAGGCCTCGAATGGCGGCCCCAGTGTTGTTCCGAGAAAAGAAAGATGGGTCTCTTCGCTTATGTGTTGACTACCATAACTTTATCATAATTTGTGTAGAAAACATGTACCCACTGCCCTTAATGAAGGACATGGTGGCTCACCTTGCCAAGGGAAAATTTTTCGCTAAACTTGATTTGAAAGAAATGTGCTACTGAGTTCGAATTAAGGAGGGAGATGAATGGAAAACTGCATTCAATTGCCCTTTGAGGTGTTTCCAATTCAACATTCTCCCATTTGGCCTGCAAGGGCGCCCTATCTATTCATGTAGCTGATAAATGAGGTGCTGCATGAATATTTATACAAGAAGGTGTTGGCTTACCTTGATGATATCCTTATCTACACAGAGGCTTTGGAGGAGCATGTGAAATTGGTGCAGTCAGTTTTGAAAAACTTCAAGCAGCTGAACTGTGTGCAAAATTATCCAAGTGTGAATTTCACCAAGAGAAATTTGACTATTTGGGTTACTGCATATTGCATGAAGGCATAGAGATGGATCCGGAACAAGTCCAGGCCATTTTGGATTGGGCTCCCCCTCGCACCGGAAAACAATTGCAGAGTTTTCTATGATTTGTTAATTTTTTCCACCAATTTATTCCAGCGTTTGCAAATATTGTGTTACTTATTACAAACCTCCCAAAGACTAAGGGAGAATCGAACCCAAAGCCCAGTCGACCATTAGAATGGTCCATGGAGTGCCAGGTGGCTTTTGAGAAGCTAAAACGACTCAACAGTAGTGACTGAGAGAGGTATATATGTGTCCTAATAGACCACCTGTAAGGTCCTGCCTCTCCTTCTCACTCAAGAAGATAAAACCTCTTGGTATTTCAAAAGGAATCTTTTACTGAGCAGAAGTGATAGCAGAAAAAAGGCAAAGAAGACTCTAAATCCCCTCAGCAATACAGTTAGAAATAAGACACTAGAAACCCCTCCCTCCAGTCCAATGTGGATTCAGCCAATCCACATGTATGGAGATGTTATTGTAATGGCCATCCTGAGAACCAGATAAGCAAGCATTCCCAGGTCATCTTCCTTCGGCTTTCAGAGTAAAACAACCCACATGGCCTTCCCCCCTGTACATTCCCCAAAAGGTGAGAAAATCTCAGGGTGCTTAGATGCCAGGATAAAGGTTATAAAATAGCAGTGGTCAGAGGTATAAAAAGAATTACATTTGAGGTTCCCCCTTCCCCCAGTTGAATGATAGCATCACTCTAACGATCGGACATCACCACTGAAGCATGAATCACCAGTGTGTTGCGAATACAATCCTAAGATGCATGAATAAAGGAATAGTTTCAAGATCACATAAAGTGATAATAATGCTTCATACTGCAGTGATGACACCACGCTTGGAAAACTGCATTCACGTCTGATCAACATGATACAGAAAAGATGTTGAGATCCTAGAAAGAGTGCAAAGAAGAGCAACAAAGATGATACAGGGTCTGGAGGCTAAACTGTAATGAACGGTTGCAGAAACTAGGTATGCCTAGTCTAACAAAAAGGAGTAGAGGTGAATGATAGCAATCTTCCATGCTTGAGGGCGTTCACAGAGAAGTCAACCTAGTCTCCAAAGAAGTTGAGGACAGGACAAGAAATAATTGCTGAAAGATAATCAAAGAGAGAGATACGATGTAGAATTAAGGAGAAATTTCCTGACAGCGAGAACAATTAATCAGTGAAAGGTTTATCGAAGATACAATGGTCTTTGGTCTCATTCAAGGCAGTGATGAGTCTACATACAGAAGGGAGATTGAACAACTGGCCCTGTAGTGCAGCTGGAACAATCGGGAGCTGAACATAATTAAATCTGTAGAGTTGAAAGTGGATTTTAGGAGGAGCCCTCCTCTTCTACTATCTCTTACAATATGAGACAGCACAGTATCAATAGTAGAGTCCTTCAGGTTTCTGTGTTCTATAATCTCCCAGGATCTGAAATGGACACCTAACATTAGAACCATCATCAAAAAGGCACAACAAAGAATGTTCTTTTCTGCATCAACTCAGAAACTTCAGACTGACCCAGGTACTGTTGATACAGTTCTACAGATAAATTATTGAGTCTGTCACTTGTACTTCTATAACTGTCTGGTTTGATATAACCAAACAGGACAGGTATAGACTTCAAGAAATAGTTAGAACTACCAAAAAAAAAACCTAATCAGACTGCCTTTCATTGACACTTTGTATACTGCATGGGTTAGAAAGAGGGCTGAGAAAATATCTATACATCCCTCATATCCTGGACATTTTATGTTTCAACTTCTACCCTCAAGATGCTGCTATACAGCATTGCATGCCAAAACAACTAGACACAAAGACTTTGTGCCATCACTCTGCTGAACATCCAATTATCACAGTACTATCTTATGTCTAAGGATATTTTTCCATGTTGTATGGCTGTATTGTTTTGTTGTAATATACTTTATTCAATAAACATGAAACTCAATCAACTGAACATTCAAAAATGCATCACAAATACCATTGACTGGTGCTAATGGTTGATACAGGTTACTGCCAGCATCCTAGGTATCAACCAAGTATCTTCTTAAGATGTATGATGTTCAAATAGCACAGGTTTTTTTGCAGTTCCACTGGTGTTATTACAGGAAGCTGCAATTTGTTGATGTATTTTATAAAATTCTTGGACATGGTACCAAGTGCCCCGATGGCAATGGGCATCACTGTTACATATTATTGCATTCTTGTTGTTGTTGATAATATCCTTCTTATCTTTTTTACTAACTTTCCCTATGAGTATCTTATGATTATACTACCTTGTTGTTTGTATGTACAGTGAGAGCTTATGCACTGGAGACCAATTCCTTGTGCGTTCAATCACAGTTGGCCAATAATGCCATGCCATTCTATCCATGCTATTCTAGTCCAGTCCAGTCCAGTCCTGTCCTGTCCTATCTATGGAAATTGTGTGTGAACCATCATTGGAAGTTTTCAAGAAGACACTCAACACCCATTTGTCTAGAAAGGTATAAGGTTCTTGCTTGAGCATAAGGTTGAAGATCTCCAAGGTCCCTTTCAACCCTATTGTTCCATATTCTATCTTTGGCACATAAGATGAGTGAATGAATGAATGAATATAAGTGTAACTTATATACTTATAAACCAGAATTTATATCATATTATTTTAAATCAAAATTGGCAAAAGGGAAGAAATTTATTAAGTTAATTGAATAAGTTAAGTAACATAGGATTGTATTGTCTGTTAAGGATTGGAAGTCCTATATATATTCCAGATGCATGACTCATTTTTAAAACACTTTTCCTGAAGTGCACTGTATTAATTCTTCATTAAGATAAGATGACATAGATGTCTTTTTACATAGCATTTTGCTTCAATAAATTTTCATTAAAAATGAAACTATTTTATTTATTGATTCACAAATCAGACTAATATAGTTGCCCATCTTATGTTCTGTTAATTTTAGGTGGCTCTACCAGCAGTGCTGAGAAAAAGAATCCAATAAAAGCCAATGTATAAAAAACAACACCCATTTTAAAACAACACCAACTTTTAAAAAATTATAATCACTAGGTTCCAGTCTATGGATATAGTTAACTTTGTGGAATATGAGAAGGTTAAAAGCTATGAAATTATGGGAGACTCCTGTCCTGGTAGTTTCATCTCACTGTATAAGATATACATTGGATTTTTGTCTGCTATTTTATTTGTACTCTACAGTGCCCGTTTACCAGAACAGTCTCCCTTTAGAGCAGGGGTCTCCAACCTTTTGGACCTCAGGGATGACCAAACTTATAATTTTAAATCCCAGGGACCATTAACTGGTTCTGTGGGTGAGGCCTAATTTGTGGGTGTGGCTTGATGGTCATGTGACTCACAGAATCATAGATTCATTCATTCAGAGATCTATCTGCCATTGGCTAGCTCAGTCTGTCACATAAAATTTGGTTGCAAGCAAACTCACAAAATTAACTCACAACATACTGTGTATGTAAATATTAAATTTTTTATAAAAAAAGAGAGCAACTTTTATCCAAAATCAGGCAAAGCAGGCAGGCAGATTGAGTTACTCACAGAATCATTCAGTGATCTATCTATCTGCCATCGGCTAGCTCAGTCTGTCACTAAAATTTGCTTGCCATGAGTCTGCATTGAATAATACAACCTTCAGTCCTAAGGGAAGTTCGGCTGTGCTTAAAAGCAGAGCTGAAGATCTAAAGACTAGCTAGAAAGCAAGAAATGCAACCATTTCCTGCTTCCTAGCTAATCTAAATCTGCCGGCATAGTGGAACAGCTGATGGTCGGAAAAAGGAAAAATAGCAATTTAGCAGGCAAGTTTGCAGGGTAAGGAGTGAGCGGGTGGGGAAGGTTTCTCCGGGCCATGTGAGCAGCGCAGCCTTGTGTTTTGCGCAGCCTGAATTAATTGCTTTGTGGGGATGCTCTGGGGGTGAGATTTCTCTGTGGTCCACCAAAATTTTGTTGAGGCCCACCAGTGGGCCACAGCTCACTGGTTACCAACCACTGCTTTAGAGAGTAGGATGGCCTTAAACCTGCTGGCCTTTCTAAAGGCCATGAAGACCTGGCTATAAGGCCAGGCCTAGAGTTCTGAATATGTTAAAGATGCATTTTCAACAAATCACTGAACACCAATGGAATGTAATATATCTTGCCTGTTATCTGTATTTAATTTATTTTTGTACTGTTTTCAATGGTTTTAATTGTTCATGAATGTTTGCTGATTTGAGAGGGGCAACTATATTAATACATATATTCCTCCCATCTTGGCAAAAAAAATGGGTTTAAATATGATCCCTTTCATATTTTAATTCTCATTCCAACTTCCTGGAAAATTGTAGAGTAGGCTGAACCTAAAACAGCATTGGATAGACATGTATACATTCATGAATTTCAATCATATACAAAAGATTATTAAAAGAAAAACAGGGGAAAAGGATAATACATCATTCTATGTAAGCATATGAAATAATAAATTATTACTGACTACATACCAAAAACTGTCCTTGCAGGAACAGATTCTCTGTTCAACCAGAATGACACCTGAGACAGAATGACTGTCATGATGCAGGGAAGATAGGTCTGAATCACAAAATAACCAATTTTCCTCTTCAAATGAAAATGAGCTGTCATCACTGTGTATTCACCTGAAAAAAAAGAGACCAGATTAATAACAAAATAATAATTATCCATTCTTCTTCAGAATAAGCCACTTTGAAAAATTACATATTAACAGAACCAGTTAAATATAGCTCTAACAGAATAGAATAACAGAGTTGGAAGGGACCTTGAAGGTCCTCTAGTCCAACACCCTGCTCAGGCAGGAAACCCTATATCATTTCAGACAAATGGTTGTCCAGCCTCTTCTTAAGAACATCTAGCCTGGAGGCAAGTCATTCCAGTGATTAATTGTTCTAAATGTCAGAACATTTTCCCTTAGTTCTAAGTTGTTTCTCTCCTTGATTAGTTTCCATCCAATGCTTCTTGTCTTGCCTTCAGGTGCTTTGAAGAATTAGGTTGACTCCCTCTTCTTTGTGGCCATCCCTTAAATATTGGACCATTCCTATCATGTCTCCCCCAGTCCTTCTTTTCACACTTGGCAACTGTCATGTATTTATGACAGTTGTAGAGTCTTGGGGTTATATGATCATATTTTTCAACCTTTTGACAAGCAAAGTTAATGGGGAAGCCAGATTCAATTAACTGTCAGGTCTGTCATCTTTAGCATTCCTCATTTTGCTGGTATCTTGCCATAAAACGCAGGGAAGGGGGGAGGAAGATGGGCAAGTAGGGAATGGGCAGAGGGAGGGAGGGAATGACAGGGTGACAGGAACCAGTGAAGTTAATCCAGAATGAACCGGCCAATTAAGGACAGAATCATGAGAATAGAAGGTGAAACTGAACCAAAGAGATGCCAAACTTCAAAACACCATTCCCAAAACACCAAAGCTAAATACTATTGGACACTGATCAAGGGAGAATAGCCAGGAAGATGGGAAATCCTTAGGCTTTGTGTGGGAATATTCAGATCCAGCTTTGTTTACACTGTAACTGCTTGAACTTAGTAAAAGTGAACCTTTCAATTTAATCATGGAGTCGAGAGGCTTTCTTTCTTTAGTAACTAAGCTGGGACAAGCCTGACATTAAGCTGGATCTGCAGCAGCAGTCTACCTGGAGATACACCACTACCACGGGGATGGTGCACAAAATGTCCGCTCATAAACATGAACAGGAGGAGATGAAAGCTTGGAAAAAAGCTGCTTCCAGACCTGAAGTGATGGAGATTACCCTTAGCTGGAAGAAGTGGAGGCCTTCAATGACCAACTGAATCCCCAATGGTTGCTGGGGGTCAGAGGAGTGTGGAGTGGCAAGAAATGAACTGGAAACACCACCCACCCCAATGTCCTCCTTGAATAGACCATCGAGTTCTTGAGGGACGCTTTCAATAATTTTGAGCCCAGGGGGCTCAAGATTGCCCAGCACTGCCACTGACCCAAGCAGCTGCAAATGCACTATTCTCCACTTAGCCTTCACCCGCACCAGCACCACAGCAAATGCCACCACTGGTACTAGCCCAGCCACCACCACTGGCCTGGGCCGCCCCTCTATGGAGGAGAGAGCACAGACCTCCTGACCTGGGGATGAAATTTAATGTCTACCACAATACAATACTCCAAAGGTTAAATTGTTCATCTGGTCATCTTCTTCCAGCAGCTAGCATCCCACGCAATCATCAGAGTGCTGGCAAAAGCTAACCTGCAGGTGCCAGATGAGTTATTAATAATATTAAAAGGGATGCTATAGAAAGGCTAATGGTTTAAAACCCTCAAAGCCGAGTGTACCACATGAGATCACTTAGCCTGAGTGGGTGCCAAGTTGTATATCCCAAAGATATACATCAGTGCATCATGATCCTCCAGAGAAACCATGATTCTAAAACAGTGGGACATTTTGGCTGTGAAAATCCTAAACCTAGTGAAATGCCAATTCTGGTGACCATAGGACATTGAAGCCTATGTAGCTACCTGCCATATCTGCTCATCAGCCAAAAGTCATCGAGGAAAAATCCCAAGTCTCCTTCAGCCAGTAGCAAAACCTTAAGCACCTCGGAAAGAATTTTCCATATAGTGGAACTTCCAGAAAGTTAAGGGTACACCATAATTTGAATGTAACTGATCTTTTCTCCAAACAAATATACTTCATCCTTCACTGCAAAATCCCCTTAGCACATACCTTATCAAACTTTTCGTACAACTTGTCTATAGACTCCATGGATCCCCAGAACAAATCATTTTGGATCACGGGATTCAATTCACTTCACAATTTTGGCAGAAGTTCTTAAAATTGCTTGGCACCACTCAAGGGCTTAGCTCCTCCTATGACCCCAGATGATTTGTTCACACATGGTTTGTGTGAACGCATGAATGGGGTCTTAGAATAATACCTGAGATGCTACATTAACTACCAGCAAAACAATTGGGCTAACCTTCTTATTTTCACAGAGGTAACCTACAGTAATGCTACACATTATCAGTACTAGTTTTACAATTTTCATAGTTGCAATGGGCAACTTCCCCGAGCCAAATCACAAACCACCTCATTAGCGGAATGGATTATCGAACTTCAAAGGACCTGGCTGGTCATCTGCAAAATGCTAGAGGAGGCACGAGAGACTTATAAAAAACAAGCAGCTAAAAAGCACTCCAAATCAAAAGCCTTTAACAAACAACAATGTTTATCTGTCTACCAAATACCTCCAGTCTAGTTAACCATCTAAAAAATTAGGCCCTAAGTTCATTTAATAAAGTCATCAACCTGGTAACAGCACAATAATATCTGTCCAAATCTCTCAATTACATACATCCAGTGTTCCACTGCAGCTTGTTAAAAACAGCAACCACTTCTCCTTTATGTCCAACAATGAAGCCATCTTCAAACCCCATTCTAATTGAAGGGGAACAACATTTTGAAATTAAAGAAATCTTAGACACTTGCAAGCATAGAGAGAGAAAGTACAATACTACATTGAACGGAAAGATTTTCTTGTTGTAACTATGTATCATTTATGTGTTTGCAATTGTATATCAATGC
>BLBF01000039.1:43418271-43442361 GCA_015471245.1 Laticauda colubrina | reverse complement strand
CCCTGTCATGAGACGCCCATCTGATGCGGGATAGCAGATACCGCATTTTCTTCCCTCAGAGACAGAGTGGCTCGATGCCCAACATGTCTGAGCCTCAAAAATTATCTGCAAGTACACAGGCAAACTCCATTGAATAATAACTCCCTCTCTCTTTGTATCTCTTTTTGTCTCCTTCTCCCATAGGACTGATGTCTTTTCTAAGGGGGGAAGAAGGCCAGACCTGCTATCTTCAACATACTTTGTGACAATCCTGAAGCTGTTCTGATTGAAGCCATTTTATCTGCTTCAGTATTGCCACACTGGAGCTGAGAATCAGGGAGGGAGGATTTGAGATAGAGGGATTTTTGTCGCCAAAACAAAATACTTTTTTTTGAGAACCAAGACATTCTCACACCTGGTTGGAAGAAGGTGGAGTGATACCACCTGGTTGTCGGACTGCCTAGTGATTGGACCATGTGACTGATTATTTTGAGAAAGTAGGAAATATTTTACTTTTAATAAGGTGAAAATCATGGGAATTTTCAGAGTCAGTTTTCACCAAATATGTGTCAATATGATATTTCCAATAAAAGTAACCTTTGGGGAATTCAATGGCCTTGGAGTCTTCATTGCACTGGATTTATTAATTGGAACCCTGACAGCTTGCTTTACTGGCTTCCTGCCATAAAATTCAGGGGAGGGAAGAGGAAGATGGGGAAATAGGGAATGGGCAGAGGGAGGAAGGAAGGGAATGACAAGAACCAGAGGTGTCAATCCAGAATGAACCAGCCAATCAAGGACAGAATCGTGGAAACTGTTCTGACCAAGGATTTCTGAGACCATAATTAATCACATGCTTATTTCAAACAGCCCTCTTTATTTCAACAACTGGGAATTATGTTCATTCCCAGCCTGTAATGAGTCCTAGTCTCTCAAGATAAGCACCCTCCTTTATCTATTTTGAGTTGCTGCCAACAACTAAAGTGCCAAATTAACTGTAAAAAGCCAAACAGAGTACAAAGTCCACACAGAGCTTCAAGGTTTAATCCGAACAGAGCGAACAAAGTTGCTTCCTGAAAAGGTTCCTGTTCCTTTGCTTCTCCTTTATATCTTATGGGAAGGCCAATCACCTCCAAGCCTTCCTCCCGAGTCACCCCTTTTGTCTTAACGTTCTTGCCTTCTGGCAGCTCTGTGCATGCGTGCACTGGGAATAGGCTCCCCTTGTTCCTTCGCCTCACTGCTGTTAGATTCTGGAGGCTCTGGAGTCAGCACATAACTCCCAGATGGCACTGGTCCCATCTCTGTATCGGATGCAGGACCCTCGTCCAAGTCCTCCGCAGATTCCTGGACTGGCCAATGTTCCTCCCCACTGTCTGAGTCTGTTGCCGTCTTCACAGGCTGCCAGCAGACCACAACAGGAACAGAATGTGAAACTCAACCACAAGAGATGCCAAATCTCAAAGCCATTCCCAAAACACCAGAATTGAATACTATTGGACACTGATGGACTGGTCATGGGGGGAGAGCCAGGGAGATGGGAAAACCATCGGCTTTGCATGGGAATATTCAGATCCATATTGCTTATGCTATAACCATTTGAACTTAGTAAAAGTGAACCCTTCACTTCAACCATGGAGTCGAGGATCTTTCTTTCCTAAATGCCTAAACTGGAACAAGCCTGACACTGACTTAAAAACAGCAGTAATTCACTTAACAACTGTAAAGAGAAAGGTCATTAAATGGTGAAAAATTTGTTTAACAAACATCTCACAGCAACAGAAATATTGGGCTCAATTATGGTCATTCATTGAGGACTACCTGTATAACATCTCTAAAGTCCTCTCCAATGTTATTATTTATCAAGTTCTATCTTCTAAGTTAAACAGGCAAGTTGACAATGTATTGCATACTTTTTAAGAAAAAGGGAAAAGAAATACATTGTATCTTGATTGTTAATACAAAGAAGTACAAGTATTAAAGTGGATTCATCATCAATGCTGTACATTATTTCTTCTTCACTTTACTAACCTGTACTGGATTTGGCAGTTTCCTGTCCAATTGTTTGGCCTAAGAGATCATACTGATTCAACCTTGAACCATCTGGAGCTACTTCTACTGACTTTGATGCATTGAACGTCCACTTGTAGGTTACTTCTGCTATTGTATATGCATCTAGCAAGGACAAAAAGAAGAATCATTCAGAATATTTGCGATTATTAAACAATTTCAAATATGAATGGAAGTATTAAATATTTAAATTGCTAAATAGGGACATATAGAGATATATAAGGGACATATAAGCCAAGGGTATTTCACAATGTAACTAAACATTAAAAAGATGCACAACCAAAATCAATTATTGCCGCAAATTAATCCATTTCATTTCTTGTATGTCTGACTAATTTCTTTCTTTTAATGACTTTCTTGTTTTCAGACACTAACCACTTATGTCTTTTCTTTTAAAAATTCTGTTAATTTGTTGTTTCATCTCTGAAATTTTATCAAACCGTTTAAACGAAAAAGCATACCTCTACCATACCAAATATAACCAGAATTTAACATTGATGTTATTAGCTTAATTTTTCAGCAAGTCATCAAAACTATGAATATAAAAATGCAGATGGTTTATCTTAATTGAATGCTTCAAACCAATGTATTTGATGTACAGAATTAATTTCATGTATATTCAAATATCCATAAGTAGCTAATAATTATTCCATATTAATCAATTTACAGCTTTGGTCCACTAAAATCAGGGGTGGGATTCAACCAGTTTGGACTGGTTCAAGTAAACTGGATGTTAAATTTATATCTGGTTTGCCGAACCGGTAGTTGAACCGACTGGCTGGCCCCTCCCACCCTGCCCCACCCCTCCCTGGAGTCTCCAATGCAACCTGTTTTGGATGCAGTTAAGTGCAGGATCTGTGTGGAGGCTCTGGGAGGGCGAAAAATGGGCCTTTCAGAAGTTCAGAAATTGGCCTGTTTCCGGCTTCCAAAGGGCCTCCAGACCATGGGGAAGGCAGTTTTCATCTTCCCTGAGGGAAGCTTCTGGATCCTGGGGAAGGTGAAAAATGACCTTCCTGGAAGTTCTGGAAGTCCAGAAACAGGCCTGTTTATGGCTTCTGGAAGGCCTCTGGGGGAGGTTGTTTTCACCCTACCAGAGGCCCAAACCTTACCAAACCCTGGGGAAGGGGAAAAATGGCTCTTCAAGAACTTCCAGTAGGCCATGCCACCATGACCATGCCCATCCAGCAACTGAGCAGCAAACCAGTTGCTGGGTCTTTTTGAATCCCACCTCTGACTAAAATGATGTCATTTGACTTTAATCAATCAGAATAGAGATGGAAGGGACCTTGGAAGTCTTCTAGTCCAGGCCCCTGCTCAAGCAGGAGACCCTATACAATTTCAGACAAGTGACTGTCCAGTCTCTTCTTAAAAAAACCTCCAGTGATGAAGCATCCACAACTCTGAAGGCAAGCTGTTCCACTGGTTAATTATCCTCACTATTAGGAAGTTTCTCCTTAATTTCAGGTTGCTTGTCTCCTTGATTGATTTCCATCCATTGTTTCTTGTCCTGCCCTCTAGTGGTTTAGAAAATAAATTGACTCTCTGCTCTTTGTGGCAGCCTCTCAAATACTGGAATACTGCTATCATTTCTCCCTTAGTCCTTTTCTCTAGACTAGCAAACCCAAATCCTGCAACCATTCTTCATATGTTTTAGTTTCCAGGCCTTTAATCATCTTAGATGCTCTTCTTTGCACTCTCCCCCCCCCCAAAAAAGTCTCAACATCTTTTTTTAATGTGTTGACCAAAAGTGGATGCTGTATTCCAGGTGTGGTCTTACTAAGGCTTTTTGTTATATTCTTTCTAAAGGCCCTGTCACAATGGCCGACGGATGCAAAACGTTTGTAAAAAGGACACAGCGGACGAGAAAAATGTTCCATCCGTTGTTATCCACTCTCAAAAGGAGCAAAAATTTGCATAACCAGAGCGGACAACACGGAAAGGAACGGACAGGGGGGAGGACGTAGGGCGGATGGAAAGTGGATGCTCCACAGAAGCCTAGTGGATGGAAGCGGATGAGAGCGGATGGCACATCCGCAAGGATTCCGGAAGAGCACAGCAAAGCGGATGCGTAACAGAAAGAGCGGATGCAGAGCAGACGCAGAGCGGATGAAGCGGATGCCGAGCGGATGAAGCGGTTGCAGAGCGGAAGCCGAGCGGATGCCTAGCGTTCACTGTGCATGAGGGGAGGATGCATTGCATCAGCCCCGCGGATATAAAGGGAAGCAGCTCCCAAGCAGGTCAACATTCAGAGGAAAGACCTGCTTCCAGACACAGCCTGCCTGCCTGCCTGCCTGCCTGCCAGCCAGCAACCCCACAACCATGGGGAAGAAGAGAAAGCCTCAGCCATCTGCTGCCAGCCCTGGCAAGAGGGACAGGGCCACCCTCCCACCCCCTGGCCCTCACTCTGCTTCTGCTGGGGCTTCTGCAGCCTGGGCTCGCTCTTCTGGGGCTGGGGCTTCTGCTGATGCTGCTTCTGGAGGAGCTGATGATGCTGCTTCTGGTGGTGGTGCTTCTGCTGGTGCTTACTCTGCTGAAGCTGCTTCTGGCGGTGGTGCTTCTGCTGGTGCTTACTCTGCTGGCGCTGCTCCTGGTGCTGGTGCTTCTGCTGGTGCTTCCTCTGCTGGCGCTGCTCCTCGTCCTGCTGGTGCTCCTAGTCCTGCTGGTGCTCCTGGTCCTGCTGGTGCTCCTGGTCCTGCTGCTGCTGCTGCTCCTGCTGGCGCTGCTGGTGCTTACTCTGCTGCTGCTGATCCTGGTCCTGCTGGTCCTGCTGGCACTGCTGGTGCTTACTCTGCTGCTGCTGATCCTGGTGCTGCTGCTGCTGGTGTGGAGGAGCAGCCCCTACAACCTGGAAGCCCCTCTGATGAGGGCTCATGTGGTCCTGCCAAAGGGAGGAAGAGGCAGACGCGAGAACGGGAGAGGAGGCAATACAACATTGAAGAGG
Source organism: Laticauda colubrina (assembly GCA_015471245.1). Lineage (NCBI taxonomy): Eukaryota > Metazoa > Chordata > Lepidosauria > Squamata > Elapidae > Laticauda > Laticauda colubrina. The sequence goes on along the minus strand of BLBF01000039.1, from coordinate 43,437,374 downwards.
AACATGAGGATGAGGTGCTGGAATGGCTGAGAGAGAATGAGTATCTATGGCGGAAGGGACACATGCTCTATAGGGACACCAAAAGGAAGCAGGCTGCTTGGAGAGAGAAGGCGGAGAGCCTGGGCTACACTTCGGAGGTGCTCCACGGCTGGTGGAAGCACATGCACACCTGGTATCGGAAGCTGCACCTCAAGAAATCTGGCCAGGCCGCGGTCAAGCTGACGGACAGAGAGACCTACGTCATGGCCAAGTGCAGCTTCCTGGAGTGTGAGATCCGCCACCGAGAAGCAGCCCCTCTCACAACCCTCTCTCTCAGGCAGCCTGCTGAGAGCCAGTCCTCTTCTGGCAGAGAGTCAGCTCCTGTCTCCAGGCAGGTATCTGTGGAGCGTGCCACCACAAAGACCCCCCCGAAAGCTGCACTACCCGTGGCGGAGCGCGTGGAGAACCCCCTGACGCCATGGGAGAAAGGAGACGGCACTTCCACCACAGCCCAACCCGCATCCACCCCCAGGTCCACCTCCACAGAAAGGCAGAGAGGCAAACCGGAGGGACAGAGCCGCACTGTCCTGCTGGAGATAAGAGACACCATCAGGAGCAGCGTAGATCTCCTCTCTCAGCTGGTACACACCGACTTCTCATCCTCCAACCGCAAGCCCTTCCTCACCTATGTGAATCAGACCCTCATGGACATGGCGGAACCCCAGTATCAGGTGGAGAACGACAGGATCACCGATCTGCTTCACAACCCTCCAGACCCAGATGAACCTACTCCCACCCAGTCCAGGTCTGCTCCTCCACCCCAGGTGATGTCACTCCCCTTCCAAGGCTTTCCACAGACCCTCACCTACCAAAGCTACGGCTACCAGGAGTTCCAGCAGAACAGGCAGCAGCCCTTCCCAGTCCAGGCACAGAGTCATCGGAAGCCACCCATGCCACAGATGCCACCAACGCCATTCCTCACCCAGCTGCAGACCAGACAGCCCCACTACACTGCTCCTTCCTCCACCCCACAGCCAAGCCCGGCCTCAGCACATCTGTCATCGGTACTGGGGCTGACACCCCATGTCATGGAGGAAGGGGCTCTCAACATCACGGGGCTGAGTCTGCTGTCTGAGAGCTTCCTCCACACACTGTCCCCTGTTGTCCTCTCGGGGCCAGGCACCCCAGTGGTGCTTCAGACCAGCACTCCAGCAGCAGCCACCTCCACAGCACCTGGACTCTTCACTCCTGAGACTGGGCACACCTCCGAGTGACCAAGAAGAGTGCCAGAGACTGGGTGGCTACCTGTAGACTTTATTTGGACACTTGACTTGGGTCATTTTTCTTTTACAGCTTGTTATTAATAAAGATTATCTTTGCTTCACACACTTGCTTCATTATTTTTTTTCAATAAAGTCTTGCTGGAAACTTTTAGAAATGGTTTAAGCCTTTGCATGCTTGTGGGATGGGTTAAGACAGCAGTGGGATGGATAGGGATACCTTTGGGATGGGTAAGGATAGCAGTGGGATGGGCAGGGATACCTTTGGAATGGGTAATAGCTGTGGGATAGATAAACCTCCAGTGCAAGCATAGTGGGCCTGTATGGTCCACCCTCCCAGGTGCCAAAGCTTTGGCCCTTCATTATCAATAACAATGTAAGCATTGATCCACACATTTGAACATAAACACAATTCTTTATTAAATGCCCTGTTCATTGTAGGCCCACCCAACATACATGGCACAATCTCATCCGTGTGATGAGACAGGCTGAAGGAAGCATCCATTAATCATCTATCATCCTGTCTTGCCACTCCACTGCTCCAGCTGGGGAGTTGCACCAGTGTTTCAGGAGGTTGCGCTGCTTCTTCCCTTCACGTGAGGCTCTGTTGGGGCCTTGCACATCCTCAATGTCTATCAGGTTTCGCCCTTGCCTCCATTCCCCAGGCTCCATGTCCCCATTGCCTTGTTGAAGGTCCACGAGCCTGTTCTGCAACACTGGGTAGCGGGTGCGCATGAGATTGTGCAGGATGCAGCAAGCTTCCACGATCCTCCTCACGGTCTCTGGGCGATGCTGCATGGTGGTGAGAAGTACCTGGAACCTGTTGGCCAGGATGCCAAAGGCGTTCTCCACCACTCGCCTTGCCCTGGACAGCCTGTAGTTGAAGATCCTCTCTTAACGGGTGAGGCATCTGGAGGTGTAGGGCTTCATGAAGTAGGTTCTGAGGGAGAAGGCGTCATCACCCACGATAAAGTAGGGCACATCTTGCGTGTCGTTGGGCAGTGGGTCTGGATCTGGGAAGCCCACGATGAGGTTGTGTTCCAGCCCCTCCTTGAGGTGACTGGTGTTGTATACCTGGGCATCTGAAGCTGACCCGTTGCCTGAAGCATCGATGTACATGAACTTGTAGTCAGCATTGACCATGGCAAAGAGGATGATGCTGAAGAAGCCCTTGTAGTTGAAATAAGTGGACCCCGACTTAGCTGGAGCTTTGCAGGCCACGTGCTTGCCATCTATGGCTCCAACGGTGTGGGGGAAGTTCCACTTCTGATACCACTGCTCTGCAAGTTTCTTCCAGCCTTCTTCAGTGGAGGGGCACTGGAGGAGCTCCTGCAGGTATTCTTCAATGATGGCCTGCACCACTTCTCTGACCACAATGCTGATGGTTTTTGTGTGGCACCCTCCAGCCGTACTGCATGTTCCTGTATGTGGTTCCAGAGGCCAGGTGGCACAGAGTCAGTGCCCCTTGAGCCCAGGGTCCAGGCTGGGCTGGAAGTTGGTGCTCTGCTTGGTCAACCTGGGTCTCAGCCACTCCACAACTTCGTCAAACATGGCTGGAGGCATCCTCATGAAGTTCTGGAATGCACGAGGGTCTTCGTTCCTCAGCTCCATCATCAGCTTGTTGTACAGTCTGTACTCTGCTCTTCTCCCGATCCATCTTCGGACCCAGACACTTCTTGGCCGCCTCCTTTTCTTCCCGTAGAACAGTTGAGAGAGCCTGTAGATGGCTTCGCACTGTTGTAGAACGATGGTGGCTTCCAAAAGGAGTGTGTTATGATCCATGGTGGACATCAATGGATGCTGTGGAAGAGCAAGAGCCAGATGAAGGCTGCAGAGGTCTGCACAGCAGGGCTGCTGGACTGAAAGTGAGATCCAGGTGAGTTCCTCCCCCCTTTTTATAGGCAATATAGGTTTTCCACTATGTGTCCTTTTGCATCCTCTTGACATCCTTAATATCTGAGATAGGTCCCCTCTGCGAACGTTTTTTCCGTTTTAAATGCTTTCTTTGTGAGCTGCATCCGCTTTCATCCTTTCTCCGTCCGTGCTACTGACGCTTTGTGTCCATTCCACGTCCATTTCGCTTCCTCCCTGTGTCCGCTTTTGCTGGAGCGGATTTGAGTTCCGCAGATGCGCAGCGGATGCCTAGCGGACGCGTAACGGATGACGATGGATGTAGAATGGATGTTCCCCGTATGTGTTGCGGATGCAGAACGGACGTGTTGGATACATTTTCTGCTCAGAAAGTTTTGAGCAGCTCCAAACTTTTTGAGCGGATGGAACCTCAGTTGACGGATGCTGGACGGATAGAGAGGAAGAAAAATGGACGCAGTGAGTACAGAACGGATGCAACGCGTTAACCAACGGATAGCAAGTGTTTCTCTCCGTTTTACATCCTCTTTCCATCCGTTGGTGCAGTGTGACATGGGCTTAAGAATGAGCTGAGGCAGGCATTGATGAATGAAACAATGTTTATTGTAACAAAGAAACAGGTTACTTTAGTCTGCTGATATGTTGCTGAATTGGCCAGCTGATGCTGTCTGACAGCTCCCTTTTATAGTTCACTGTCAGGCTGCTCAGCCAATCAGAACAGCTGTCACCAAATGCTCCGGACGTGGCGGCGCTGAAGATGATTTGGACTCTCTCAAGAACTCTTCATCAGGTAAGTTTGAGTCAGCATGCACATCACTCATCGGTGTCTCATACACCGGTGTGTCATACCCACAAAACATTCCCTTTGTTTGTTCCCCTCTGAGTTACTCTGGGATGAGCCCCAATGACCTCTCAATTGGTCGATATGGTGTCGCCATATTCTGCCATCCTGTAAACCAATTTTAAAAGACCTGGGGCCTGTGACAGCCATCATTTGGCCGGGCAACCAGGTGGGATTACCCCCAAAATTCCTAGCATACACAGGGTCATTTACCTGGAATGACCTCACCTGGCTAAAAGAATCTAATGGAATTGAAGGAGAGTAGCTTGGATGGAGCCTATCTAAATTATTCCTAAGCCTCCTTCCCATCAGCATTTCTGCTGGAGAATGATTTGTCACTGAGCTCGGGGTGATATGTTGTGATAGTAAATAAGTGGCTAATTTTGAGTGCCAATCTTCTCCCTTGAGTCTACCTAAAACCTCCTTGCCTGCCCTTACGGCCCTTTCAGCTTGCTCATTCACTGCCGGGTGATAAGGGGCTTTCAGAGCGTGCCAGACCCCCTTCTTTGCTAGAAACAATTCAAAACTAGCTGATGCAAATTGTAGACCATTGTCCGAAACAAAAACATCTGGAAAGTTGCAAACAAACGTCTAACACTTTTATGACAGCTGTTGAAGTAGTAGAATGCATGAGAGACACCTCAACCCATTTGGAATAAGAGTCCACTACAATTAAGAATATGTGGCTGTGTAAAGGGCCCGCCAAATCTATGTGGACTCATGACCATGGGGACTTAGCCAATTCCCATTCCTCTGGATTGGCAGCTAGTGGGGTAGGCCTCAATAGTTGACATGCCTGGCATGTCCTGACCTGAGTAGTTATGTCTGCGTCTATGCCTGGCCACCAGACGTAACTCCTTGCCAGTGCCTTCATTCTGGCAATACCCGGATGTCCTTCATGTAAACTATCTATTATCCCAGGCCTCAACCTGCTAGTAAAGCGGTACTAATGCTTCACATGATTTTGATTCTATGCCTCTGTTTGTACAACCAAGGATTTTATTAGCCATTTTGGTTGCCATTGCATGCTACTGATTCATGTTCAAGTGATCATCCACTAGAACTCCAAGGGCCCTCTCACAATTACTGTGTTTGAGCCAGGTTTCGCCTAATCTGTACTTATATTTTTGATTTTTCCTTGTCCAGGTATAAAATCTTGCTTTTCTCCACATTAAATTTCATTTTGTTGGATAGGGCCCATTGTTCAAGTCTGTCAAGATCTTCTTGGATCCTGAGGTTGTCTTTTGGGATGTTGGCTATTCCTGCCAGGTTAATGTCATCTGCAAATTTGATGAGTTCCTCTTCTATTCTCTCATCTAAGTCATTTATGAAGATATTGAAAGTACTGGGCCTAAGGAGGAATCTTGTGGTACCCCACTGCTTACTTCCCTCCATTAGATTAATACCATTAAGGACTACTATTGAGTATGGTTTGTCAGCCAGTTCCAAATCCATCTGATGGTGACGCTATCTATCCCTCATTTTTCTAGCTTACCAAGAAGTAGGTTATGGTTTTCTTTGGCAAATGCCTTGCTGAAGTCTAAGTATACTATATCCAAGGCTTTTCGCTGGTCTACTAATTTAGTCACTTTGTCAAAGAACTGTGAGATTGGTTTGGCATGATCTGTTTTTAACAAACCCATGCTGGCTACTAATTATAACTATTTATTTCTAGATGTTCACAGATCTGTTATTTATTATCTTTTCCAGGATCTTCCCAATTATTGATGGTAGGCTGATTTGTCTGTAATTTCCTGGGTCTGCTTTTTTTCCCCTTTTTAAAAAATGGGAACCACATCAACCCTTTTTCAATTCTCCCATGGTTCTGAGGTAACATCTGCCAGCTCCTTCATAACTCTGGGATGTAATCCATCAGTTCCTGGTGATTTATATTCATCAAGCAGTTATTCACTTAGTATTTTCTTATTTATTTTAATTTTTATTTCTAGTCTCTTTTATAGTTATGATTTTGGTAGGTCGGGTTAAGTTTCTTTTTGTGTGAAGACTGATGCAAAGAATGAATTAAGCAACTCTGCTTCCTCTCTACTGCTATTACTACCTTGCCATCTTCTTTCTTTAGTGGACTGAGTGTTTCCTTTATTTTTTTCTTATTATTTATATGTTGAAAGTCTATAGAGATTCTCAATCATCCAGATCATGGTGGTCCCAAAGTTGTTTTTTTCAGGAGGCAGCTGGATTTTCTTTTTTTTTCTTTAAAGATGCTTTGCTTCTTATCCAAGAAGCTTCTTCAGCTAGTTCTTCACTATCTTCAGATAGTGGGAATGGAAGGATTTATATTCCTTGCAGACAGCTGGTCATTTGCATCCTTATAGAGAGTTGTTGAGGCCACTGTGTCCTCAGAGTCACCTGAATAGTTTCTCTCTGCTGCCCAGGAGTTGTTTCCCGATGGGAGGGGGACTTGCAAGCTTTCTCCTCTGCCAGGAGAGAGGCTAGAAGGAACAGTGGAGAGACTCGTATAAGTTCTGGGCTGCTTCTCTCACCTGCTCTTGCTGGGAGAGTGAGAGCCTCTCCTGGCAGAGCAAAAAGCTTGCAAGTCCCCTAGTGGTGGTATTCAAATAAAGTTGCTACCAGTTCGGTGGGCGTGGCTTGGTGGGTGCACTGTACACATGTGCACACTTTGCGTGCAGGCGCTTGCCAAACATGTACTTTGCGCAGGCACAGAGGCACTATAACTCACCTCATGCAAGCCTGCACAATGCCGGTCACTGCAGCTGCTGCCACGAGGCGCTATTCTGTGCCGCGCAAAGCAGCTTCTCTTTGAATTCTGGCCATAAAAGTGAGTATGGGAGGCCAGGCAGGTGGGTGGATCAAACACAGAGCAGTGGAGAGAACCGGTTCCATCTCCGCTGCTCATTGCCGCTACCGGCTCTCCAGAACCGGTCAAATGCCACCACTGAAGTTCCCCTCCCATCAGAAATGGCTCCCGGGCAGCAGAGAGAAGCAGAATTCAACCAGACAGCTTCTCTGCTGTCCAGGGGTCATTTCCCAAAGAGAGGGGGACTTGCATGCTTTCCATTCTGTCGGGAAAGACTCTCGCTCTCCCAGCAGGTGAGAGAAGCAACTGCTTCTCTCACCTGTGTTCTAAAAAAAAAGCGTTCTAAAGTCGGCTTATATGCGAGTATATACGGTACCTTCAATTTTCTAGGTTCTATATGATATCACAAGACCTGAAATAGACAAACATTAAAAACATCATCAAAAAAGCACAACAAAGAATGTTATTTCTGTGCCAACTCAGAAAGCTCAAACTGCTCAAGGAGCTGTTGATATGGTTCTACAGAAGAATTATTGAGTCTGTCATCTGTATCTCTATAACTGTCTGGTTTGGTTCTGCAACCCAACAAAACAGACACAGACTTCAGAGAGTTATTGGGACTGCAGAAAAAACAATTACTACCAATTTGCCTTCAACTGAGGACCTGTATACTGCATGAGTCAAAAAGAGGGCTCTGAAAATATTCAGAGCCTAGAGTATTTACTCACATCCTAGAGTATTTACATCAAGACAAATTCCTTGTGTGTCCAATCACACTTGGCAAATAAAAGTATTCTACTCTATTCTATTCTATTCTATTCTATTCTATTCTATTCTATTCTATTCTATAAACTGTTTCAACTCCTACCCTCAAAATGACACATCAGAACAACTAGACACAATAACAGTTTTTCCCCGAACGCTAAACAAATAATTCCCTCAACACTGTCAAACTATTACAAAGTCTGCATTATTGTTACGATTAATTCTCCCATCCTTCCCTCCTCCCATTTATGATTGTATTACTGTAACTTTGTTGCTCATATCCTAACAATTTTTATTGACTGTTTCCTAGTATAATTTGATGAAGCCCATGTCCCACTGCACCAATGGATGCAAAGAGGATGTAAAACAGACAAAAAAGCTTGCCATCCATTGGAAAACACGATGCATCTGTTGTGTACTCACTGCATCCGTGTTTCATACGCTCCATCCGTTGAGCCTCCATCCACTGAAATTTCATCCGCCCAAGAAGTTTTGAGCTGCACAAAACTTTTTGAACGGATGAACTTTCCACCGCGTACGATGTACATCCGCGACACATACGGGCAACAAATGTTCTATGTCCCTTGTCATCCGTTAAACGTCCGCTGTATCCTCTCGGCATCCTCTGGACATCCTCACAACTCACATCTGCTGCAGCTGAAAATGGAAAGAGGAAGGAAGCGAAAGGTACATGGAATGTCCACACAGCGTTAGTAGCACGGAAATAGAAAGGATGTAAGAGGATGCATCTCATATATAAAGCATTAAAATGGACAAAACATTTGTATCTGGGATGTATCTCGGATATTTAGGATGTCTGGAGTATGCCTAGAGTATGTGGAAATATACCTAGCGGAAAACCAATATTTTCTATAAAAAGGGGGAGGAAATCACCTGGATCTCAGTATGAGTCCAGCAGCCGTGGTGTACAGACCTCTTCACCCTTGGTCTTGCTCTTCCACATCATCCATTGATCTCCACCATGGATCATAACACAGTGCTTATGGTAGCTGCGATCATTCAACACCAGAACCAAGCCCTGTTCAGATTGTTTCACCTTTTCTACGCAAGGAGAAGAAGGAGATGTCCAAGAGCTGTGTGGGTCCGACAATGGATCGGGAGAAGAGTGGAGTTTGGACTGTTTGACAAGCTGATGGTGGAGCTGAGGAACGAAGATCCTCATGCATTCCAGCACTTCATGAGGATACCACCAACCATGTTTGACGAAATTGTAGAGCGTCTGAGACCCAGGTTGACCAAGCCAAGCACCAACTTCCGCCCCAACCTGGACCTTAGACTGAAGGTGGAACTCACTCTGCGCCACCTGGCCTCTGGAACCACATACAGAAACATGCAGTATGCCTGGAGGGTGCCACACAACAGCATCAGCAAAGTGGTCAGAGAAGTGGTGCAGGCCATCATCGAAGAATACGTGGAGGAGCTCCTCCAGTGTCCCACCACTGAAGAAGACTGGAGGAAAGTTGCAGAACAGTGGTATCAGAGGTGGAACTTTTCTCACACCGTTGGAGCCATAGATGGGAAGCACGTGGCCTGCAAAGCTCCACCCAACTCAGGGTCCTCTTATTTCAACTACAAGGGCTTCTTCAGTATCATCCTCTTTGCCATGGTTGATGCTGACTACAAGTTCATGTACATCGATGCTTCAGGAAATGGGTCAGCTTCAGATACCCAGGTATACAACGCCAGTGACCTCAAGGAGGGGCTGGAACGCAACCTCATCATGGGTTTTCCAGATCTAGTCCCACTACCCAATGACACACAAGATGTGCCCTACTTCATCGTGGGTGATGACGCCTTTTCCCTCAGAACCTACCTCATGAAGCCCTACAGTTCCAGATACCTCACCCATGAAGAGAGGATCTTCAACTACAGGCGGGCCAGGGCAAGATGGGTGGTGGAGAATGCCTCTGGCATCCTGGCCAACAGGTTCCAGATACTTCTCACCACCATGCAGCATCGCCCAGGGACTGTGAGGAGCATCGTGGAAGCTTGCTGCATCCTGCACAATCTCATGCGCACCTGCTACCCAGTGTTGCAGAACAGACTTGTCGACCGTCAACAAGGGAATGGGGACATGGAGCCTGGTGAATGGAGGCAAGGACAAAACCTGATAGACACTGTGGATGTACAAGGCCCCAACAGAGCTTCACGTGAAGGGAAGAAGCAGCACAACCTCCTGAAATACTGGTGCAACTCTCCAGCTGGAGCAGGGGAGTGGCAAGACAGGATGATAGATGCTTAATGATGCTTCCTTGAGCCTGTCTCATAACACTGATGAGATTGTGCCATGTATGTTGAGTGGTCCTACAATGAATAGGGCATTAATAAAGAGTTTTGTTTATTTTGAAATGTGTGGATCAATGAATAAATTGTTATTGATAAAAAAGGGCCATATGTGTGGCAGCTGGGAGGGTGGACCATACAGTCCCATGATACTTGCACTGGAGGTTGATCTATCTCACAGCTATCCTTTACCTATCCCACAACGATCCTTACCCATCCCACAACTAACCTTACCTATCCAACAGCTATCCTTCCCTATCCCACAACTATCCTTACCCATCCCACAACTATCCTTACCTATCCCACAAGCATGCAAAGGCTTAACCATTTTTTCAAAGTTTTCATCAATACTTTATTAAGTAAATAAAATGAACCAAGTGTGCGAAGCAAAGATAACCTTTATTAATAACTGTCTTAAGTAAACTGTATGACTTTATTAAAAAAGCAAAATGAACCAAGTAAAATGTCTTAAGAAAGATAAAGTGAACAGGTAACAACTCAGTCTCTGGCACTATTCTCAGTCATTCTGAGGCATGCCCATGGTCTCAGCTGTCAAGCGGGCAGGGACTGTGGAGGTGGCTGTGGCTGGAGTGCTGGTCTGAGGCACCATTGGGGTGCTTGGCCCTGAGAGTACAACAGGGGATGGTGTGTTCAGGAAGCTCTCAGAGATCTGACTCAGTCCTGTGAGGTTGAGAGGCCCTTCATCAAGGACCGGGGATGTCAGGCACAAGACTGATGACAGATTGTCCGTTGAGGGGCTTGGCTGTGGGATGGAGGAAGGAGGAGTGTAGTGGGGCTGTCTGGTCTGTCGCTGGGCGAGGTGAGGTGTCTGTGGGTGTGATGAACCTGAGCCTGGACTGGGAAGGGATGCCTCTGGTGTGGGAAGTCCTGGTAGTCGTAGCCTTGGTAGGTGGGGGGCTGTTGCAAGCCGTGGAAGGGCTGTGACATTGCCTGGGGTGGAGGAGCAGACCTAGACTGGTTCGGAGCAGGTTCAGCTGGGCCTGGAGGGTTGTGCAGAAGTGCTGTTATCTTCTGCTTCATCAACTGGTACTGGGCCTCGGGCAGGTCCATGAGGGTCTGGCTCACGTAAGTGATGAAGGGCTTCCAGTTCGAGGATGGTATGTCACTGTGGACCAGCTGAGAGAGAAGATCTGTGCTGGTTTTGATTGTGTCCCTGATCCTCCAACAGGACAGTGTGGCTTTGGCCCTCCAGTCTGCCTCTTTTCCTGCTTTCTGTGGAGGTGGAGCTGGGGGTGGGTGTAGGTTGATCTCTGGTGGCTGCCGCTTCTTCCTCCATTTGTGACAGGGTATCCTCCACATCCTCTGGCATGGGGGAGTGCAGCTGTCGGGGGGGGGTCTCTGCCGTGGGGCCCTCCAAAGACACCTGCCTGGACACGGAAGCTGTCTCCTGGCTGGAAGAGGACTGGTTGTCTGTGGGCTGTCTGAGGGAAAGGGTTGTCAGAGGGGCTGCTCCTCGGTGGCGGACTTCACCCTCCAGGAAGCTGCAGTTGGCCATGACGTACATCTCCTGGTCAGTGAGCTTGACAGCAGCCTGGCCAGATTTCTTGAGGTGTAGCTTGCCATACTAGGTGTGCATGTGCTTCCACCATCCGAGGAGTAGTTCTGAAGTGTAGCCCAGGCTCTCTGCCTTGTCTCTCCAAGCTGCCTGCTTCCTCCTGGTGTCGCGATAGAGTCTGTGGCCCTTTCTCCACAGGTCACTCGTTCTCCTTCAGCCATTCCAGCACCTCCTCCTCATGGTCCTCGGAAAGGGTGTACTGTTTCCTCTCTCCCTTCTCCTTCCCTTGCCTCTTCCTCCCTCTGGCAGGGGCTTGAGCAGCAGGGCTTTCAGGGGCTTGAGCATCAGGGCTTTGAGGTCCCTGGGGCTGGTCCATCACAGAAGCAGCAGAAGTAGCAGTTGCACCAGCAGCAGCAGCAGTAGCAGGAGCAACAGCAGCAGGAGAAGCACCAGCAGCTTCAGAGTCAGTGTCAGGGGGTGGGATGGTGGTTCTGTCCTTCTTGCCAGGGCTGGCAGGAGTAGGCACAGGCTTTCTCTTCTTCCCTGACTGACGAACCATGGTGTTATTTGAAGATGTCTGTGGCAGCATGTCTTTCCTCTGAATGCTGACTGCTTGCGAGCTGCATCCTTTTATATCTGCGGAGCTGACGCAATTCATACTTCCCGCACGCGCAGTGAACGCTTTGCATCTGCTATGCATCCACTATGCATCCACTATGCATCCTATAGGCGTCCGTGATGCATCCGCGTCATCCGCTATGCATCCGCTCCTTCCGCCATGCATCCGCTTCACAATTCTCCCCCGGAAGCCCTTTGGATGTGTCATCCGCTTCCATCCGCTAGGCTTCCTACGAACATCTGCTTAACATCCTCGCTACGTAGTACCCTGTCCGTTCCTTTCCATTCTGTTTATGCAGATTTGGGGCACTTTTTGGAGCGGATAACAACGGATGGAGCCACCCCCGAAATTTTGCTCGTCCGCTGAGTTCTTTTTGCATACGTTTTGCATCCGTCGGCCAGTGGGACCTAGCCTTTACTTATTGTACCCTATGGCTATTATTAAGTGTTGTACCTTAAGATTCTTGACTCTTCATGAATTTATCTTTTCTTTTATGTACACTGAGAGCATTTGCACCAAGAAAGATTCCTTGTGTGTTCAATCATACTTGGCCAATAAAGAATTCAATTCAATTCAATACTAATTATTACATTCAATTATATATATCACTACAAGCTTGAAATCTATCATAAATTTTTTTTGCCAGCAATCTTTATAGAAATATACTTTTGCATTCGTCACATGTATTTGAATTTAAATGGTGTAGAATAGATTTATCTGTTATCCTTTACTAGAGGATTGGAAGTGTTGGTAAATAAAAACTTCTATGAACATCTTTTATCTTTTAGTGAATTTGTGAAACTCAAAACATTAAACCATCATAGTTTGGTGAAGGATGTTGAGCAGAAATAATATTTCAGCAATTTACAGGAAGGAATTGTGTGATGGAAAAAAAACAAAAACCCACAGTTCATAAACGAAACACCATTTCAGGGTAGAAACCGGGGGTGCGATTCAAATTTCTTAATAACTGGTTCTGTGGGCATGATTTAATTTGTGGCTGTGGCTTGGTGGTCATGTGACTGGGTGGGTGTGACTTGCTGGCTGGGCGTGGCTTGGTGGTCACATAATTTCATGTATAAAATAGCCATTCATTTAATACAACCTGCATTTTGTTCAAAACAATAATTATCATGGCTGATGTTTGACAGCAAGCCTAAAAGTCAAAGATGACAAGAGTTTTTCTTTCTCTGTATGCTTACAAAACATCACAGAAAAATGTACATTTTGGGAAAGAAGCACAAACAGAAGTGGTAAATTAAACAGTGGGTGGGCCACGCATGAAGTAAAATCAGTGTGGGATTGTTACTTAAAGCCTGCCACCACGTGATTTTGCTCCAGTCCAGGGGAAAATCAGAATAAACACACAGGGAAGACTTCACTAGAAAGGGCTTTCTTTTGCTCCTGGAAAAAATCAGAATAAAGAACTGGAAAAGCCTTCACAGGAAGAGGCTTTTTTGTTCTGCCCTGGAAGAAAATTAGAAGACACAGAAAAATCTTCACTCAAAGAGGCTCTCTGCTTTTGCTCCAGAGGAAACCCCCAATCAAAGACCGGAGGAAGCGGAAAAAGGGTGAATGACCACCACTTGCACTTTTCAATGGTTCAAGCACAGTAATTATCTTCCAGATTAGATTTGTGACTTTCCGCTTCTAAGAAAGTGGGAAGGAAAGTAGGGGAGAAGAGACAATTCTAACTCACCCTTCCCAGCAAAACAAACCAAGATCCAGCACGTTGAGGAAGTGCTGACAAAACCATTCAAGAGAAGGAGGGGAAGGGGGATGGGGAAAGGGAGAGGGAGAGGGAGAGAAAGAGAGAAAGAAAGAGAGAGAGAGAGAGACCCTGGAGGTGTCCCCCTCCAACAATGCTTTGGGAAAGCACTTGGTTGCAAGTTGTGCTGCTGCGTGTTTGTCTTGCAAACTTGGAGAGGTGCAGGAAGGGACTGCAAGTCCAGTTGTGGTGCTGGGAGAAGGAGAGAAGGAAAGTGGGGAAGAAGCAGAAGAAGGAAGAACAGGTAGAAGGAGAAACAGGAATTAGGATCATGAAGGAGGAGGCAGAAGCAGGCATAGCAGAAGGAGCAGGAGGAGGAAGGACCTAGAACTCAGGTGTTGCAAGCCCAGCTGCCAGACAATCTTTGCACTTTGCATATGCTGATCTTATTGTTTGAGGGCAGGAACAAACTGAACGAAGCATTTACATGCCGGCCGGTGGGAGGGAGAGCAGGCAGCAAATCAACTAATTTAGCAACAGGTTTTCTGCCCTAATCACTGGCTGGGTGGGTGTGGCCAGGGGTATGTGACAGGCAGTACTCTTCCTGCACCCCTCTGAAAGCATAAATAGATCATTTTTAGCATAATAAGCCTCCCTGGATCCTTAGGAGACAAAAATGGGGCATGGGGATGCACCATGCACCCCATTTTTGCCCTTGCAAGTCTCCCTGGAGCCTCAGGAGACCCAAAACTGGGTGCCAGGGGTACCCAACCCCATTGTTGGCTTTGCAAGCCTCCCTGCACTTACCTGGAAGCCAGAACCAGATGCATGGGGACTTCTGGGAGGCACGGGGTGGATGGCAGGACCAGCTGGTCTTCTGAACTACCCGGTTCACTGAACCGGATGTACAATTAACATCTGGTTCGCCCAAACTGGTAAAATCCCACCCCTGGTACAAACCATTATTCATTAAATTTGCTCATAGAAATGTGTTGGATAGGTGAGGACACAAAATATATCTGTCGGGCTCCATTAGGGATGATAGATGATCTGAGCCCGTCAGCACATTTGCAAGAGTAGCCGTTGCGCCCTGCCAATGATAGATGCTTCTGGGGAATTGCGACTGCTGCAGTGTTGGAGAATTATGATGTGTGAAGGGATCCTCAGTCATCTGTAACTTTAAGGGAAACTCCTATCTGTGTTTGATGGATTGTTGGACATTAATGTCCAAATGTCCAGGAATTTAGGAGGGTAACTGGGTGACTTTGTGTTTGTCCGAAGATGCTGGTCCACTTATTTCGGGAGGGACAAGACCAAGACTTAGGGCAAGTCTGTTTGTACAGGGGTTTACAAAGTTACAGGACTGGTATTGTGTCACCATAGAGTTGGATTCTGGTTTACATCGCTTGAGGATACATAGTGATCTTGGATTAGGAATGCAGAGAGGGCCTTCCAGACCAAACCCATCTAGACTCATAATACCTCAACCTTAGCAAGGCAGAAGGTTTTAGATGCAAGTAGCCTGGACATAGGGCAGCGGAATGCCTGATTCCTCCTTTGCAGGTACCCAAATAGCAACAATTGCCAACTGGCCGTGGAAGAGCTCCTGACCATTCTCGGCAACTTCCTGAATGTTCTTGAGGAGTGAGCCAATTGGATACTAGTACTAAAGTTGAGCCAACGTCAGATGAGGTGTCTACTACCAAGAAACCATCCATACAATATGAGGACGATGGTAGTAATATGGATGATCCTATGTTGGCCTATTCATCCTTTTATACTCCCAATCACTATCACAAATATTCAAACCCAACAAGTAAACATTGGTGCTTTGATTGACTTAGGGTGTTCCCAGTATCTGTGTATACAGTGGTGCAGGAATTGGGGCTAAGGTTATTATCTCTGTCCACTCCTATATGATTTGAGCAGGTGGATTGCACTATCCTGGGGGGGGGAAAGCCCACAACGCATCGTACTGAGTTAGTATGCATAGATATGGGAGAACACGGAAAAGATTTCATTTGTGGTGGCTGAACACATGATAGAGGCTGTCAACCTTGGTTTAGTGTGGTTGGATAAATGGGGTCCAGTTATCTGGTGGGAAGGGGTGTTTAGGAAATTGCAGTTGGGAATAGGCCCTGAGCCCCCAAAAGATGAGACGACTAACACAGCAGCCTGCCGGTTAGTGCCTCAACAAAATAATAAAGCCAGTCTTGCATACCTTCCTATATATAATGATTTAACTGATGTTTTAGCGAGTCTGGAAACAACCAGTTACCACCCCATAGGGCTACTGATAGAATTATTACCAGGGGTAAAGTTACCTAAACCTCCTATGTATTCGACGACCCATCAAGAAATGGAGGAAATGTAAAAATATATAGATACAAATTTGGCAAGGGGTTTTATTAAACTGGGATGTGCACATGTTGCAGCTCTGGTATTGTTTCGGGATAAGGATGGAGGGCTTAGATTATGTGTGGACTTTCGTGGATTGAATATGGTATATAAGAAGCCACTATATATGTTACAATTTGTAAACGATTTATTAGCTACAGTATCAAAAGGGAAATACTTCACAAAGTTGGACCTACATGAAGTTTATTACAGAGTCTGCATACGTCCTGGTGATGAGCAGAAGACAACTTTCAACTGCCCATTGGGCAGTTATCAATTCCGGGTCATGCCTTTCGGATTGCAGGGAGCTCCAGCTGTCTTCATGCAGCTTATAAATGAGGTGTTGGATGAACATTTGTACAGAGGCATATTGGTATATCTTGATGATATATTGATATATACAGATACATTTGAACATCATGTACAGCTGGTGAGACAAGTGTTTAAGAAATGACTGGCAGCACGCTGTACATTAAACTATCAAAGTGCAAATTTCACCGTACTCAATTAGATTATCTTGGATATTGTACATCAAGCGAAGGAATTGAAATGGACCCCAGCATTTATTTTCGAAGCAGGTACATTTTATCCCATGTGCTGGTCTACCCTCTGCTTGAAAATTAGCTACCATGTTCATTAAAAATATCTACAGACTACATGGGGTCATCTCAATCGAAGAGTGCAATTTACTACTCAGTTTTGGCAGGAGTTCATACACTTAATAGGTTCTTCACAGGGGTTAAGCACTGCTTATCATCCAAGCACCAATGGTGCTTCAGAACATTCTAATGCAGTCACAGAACGATACCTCCATTGCTATGTCTTCTATCAGCAAACAGATTGCTCACAATTGTTACAATTTGTGGAGGTAGCATATAACAACACCATACATCATAGTATTGGACAAACCCCATTCTTTATAGTAAATGGCATGGACTTCATACCAATTCCTGTCCAAGGAGGATGTCCAAGGAGCAAGGAGGCTGGGAATCATTGCTATAATTATATGGTCTGAAGAATAAAGGAAACATGGACAAAGGTGCATAAGAAATGAACGGACCATAAAATGTTCAAAATAGGAGACCTTGTGTATCTCTCCACTAAATATCTAAATTTGGGGCTGCCATCTAAGAAACTGGGTCCTAAATATATTGGTCCCTTTCCAGCAATTAAGATAATCAATCTTGTCACAATACAATTGAAATTAACATTACGATTTAGATGAGTGCACCTGGTTTTCCATATTAGCCTCATTAAACCAGCAAACATGACAATTCCTGACACCCAATCTGATCCTCCAGGCCCTGTTCAAGATGCTCAATATGAGATTAGTGAAACACTTGATTCCCATAGACATAGGGGAATCTTGCAATACTTGGTTCGTTGTAAAAGGTATCCTTTGTTGGAGGCATCATTGGTGGTCTATTCAGAGATGCACGCCCCTTGTTTAGTTCCACCTAAAGTTTCCTGCCAAGGAAGGGGGAAGAGACAATGCATAGGGTTTTATCTGTTCATTCTCTTTTTCTAGGTGGATCTCTGGTAGAGGGGACAGCCTGTTGGGCTCCATTAGGGATGATAGATGATCTGAGCCCATCAGCACATGTGCAGAAGTAGCCATCTCACCCTGCAGATGATAGATGCTTCTGGGGAATTGCAACAGCTGCAGCATCAGAGAATCATGATGTGTGAAGGGATCCTCAGTTGTTTGTAACTTGAAGGGAAACTCCAATCTGTGTTTGATGGATTGTTGGACGTTAATTAGATAATTCTGCCAAAGCTAAACTGAAAGAGATAACAGCTGGTGCAGCTGTTGAATCAGCTGGGCTGAAGAAACAGGCAATGGGGGGGGAAGTTTAACTATTTAGTTTACTCATGATGAAATAGGAAGCATCAGCAATGGATAGGTGATAGGGAAGGAAATAGTGGACTTATTAGGTAAACCAGATGATGGGAATAAGGGGTGATTAAGGCAATAACTGGGGGCGTGGATAGGAGATAGAAGCATTTAGGTGGGTGTGTTTATACCTTCAAATAACACTGTAAGGCAGAAGCTTCCAGTGCTAACCTAGACTGGTTGGGATAACTGTTCTTGTTGGATGGAAAAGTTGTGGCTTGACATTAAAACCCCTGAAACTTGCTTTCTCCTCTGCATGGTGGTTTGTGGTTTGTGTGCAAAGCTGCAAGTTTTCAAAGACTGGCTGAGAGTATATTTAGGAAGATTGAAGTATAAGAATTGAATAAAATTTATCTTTAAGATAATTTAAGATAATGAGGAAATGTAGGATGTGAAAAAGTAGTTTGTTTTAGAAAATTTAGATGGGAAATTTGTAGTTTGTTGTCTGTATTTAGGGTTAGTGTTCCAATTATTTCCAACAATGGTAGCATGTCTTAAAGGAAATAGTGCTATTTAACAGAAAGGAGCTGGTCCTTCTGATAGTTTTCCTATCTGTTAAAAAATAGCTGTAATCTTTTCCATATGATGATAACTAGGATGAAAAAAGATTAGGAAAGAAAGATAGAGAATTTCCTTTGGTCAGGAGCCCCATTAAGTTTTGTCTTAATGGCTAAACTTCAAAAATAAATAGAAGGATCTTTGAAGTTACAGCAGGCAGTTATATTTCACTGATCTTAAACATTAGCTGATCTTAAATAAAAGCAGGGTTGGACCTGGAGGGCTAGAGGAATATACAGTAGTTTGGAAAGCTGGAATGAAATTCTGGAATAAAAAAATCGTAAACAGGTAACTCATGCAGTCAGCAGAAATCAAGCTCAACCATTCATACATTTATCAAATTTATATGCCCGTATATCTCACAAAAAAATTCTGACCAATCCTTAATAATATCAGGAGCCTCAAGCTGTTGTGCAAGAAAAATCCAGTTTATTAGGAGTGCCATATCGGTACGACCTAGGTCAGGGATCTACAACCTCAAACACTCCAAAACCCATTTGGACCAATTTCCCTCCCTCCCTCCCTCCCTCTATCCATCCATCCATGTATCCATCCATGCATCCATCCATATTTCATTCACCTTCCCTTCCCTTTCTC
>BLBF01000039.1:43406179-43418261 GCA_015471245.1 Laticauda colubrina | reverse complement strand
TTCTTTCTTTCTTTCTTTCTTTCTTTCTTTCTTTCTTTCTTTCTTTCGCCACACCCCCCTCATGCCGTTTTGAGCCTAGTAAGCCTCCCTGCAGCTTCCTGGGAGCAAAAACGGAGCATGGGGGGATGTCATGCCCCATTTTTGGTCCCAGGAGGTTGCAGGGAGGCCTACTAGGCCCAAAACAAAGCTTATGGGCCCATGTCGCATTCCTCTGTGCCCCGTTTTGTGCCTAGAAGCTCTCTCTGCTCTTACAATCAGAATCAGGCACGTGGGGACTCCTGGGAGGGGCAGGAGGGGCAGGGTTGGTGGGCCCAGCTTGTCATTGGAACTACCAGTTCATGTGGTCCAAAAATGGCCACTACAAAGACAAAGGACACTCCGGGAAACTAAGTTTTGTGCTGGAGCAGAGAAGTAGTGAGCAGAGTGTGAACCTGGCAAAGAATATCGCTTTTGAGGTACCCCGGTATTAAAATAAAGGGCTATCTTGGAGGAAGTATGTGCAAACGGCGACCAGAGAAAGTGAGAAAGAAATTGGATCTTATAAATTGGATTAATTTGGAGGAGAAAATTTAGTGGAAAATACTTTAACACAACAAAGGTTTAGAAATTAAATTTAATTATAATTATTTAATTATAATTAAAGCCCCTGTCACACTGCACCAACGGATGGAAAGAGGATGTAAAACAGAGAAAAACACTTGCCATCCGTTGGTTAACGCGATGCTTCCGTTTTGTACTCACTGCATACGTTTTGCTTCCTCTTTATCCATCTAGCATCCGTCTATTGATGTTTCATCCGCTCAGAGGGTTTTGAGCTGCTCAAAACTTTTCCGCGGAAAATGTATCCAATTCGTCCATTCTGCATCCGCTAGGCATCCGTTCTGCATCCATTACGCATCCGCTATATCCGCTAGGCATCCACTACGCATCCGCGCAACTCGATCCGCTCCAGCGGTAAACGGACGGAGGGAGGAAGCGGAACGGACACGGAATGGATGCAGAACGGATGAAAGCGGATGCAGCTCGCAAAGAAAGCATTTAAAACGGAAAAAACGTTTGCAGAGGGGACCTATCTCGGATATTAAGGATGTCTAGAGGATGCCTAGAGGATGCCTAGAGAATGCAAAGGGACACCTAGGGGAAAACCTATACTGCCTATAAAAAGGGGGAGCAACTCACCTGCATCTCACTTTCAGACCAGCAGCCCTGCAATGCAGACCTCTGCAGCCTTCATCTGACTCTTGCTCTTCCACAGCATCCAGTCATGTCCACCGTGGATCATAACAAAGTCCTTTTGGCAGCCACCATCCTTCTGCAACAGTGCGAAGCCATCTACAGGCTCTGTGAACTCTACTACGGGAAGAAAAAGAGGCGGCCAAGAAGCGTCTGGGTCCGAAGAAGGATCGGGAGAAGAGCAGAGTACGGACTGTACAACAAGCTGAGGGTGGAGCTCAGGAACGAAGACACTCGGGCATTCCAGAACTTCATGAGGATGCCTCCAGCCATGTTTGACGAAGTTGTGCAGCGGCTGACACCCAGGTTGACCAAGGCAAACACCAACTTCTGGCCCAGCCTGGAACCGGGGCTCAAGGTGGCACTCACTCTGCGCCACCTGGCCTCAGGGACCACCTACAGGAGCATGCAGTACGGCTGGAGGGTGCCACACAACACCATCAGCATTGTGGTCAGAGAAGTGGTGCAGGCCATCATCGAATACATGGAGGAGCTCCTCCAGTGCCCCTCCACTGAAGAAGGATGGAAGAAAGTTGCAGAGCAGTGGTATCAGAGGTGGAACTTCCCCCACACCGTTGGAGCCATCGATGGCAAGCACGTGGCCTGCAAAGCACCAGCCAAGTCGGGGTCCACTTATCACAACTACAAGGACTTCTTCAGCATCATCCTTTTTGCCATGGTCGATGCTGACTACAAGTTCATGTACATCGATGTTTCAGGCAACGGCTCATGTTCAGATGCCCAGGTATACAACACCAGTGACCTCAAGGAGAGGCTGGAACGCAACCTCATCGTGGGCTTCCCAGATCCAGACCCACTGCCCAACGACACGCAAGATGTGCCCTACTTCATTGTGGGGGATGACGCCTTCTCCCTCAGAACCTACCTCATGAAGCCCTACACCTCCAAATACCTCACCCGTGAAGAGAGGATCTTCAACTACAGGCTGTCCAGGGCAAGGCGGGTGGTGGAGAACACCCTTGGCATCCTGGCCAACAGTTTCCAGGTACTTCTCACCACCATGCAGGATCGTGAGGAGGATTATGGAAGCTTGCTGCATCCTGCACAATCTCATGTGCACCCGCTACCCAGTCTTGCAGAACAGGCTCGTGGACCTCCAGCAAGGCAATGGGGACATGGAGCCTGGGGAATGGAGGCAAGGGCAAAACCTGATAGACACTCAGGATGTGCAAGGCCCCAACAGAGCCTCACGTGAAGGGAAGAAGCAGCGCAACCTCCTGAAACACTGGTGCAACTCCCCAGCTGGAGCGGTGGAGTGGCAAGACAGGATGATAGATGCTTAATGGATGCTTCCTTCAGCCTGTCTCATCACACGGATGAGATTGGGCCATGTATGTTGGGTGGGCCTACAATGAACAGGGCGTTTAATAAAGAGTTGTGTTTATGTTGACATGTGTGGATGATTATTACATTATTATTAATAATAAAGGGCCATAGGTGTGGCACCTGGGAGGGTGGACCATACAGTCCCACTATGCTTGCACTGGAGGTTTATCTATCCCACAGCTATTACCCCTCTCAAAGGTATCCCTGCCCATCCCACTGCTATCTTAACCCATCCCACAAGCATGCAAAGGCTTAAACCATTTCTAAAAGTTTCCACCAAGACTTTATTAAAAAAAAGAAATGAAGCAAGTGTGTGAATCAAAGATAGACTTTATTAACAACAAGCTGTAAAAGAAAAATGACCCAAGTCAAGTGTCCAAATAAAGTCTACAGGTAGCCAGCCAGTCTCTGGCACTCCTCTTGGTCACTCGGAGGTGTGCCCAGTCTTAGGGGTGAAGGGTCCAGGTGCTGTGGAGGTGACTGGTGCTGGAGTGCTGGTCTGAAGCCCCACTGGGGTGCCTGGCCCCGAGAGGACAACAGGTGACGGTGTGTAGAGAAAGCTCTCGGACAGCTGGCTCAGACCCATGATGTTGAGAGCTCCTCCCTCCATACCATGGGGTGTCATCCCCAGTACCGACGACTGATGTCCTGAGGCCGGGCTTGGCTGTGGGGTGGAGGAAGGAGCAGTGTAGTGGGGCTGTCTGGTCTGCAGCTGGGTGAGGACTGGCGTTGGTGGCATTGGTGGCATGGGTGCCATCAGTGTCGTGGGTGGCATCGTTGGCGTTGGTGGCATCAGTGTCGTGGGTGGCATCGGTGGCGTTGGTGGCATCAAGTGTCATGGGTGGCATCAGTGGAACCGGTGGCAACGGTGTCGTTCGATGACTCTGTGCCTGGACTGGGAAGGGCTGCTGCCTGTGCTGCTGGACCTCCTGGTAGCCGTAGCCTTGGTAGGTGAGGGCCTGTGGAAAGCCTTGGAATGGGAGGGACATCACCTGGGGTGGAGGAGCAGACCTGGACTGGGTGGGAGCAGGTTCCTCTGGGTCTGGAGGGTTGTGAAGCAGCTCGGTGATCCGGTCTTTCACCACCTGGTACTGGGGTTCCGCCATGTCCGGTTGACATAGGTGACATAGGTCTGGTTGACATAGGTGAGGAAGAGCTTGCGGTTGGAGGATGAGGAGTCGGTGTGTACCAGCTGAGAGAGGAGATCTACGCTGCTGCGGATGGTGTCCCTGATTTCCAGCAGGACAGTGTGGCTCTGCCCCTCCGGTCTGGCTCTCTGCCTTTCTGTGGAGGTGGAGCTGGAGGTGGATGCGGGTAGGGCTGTGGTGGACGTGCCGTCTCCTTTCTCCCACCGCACCAGGGAGTCCTCCATGCAGTCCACCACGGTTACAACAGCTGTCCGCGGGTTCTCCGTCGTGGCACACTCCACAGAAACCTACCTGGAGACAGGAGCTGACTCTCGGCCGGAAGAGGACTGGCTCTCAGCAGGCTGCCGGAGAGAGAGGGTAGTGAGAGGGGCTGCTGGTGCTCCTCGGTGGCGGATCTCACCCTCCAGGAAACTGCACCTGGCCATGACGTAGGTCTCTCTGTCCATCAGCTTAACCGTGGCCTGGCCAGATTTCTTCAGGTGCAGCTTCCCGTACCAGGTGTGCATGTGCTTCCACCAGCCGAGGAGCACCTCCGAAGCGTAGCCCAGACTCTCCGCCTTCTCTCTCCAAGCAGCATGCTTCCGCTTGGTGTCCCTGTACAGCCGGTGTCCCTTCCGCCACAGATAGTCATTCTCTCTCAGCCACTCCAGCACCTCATCCTCGTGTTCCTCCTCAATGGAGTATTGCCTCCTCTCCCGTCCCCGCATATGCCTCTTCCTCCCTTTGGCAGGACCAGACGGGCCCTCATCAGAGGGGCTCCCAGGTAGTAGGGGCTGCCCCTCCACACCAGCAGCAGCAGCACCAGCAGGATCATCATCATCATCACCAGCAGGATCATAATCATCATAATCATCAGCAGCAGCAACACCAGCAGGATCATCATCATCATCATCAGCAGCAGCAGGACCAGGATCAGCAGCAGCAGAGTAAGCGCCAGCAGCGCCAGCAAGACCAGGAGCACGAGCAGGACTAGCAGGACGAGCAAGACCAGGAGCACGAGCAGGAAAAGCAAGTCCAGGAGTACGAGCAGGACCAGCAGGACCAGCAGGACAAGGAGCAGCTTCAGGAGGGTACGCACCAGCAGAAGCACCACCGCCAGGAGCAGCTTCAGCAGAGTAAGCACGAGCAGAAGCACCACCGCCAGGAGCAGCCTGAGCAGAGTAAGCACGAGCAGAAGCACCACCGCCAGAAGCATCATCATCAGGTCCTCCAGAAGCAGAAGCAGCAGAAGCCCCAGCACAAACCCCAGCAGAAGCAGAGTCAGGGACAGGGGGCGGGAGGGTGGCCCTGTCCCTCTTGCCAGGGATGGTGGCATGTTGCTGCTTTCTCTTCTTCCCCATGGTTGTGGGGTTGCTGGCTGGCAGGGAGGCTGGCAGGCACCAAGGCTGGCAGGAAGGCAGGCACCAAGGCTTGCAGGCAGGCAGGCACTGAGGCTGGCAGGCAGACTGGCTGGCAGGGAGGCTGGAAGGCAGGTAGACAGCAAGGCTGGCAGGGAGGCAGCCTGGGAGGCAGGGTGGCAGGAAGGCTTGCAGGCAGGCATGCAGGCAGGGCAGGCAAGGCAGTCAATCCGTCCGGCAGCAGGTCTTTCCTCCAAATGGTGACCTGCTTCCGAGCTGCTTCCCTTTATATCCGTGGGGCTTACGCAATGCATCCCCCCCGCATGCGCAATTAACGCCAGGCATCCGTTAGGCTTCCACTGTGCATCCGCTAGGCTTCCGCTCTCCATCCGCTAGGCTTCCGCTCTGCATCCGCTTCATCCGCTGTGCATCCACTGTGCATCCGCTTCATCTGCTCGGTGTCCGCTCTGCATCCGCTGTATCCGTTCCGCGTCCGCTTTGCTGAGGTCCCCCGGAAGCCTTGCGGATGTGCCATCTGCTCTCATCCGCTTCCCTCCGCTGGGCTTCCGTTCCGCATCCGCTTTTCATCCGCCCTGCGTCCTCCCCGTGTCCATTCCTTTCTGTGTTATCTGCTCTGGTTATGCAAATTTTTGCCCCTTTTGAGAGCGGATAACGGATGGAACATTTTTCTTATCCGTTGTGTCCTTTTTACTAACGTTTTGCATCCATTGGGCAGTGTGACAGGGCCTTAATTAAATAATTAAATATTTAATTATGGGCACTTAAAGGGCATAATTAAATGCTGAAATTGAGTGTGTTGAAAAGAAAAGAAATAATAGCTAATGATTGAAATTAGCAAATTTAATAAAAGTATTATATTCAATAAAGAAAGTTAAAGGTAAAGAGACTCAAGAGCGCCACCTATGGTACAGAAAAACTTCAGTACATTTTAAAAAGCGTCGGGTCTTCTCAAGAGTTTGGATTTTGGAAATAAATAAAAGAAAATAAAAGAAACTTTATACTTGTTATAGAACCATCTGAACAAAGACTCAAGAGTATGGATTGTTGAAAATAAATTCAAAAGGTATTGGCTGAAATAATATACCAGACTCTGGGATGGAATATATCTATTAAAGAAGAGGATTTTAACTATTAAGGAAGAGGAAAGAAAAGGAAAAAAGGAAAGATATAATGGAGAAGCTATTTGTTGATATATAAGAGTCAAGATTGGATTTGCAAGATATAAGGGACATGATAAAAATTAAACTTGAAATGTGCAATTAGGTACCACAGAAATTAGAAATGGTGACTCAGTATATACAAGAACAAAATAAACCAGAGGGGGAGGAGTTCTATAAAGAAGAAGCCAACATTGAAGAATGAACAATTATTTAAGCAGGGGGAAAAGGAATTAGAATTAAAATTTTGTGGTCTGATGGGATGATAAAAGGGAGAATGGTTCAGAAAATGGATAAAGGGAGAGGGAAAAAGCAGAAAAGGGAAGGACAAAAGAAAAATCAAAAGAGGGAGAGAGAAAAGTTTAATAATTGGAATGAGAAATGGAGGGGAATAAGAATGGGAAAAAGGGGAATTAGGAGAAAGGACCAGAAAAGAGGGATAGGAAACAAACAAGGATGAAAAGAAAGTATACAGTCCAAAGAGTGAGAGATAATGGGTGAAAAAAAAGGATAAGGAAGGAGATTCCTCAAGGTAATGTTGTGATGTATAAGAATATATTGAAAATAGTATTTTGTAATGTATAGATGATTCATAAGGTATTTGAGAAAATATAATGCGGAATCTGAGAGAAATATATATATCTGTGTTATATACTAGATAGGGAGATTGATATTAAGGTAGAATGAAAGTAGTTAGCTCGAATTATTAACCAGAGGGGACAATTATATTTACAGATAAGGATTGATAAAATGACAAACGTGACAGAAAAAAGTAATATGAGAAATGACAATAGAAATGAGATGAGAATTTTAGATAACATTGTAAAATAAGATATGAGAATGTATTAATATAACATGAATTGGAATTGGATAAGATAAGCTTAATATTTCACAATAATAAATATGATGCAATATGAAACTAAAGAAATATAATGAACAGGTAACTATGGTCAAGTTTGTATTGAGATGTGAAACTGGAGCCACAATGCTTGCCAAATGAGAATTTTTTATTTAAAAAATAAAATAAAAGCAGGGAGAAAATTGAATAATGGAATTACTAGGTATGTTTAACTGATATAGTGATAGGCTTTGGAGTTTTGAAAGGTTGAAAATAAGCACTGAAAGATTATGAATTAATGTGAAATATATGCATTCAGAGATACGATTGATATTATTAGTTTTGCCTATACTAAAATGTATGATATATTGATGCCACACTATTAATATATTGTTGTGCACATGCAGATTAAATTTTTTTTAAAAAATGGGGAAAAAAAGGAACTAAAATTAACATCTGGTTTGCTCAAACCAGCTGAATCCCACCCCTGGATGAAACTGTTAATTGGAACATATTGCTCAAAGGATTTAAATTGTTTCTTAAACAGAATCACTCCTAACAAAGGTGGAGTTGGAGTTCCATTATATATAAAAAATAACTACCTCATAAGAGAAATACACAAAACCAAGGTTGGAAGCCTTCTTGAATGAATTTGGGTTAATATGAAAGGTAGAAGAAACCACACAGAGGAAATAAAATCTTTTGCTAATAGGTTAGCTACATACCACAGTAGAAATAGGGACTTTAACTAACCTGATATTAAATTGGGAGACAAACTCTAACCATGTGGGAGATGAAACAGATTCCTGACAAACCTAACTGAGAATATTGTTTTCTAAAAGATAGAGGAGGGAAGTGGACAGTCATATATATTGAACCTAATTTTTACTAATTGGAAGGAAATGATATAAGGGATTGAAATTGTAGGAACTTTGGGGGAGCATAAGCATGTCGTACCAGAATTCAACATAATGCAGGCACAAGTAATCAAGAAAGGCAAACTACTTTCTTAGACTATATAGAAATCCTAAAGTGGAAAAGAACTCAAGAGCTTGGGAAACTGAAATATGAGATTATAAAAGCCTAATATAGCATAATAACACTGAAAAAGAAAATCAAGACTTTAGATGAAATCAACATGATTGCATAAAGAACCCTCAGATAAACTGAGAAACAAAAATCACAAATATAAAAAAATGGAAAGAGGGATATATGACTAAAACAGAATATTGGGAAATAACCCAAATCTGCAAGTCTGAAGCCAGGAAAGCAAAGGCTCAGAATGAACTAAGACTTACAACAAATCCTAAAAATAGTTTTTAAAAAGTTTCTGCAAGGAGTAAAAATCAAAATAGGCAAGAAAATGGTAAGAGAATACTTATCCAATTTGAACAACTTGAATCATCAGGACCAGATGGATTGCATTCCAGGATTTGGAATCATTGAAAAAAGGATCCTAAACCAGGAGACCACCAGAAAACTGGAAAGAATTAATGTGATATGCAATCTTCAAGAAGTTAAAAAAAATGGATACAGGAAACTACAGACCACTCAGCCTGACATCCATATCTGCGAAAATCCTGGAAAGGATAATCAAGCAGTGGATTTACGAGCATCTAGAAAAGAGCAAAGTGATTACTAGAAGCATGGATTTGTTAAAACAGATCGTGCAAGACAAATCTTATTTCCTTCTTTGACAAAGTGACTAAATGGGTAGATCGGGAAATGCTGTGGACATAGTTATTAGACATCAGTAAAGCATTTGACAAAGTCTAGTTCATGGTTCTATAGAAAAATGTGGAATAGATAGCATCACTACCAGATGGATTTGCAACTGTCTAACCTACTGCATTCAATGTGTAATCCTTAATGGAAATACATTTATATGGAAGGAAATATACAGTGAAGTATCTTAAGGGTTTGCCTTGGGACCAAATTCTTCAACTTCTTCATAAATGATTTAGATGAGGGGATGGAAGGGGAACTCATCAAATTCGCAGATGACACCAATGTTTTAGAAGAAATAACAATGTTTGACAGACTTGAGGATTGGGCCCTATCCAACAAGATACAGTTCAGTGGTGTGAAAAATAAATCCTATACCTAGGTAGGGAAAACCTATACAGAGTAGGTGGTAACAGTAACAGAGTTGAAAGGTTATCTAGTTCAACTCCTTGCTCTTGCAGGAGACCTGTACTATTACTGATTAATGGCTATCCAGTCTCTTTGTAAAAGCCTCTATGATGGGGCACACACAACTTCCAAAGGACATTTGTTCTAGTAACCTTAACAGGTATCCTACTAGATAAGTATGGAGTCAGCAGTGTGCTGCATCTGCCAAAAAAGTCAATGCGATCCCAGGATGGACTTATTTTCCAAAGCATCTAAGAGCAGGTCAAGAAGTAATAGGTGGAAGATCATCAAAGAGAGATCCAAACTGAAAGTAGAAATTTCCTGACAGTAAGAACATCAAACAGTGGATTATCTTGCCTCCAGAAGTTGTGGGTGCTCCATTTCTGGAGGCTTTGAAGAAGAGATTGGACAACTATTGTCTAGAATGGTATATAGGGTCTCTTGCTTGGGCAGAGGGTTGGACTAGATCAGGGATCTGCAACCTTAGTACTCAAGGAGCCATTTGGATTCATTTGGACCTGAAAAAAACCACCAGTAGCCACAAAACCTGAGTGGGTGTGGCCAACTTGATGTCACTCACATGACCCTCCTAGCCACACCTGCTCAGCCACAAAACTCTTCTCTCTCTCTTTCTGTATCTCTCTGCCCCTCTTCCTCTCCCCCTCTCTCTGTATCTCTCTCCCTCTTTCTGTATTTCTCTGGCCCTCTCCCTCTCTCTGTACCTGTCTCTCCCCCCGTATCTCTCTCCCCCTCTATCTTCCCTCTCTTTGTATCTCTCTCTCCCTCTCTCTGTATGTGTCTCTCCCCCCTCTGTATCTGTCTCTCTCTCCTTCCCTCTCCCTATCTTTCCCTTTCTCTGTATCTCTCCTCCTCTCTCCCACTCTTTCTGTATCTCTCTCCCCCTCTCCTTATCTCCCCCTCTCTCTGTATCTGTCTCTCTGTTATCTCTCTTCCCCTCTCCCTATCTTTCCTTCTCTGTATCTCTCTCCCCTCCTCTGTATCTCTCCCTACCCCCTCTGTATCTCTCTCCCTACCCTCTCCCTATCTCCCCCTCTCTGTATCTCTCCCCCTCTCTGTATCTCTCTCCCCCTCTCCATATCTCTCTCCCTCTCCCTATCTTCCCCCTATCTCCCCCCTCTCTCTGTATCTGTCTCTCTCCTTTTCTCTCCGCCTATCTTTATCTTCCCTATCTATCTCCTCCTCTTCCCCTTTCTGAATATCTCTCTCCCCCTTTCTGTATCTTTCTCTCTCTCCCCCCTTATCTTCCCCCCTCTCTCTCGCCATCTGTCTCCCCCTCTCCCTCTGTATGTCTCTCTGTCCCACTCTCCCTATTTTCCCCTCTCTTTGTATATCACTCTGTGTGTTTATGTCTCTCCCCCCCCCCCCCCCCCCCCTCTCCCTCTCTCCCTCTCTCTCTCTCTCTATCTCTCTCTCTCTCTCTCTCTCTATCTCTCTCTGAAAGCCACGGCTGGGCCAAGTCAGCAAGCTGTCTTGGGGTTCTTGGCTATTCCTTTCATTTGTTCTTCGGGCGACCCTCCTCCTCCTCCTGGATGTAGCTTAGCTCAACTGTTCTGTATTAAAGCTGCTTGGTGCTGTGAAAGTAAAACTGAAACTCCTCTCCTCTGCTTGTGTTTTGCATTTGGAACAGATTTCTATTGAGGTGGGGAGGAAGAATAGAACTCCTTAGCATCAAAGCGTTAATACTAATATAAGAAATACCAATGCGATGATGGTCATTTTAAAAAATCCTTAAGCCCCTGTCACACAGCACCAACGGATGGAAAGAGGATGTAAAATGGAGAGAAACACTTGCCATCCGTTGGTTAACGTGATGCTTCCGTTCTGTACTCACTGCGTCCGTTTTTCATCCTCTCTATCCGTCCAGCATCCGTCTGACATTTCATCCGCTCAAAAAGTTTTGAGCTGCACAAAACTTTTTGAGCGGAAAATGTATCCAACGCGTCCGTTAGCATCCACTACGCATACGGGGAACATCCATTAGACATCCGTTGTCATCCGTTACGCATCCGCTATATCCGCTAGGCATCCGTGCAACTCGCATCCGCTCCAGTGGAAAACGGACACAGGGAGGAAGCGAAACGGACGCGGAACGAACATGCAGCGTTAGTAGCACGGACAGAGAAAAGATGAAAGCGGATGCAGCTCGCAGACAAAGCATTAAAACGGAAAAAAAAAGTTCGTATGGGGGATGTATCTCGGATATTTAGGATGTCTGCAGGATGCCTAGAAGATGCAAAAGGACACCTAGCGGAAAACCTATATTTCCAATAAAAAGGGGGAGGAACTCACCTGGATCTCACTTTCAGTCCAGCAGCCCTGCTGTGCAGACCTCTTCAGCCTTCATCTTGCTCTTGTTCTTCCACAGCATCCAGTCATCACCACCATGAATCATCACACACTCCTTTTGGTAGCCAACATCATTCTACAACAGTGCGAAGCCATCTACAGGCTCTACACGAAGAAAAGGAGGCAGCCAAGAAGTGTCTGGGTCCGAAGATGGATCACCAGAAGAGCAGAGTACGGACTGTATAACAAGCTGATGGTGGAGCTGAGGAACGAAGACCCTTGTGCATTCCAGAACTTCATGAGGATGCCGCCAGCCATGTTTGACGAAGTTGTGGAGCGGCTGAGACCTAGGTTGACCAAGCAGAGCACCAACTTCCGGCCCAGCCTGGACCCTGGACTCAAGGTGGCACTGACTCTGCGCCACCTGGCCTCAGGGACCACGTACAGGAGCATGCAGTACGGCTGGAGGGTGCCACACAACACCATCAGCATTGTGGTCAGAGAAGTGGTGCAAGCCATCATCGAAGAATACCTGGAGGAGCTCCTCCAGTGCCCCTCCAC
>BLBF01000039.1:43394162-43405779 GCA_015471245.1 Laticauda colubrina | reverse complement strand
TCTCTCTCTCTCTCTCTCTATCTCTCTCTGAAAGCCACGGCTGGGCCAAGTCAGCAAGCTGTCTTGGGGTTCTTGGCTATTCCTTTCATTTGTTCTTCGGGCGACCCTCCTCCTCCTCCTGGATGTAGCTTAGCTCAACTGTTCTGTATTAAAGCTGCTTGGTGCTGTGAAAGTAAAACTGAAACTCCTCTCCTCTGCTTGTGTTTTGCATTTGGAACAGATTTCTATTGAGGTGGGGAGGAAGAATAGAACTCCTTAGCATCAAAGCGTTAATACTAATATAAGAAATACCAATGCGATGATGGTCATTTTAAAAAATCCTTAAGCCCCTGTCACACAGCACCAACGGATGGAAAGAGGATGTAAAATGGAGAGAAACACTTGCCATCCGTTGGTTAACGTGATGCTTCCGTTCTGTACTCACTGCGTCCGTTTTTCATCCTCTCTATCCGTCCAGCATCCGTCTGACATTTCATCCGCTCAAAAAGTTTTGAGCTGCACAAAACTTTTTGAGCGGAAAATGTATCCAACGCGTCCGTTAGCATCCACTACGCATACGGGGAACATCCATTAGACATCCGTTGTCATCCGTTACGCATCCGCTATATCCGCTAGGCATCCGTGCAACTCGCATCCGCTCCAGTGGAAAACGGACACAGGGAGGAAGCGAAACGGACGCGGAACGAACACGCAGCGTTAGTAGCACGGACAGAGAAAAGATGAAAGCGGATGCAGCTCGCAGACAAAGCATTAAAACGGAAAAAAAAAGTTCGTATGGGGGATGTATCTCGGATATTTAGGATGTCTGCAGGATGCCTAGAAGATGCAAAAGGACACCTAGCGGAAAACCTATATTTCCAATAAAAAGGGGGAGGAACTCACCTGGATCTCACTTTCAGTCCAGCAGCCCTGCTGTGCAGACCTCTTCAGCCTTCATCTTGCTCTTGTTCTTCCACAGCATCCAGTCATCACCACCATGGATCATCACACACTCCTTTTGGTAGCCAACATCATTCTACAACAGTGCGAAGCCATCTACAGGCTCTACACGAAGAAAAGGAGGCAGCCAAGAAGTGTCTGGGTCCGAAGATGGATCACCAGAAGAGCAGAGTACGGACTGTATAACAAGCTGATGGTGGAGCTGAGGAACGAAGACCCTCGTGCATTCCAGAACTTCATGAGGATGCCGCCAGCCATGTTTGACGAAGTTGTGGAGCGGCTGAGACCTAGGTTGACCAAGCAGAGCACCAACTTCCGGCCCAGCCTGGACCCTGGACTCAAGGTGGCACTGACTCTGCGCCACCTGGCCTCAGGGACCACGTACAGGAGCATGCAGTACGGCTGGAGGGTGCCACACAACACCATCAGCATTGTGGTCAGAGAAGTGGTGCAAGCCATCATCGAAGAATACCTGGAGGAGCTCCTCCAGTGCCCCTCCACTGAAGAAGGCTGGAAGAAAGTTGCAGAGCAATGGTATCAGAAGTGGAACTTCCCACACACCGTTGGAGCCATAGATGGCAAGCACGTGGCCTGCAAAGCTCCAGCCAACTCAGGGTCCACTTATCACAACTACAAGGGCTTCTTCAGCATCATCCTCTTCGCCATGGTCGATGCTGACTACAAGTTCATGTACATCGATGCTTCAGGCAGCGGGTCATCTTCAGATGCCCAGGTATACAATGCCAGTCACCTCAAGGAGAGGCTGGAACGCAACCTCATCATGGGCTGCCCAACGACACACAAGATGTGCCCTACTTCATTGTGGGGGATGACGCCTTCTCCCTCAGAACCTACCTCATGCCCTACACCTCCAAATACCTCACCCGTGAAGAGAGGATCTTCAACTACAGGCTGTCCAGGGCAAGACGGGTGGTGGAGAACGCCTTTGGCATCCTGGCCAACAGGTTCCAGGTACTTCTCACCCCCATGAAGCATCACCCACAGACCGTGAGGAACATCGTGGAAGCTTGCTGCATCCTGCACAATCTCATGCGCACCCGCTACCCAGTCTTGCAGAACAGGCTCGTGGACCTCCAACAAGGCAATGGGGTCATGGAGCCTGGAGAATGGAGGCAAGGCCGAAACCTGATAGACACTGTGGATGTGCAAGCCCCCAACAGAGCTTCACATGAAGGGAAGAAGCAGCGCAACCTCCTGAAACACTGGTGCAACTCCCCAGCTGGAGAAGTGGAGTGGCAAGACAGGATGATACTTAATGGATGCTTCCTTGAGCCTGTCTCATCACACTGATGAGATTGGGCCATGTATGTTGAGTGGCCCTACAATGAACAGGGCATTTAATAAAGAGTTGTGTTCATGTTGAAATGTATGGATCAATGATTACATTGTTATTGATAATAAAGGGCCAAAGGTGTGGCACCTGGGAGGGTGGACCATCCAGTCCCACTATGCTTGCACTGGAGGTTTATCTATCCCACTTCTATCCTAACCCATCCCACAGCTATTACCCATCCCACAGGTATCCCTGCCCATTCCACTGCTATCCTAACCCATCCCACAACTATTACCCATCCCACAATTATCCCTGCCCATCCCACTGCTATCCTAACCCATCCCACAGCTATTACCCATCCCACAGGTATCCCTGCCCATTCCACTGCTATCTCAACCCATCCCACAAGCATGCAAAGGCTTAAACCATTTCCACCAAGACTTTATTTACTAAAAGAACTGAAGCAAGTGTGTGAAGCAAAGATAATCTTTATTAATAACAAACTGTAAAAGAAAATGACCCAAGTGTCCCAAGCAAAGATAAAGTCAACAGGTAGCAACCCAGTCTCTGGCACTCTTCTCAGTCACTCTGAGGCGTGCCCATAGTCTCAGGGGTAAAGGGTCCAGGTGCTGTGGAGGTGGCTGCTGCTGGAATGCTGCTCTGAGGCGCCATTGGGGTGCCTGGCCCCGAGAGGACAACAGGGGATGGTGTGTGGAGGAAGCTCTCAGAGAGCTGGCTCAGTCCTGTGATGTTGAGAGCCCCTTCCTCCAGGACATGGGGTGTCAGTCTCAAGACTGATGACAGATGTTCTGAGGCCGGGCTTGGCTGTAGGGTGGAGGAAGGAGGAGTGTAGTGGGGCTTTCTGGTCTGCAGGTGAGCAAGGTGAGGCGTGGGTGGCATCTGTGGCGTGAGTGGCATCGGTGGCATCTGTGGTGTACGATGTACCTGGACTGGGAAGGGCTGCCTGTGCTGCTGGAACTCCTGGTAGACCTAGCCTTGGTAGGTGAGGGCCTGTGGAAAGCCTTGGAAGGGCTGTGACATCACCTGGGGTGGAGGAGCAGACCTGGACTGGGTCGGAGCAGGTTCATCTGGGCCTGGAGGGTTATGAAGAAGACCGGTGATCCTGTCCTTCACCACCTGGTACTGTGATTCGGACATGTCCAGGAGGGTCTGGTTGACGTAGGTGAGGAAGGGCTTGCGGTTTGAGGATGGTATGTCGGTGTGTACCAGCTGAGAGAGGAGATCTATGGTGCTTTTGATGGTGTCCCTGATCTCCAGCAGGACAGTGTGGCTCTGCCCCTCCGGTCTGGCTCTCTGCCTGCTTTCTGTGGAGGTGGAGCTGGGGGTGGATATGGGTTGGTCTCTGGTGGAAGTGCCCTCTCCTTGCTCCCACTGCGTCAGGGGGTCCTCCACGTGCTCCGCCACGGGGAGTGCAGCTGTCGGGGGGGTCTCCATCATGGGACGCTCCACAGATACCTGCCTGGACACAGGAGCTGACTCTTGGCCAGAAGAGGACTGGCTCTCTGTGGGCTGCCTGAGAGAGAGGGTTGTCAGAGGGGCTGCTCCTCGGTGGCGGATCTCACCCTCCAAGAAGCTGCACTTGGCCATGATGTAGGTCTCCCGGTCCGTCAGCTTGACCATGGCCTGGCCAGATTTCTTGAGGTGCAGCTTCCCGTACCAGGTGTGCATGTGCTTCCACCAGCCGAGGAGGACCTCCGAAGTGTAGCCCAGGCTCTCCGCCTTCTCTCTCCAAGCAGCCTGCTTCCTTTTGGTGTCTCGATAGAGCCTGTGTCCCTTCCGCCATAGATACTCATTCTCCCTCAGCCATTCGAGCATCTCATCCTCATGTTCCTCTTCAATGGAGTATTGCCTCCTCTCCCATTCATGCGTATGCCTCTTCCTCCCTCTAGAGGGGCTTCGAGGTGGTAGGGACTGCTCCACCGCACCAGCAACAACAACAGTAGCAGCAAAAGCAGGACCAGCAGCACCAGGATCATCTGCAGCAGAGTAAGCACCAGCAGCACCAGCAGGACCAGGAGCAGCGCCAGCAGAGTAAGCACCAGCAGCAGAAGCACCAGGAGCAGCACCAGCAGAAGCCCCAGCACCAGGAGCAGCGCCAGCAGAGTAAGCCCCAGCAGAAGCCCCAGCACCAGGAGCAGTGTCAGCAGAAGCCCCAGCACCAGAAGAGTCAGCCCGAGCAGCAGAAGCAGAGTCAGCGCCAGGGGGTGGGATAGTGGCCCTGTCCTTCTTGCCAGGGCTGGCAGCAGATGGCACAGGCTTCCTCTTCTTCCCCATGGTTGTTGGCTGGAGCTGTGTCTGGCAGCAGGTCTTTCCTCTGAATGGTGACCTGCTTGCGAGCTGCTTCCCTTTATATCCGCGGGGCTGACACAATGCATCCTCCCCGCATGCGCAGTGAACGCTTTGCATCCGCTAGGCATCCACTAGGTTTCCGCTCTGCATCTGCTACATCCGCTCTGCATCCGCTCTGCATCCGTTCCTTCCGTTGCGCGTCTGCTTCGCTGTGCTCCCCCAGAAGCCCCACGGATGTGCTATCCGCTTCCATTGCTTTTATCCGCTAGGCTTCCGTGGAGCATCCGCTTAACATCCTGGCTACATCCTCCCCCCGTCCGTTCCTTTCCGTTGTTGTCCGCTCTGCTTATGCAAATTCGGGGCACTTTTAAGAGCGGATAACAACGGATTGAACATTTTCTCATCTGCTGTGTCCTTTTTACATACGTTTTGCATCCGTTGGCCTATGTGACAGGCCCTTTACTTAGTGAGCACCAGAAGCCAAGAGGAATATACATGCCAAATTTAAAATTTGTAGGGTTTATGGTTCTGGAGATTTTGTCATGATGCATGTGTGGTATTTTGCTTTTATATATTGATAAAAGTTCAATTAATACAAGACATTGTTATTTTGTATATAAAAATGACAACATTTTTCTCTGTATTGGTGGGAGATACATGCTTCAGGGCAGGGACATAGTTTAATGTGTTCTGCATCCACGGCACATCTAAGGATCACTAAGTATGTGTAATTTTAATTAGTTTTTTTTAATGTATGTTTAATATGACAATAAAATGTTGAGGAGAAAACTGAAGTCCCTCAAGGTAGAAGAGAGATTTAACATTAACAAGTTATAGTTGCTGGAGATGTTCTGATTAAATTATAGGAAAGTAGCTCAGAGAGCTGGGGAATTAATCTCTATAGAAAGACAGGTGATTCAAGAGTGTTTTTGAAAAAATGAGATAAAGTTGATACATAGCAGGTTCATTATGCAGTAGTATCTCAAGATTAATCTTCACTTTCTAAATAAAGAATTGCAGATCCAAGATTGTACACTATGGCTGTTGTGCTACACTCCAAAATCATCAAAAAACCTGAATGATCTTTCCTGGACCACATCAAGTTCCACCAGAAATGAGAAGTGACGTTGCGGTGACACCAGTCACAAGAGAATGGAGCTCTCCATCCCTGTGCTGGATGCTCCCTATTTGTAGGCTCTGGAAGAAGCCGAAGCCACCCTGTAGTTGTGCCGAAGCAAAGGAGTGGTGTCCTGTGAGGCTCCAGGAGAAAACACAATTCTCTTTGAAAAACCCCCGGGGATTTCTTGCCCTCAATGCCACAGCAAGGAGAAGAGGCAGCCAAGATGGCTGCCATAAAGCTGGAGACAGCGTAACATCCAAGAAGAGTGCTGGAGCAGTTTCAGTGAATAGTGTCTGGAACTGGGTGAGAAGAATCCTTTTTATCTAAAGTGTAACCCCCAAAGAGAATATTCAGAAGAAGAGAGATTCATAACTATCCTTAGAGTGGTGGTGACCTAACACTTTGAATAAAATCTTAAAATTCTAAAAACGGAAGGGAAAGGGATTAAAGGAAGAAAATAGAAAATTTGTTAAAAATACAGAAAATTGGATTTTCAAACTGAATAGACATTAGCTTTGGATAGGTATTTTAAAATGCTGAAACCATCTTTACAAAAAACTAACATTTACTTTGAGAATATATCAGTAAAGTTGAATAAGAAAGACAAGACAAAGTGAAAACTGATTTAAGAGTGCCACCTGCTGTCAAAGGAGACATAACATATTCCCAATGTCTTGGAAAGACTAGCTTATGGAGAATTAAAAAGAAGAAATAAGAGAAACTTTATTACCAAAAGATTCCTGAAAGCTTCAATACAAGACTCAACTGGTAGAGGGATTCATGAAGGTTGTACTCTTGGAATACTTAAAATAATAGATTGATTAATTTTGGGGCTATAGTGACTCCTGGACATTGGACATTGAATTTCTTGTTTGAAAGGTGGCTTTGGTTTGAATAAAGGATTTTTGGACTATTGGACAAAAAGAAATAAAATAAACAAAAACAAAGATGAGTGGAATCTGGAAAGAAATTACTTCAGAAATTCAGGATATAAAAGACAACTTGACAAGATGTGAGGAGATCTTGAATAAAATACAGAGCATAGATGTAGAGCTGGAAATTGAGACACAAATGACAAAAAGAAAACAGGAAGTCCAGAAAGAGGAGGAGTCAACTGAAAGAGTATGAGAAGCTGGAAAAATAGAACAGACAAAACAACAAACAAGAAGAAATGATAAAAAGGAAATAAAAATAAAAATATTTGATGAAATAAACCAAGGGGAGAGTATTTTAAGTGAAGTTAAATAGGATTTGGAATTGCAGGGATATTTTTTGGGAGAAAAATAGGGGTAAGAATAGATAACTTGAAAATGAGACAATGGAACGTAGTAGAGAAGGGAGAAATGTTTAAGAGGATTGGTCAAGAAGTAGAACCAGATAGAGTCAAAGATTCAAGAGAGGAATATGGAGGAGACAATCTCAAAAATAAATAATTAAAGCTTTAATAAAAGTGAGAGAGGATGGTTAAAAAAAAAAACACTTCCAAAAAACAATAGTGAGATAAATTACAATAGAGCTGGAAGTTAGAAACAATTGAAGATTATAATCTAACATAAATATATGTATTATTAGTTAAGACATATAATTGCTAAATGTAATATGAATACTAACATCTTATTGTAGAAAAATATGTGGAATTAGATTGACATAAAAATAACTGTAGTACTATTCAAATTATCTAACTTGTTAAATGTAAATAAAATGTAACTATTTTATCTGTATTAAAATGTGATTAGAAAGGGGATATTTTTGAAATATAACAATGGCATAATTAAAAATTAAAAAGGGGATAAATAATGGAAGATTACAATGCAATATAAAATTGTGAATTGTTTTCAGAATTATATACGTCCGTTAAACACCGCAATTATGATTATTAATATATTATTTTTAGTAAAAGGAATGACATTAAGAATATAGAGATTGACACAGAAATAACATACTGAAATACCAAATAATCAAGAATGATAATTTAATAAAATATGTGTATTAATATCAAATTTTAAAAGATTGTAAATTGTATTCAATAATGAAGAATATTGCCATATTTGTTTTAAAATGTAAGACACTCCAGTGCCACATTGTTCAGACGATATGTTTGTTGAAATAAGAAAAAAATTAAAAAAAAATGAGAAAAAAAAGTTCCACCAGAAACAATTCCTCCTTTGGCAAACAGATATTTGAACAGGAGGTTAAGTTGGACTGCCTGCCTCTCTTATCCAGGGCATTCATCACCCTTTGCAATGTACATTATTTTGACTTCATTAGAGGGTACAATTTCTGTGATTCTAAGATGACTAGTTATGTCAGCTACATTTATGCCAACTCTGATATTTACAAATGTTGACATTTTTCTTAGGGAAGAATAAGCTACAGATTGATATTACTACTCGCCTTTGGGTATTTCTCCAGCTGCTGCATCATGTTGATTTTAGAAAGTTTAGAAATCATTTTCTACTTCGAATAAAAGTAAATGTTAGCACTTAGGAAATGTGTCTTACTCACTATCAGGGAACCTAATTTTTTTTAAAGAACTTGTGACAAAACTGATGGATTGGAAATTGCCCTAAGACATCAGAACCAATTCTATGGAGATGCAAATGAAAAAGAACAGTGATTGTAATCCAGTGATTAGAAGTAGCTCAGATTTAGAACAGTATTTAGAAGTAGGCCAGAGTTTTTGTAGGGGAAAAAAAGGCAAGTGTTAATGATAGGAAATTAAATTCTCAGGGAAACAGAATCATTCATTTGCAGTTTGGACATCTAGGGAAGTATGTTGACAAAAATAAAAAAAAATGTAACTGAGAACCTTACTAAAATAATCAAGCCCACAGATTACAATCCCTTTCTCCTCCTTCAATAGGGACAAACGACATGACAACGAACCTGAAAAACAATATAAAGCAATTAGGCAAGAAAATTAAGGAGCAAGGAGCACAAGTGGTCTATTTATCTGTATTTCCAATAAAAGATCAACATCCCAAGAGGGAACAAAGGATTTTAGAATTGAACCCTGTCTTAAGAGTTGATGCCAAAGAGAACTTTAGACTCCTAGACCATGGTCTGTATTATATACATGAAGAGCTTTTGGCAAAGGGCTGCACCTCATAAGAACCAGGAAGAATGTATTCAGAAAATTACTGGCTCTGTAATAAAGGCCGTGTCACACTGGCCAACGGATGCAAAACGGACACAACAGAAGAGAAAAATGTTACATCCGTTGTATCCATGCTCAAAAGGGGCGAAAATTTGCATAATTGGAGCGGATAACACGGACGCGGGGAGGACGCAGGGCGGATGCAAAGCGGATGCGGAACGGAAGCCTAGCGGATGGCGCGTCCGCAGGGCTTCCAGGGGGCCTCAGCGAAGCAGACGCGGAACGGAAAAAGCGGATGCAGAACGGATGCACAGCGGATGAAGCGGATGCACAGCGGAAGCCTAGCGGATGCACAGTGGAGCCTAACGGATGCCTGGCGTTAATTGCGCATGCAGGGGGGATACATTGCGCAAGCCCCCCGGATATAAAGGGAAGCAGCTCGCACGTCTAGCATTCCGAGGAAAGACCTGCTGCTGGACACTTTGAGTTCCTTGCCTGCATGTCTGCCTGCAAGCCTTGCTGCCAGCCTGCCTCCCAGCCTCCTGGGCAGCCTCCTTGCCAGCCTTGCTGGCAGCCTGCCTTCCAGCCTCCCTGCCAGCCTTGCTGCCAGCCTGCCTTCCAGCCTCCCTGCCAGCCAGTCTGTCTGCCAGCCTTGGTGCCTGCCTTGCTGCCAGCCTTCCTAAAAGGCTTCCTGCCAGGCTTGGTGCCTGCCAGCCTTCCTGCAAGCCTTCCTGCCAGCCAGCAACCCCACAACCATGGGGAAGAAGCAAAAGTCTCAGCAACCTGCCGCCATCCCTGGCAAGAGGGACAGGGCCACCCTCCCGCCCCATGTCCCTGACTCTGCTTCTGCTGGTGCTTCTGCTGCTTGGGCTCGCTCTTCTGTTGCTGGAGCTTCTGCTGTAGCTGCTCCTGGCAGTGGTGCTTCTGCTGCATACTCTGCTGAAGCTGCTCCTGGTCCTGCTGGTCCTGCTCGTTCTGCTCGTGCTCCTAGTCTTGCTGACCCTGCTGCTGGTGCTTACTCTGCTGCTGCTCATCCTGATCTTGCTGCTGCTGCTGCTGCTGATGATGATCCTGCTGCTGCTGCTGCTTATGATCCTGCTGGTGATTATGCTGATGATGCCGATTATGATCCTGCTGGTGAGGATGCTGCTGCTGCTGCTGTTGTTGCTGCTGCTGCTGTTGGTGTGGAGGAGCAGCCCATACAACCTCAAGGTCCCTCTGATGAGTGCCCATATGGCCCTGCCAGAGGGAGGAAGAGGCAGACGCGTGATAGGGAGAGGAGGCAATACTTCATTGAGAAGGAACACGAGGATGAGGTGCTGGAGTGGCTGAGAGAGAATGACTATCTGTGGCGGAAGGGACACCAAGCGGAAGCAGGCTGCTTGGAGAGAGAGGGCGGAGAGTCTGGGCTACACTTCGGATGTGCTCCTCGGCTGGTGGAAGCACATGCACACCTGGTATGGGAAGCTGCACCGCAAAAAATCTGGCCAGGCCAGGGTTAAGCCGACGGACAGAGAGAACTATGTCATGGCCAAGTGCAGCTTCCTGGAGGGTGAGGTCCGCCACCGAGGAGCACCAGGAGCCCAAATCTCTACCCTCTCTCTCCGGCAGCCTGCTGGGAGCCAGTCCTCTGGCGGCCGAGAGTCAGTCCCTGTCTCCATGCAGGTATCTGTGGAGCGTGCCATGGCGGAGAACCCCCGGGCAGGTTTTGAAAGCGTGGTGGAGAGCGAGGAGGACTCCCTGGTGCGGTGGGAGAAAGGAGACATCGAGTCCACAGCTGCCGAAGCTGCATCCACCCACACCTCCGCCACCACAGTAAGGCAGAGAGCCGGACCGCAGGAGGGGCAGAGCCACAAGGTCCTGGTAGAGATCAGGGACACCATCCGCACCAGCATAGGTCTCCTCTCTCAGCTGGTCCCCATCGACTCCTCCTCCTCCAACCGCAAGCCCTTCCTCAATTATGTGAACCAGACCCTCAAGGAGATGGCGGATCCCCAGTACCAGGTGGTGAAGGAGAGGATCACCATGCTCCAGACCCAGAGGCACCTGCTCCCACCCAGTCCAGGTCTGCTCCTCCACCCCAGGTGATGTCCCTCCCATACCAAGGCTTCCCACACCCCCTCACCTACCAGGGCTACAGCTACCCCGAGGTCCAGCAGCACAGACAGCAGCCCTTACAGATGCAGGCACAGAGTCATCGGGCGACACCGCTGCCACCGGTTCCAATGATGCCACCGATGCCAACCTCGACAGTCCTCACCCCGCTGCAGAGCAGGCAGCCCCACTACACTGCTCCTTCCTCCATCCCACAGCCAAGCCCGGCCTCAGTA
The DNA here is from genome assembly GCA_015471245.1 of Laticauda colubrina. Classification (NCBI taxonomy): domain Eukaryota; kingdom Metazoa; phylum Chordata; class Lepidosauria; order Squamata; family Elapidae; genus Laticauda; species Laticauda colubrina. The sequence continues at coordinate 43,394,689 of BLBF01000039.1, read as the reverse complement.
CATCTGTCCTCAGTACTGGGGCTGACACCCCATGGCATGGAGGAAGGACCTCTCAGCATCGCGGGGCTGAGCCAGCTGTCTGACACCTTCCTCAACACACCGTCCCCTGTTGTCTTCTCAGGGCAAGGCACTCCAATAACACCTCAGACCAGAACTGCAGCAGCACCCACCTCCACAGCACCTGCTCCATAAAATCTTAGCCTGGGCACACACCTCCGAGTGACCAAGAGGAGTGCCAGAGACTGGCTACCTGGATATTTGTGGACTTTATTTGGACACTTGACTTGGGTCATGTTTATTTTTCAGCTTGTTATTAATAAAGTTTATCTTTGTTTCACACACTCGCTTCATTTATTTTTTTCAATAAAGTCTGGGTGGAAACTTTTAGAAATTGTTTAGCCTTTGCATGCTTGTGGGATGGGTTAAGATAGCAGTGGGATGGGCAGGGATACCTGTGGGATGGGTTCAGATAGCTGTGGGATGGGAAGGGATACCTGTGGGATGGGTTAAGATAGCTGTGGGATGGG
>BLBF01000039.1:43378747-43394152 GCA_015471245.1 Laticauda colubrina | reverse complement strand
TACCTGTGGGATGGGTTAAGATAGCTGTGGGATGGGAAGGGATACCTATGGAATGAGCAGTGATACCTTTGGGATAGGTAATAGCTGTGGGATAGATAAACCTCCAGTGCAAGCATAGTGGGACTGTATGGTCCACCCTCCCAAGTGCCACCCCTATGGCCCTTTATTATCAATAATAATGTAATAATTATCCACACATGTCAACATAAACACAACACTTTATTAAACACCCTGTTCATTGTAGGCCAACCAAACATACATGGCCCAATCTCAGCCGTGTGATGAGACATTAAGCATTTACCATCCTGTCTTGCCACTCCACTGCTCCAGCTGGGGAGTTGCACCAGTGTTTCAGGAGGTTGCACTGCTTCTTCGCCTCACGTGAGGCTCTGTTGGGCCCTTGCACATCCTCAGTGTCGATCAGGTTTTGCCCTTGCCTCCATTCCCCAGGCTCCATGTCCCCATTGCCTTGTTGAAGGTCCACGAGCCTGTTCTGCAAGACTGGGTAGCGGGTGCGCATGAGATTGTACAGGATGCAGCAAGCTTCCACGATCCTCCTCACGGTCTCTGGGCGATGCTGCATGGTGGTGAGAAGTACCTGGAACCTGTTGGCCAGGATGCCAAAGGCGTTCTCCACCACCCGCCTTGCCCTGGAAAGCCTGTAGTTGGAGATCCTCTCTTCTCGGGTGAGGCATCTGGAGGTGTAGGGCTTCATGAGGTAGGTTGTGAGGGAGAAGGCGTCATCCCCCACGATGAAGTAGGGCACATCTTGCGTGTCGTTGGGCAGCGGGTCTGGATCTGGGAAGCCCACCATGAGGTTGCTTTCCAGCCCCTCCTTGAGGTGACTGTCGTTGTATACCTGGGCATCTGAAGATGAGCCGTTGCCTGAAACATCGATGTACATGAACTTGTAGTCAGCATCGACCATGGCGAAGAGGATAATGCTGAAGAAGCCCTTGTAGTTGTGATAAGTGGACCCCGACTTGGCTGGAGCTTTGCAGGCCATGTGCTTGCCATCGATGGCTCCAACGGTGTGGGGGAAGTTCCACCTCTGATACCACTGCTCTGCAACTTTCTTCCATCCTTCTTCAGTGGAGGGGTACTGGAGGAGCTCCTCCTTGTATTCTTCGATGATGGCCTGCACCACTTCTCTGACCACAAAGCTGATAGTGTTTTGTGGCACCCTCCAGCCGTACTGCATTGCTCCTGTAGGTGGTCCCTGAGGCCAGGTGGCACAAAGTGAGTGCCACCTTGAGCCCAGGTTCCAGGCTGGGCCGGAAGCTGGTATTTGTCTTGGTCAACCTGGGTTTCAGGCGCTGCACAACTTTGTCAAACATGGCTGGAGGCATCCTCATGAAGTTCTGGAACGCCCGAGGGTCTTCGCTCCTGAGCTCCACCATCAGCTTGTCGTAAAGGACGTACTGCACTCTTCTGGCGAACCATCTTCGGAGCCAGACTTTTTTTGGGTGCCTCCTTTTCTTCCCGTAGTACTGTTCACAGAGACTGTAGATGGTTTCGCAGTGTTGCAGAAGGATGTTCACTGCCAAAAGGATTTTTTCGCAATCCCCGATGGACATGACTGGATGCTGTGGAAGAGGAAGAGGCAGATGAAGGCTGCAGAGGTCTGCACCGCTGGGCTGCTGGTCTGAAAGTGCGAAGCAGGCGAGTTGCTCCCCCTTTTTATAGGCAGTGTAGGTTTTCCGCTAGGCATCCTCTAGGCATCCTCTAGACATCCTTAATATCCGAGATAGATCCCCTCTGCGAATGTTTTTTCCGCTTTAAACGCTTTGTTTCCGTTCTGCATCCGCTAGGCATCCGTTCTGCATCCGTTCCGCGTCCGTTCCGCTTCCTCCCTGCGTCCGAGCGGATGCGAGTTGCGCAGATGCGCAGCGGATGCCTAGCGGATATAGCGGATGCGTAGCGGATGCAGAACGGATGAACTGGATACATTTTCTGCGCAAAAGTTTTAGGCAGCCTAAAACTTTTGGAGCGAATGAAACGTCCATAAACGGATGCTGGACGGATCGAGAGGAAGCCAAACAAAGGCCGTGAGTACATCGCGTTTTCGAACGGATGGCAAGCTTTTTTGTCCATTTTACTTCCTCTTTGCATCCGTTGGTGCAGTGTGACATGGGAAGGTCCTGCCTCACTAGTCTTCTCAAGAAAGCAGAACTTTTGAAAAAAAAAAGCCATTTTAAAAGGAAACTTTTATTGGAAGATTGTGATAGCAAGTGATCTAGGCAGGAAGTAACTTTTCCCACTCAAAATATTAGATAAACCATTGCAGACAGAGCCCCTCCCAATACATCATTGAGACAATTATGGTGTGTAAAGATGTTATAGGAAACTCAGGCCGAGAAGGTGATAAACACTTGTCTTCAAGGCAAAGCTACTGCTCTTCTCCAGATAAGAGATAAGGCAGCTGGCCCAATGCACATTCCTTTCCCCCCTCCCAAAGCCCTGAAAGTTAAAACAAAGCAAGGAATAGAAACAGAAGCCTCATACAGAAATCCCAAGCCTCCTCCCTCCCACCAGAATGACAACATCCCTGTAGGAATCTGTGGGTTCTTACTTATCAGAAGGTCTTTAAATTAACAATAAGGGGCAAGGATGACCAATTTTTAGGACCTTTAAGACAAATTTCTGGATCCTTGGGACAATTCCAAGCATAGACGCAATCTACATAGACTTCTATAAAGCCTTTGATTCAGTTGTACACAACAAACTACTCCTAAAACTAAAATCTTATGGTATCTCTGGAAACCTGCACAACTGGATAGAAGCATTCCTGCCAAACAGACAACCAATGGTCAAAATTGGGAGCGTCCTATCAAATTCTGTACCTGTCAACAGTGGTGTCCCCCAAGGCAGTGTTCTAGGGCCAACTCTTTTCATACTCTATATAAATGACCTCTGTGATCATATCAAGAGCAACTGTGATCTTTTTGCTGATGATGTAATACCATTTCTGATGTCTGTTCAATACCACAGACAATACTGCTACCCTTCAAAAAAACCTTGGCTATGTATCAAAATGGTCAAATAAATGGCAACTTCAAATCTCAACAAATAAACCCTCTGTCCTACATATTGGCAAAAAAAAATAAAAATAAAAATCAGAAAATTAAATACAGGCTGAATAGTCAAGATCTTGTTGATGATCCAAACTCTGTCAAGGATCCTGGAGTACTCATCTCTAATGACCTAAGTGCTCAAGCCCATTGTAACTACATAGCCAAAAAGGAATTAAGAGTTGTTAACCTAATCTTACATAGCTTTTTCTCTGGTAATATTACACTAATAACTAGAGCATACAAAACATTTGCTAGACCAATACTCAAATACAGCTCATCAGTCTGGAACCTACATTACCTATCTGATATTAATACAGTTGAAAAAGTCGAGAAATATTTCACAAGAAGAGTTTTCCACTCCTCTACTCATTGCAGAATACCTTATGCCACCAGACTCAAAATTCTAGACCTAGAAAACCTAGAACTATGCTGCCTTTGGTCCGATCTAAGTATAGGATATAAAATCATGCATTGCAATGTCCTACCTGTCAATGAATACTTCAGCTTCAACCATAACAACACAAGAGCAAACAATTGATACAAACTCAAGGTTAATCGCACCAAACTTGACTGCAGGAAATACGACTTCAGCAACAAGAGTGGTCAATGTCTGGAATACTCTACCTGACTCTGTGGTTTCTTCCCCAAACCCCAAAAACTTTAACCTTAGACTGTCTACTATTGACCTCACACCTTTCCTAAGAGGTCTGTAGGGGGCGTGCATAAGCGCACCAACGTGCCTACTGTCCCTGTCCTATTGTTTCTTTTATTTTTTATTTTTCTTATATGTATCCATGTATTCATAATTATGTTTTTACTTATACCTATTATTTTGTAAGCAATTGACAAAAATAAATCAATAAAAATAAATTCCAAGACAACTACAGTGAGGTAGAGAGTGATGGGAAGAAAAAAAAATCCAAATACAAAGTAGGAAATGCATACCCAGGGCTCAGATGCCTATACTATCAAAGTTTAGCAAACAAACATGCTGACCTTGAAGTACTAGTACATAAGGGCAGGTACAATATAGCTGCCATTATTGAAACTTGGTGGGATGAAACTCATGACTGGAATGGACCGATGGAAGGATACAATGATTAAAAGAAGCAGAGCGATCAAAAGAGGAGGTGCAGTTGCATTATATGTAAAAGATCATTACATTTCTACAAAAATGCATAAAACCAAGGAGCAAAATCTCCTAGAATGCATATGGGTCATTATAAAAGGAAAAAATAATGAAATTGCCATAGGTATGTATATACTACAGGCCACTCAACCAAGCAAAAGAAACAGATGCTAACCATTTGACAAATGTATGTAGGAAATGTACCACAGCAGTAATGGGGGACTTTAACTCCCCTGATATCAACTGTAAGACAAACTCTACATAAAGTGGGAACTCAAACAGATTCCTAACCAACCTAGCTGACAACTTTGTCATCTAAAAGTTAGAGGAAGGAAGTAGAGGGAAAGCTATACTGGACTTAATTTTTAGGTTCAGAGGAAGTGATAGAGGGGATTGATGTTGCCAGAACTTTGAGGGAGAGTGACCATGTTATATTGGAATTCAATATAATGCAAACACAAGCAATAAAACAAAATCAAACCAATGTCTTAAATTTTAAAAGAGTTGATTTTTACAGAGAGATCTTGGGAAGAATGGATAAAAATTTAGTAGGGAAAACAACTCAAAAATCTTCAAAAACTCTGAAAAAATATGATTATAAAAGCCAGTCGAGCACAATACCACTGAAAAACAAAAATAATAAATCCAAGAAAAAAAACAGCATGGTTGCATAACGACAAAAAGGAAAAGTGGGAAAAAAAAATGAAAGAGTGACATATAACCAAAGCAGAATTTCAACAAATAGCCTGAATTTGCAAAGATGAAGTCAGGAAAGCAAAGGCTTAGAATGAAGTAAGACTTGTAACAAATGTCAAAAACAATAAAAACAATAAAAATGTTATTTCAATAAATAAAAAACAAGAAAAAATCAAGGAAACAATTGGCCCACTTAATGGGAGAAGATATGAAGGTAATGGGTAGCAGAAAGTGAAACTGCTGAAGTCATTCTTTTCATCTGTCTTCATGCAAAAACAAAACATAGTCCAATTTACCAAAAACATAACCATAAAAGACAGACTAGAAACAAAAATTAAAATAAGCAAGAAAATGATAAGAAAACACCTGTCATATCTTGACTAATACAAATCACCAGGGTCTGATGGATTACATTCCAGAGTTCTGAATGAGCTGGCAGATGTTATCACGGAACCATGGAACTATATCTTTCAAAGATCCTGGAGCACTGGAAAAGAGTTGATGTGGTTCCCTTCTTCAAAAAAAAAAAAAAGAAAGAAAGAAAGAAAAAGAGGGGGAGAGCAGATCCAGGAAACCCAGACCAATCAGCCTAACATGAATACCTGGGAAGATTCTGGAAACAATAATAAAAAAACCCCAGATCTGTGAACACCTAGAAGCAAGCAAAGTTATAACCGGAAGCCAACAGTGATTTGACAAAAACAGATCATGCCAAACAAATCTTATTTCATTCTTTGACAAAGTGACTAAATTAGTGGACCAGTAAAATGCTGCGGATATAGTATACTTGAATTTCAAAAAGGCATCCAATAAAGTAGACCACAATGTACTTCTTGGTAGGCTAGAAAAATATGGGCTGGATAGCATCACCACCAGATGGATTTTAACTAGCTAACAAACCACACTAAATGTGAAATACTTAATGGAACTGCATCAACATGGAGAGGAGTAAACAGTGGGGTACCCCAGCATTCTTTCTTCGATACAATACTCTTCAATATCTTCATAAATGGCTTAGATGAGATAATAGAAGGGGAAATCATCAAATTTGCAGATGACATTAACCTGGCAGGAATAGTGAACACCCCAGAAGATAGGCTCAAGAATTAAATGGATCTCGACAGATTTGAACACTGGGCTATTTTTAACAAACTGAAATTCAGTGTAGAGAGAAGTAAGATTTTATACTTAGGCAAGAAAAACCAATTGTAAAGGTACAGATTAGGTGAAACTTGGCTCAATACCAATAATTGTGAGAGCAATCTTTGTGTCCTAGTGGTTGTTGTGCCTGACACATTGCAATCCCATGGACAACGTTCCTCCAGGCTTTCCTGTCCTCTACCACCCCCTAGAGTCCATTTGTCATCCCCCTGTTGGACTCTGATTCTGAGGGGGAGGCTGAGCAGCTGACAGAGGGTGGGAGTGTGGCTCCATTGGCTGTGGAAGAAACTGGGGAAGGGCAAAGCCCAGTTGGGCAGAACAGGGGAGAGGTAGAGCAAGGAATTCAGAGGAAGATCCAGCCCCACCCCTTCTTCATCCTAGGGCATACTGGGAGGAACAGAGAAGGGAGCAACGTGAGTTGCATGGCTTACAGGGGAGGAAAGGGCCCTGATTCCCTTCATTAACTGCAGCTGGGAACACAGTGTTTAAAAAGGAAGTTTGTGTACAGCAAGTTGTTGGAAGCAAATAGTGTATTATCTTGTTTTGTTGAGACTTAACAGGGTTCCTGATGTCTTCCCAACTATGTGTTTTGTTGGCCTTTGAAGCTTGCAATTCCTTATCCTGCCCTGTCCAGTTAATTGCTGCAGGGTGGTTTGTGTGGATTTTTATTTACAGTTTATATGTACTTTGTTTTCGGACAGAATTTCTTCCACTTAAAAGACTGTTCTTGGGAGAGTTTTTTTTCCAGCCGAAGGTAACACTGGGGGCAAAGTTGGAGGTATTAAAGGGACTTTTCTTCCTTATGTGACTGTGTTGCCTTTGTGCCATGCCCCAGGTCATCACACCATTTAAGTTCATGCCGATTGCTTAAGTGACTCCATCTAGCCACCTCATTCTCTGCTGCTCCTTATTCTTCTGCCCTCAATCATTCCCAGCATCTTCTCCAATGAGTTCTTTCTTCTTATTAGGTAGCCAAAGTATTTGAGTTTCATCTTCAGGATCTGGCCTCCTAAAGATTAGTCAGGGTTGATCTCCTCTAGAACTGACCAGTTTGATCACCTTGCAGACTCCAAGAGACTTGTAGGTGTCTTCTCCAGCATCATAGTTCAAAGGCCTCCATTCTTTGGTGCTTTGCCTTCCTTATGGTCCAACTTTCACAGCCATAAATTGCAACTGGAAAACCAGACTATATACACTTTTGTGGCAGGGTGATGTCTCTGCTTTTTAGTATGTTGTCTAGATTTGCCATAGCTTTCCTCCCTAGGAGCAAGCGGCTTTTAATTTCTTGGCTGTAGTCCCCCAATCTGAGGTGATCTTGGAACCCAGGAAAATAAAATCTGTCAGTACCTCCATTTCTTCCCCATCTATTCACCAGGAATTGAGAGGGCCAGATACCATGAATTTTGTTTACTTAATGTTGAGTTTCAAGCCAACTTCTGCACTCTCCTTCTTCACCTGCATCAAGAAGCTCTTTAGTTCCTCTTCACTTTCTGCCATTAGAGTGGTATCATCTGCATATCTCAGGTTGTTAATATTTCTTCCAGCAATCTTAATTCCAATTTGTGATTCATCTAGCCTTTCTCATGATGTACTCTGCATATAAGTTAAATAGGCAGAGTGGCAGTATACAGCCTTGCCGAACTCCTTTCTCAATTTTGAACCAATCAGTGGTTCAAATCACAATATGTTGTGATCCACACAATCAATGGCTTTAACATAGTCAATGATGCAGAAGTAGATGTTTTTCTGGAACTCCCTAGTTCATAATCCAGCATATCTTGATCTCTAGTTCCTCTACCTCTTTGAAATCCTGCCTGTACTTCTGGTAGTTCTTTGTCCACATAATGCTGGAACCTAGCTTGTAGAATTTTAAGCATAACTTTGCTTGCATGTGAAATGAGTGCAATGGTACGGTAGTTTGAACATTCTTTGGCATTGCCTTTCTTTGGCATTGGAATGTACACTGATCTTTTCCAATCCTGTGGCCACAATTGAGTTTTCCAAATTTTCTGACTTATTGAGTGCAGCACTTTTAGGCAACCACTTAAATATGAACCAGCAGTGTGTGGCAGCAGCCAAAGGTCAATGCAATTGGTTGCATATACAGAGGGATAGAATCAAGATCACATGAGGTATTAATACTGCCTTATAAAATTTTAGTAAGACTATGTTTGGAATACTGCATCTAGTTTTGGTCACCACATTATAAAAAAGATGTTAAGATGCAGGAAATAATGCAGAGAAGAGCAACTAAGATGATTAAGGGCCTGGAGACTAACACACATGAAGAAGAGGTACAGGAATTGGATATGTCTCGTCTAGTGAAAAGGACTAGCGTTGATACAACAGCAGTGTTCCAATATTTGAGAAGCTGCTACAAAGAAGAGGGATTCAACCTATTTTTCAAAACACCAGAAGGCTGTAAAAAATTCATTTTTCAAATTTTGGATTACTGTATTTTTCGGATTAGAAGAAGCACCCCCCCCCCCCCCCCCCCCCACAAGTGAGTGGAGATGTCTGTGTATCTTCTAGAGTGAATACGGGACAGTTTTTGGCCTTCCAAACTCTCTGTGGGTTCAGTTTTTGCCCTCTCCGGCGTGCAGAAGCACTCTGCAAGCCAAAAACGGGCCCGTTTGTGGCCTCCAGAGGTTCCATTTTTGCCCTTCCCATCATCAGGGAGACTGAAAATGGGACACACAGAGGGTTTGGGAGACCAAAAATGAGCCCATTTTTGGCCTGCAAAATGCTTCTGGACACTGGGGAGGGCAAAAATGGGGTGCATGGAGGCAAAAAACTATTTTTTTTTACTTGTTTTCCTTTTCTAAACCTAGGTGCGTCTTACGGTCCAGTGCATCTTACAGTCCCAAAAATATGGTAAATCTTTACTTTAGTTGCACCTATCAAGCATAGAAAAATGCATCCTAATTCCAGTTAACTCATCAAATTTAAGTCACTCCTTCATGGGGTAAAATCTTTTTCTTCTCTCAAAGTTTTGTCAAAGACTTTCTTTTTATCACAAGATCCTCAACTTTATTAATGTCCTGAAAGAACAAGTCTTTTTTCTCAATGCTCTTCTTTCAGTTGTGTTCAGAGGTTTACATTTGAACTATTTTCAGTTACTTGTGAAGTTGCCTCAACAATTTGGTAACATTCTCCACTTCTGTTTGCATCTCAGAAGTAATTTGAGAGGATTTTTTTTATCATCAGAGAACAACTGGTCAACAAATTGGCATATTTTATTTAGAGACCTTTCAAATATATCTCTAATACTTTGCTCCACCATCTTGGCTTCCTCTTTTAATCAGAATCAGAAGATTTTAGCCACCCACAGCTAGGAAGATCAAGCTACCAGTTACTACAATAGTAAACTAAAACCACAGCTTTCAATCTTTATCTTTCTCCATCAATTTTTTTTTCTCACACTTCCTCATTTGCCTTGTCTTACCACCCTTCTTCCTTGTTCTTTGAAACAAAAAGAGATCCTGAAAATAGTGTGAATCTTCAAAAAGGTATAGCAAGCTGTAGCTAGAAGACTCTTTTTAAGTTGACTTAAAAAAGTTAATATGTCAACCCTGAAGCTGACCTGACCGAAGCCATTTTGCCATTCATTGTTGCCACACTGGAGCTGAGGGCTAGGGAGGAGGAAATAAGGAATAGCTGGGGTTTTATAGTCAAAACAAAACACTTTCGCTTGGGAACCAAGGACATTCTCATACCTGATCAGAGAGAGGAGGAGTCATACAACCAGAAGGAGCCTTGATTGGACCATGTGATTGATTGTTTGGGGAAAGGGAACAACTTTTACTTTTAATCAGGTGAAAACTGCAGGAACCTTCAGAGTCGGTTTTCACCAGATTTGTGACAACATGATATATCCAATAAAGCTATTCTTTGAGGAATCAACCTGCTTTGTTTTGCCTACTATGGATCTATTATTTGGAACCCTGACATAATAGTTGTTGAAGGTGATTAAGAAGATAAAGGCATAACTTATTGTGAATTTCAAAATAGCGGCTTCTTCAACCCTGAACAGCCCCTCTCCTCCCAGCTTTTGGCATTCCGATAGCTTCGGAGTTCAACTCAAGAAGCCATTTGCCAACTTACAGCTATATTGAAGGGTTCTGAGGGAAAGTTCTTTGACACAGTCTGATTGGGTGGGTCATAAAAACTATTGGGATGCCAGTCCCTTCAGTTAGAAGGCAGAAGAGCTACACCCCAGGAAAAAAAATCCTTCAGAGATCCCTCCCCAGGTGTGTGTTCAGTTAGCCATGTTCCCAGGAAGTGAAAATCTACACCTCAGATTTGATGTACCCTTACAGTTGTACTTAATTATTTTATAATTATGTACAACTGTACAATTATTTTACACAGATTTTTATTTGCAACTCTATTCGCTGATTATACCAATGAAGAAAATTAATTTTAAAGTGAAAAGAAACTTGAGTTTGTTTAGATGAATATAATTTTAAATAAATACACTGCTCAAAAAAATAAAGGGAACACAAAAATAAGACATCCTAGATCTGAATGAATGAAATATTCTGATTAAATACTTTGTTCATTACAAAGTTGAACATGCGGACAACAAAATCACACAAAAATTATCAATGGAAATCAGATTTAACAACTCATGGAGGTCTGGATTTGGAGTTACACTTAAAATTAAAGTGGAAAAAAACACTACAGGCTGATCCAACTTTGATGTAATGTCCTTAAAACAAGTCAAAATGAGGCTCAATAGTGTGTGTGGCCTCCACGTGCCTGTATGACCTTCCTACAATGCCTGGGCATGCTCCTGATGAAGTGGTGGATGGTCTCCTGAGGGATCTCCTCCCACACCTGGACTAAAGCATCCCCCAACTCCTGGACAGTCTGTCGTGCAACGTGGTGTTGGTGGATGGAGAGAGACATGATGTCCCAGATGTGTTCTAATGGATTCAGGTCTGGGGAACGGGTGGGCCAGTCCATAGCATCAATGCTTTCGTCTTGCAGGAACTGCTGACACACTCCAGCCACATGAGGTCTAGCACTGTCTTGCATTAGGAGGAACCCAGGGCCAACCGCACCAGCATATGGTCTCACAAAGGGTCTGAGGATCTAATCTTGGTACCTAATGGCAGTCAGGCTAATTCTAGCAAGCACATGGAGGGCTGTGCAGCCCCCTAAAGAAACGCCATCCCACACCATTACTGATCCACTGCCAAACCAGTCATGCTGGAGGATGTTGCAGGCAGCAAAATGTTCTCCACAGAGTCTCCAGATCCTGTCATGTCTGTCACATGTGCTCAGTGTGAACCTGCTTTCATCTGTGAAGATCACAGGGCACCAGTGGTGAATTTGCCAATGTTGGTGATCTTAGCAAATGCCAAACGTCCTGCACAGTGTTGGGCTGTAAGCCCAACCCCCACCTGTGGATGTTGGGCCCTCATACCATCCTCATGGGGCCTGTTTCTGACCGTTTGAGCAGCCACATGTACATTTGTGGCCTGCTGGAGGTCATTTTGCAGGGCTCTGGCAGTGCTCCTCCTGTCCCTCCTTGCACAAAGGCGGAGGTAGCGGTCCTGATGCTGGGTTGTTGCCCTCCTAGGGCCTCCTTCACGTCTTCTGATGTACTGGCCTGTCTCCTGATAGCGCCTCCATGCTCTGGACACTACGCTGACAGACACAGCAAACCTTGCCACAGCTCGCACTGATGTGCCTTCCTAGATGAGCTGCACTACCCAAGCCACTTGTGTGGGTTGTAGACTCCGTCTCATGCTACACTAGAATGAAAGCACCACCAGCATTCCAAAGTGACCAAACCATCAGCCAGAAAGCATAGGAACTGAGAAGTGGTCTGTGGTCACCACCTGCAGAACCACTCCTTTATTGGGGATGTCTTGCTAACTGCCTATGCTTTCCATCTGTTGTCTATTCCGTTTGCACAACAGCATGTGTAATTGATTGTCAGTCAGTGTTGCTACCTAAGTGGACAGTTTCATTTCACAGAAGTGTGATTGACTTGGAGTTACATTGTGTTGTTTAAGTGTTCCTTTTATTTTTTTGAGCAGTGTATATTCTCCAATATCTTAGAACATTCTGCTCCATGCTACAAGTTGATAGTTATACTTATTTTAACAGTGGTAAGCAACTCTGTCAAACATCAATAACAATTTAAAGCTATCAATTAAATACAGTGCTTGAAGGAAAGAAACTTGCTGGAACGTTTGTGATGACCATAATTCGTTCTGCTGTACAAGACCCTAATATGCTCAAACATGAACACTTTGAATAGAATAAAAGTAGTTCTGAACCGTTTGTTCAGTGTCTGTTCAAAATTACAGCAGCATTGAATGAATAGTAATGATGTCCAGTCCCTGAAGTTATGGCTGTAGTAATGTCCTCATATTTACATGATCAAAATTCAGGCACTTGGCAGTCTACGTGCACATACTGTGCATCTCTAGGGGTACTTCATCTCACTCACTCCCCTCCCATCCACATATCTGTTCCACATCTATGCCTTTTGGCTATCCTGCACAGCCTTGTAATCCTAGGCAGTGACACTAGGCAGAAGTCTGGGGTCTTTAGCAATCTCATTTCACCCAGTTATCAACTTTAGCCTCAGCACCATTATTGCCACTGAGTGATTTCTCAAACTCCACATTATAGCCAGCCGCTCTAGCACTACTATGCAGAGCCCCCACGACGCTGCACTTTGCAGACCCTGCTGTACCCAGCTGATCTTAGTTGTTTTCCTCCCATTGATGAGACATGCCAACCCGGCCCTTTGTAGCTGGCCATGCCAGGCCTTCTTCCTGAGTCTTCTTGTGCCATCTCAAAGAGGCTTGGATGTGACTGGGCCCACCTGGTAGGATTCAGTTAATGATAGGAATGGGGAATCCTGGAATTACCATCAACAAATGATCAAGTCATGTGATATTTCAGCTAATGACCACATTGCTTAATGACAGAAATTCCAGTACCATTTAGCATTGTAACTTGAGGATTATTTGTACTGCTGAAACCTGTGACTAAATGCAGTTTATACATCAATACAGTTCATTATATTTTTCCATGTCTTTCTATCTTTGCAAATCATCTTTGTTTCTACCAGATCCATAAATCAATCCATGCACTGTCTTTTGCTGTTCACAATTCTCATCACTCTTTCTGATCCATCCATGTGTTTCTTGGCCTTCCCTTTCATCTCCAGATATGATTTTTGCCATTATTTGTAGTTTAATCATCTCAGTATGTCCACATTTGGTTTTTTTGTACTAGTTATTCACTTTGACATTGAATCAACTTTCAATTTGCACCTATTCATTATCACATCTATTTTTTTTCTTGTTTCATCATATACATTTAAATATCTGATTCAGGGGTGGGATTCTACCAGTTTGGACTGGTTCCATAGAACCGGTTGTTATGATTCTGTGCAGTTCGGAGAACTGGCAAATTGTGCCCCTGGCTGGCCCTGCCCCTCTCTGCCCGCCCTTCCCCTCCCAGTCAGTCCTTATCGTGGATGTGCAACATTGCACGCATGCCTGACATCGCTGACTGTGTTCTCCCCACCCAGTCACTCCTTAAGGTAATTCTTTTTTTGCCCCCTCCCGACAATCAGCTGTTCCGATGATCAGCTGTGCCAGGAGCCCCCTTGCTGTCTTACTGCTTTGCCCAGGAGGCTTCCCTGAGGCCCAGGAGGCAAAGGGGTGCTTGCGGGGGGTGACAGGGAAGCTGAGGCCCCCCGCTCCATTCTTTGCCTTCCTGAGCCTCAGGGAAGCCTTCTGGGAACAAAAATGCCATCCCGGAGGCTCCCCTGAGGCCCAGGAGGCTCAAAAACAGAGTGCAGGGGAGAACTGTCCCCCTCTGTTCTTTATCTTCCTGAGCCCCAGGGAAGCTTTCTGGGAGCAAAAACGCCCCCCCCCCGGCTCCTTTTTTTGCCTTCCTGAGCCCCAGTGTCATGCCCCTGTCGGAATCTGTCTCAGAGGAGGAAGCCGAACAGCTGGCAGGGAGTGGGAGTGTAGCTCTGTTGGCTGTGGAAGAAACTGAGGAAGGGAAAAATCTGGCTGGGCAGAGCAGGGAAGAGGTAGAGCAAGGGGGAGGGAATTCAGAGGAAGACATAGGCCCATACCCTCTTCTTCCTAGGGCACGCAGGGAGGAACAGAGAAGAGAGCAACATGGGTTGCATGGCTTATGGGGAGGATTCACTTAATTAGCTGCAGCTGGGAACATAGTGGGCAAGCTGCGTGCAGCAGGCTGTTGGGAGCAAATGTGACTTTATCTTGGCTTATCTCTGTTCCTGGCATTTTCCCAACTGTGTGAGTTTTGCTGTGCTTTCCAGTCTGAAATTCCTGCTCCTGCCCTGCCCTGCCAAACTAATGACTTCAGTTTGATTTGTTTGGATTTTAAGTTACAGTTTGTGTGTACCTTGTTTTGGACTGAAATTTCTACAGTGAAAGGCTGTTCCTGAGAGAGTTTTTCTCCAGCCCGAAGGTAACCTGGACATTGGGGGCAAAGTTGGAGATAATAAAGGGTCAGATTATTGCTTATCTGACTGTGTTGCTTTTGTGCCATGCCCCGGGTCATCACACCCAGGAAAGTCTTCTGGGAGCGAAAATGCCCCGAGTCCCAGGAGGCAAAAAAACAGGGGGCCTGCAAAAAAAGCCATGCCCACCCAGTCACATGGCAACACCCACCCAGCCATACCTACTCAACTATGCCCACCTAGCCACACCCACAGAACCAGTTGTTTAAAATTTTGAATGATCTGATCGGACCTCACCCCAATCTGATTCCCACTACATTCAACTTTTATGCTTGTTCAGTTGTGGTCTTACCACATTTTTATACTTTCAGAAGTTTGCTTTTATATAGTGCCATTTATTTTTGGAAATAGTTTATCAAAATATATGAATTCATTTCCTTGTTCTAATTTTTCACTACTGCACCAGGGATGGGTTTCTACCGGTTCTGTCCATCTCTGTAGAACCGGTAGCTCTGAAGAGCAGCAGATATCGAACTGGTTCTATGTCTGCTGATGTTTTTGTCCACCTGCCCACCCGGGCTCTTACCTGATCTTTATTTCCTGATTTTTCAACTTCAGCTGCCGAAGGAGGCACAGCTGCAGTTAAAAAAACAAGAAAAGAGGGTTGTTTCAAAGGCTGCTTCTAGGCAGGCAGTGTGCTAATGATGTGCTAATGACGATTTATGATGATTTATAGGCACGTGGCTCACAGTGGGCAGGGAAGCTCATAAATCCCGAACTGGTAGTTAACCCTTTCGTATCCCACCCCTGCACTGCAGCCACTGGTATTGCAGAGAGAGAGAGAGAGAGGGAGGGAGGGAGGGAGGGAGGGAGAG
>BLBF01000039.1:43351457-43378647 GCA_015471245.1 Laticauda colubrina | reverse complement strand
GAGCACATAGATGCAATCTGATCCAAAGTCTCAGTCACATGCTTATTCCAAAGCTGAGACCAAAGTCTCAGACAAAACATGATTTAGAGTTTCCGAAAACAAAAGTTCCTTCTGAAATTCAATTGGATCCATCATCTGGAGAAGACTGATCAAATAAGATGCTCTTGACCCAGATCACAATGCCACTGGCCCAAGATAAAGACCACATTAATGAATCATCTTCACAGGTCATACGTTATACAATACTTTCATCTCATCCTCTTTTTTCAGCATTTTTCTCATCTACAACCTCCTTCATGTCATCATTCCCTCAAGCATTTTCATTAGGAAATATCACATACATTTGTGCCACTATAACAAAATTATTTTCACTATGCTGTTAAGAAGCATTAAAATGGTCTTTTCTTAAACTTTACATTCATTGTATTACAAAATTAGATTACTTTTTCAAATAGGATTTTTTCTTTCCTTTCTTGCAATTGCTCTATTTTCATTTTGCATATTTATTTATTTCTTTTTCTTCCATGTTCATTATTTCCCAAGAACCACTCCTGATCTTAATAGGATCTCATTCAGAATCTATCACATTTTTATTATTGGCAAATCTATGTGAAAAAATGTAATATATTTATTATATAGGGACTGAATTTTTAGTAATCTTACTTACAGCTGCCAAATTTCAATGGGCACGAATGAGCATCCATAGGAAAATCTTCTAAGTGCATTGGACACTCAGCCTGGACTGTAAGCCTAGAAGGGAAAATGCCAATTTATGGTCATCTTCTGCTGAGATCATGAAAATCAATTTGTCAAAAATTAATTGAATCAACACAAAGATCACTTATATTAAACTAAATATCAATTTACTGCAATTTTCTGGTTTATATTATAGATTCCTTTAATGAACAGTTTTATGATGTCAAAACATTAGACATATTTTATTCATAATTATTAGGAAAGACTAACTGAATTAACATATAAATTATAAAATCATAGCTTGTCTGATAACAATTAGAAGTCTATGTCACATGGATACAAAATTCACAGTCCAAGCAAATATTTCATAGTGAGAGGAAACTAATGGGTAATTTAATTTCTGACATTTCACCCAAATCAAGCAAATAATTAACATGATAAAAGTGGAGATAAATGTACCACAGGATCATGACATACACAATAATTAGCTCAGGATAGCTGCCTCATTTTTATGTTGTTATTTGAAGCATTTAATACAGTTTAAAGCATTAGGTTACCCCGTTCAAATATAACCCAATCTTTGAACTACTGCAGAGAGGAGATCTTCACAAGTAAGTTAGTCTCCATAGGCACAGTGCCTGTGAAAACCTGGCTGGAGAGGGTATAGGTGGAGTAAATGTTGGAGAACCTCTGAAGTAATTGTAAGATCGAACAACTGCTATGGTGCTGCAATATTCATAATTTCAGGACTTGAACGTTCGCTAAGGGAATGCTGGTAATCCGGGGATTACTTGTATAGGAAATACAAACAGAAAAGGAAATAAAAAGAAAAGCACATACCTCATAGTATATAAAAGAGTACCATCATCCTGGATTCGTAGTAGCTTGTTTGGCATAGTCATATTATGAGCTACTGACTTCTTTCCATTATGAAAGAATGTATCTGGAGTCCAGATTTTGCTGGCCATTAAATTATTCAGTCGGAGAATGTTCATGGGACCCTTGAATTTTAGTCTTTCATCTTTCCATTTTTGGCGGAAGAAAACATCTATTGTGTACTCCTGTAGTGAAAAAAATGTTTCAACATGACAGACAACTAAAAACAACAGGGTATCCTTGATAAGCAATTCTTTTAAAAAATAAAATCCACCAATAAATAAATAAATAATTCAGGGGTTTCTTGACCATACCTGAAATTTATATGGGGACTGAATTTACAGTCCTTTGAAAAGATTCTGCTCTATATCCTAATGAGCCTGTACTGGAAAGCATCCTTTAGAGTAGAAACTATCATAACAGTGTTTTATTATGTCTTTGGTAAATGACCTGCAGGTAGCATAATATGCTATTTGAGATAGATTTTCAGGGTCATAGTATGACTCTTACAACCCAGATTCCCTCCATCCCTTTCACTTGGAGTCAGGATTTTTCTCATCCCTTTCTACCAGCACTATTGCTGAGATCTGCCTGCTTAGAATTTTGTCTACTATATAGTTCATTCTGTCCATACTAAATGGTCATACTTTTTTCTCTGGTAGCGGAAGACACAGAAATGGGATTATAAATTAAAATCCTATACAAGTGATTTCCAAAGCAAACGAACTTATTTTTCAAAGAGGGATTATATATATATATATTAAATGGTATTTATATATCATGATTTAGATTACTTATGGGTTAGTTTCTCCAACACTCATGCTTTTATTCAACATTTATTCGGATGGTATCTCTTTTTCTAGAATTATTCAAGTTTTCCTTCCATTTTTTTCTTCCATCTAAAACAAGTGATGGTTTTTTCTTCTGTAGTTCTCACAAGACATGCTGCTTGTCAAATGAAATAAGCACTGACTGCAGATACTTGCCATCATCAACTACTATCCCATCATTATATTCTTGACAGATCCATTTGTATATCCACATAAGTTGTCTTACTACTCTCCCCAACCTCTTGACATCAGTTGAGCCTGGCAAACACTTGTAGTAGGAGCTTTAAATGATAGATCATCAACTTTGAAATTGCCCAGAAAATGCAGAACTCTAAGCATGATCAATTTTCATGCCTTTATGAATACAAGATAACTTTTATTGTCATTGTACACAGTGGTACACATTAAAAATGAAATTCTTATGCCCGCTCTGAAAATACCCCCACACACTCATTTGGTATCCATCCAGTCAATTTTGAATATAAAGCAGAAAGGAGTCTTGAGTGTTAACCAAGTAGATACTATATGTTACAAAGCTATTACAGAATCTAGTTGTTCTGCTTCAGATATCACAATGCCTCCTCCCAGAAGGTAACCAGGAAAACCGATCATAGAGAGGATGTATGCGGATCCTGATAAAGCAGCACTGTATTAGATTATGGGCCGAATGAAGAGGCAGACACTGATCTTCTATTTCAAGCTCTTTATCAAACAACAACAACCTAACAACTGCCTGATAGCTTGCCCCTTTTATAGGGAGCTGTCAAATGGCTGAGCTAATCAGGACAAACTATTTTTCTTGCCATAATGGCAGACCTGGTGAAGCTTTTGTTCCTTGGCTTCACTCCTTCATTTGGATATTCAACAGCCCTCCCCAGTTAGACAGGACACTGACCAATCAGCGAGAAGCTTAGCTGACGTAGTTGTGCAGGTAGATGGGCTGCGGTGAACTCGCTCTGACCTGCACAATTCAGTTGGAGCAGCAGCAGTGGTCTGCTCAATCAGGTCTGCTGCCGCTCCTGAGTCAGCCAACTGAATTGCCTGGAACTCGGCTCTAGGCGTGGATGATTCACTTAGAACCGGTTCTCTGATGGCTCTCTGCTGGATTCCTGGTTCTCCATGTATGTGCACTTGTTGATTGTTCAGGTTTTTGTCTGCTAATGGTGGGATTTCAGGACTTTTGCCAATTTCTAAAGAGGTTGTTAGCTTCCAAGAAACATTCAAACCGGACGAGTCCCAGTTCTCCGAGGCTGGGTTGAATGGAGCGGGTGGGGCATGTGTAGTCATCTTGGCAGAACCAATGCAGATCCGCAATTAGGAGGCTGTGTGATGGTCGCTGAGAGTGAGATGCTATGGTGGCCCATCTCTGCTCTGGCTGGGATCACAATAAGCTCTTTTTGATGATTTCTCTTCAGATCCTACCTTCGTCACCATTGATAGATTGTGGGCTGAATGAAGATGCAGACACTGATCTTCAACTTTATTAAACAGCAACAATCCAGCAACTGTCTGTCTGACAGCTCACCCTTTTATAGGAAGCTGTCAGATGGCTAAGCCAATCAAGACAAACTATTTTTCCCACCATAATGTCGGCCCTGAATGAAATCTTCGTTCCTTGGTTTCACTCCTTCATTTGGATATTCAAAACCCCAGATAAAAGTGAATTTCCTTTGTGAATATTTTATTTTAGTTTGCTTCTGATTGATGTTGATTATTATTATTAATCTACTATTTGTTTTGTATATGCTTATAAACTGCTTACGTGCTTTCCTAAGTATTTCATTATATAGTTTGTATTATAAACTAAATTAAAATCCTTGTTCAGACTCAACAAATCATATATCTATGCTGCACTATCACTGGTAATAATAATTGACTATCTTGAACCTAAAGTATTTAATTGGTGCAGAACTGGAATAAATTGGAATAAGAACCTCAGGGTTTATTGAATGGTGGATATCCCAGTTACAACATTTTTAAAGTTCCCATTTATTATTCCACAGGAAATGCTCCAATATTTTTGAAAAAAGAGCAGTATTTTCTAAATCCTGTTTTCATTGCTCATATTTTAAGAAAAAAAACGTCTGAGTAATCAGAAATAATCCTAATTATCCACCTACATTTAACATTACATATTATCACTACAATTGTGATGATTACTCATTTAAAGTTATTTGTTTTGTTTGCTTTTGTTTTAGGGGAAACAGTTGTCTTTTATTATTGTTGTCTTTAAATGAATTGCTTTTCCCTCTTAGGCTAGTGTCACAATAAATTTCACATAACTGGTGCTCTGTAGTTCTTTTTTTAAAAAACAAGTTTTACTTCAGTTTTCTACATTTTAAAAAAATCTCTTTTTAGTAAACAGCATGATTATTGGCCAAGTGTGATTGGACACACAAGGAATTTGTCTTGGTGTAAATACTCTCAGTGTACATAAAGAAAAGGTACATTCGTTAAGAATCAATAATCATCGCGTACAACACTTAGATAGTCATAGGGTACAATCAACAATCAAATCATACTAGGAAACAGTCAATATAAATTTTACAGATACAAGGAACAAAGTTACAATCTTACAATCACAAGTGGGATGGGATGGATGATAAGGAGAAATTAGAAGATTAACAGTAATAATAGTGTACACTTTGTAAATAGTTGAACAGTGTTGGGATTATTTGTTTAGCACAGTGATGGCTTTTGAGAAAAAACTGTTCTTGTGTCTACCCTGTTTCTCCAACAATATGGCCTCCCCCAATAGGAAGTCCCAGCATATTTTATAGGCATGAAATGAAATTAAGCCCCTCCCCCCAATTAAGGCCTATATTAAAACATGCGAAATGGGGGGAAATGGTGGTGGGGGGCTTGCCATTAGGAAGTACTTTTGTTGCACACCCAGATATGGTGCTGCTTGCGTTGACCCCAATACGAAGTGCCCAACCAATGCCAAGGTCAACATCCAAGCCATCGCCACCGGCCCGCCCAAAGATGAAAGGGGGGGGAATTAAGTCAACCCCAAAAAAGATGGCCGAGCCATTTTTAGGGGGGTTCAAAAAACAAATAAGACCCAGCCTTATTATATAAGAAACACGGTAGTTGTTTCGGTGTGCAGTGCTCTATAGAGTCATTTTGAGGGAAGGAGTTGAAATTTATGTCCGGGATATGAAGTTTATGTCCGGGATATGAAGGGTCTGTAAATATTTTCACAGCCCTCTTTTTGACTCTTGCAGTATATAGGTCCTCAATTGAAGGCAGGTGGGTAGTAATTGTTTTTTCTGCAGTCCTAATTATGCTCTGAAGTCTGTGTCTTTCCTGTTGGGTTGCAGAACCAAACCAGACAGTTATCGAGGTGCAGACGATAGACTCAATAATTCCTCTGTAGAACTGTGTCAGCAACTCCTTGGGCAGAAAGAACATTCGTTACTGTGTTTTTTTGATGCCGTTTTTGATGTTAGGTCTCCATTTTAGGTCATGTGATATAGTAGAACCTAGAAATTTGAAGGTCTCTACTGTTGATACTGTGTTGTTAGTATTGTAAGAGGTGGTAATATGGGAGGGTTTCTTCTAAAGTCTACCACCATTTCTACGGTTTTGAGTGTGTTCAGTTCCAGATTGTTCCAGTTACTTTTAAATCAGATTCTGCATGGTTTTTCCCCTTCTTGGTTTCATAACCCTTATTTACAATTTCAGAAAAGAAAACATATTCTTTTCATTCATTCAATGAACTCTATTCATTTCTATACATATGAGAAAGAGCATACTTTCCAAGACCAGAGTATCAGTTCTATTTTTCATCAGTAATCTATATATCCCCATTTCCTACAATATTCATAACTTTAAATATATTTATGCTAACCCATCACCTTACAGAATCCCCTTTTAAAATATTAATCAGCCAGTCTCTTTGTCTTCTAAATCGACAATTTCTTTTCATTTTTTTTACTTCCCATATTTCTTTTTACCAGATCCTGTTTCTTTACCCTTCTCTTTTTCCTTTCATTTTCCCCTTTGTTCTTCCACTCGTTTTTATCCCACTCCCTATTTATAATTTCCTTCCACCCTTCAACTTTCTGCTGTTTATTTTTGCCTTTTTTAATTTTAAAGATATTCCCCTTTTTATTTACCTTCTTGCATCTCATATTTTTATTTCCCACTCTTTTCCTCTTTCTTTTTAGAATTCTTTGTTTCCGATGATTGTTAAAAATGGCCTCTTCTGTAGTCAACTCCTTTTGTCTTTGTTGTTTATATTCTTCAATCGTGTTTTCCAAAAAATTAAAGCAAAACTCAACAATTCACCTCATTCTTGTAATGTTTCTTTCATGTTTCTAAGTTCCATTTTTAAGTCCAGAAGAGATACCGCTATTTTGCACATTTCTGTCTAATAATTTAATTTAATCAAAATAGCGTTTATGAGGTTAGTTTCCAACAGTCAACTTTTGTTTTATTCCTCTCAAATTTTTAATTCACAAATAGTCAAATATCAAGTCCATACCAAAATCAGCAATTAATCCCAGGGCAGAGTCTTCATACCTTTCTTTGTTTCAATGTTTCAATTTTTCAAAGTTCTTGTTTTATTATATTGTAATATTTATTGTAAAATTCCTCATTGATTTTAAGAACCAGAGTCTTAAAAAAAAAACAAGTTAGCTTTAACCACTAGTTGGCTTTATTATAACAAATCTTCATCCCTCCCTTTTTTAATTCATCTATTCCTGAGCTTTTTAAACCATAATCTTCCAAGAAAAAGTCAAATCCAGTTAATATTTAAGTTTTCCCTTTGACAATTTCAAATTCATCTTTATTAATGCCTATGTAGTATCAGAGTATATTTATCCAGATTAATTAAATGGTTTCTTCTTACAGCTTCTACCTTTCTCGGTTCAAAGCCCCACAGCTTCAAAAGCAATTCACACCTTTTTTTCCCTTTCTCTTTGCTGCTTTGAATCCTTTTTTAAGAAATTCTTAATGATTAATCCTGGAGTATCTTTCATTTAATTATGGCGTCCAATTGTCCCATTTCTCATGTTGTCCGCTTCTTTCTCTCTCCTGCACAATCTTATTCCAGCTGACTCCTCCCCTTCAGGGTGGCCATTTTAGACTATCGCTTCAGACGTCTTCAGGAGGGAGTGTTTGCCAAACCAGGGAGGGGATTTGCAACTCCCCTCTACCTGGCTGTGGTCTCCCCTTCCTCCGCCACCCCTATGAGGCGGCTTCTGCCCCAAATCTAACCGATCGGGGCTCGCCAATGAAAAAGCATGAACCAAAGCCGCGGACTATCACGGTCAGCAGCCCGTCTTCAGGGAAGTCCAACAGGAAGAGCTTCCTCTGTGGTTCTTTAGGGTATTATTTTGCAAGAATAATCTTACCAATTTCATAAAGCAGCAAAAGTGTCAGTATATTCATGAACTGGAATAGAGCATGGTAACAAGGTCAGCCAATGAATAGGCATAGCAACTAAATCAGCCAATAAGGACTGTTTTGGAAACTGAAACTATGGAAATGAAGCTATGTTAAGTTCTGAGTCTGTCTATTGAAGATGAAACTAACTTGCTTGCTTGCTGAAGACTGGAGCTCTGCTCTGAACTTGCAACATGTTTCTGTTTGAGTTTGCTCCATGTTGGAGCAAATCTACAATTGGTTTGTAAAATCTACTTATATTTATAAAGATGTTAAATGAAGCATCAGCCAACTGTGTTTATTTTTCTGGCGCTGAATTATCGCTGCAAAACTCTCAATAAAAAGTGCAGTCTACTTTATTCTTGCTCTTTACCTTTTTTTGGTTAATGATGTCCATTATTCAATATAGCTAAATTCAAGAAACACATCCTGTACTTTCATCCAAGGAACATTCTTTTAACATGAGCTAGTAAAACAACAATTAAAAATAAATTTCTCAGTAGAAGAAAAGGAAGTTGGTTTTGGTTTCCAAAGACTGGCAAATGGCCTGCCATGAGCGGTAATGGGCATGAACAAAAACCCTGGAAGTAATTCTATTTCAAAAAGTCAATGCAAGGCAGTTTTCCAATGTAGAAAGGATTGAGGAGAAAATAATCCCTCCCAATTTAACTTTTTCAGAAAACCTACCACTACTTACAATAGTTACCTCTGTATATTACTGTATATTACTAGGATGCTGTTACAAGACAAATATAAGTTCAACCTTTGCAAGTCTATAAAGCAAAGGAAAGCTGAAGTAATATAACTACAGTTGTGATTTCACTTAGTGGCTGCTTTGCTTAACAACTGAGTTGCCAGTTCCAATTCTGGTTGAGAAAAGAAAGAACTAGATATCACCTCCATTTTCACCAACACAGCAAACTCACTTATTGTTTAGCGTTTAATATGTCTTGGAATTTCTGAGGAGCAGATTTATCACACCTTTTGATCTCCTCTTTAGAATCTTTTATGGGACATTCCTTTCAGGAACTATTTGAGATTTTATCTCATACACCTGTAATTCTTTTTGTAGATTCTATGGCTATCTAAATTTAAAATAATTATTTCCCTTTCCTTTTTTCCTGCTTAAGTCTGCTTATAATGATATCTTGGGATAAGTAGTAGAGTTACTTTTCCTAGGCACATGCAATCAAAGCTCAGAGAGATGGTACTATGAAATTTATTTCATTTATGAAAGAAAGTTATTCTCCTTCTTTCTTCACTATTAGCTAATGGATCATGTGGATGTGAGGCTTCATTTGACAGGTTTGAGGTACAGGATGACAGGTAAAGGTATTCCTCTGGAAATAGATGTTAGCAGCAGTAACTACTAAGGACATACAAGAAGCCAGAAAGCCAAGGCCAGAAAGTATAATCAACCAAGAGGCCAACAAAAGATGAAGGCAGAGACCCCCTTCGATCCTTAGCTTTCACCTCTTGCCATTACAGAATTTAAAATAAAGCAAGAAAAGGAGAAAACAGGGAAAACCCCTGAAAACTCAGAAGGAGATTAAGTGAAAAAGAGAAAAAATAAGCGTAAGTAACAGCCTCTCCACTCGTATAGACTTTAAACATTTGTATTTCAAAAGGAATCTTTTTATTGAAGGGAGGTAAAAGCAAGTCAAAATTCAATGCAGGATCTGAGGTCCCTCAAGGCATACAACTGGGATAAAAGGAATTAGAGACCCCTCCCAACAGTCCGATGTGAATTCCACCAATCCGCAGATGTGAGAAAGCAGATAAGGGAAGTTTCACAGGGCTATCTTCCAGCACTGCAATCCACATGGCTCCTTCTCCCCTTGCATCTCCCCAAGAGGTAAGAATTTTCTAGGCATTCTGGGGCACCAGGCAATGGTTATAAATCGTGTAAAAGGTTATACAAATGACAATGTAAGAAATAGGATATTTAGGATACATACAGAGGAAAATAATTACATTAATTCAAACTTTTTTTTCCATCGAAGAATGGCAGATACACAGATCTAACAGTAAGTTTTTCAGTGTTTTTTTTTTTTTAATAGAAGCAATAGGTTTTTTTACATGATGCTCAAAAGGACCTTCATAAATTCTGGAAAGGAAAAACTAAAAACTGTAGTTAGAATAAAGGCAACCTTCAAATGAAGATCAATCAGCCTATTGATAGCATACTTTGCAAATTGTACTCTTCAAATTGTACTCTGCTTAAAGAGAAGCAGAAGATCAAGCCATATTCAAAACCCAGTAAAAGTTGAGTTTATCTGATATTTTGTTCATTGGGTGATAGAGCTTCCTTCTGCACTGTCTACAGATTTTTGAGATGGAACCTGGGCAGCAATTACTTTGCCCATAGGACCAATCTATCAATTTGTTCTGTACCAAGATTTCTTAGTAAAGCTCTCATTTAAGCCCAACCATTAATTAGCTAAATTAGTCCCATCTTATCTCCAAGTTATTCACTAA
The DNA here is from genome assembly GCA_015471245.1 of Laticauda colubrina. Classification (NCBI taxonomy): domain Eukaryota; kingdom Metazoa; phylum Chordata; class Lepidosauria; order Squamata; family Elapidae; genus Laticauda; species Laticauda colubrina. The sequence goes on along the minus strand of BLBF01000039.1, from coordinate 43,368,373 downwards.
GACACATTATTACTCTACATTTTGTCAGGAACAGCTTATTCAACTGTTCATCTGCTGTCCATTTCTCTATTTATTTGCATCTCAATTAATTATTTGAGCCAACTTGCATTTGCATGTGACTTCCATGAGAGAAACATTATTTTTGTGGAATTGAGATGCCAACCATTTCAAGATGTCAGCCTGTCAATTATTTTAAAGGTAGCCCCCGCAATTGCCTGCTGTGTTTTCAGATGTGCCTGTCAGACCATGCCACTGTAATTGGATCTGGTGATTCTGATACTGGGTCAGTATTAAATTTTGCTCAAACAGCTTACAAGAATAATTATAGCTGGAAGTAAATAAATAAATGCTACTTTAGTATCTTGGACTCATATTCTATCCTAAATTGAATTGGCTGTTAATGCAGTAGAAGAAAAACCTTACAGTGCCAGTCCACTGATATTTTACTTATTATTGCATTGTTGTCTTCTGAGGATGAGGATGATGCACTTTCATGAGGAACCTTTTCTTTTTTCATTTTATTACAGATCTTGAAGTGATAAATTTATCCCTCCAAGGACAATGTTTCATTTGCAAATGTTGCAACCCTATCTACATATAGTCATTGACTTATAAACACTTGTTTAACAACCATTCAAAATTACAATGGCACTGAAAAAAGTAATTTATGACTGATCAGTCCTTGCACTTACAACAACTGTTGCAATATCCCCAGGTCAAATACCCGTCATATGATCAAAGTTGGATGTTTGGCAACTGGCATGTATTTATGACAGTTGCAGCATGCCAGGATCATGTGATCACCATTTGTGGCCTTCCCAATTGGCTTCCACATAAAAGTCAATGGGAGAAACTGGATTGACTTAACTACAATGTGATTCAGGTTAATAAACTGTAGTGATTCCCTAAACAACCATTGGCAAACAGGTTATAAATTTGGTGTGACCTGCCTGACCACCTTGCTTAGCAACATAAATTCTGGTCCCGATTGTGGTCATAAGTTGAGGACTACCTGTATGTCACTTTTTATTGCATTTCCAAGAAAATTAGGAGGCTCTGTGCATAAAGTTCTCAGGAGAGACTGAGACTGACTTTTTTATTATTGTTAATGAAGCACCTGCCTTTAAATCTAGAGATACATTTATTTCATTTCATTTCATTTCTTGATTTTTTTATTTCACTGTGTGTGGCACAAGTTTAGCAGCTTACAACAATAAAACAAAAATGATTAAACTGTAAAAATAACAATTGTAAAGGAATGAAACAATAAACAGTGAAAGTACAATATGCAATTTGATATTGATCAAATCCAGATTGTTAAACCAACATCTAGATATTAAAATATTTTTAATGATCATACATCTTATAATGCATTTCTGCTTATATAGGCCCACTCAATTTTCCTTCATTAATTCATCCAAAGCTTTTTAAAAATAAATGGTCTCCAAGTTATATGAGAAGCTGCTTTATTTAGATTAGACTTAGATTCATGCAAAAAAAAAAAAATGCAATCAGCAATTGACTGACAATAGCAGGGGAGGGATTCTACCAGTTCAGACCGATCTGGGAGAACTGGTAGTTCCAGAGATCATTTGGCTCTGCTCACCTGCCCTTGCTCTTACCTGTGCTTTATTTCCTTGTTTTGGAGCACAGCTGATTCATGCGGCAGAGCGGTTTTGCCACACCTCAGCTGTTTTACTCACTGGGGCTGCAGTAGAAGTAAGTATTATAGCTAAAATGGGCTTTTTAAAATGGTGTGCACATGCACGAAGCATACATTTGGCGCATGCATCACTGAACCAGTTGTTACACCAGTTGAATCGCACCACTGCCAATGAGCCAACAATACTATCACCTCAAACATGTTCTCATATCCAGAGTCCACATTCTTAATCCATGCTGTGCACTTTGAAAATCTAGGGAGTCCTTGGTGCTCTCTGAGCTTGCTTGTTTTCTTGCAGATGTTTCATTAACTAAGTTACATCATCAGTGATGTTATTATCAGTGATGCTAGTAAGTGCGATGACCTGGGGCATGACACAAAGGCAACACAGATAATCAATAGGAGTCCCTTTATTAGGTCCAACTTTGCCTTCAATGTCCTAGTTATTTTCTGGCTGGAGAAAAACTCTCCCAGGGACAGCCTTTGTATACAGAGAATCAAGTCCAGCTATCACACCCTAGTTGTCCTGGGGCAAATTTGACTCTGTGGTGGAAACAAAGGTTGACCAGAGGCAATGACAATGAGATCAGGTACTCCACCTCACCTGGCAGTCAAATTATGGAGATCCTGCAGCAGCGGTATAGGGAAACCAGCTTTCAGAAGGCTTCCCCCTGGCAGTCATGGGACTTGGGAGGCAAAGCAGCCACCTGGTCGGCAAGGCAACAGGAACCAAGGCCGAGTACTATGCCACCTTCCAGGGTTTGACTGCCCAGTCCAAAGGTTCAACTGGATGTAGCCCCATATAGAGCACAGGAAGTTCCATGATGGGTGGCTCAGAGTGGGGTTCATCATTTCTAACCGCGACAGGGAAACCAGGACTGTCGATTGGAGTAACTAGCAGAGCAGAGGAAGAGGTTCCCCAGAGCCAGGCCCCATGATATATGCTCCCCCCAGGCAGGCCGTCTTGGGTCCCTGACAACACCCAGGGTCCCAGACCAGCACCAGGCCGACCAAGGTCTACTGCAGGGGCTTGGATGATCTGTGGCATATGGGCCTTACTCACTGCCCATGGAAACCCAACCCTGAAAGCCACTTTTGATGGGGATCCTGGCTCAGGATGAGAGAATATAAGGACCTGACAGAGAATACCAGAACCTGGTGGAGGTGTTCAGGGAGTAGTGTGATATGGTACCCCTCACAGGCCCACACAATTGTGTTCCTTCCAGGGGCAAAACTACCCAACATGTACTCCATGACCCCCAAGAATATGAAGGAGCTGAGGGAGTACATCACCAAGAACCTAGCTAGGGGCTTCATCCAGCCAGTTAAATCCTGAGTAGTGGCCCCAATCCTGTTCAAGGAAAAGAAGGATGGGACGATGAGATTATGCAAAGACTTTAGGGGGATCAATGGGGTATGCATGGAGAACATGTACCCACTCAAATGGAAGACAGCATTTAATTACCCTCTGGGAAGCTTCCAGTTCAAAGTGATGCCATTTGGACTAGAGAGGCCCCTAGCAGTGTTCATGTAGATGATCAACATGAGGTGCTGCATGAGCATTTATATAAGGGAATCCTACTTTACATGAAGGACAATCTCATTTTCACTGAAACATTGGAGGAGCATGTCAAGCTAGTCCACCAAATCCTGAGCAGCAAACCGAAATACTAAGCTGTCCAAATGTGAGTTCCACCAGATTTGACTGGACTACCTGGGCTATCGAGTATTGAGCGAATGAGTGGAAATGGATCCAGGGAAGGTAAAAGTCATTTTATAATGGTAAGTCCCTCAAGATGGCGGTGGCGGGGACAGCGCAAGGAGCTCCGGCTGGCACAGGCAGCGACAGGTGACAAATCCGCTAATTCTTCGCAGGTCCAGCTGGCGAGGTGGAGAGCCCGACACCCGAGACTAGCCAGCAAGCCAGCAGCTCCATTCCTCGGAAAGCTCTCAGCGATCTGCAACTCCTCCCATCCTTGCAGGGTGGTGAGACGGCAGGGCTCGCCAGCACTGGGAACTGTGGGTCAGTCTTCAGATGTTTGCAGCCTGAGTGTGAAGCAGGCTGCTCTTGGCAAACCCCTACACGACAACTGACCACACCAGGGGAGGAACTGACCCAGAAAACTCAAAACTGAGTTGCAAAGCAATGCCTGATTCAGGGACCACCTGCAGCTCTTAATCATTAGGGACAACCTGGCTTGGAAGGGGACTAAACTATATGTCCCTAATACCCTGCGGGTGCAGGTCCTACAAAGGAGCCAGGATGCCAGGCAGGTGGGGCACTTTGGATTCCTGAAAATCCTGCACCTGGTTAGGAGATAGTTCTGGTGGCCAGGGATGAAAAAGAACATTGAGAGTTATGTAAAAAATTGGGCAAACTGTGCAACGAGAAAGAAAAGCCCCCTGGGTTGCTGCAGCAAGTAGCTGAGTCCACCTGGCCCTGGGAAGAGATCACAATGGATTTCATATTTGACCTGCCACAAAGTGGAGGGAATACTGTGATTTTAGAAAGTAATCAACATATTTTCCAAGCAGGCTCATTTCATTACCTGCCCCGGATTACCGTCTGCCCACAAAATGCCGAAGTTGTTGCTGAGGCATATCTATTGATTGCATGGGGTCCCACACAGGATTATTTCAGATCAGGGGGTCCAATTCACAGCTAAATTCTGTAGAGTTCTTAAAGTCCATTGTGTCCTCCCAGGGGCTTTCCATCTGAGTACCAATGGGGTGGCAGAGAGAGCTAACGCCAGGGTGAAGTAACGCAAACTACAGCATATTAATTGGGCAGAACTACTGCCTTTTGTTGAAGTGGCATACAATAACGCAATGCACAGCAGCACTAGGCTTAATCTCTTAAAAGTGGTCAACAGGTTAGACTTTGTCCCCGTGCCAGCATACCTGCAGGAGCCTCCCTCTTCTATTAGTCTAATGGAGTGGGTGGACTCATTGCAGAATGTGTGGGGAAATGTAAGGTAAGCACTGGTAAAAGCAACAGCAAACTGATAAGAAACGGCCCCCACAGAGATCTTTCCAGGTGGGAGAGAAGATTTATCTCTCCACAAAATACTTAAGGCTTAAAGCTGCCCTGCAAAAAACTAGGTCCTAAGTTCTTGGGGCCATTTCCCATCATAAAGGTAATCAATCCAGTTACCATAGTACTAAAACTTCCCTGTCTTTTGGGGAAGGTGCACCGATAGTTCCAGTCCTCTGCTAAAACTGTTAAAGAGTTTGCAGCAGAAATTCAAATCCAGAAAACATAGTCTGATTCAGCAGGACCATTGACTTCTTTATGAACATATTAATGTATTAACATGAGTAACGTTTACAATACCATTTGGAGATTCTTTCAACATAACATAAGCAAAAACATAAGCAGCAGCACCTCAGAATAGAACTGTAGTTTTCAGCAAGCAAGCAAGTCAGTTTCATTTCTCAGCAAAGCACAAAGAGCCAAACCACACCCAGGCTGTCAGCTCCTATTGGCTGGTCTGTTCCCATGTTTACTCACTTGCTAACTTTGTTAACCATGTCTCTGCCAGTTAATGAATACACTCCTCCCTTCATAACTGGAAGAGACATAAATCCAATTACCTTTAATATTATTCAGATACCTCATTTGAAGACCCACATTCACAGTTCCCTTCAAATACCTGAGAACCACTTTACTGTGATAGATCCTTTTCAATGAAACAATCATCCACATATGCTAATAGTTGACAATCCCCACATTTTAACTTTCCAGTGTATATGCAACCATCAGCCTTGCAACTCTTGAACCCAAGACCTTTCAATACCTTATCTAAACATGTATTCCAATTCCTGGCTGACTGCTTCAGCCCATAAATAATCTTGGTCAATTTATACACCATGTTAGACTTTTTATTTTCATACCCTGGTGCTCGAACCATGTAATTTTTTCCCTCTAATTCTGCATTGAGGAATGCAGTGGTTATGTCAAAATGCCAAATTTTATGGCCAATGCTAGTGCCAGTCTGATGCTTTCACTCTTTACAGTTGGCGCAAATACCTCATCATAGTGCACATTTTTCATCTCTGAAAACCCTTCTGCCACTAATCCTGTTTTATATTGTATCTCATTATTGGGCAATACTTTCTTTTTGTATATCTACTTGCGTCCTACAACTTTGCTACCCTGTGAACACTTCCCAAGGATTTAATTTCCTTGTCCATGGCTTCTTTCCATTTTACTTATTCAATTTTAGGCAATGCCAACAGTTCCTTATAGTTCCTTGGCTCATACCATACATTACACATTTTAACTTTATAGCAGAATACCTATCAGGTGGAATCCCCTTGTTCCATCGCTCTGACCTGTGTGGCATTGGCTGCTCCTGTGTGTCAACCCTCTCTTGCTTCACATCTTGTTCAGTTTCTCCTCCCTGAACATTGGTACCATCACTAAGTGAGTTACCATCACTAAGTGAATCACCATCACTAAGTGACTCATTCCAGCAATTTGCATCAATTCTGTTCCAATTTCGCTCTGCAAAGCTAGCAGACCTTGAAATCACTATTCTCTTGCTCCCATCGCTAAAATGATAGCTCTCTGAACCTGGCTCATAGCCCATAAACCTGAGTTTTCTAGCCTTTTGTTGTCCCTTTCTTCTAGTTGCTTTTGGAATATGCACCTATGCATTGCTTCCAAACACCCTTAAATGTGCCAGAGATGGCTTTCTCCCATATAGCACTGCATTATGTCATTAATGTTGAAAATTTGTTGACATGAATTCTGAACCTCTGTCAATTTACAGCTGGATATACCTGTTGTTTATACCTTATTTCTATGTTTACCCATTGCTTACATTTCTATAACACTTCTATTTTAGTCTTTAGTAAATAGCAGAACTGAAACTTGCTATAGTCATCTACAGTGACCAGTACATACTTTGCTCCTCCTAAACTGGCTTGTATTGGCCCAACTAAATCTGCATCTACCAGCTCTAGAGCTCTTGTTGTCTGCCTTGTGCTACTTTTGCATCCTGGGAATGTCTTGGACTTTGATGTTCTGCATATTGCACATTCCAAATATGCCTTACATCCCATTACATGCAATCCTTCTACATTCTGTTCCATCTTTTGAACAACTTTAAAGCTGACATGGCGAAGCTTATAGTGCAAAAGATGAACATATCAATCATGCTTTGCCAGATTGCCAAATGTTTGTGCACAATGAATATTTTGTTCCTGCGACACATAAAGGTTATCTTGCTTTATGCCGTTTGCGCATATTATGCCATTTTGCTTTATGAGATACTTTCCATTTACAAATGTGGTCTTAAACCCTTGCTTGTCTAGAGATACTCAGCAAATCATGCTCCATTTCAGGCACACACAAAACATCATTGAACCTTATTTCCAGATATGGAATTTTCCCAGTGCCTCATCCAATAGCTTTAGCCTTTTTGCCATTTGCCAAGGCTATTGCTTCTCCAGCAGATGCATCCATCTTGTAAAAAAAAGTTAGAATTATTAAAAATTGTTTGACTAGCCCCACTGTAAATAAGCCATTGATCTCTCCTGCAACAGCTGACTTTTGCAACAGCAATTTGTCCTTCAGCTAATTGTCTTGCAAATAATTTCTTCCTTGCAACTTGCTTCTTTGCAAACAGTCACTTCTTTAAGCCCATTTCCCACTGCACCAACGGATGCAAAGAGGATGTAAAAAGGACAAAAAACCTTGCCATCCGTTGGAAAACGCGATGCATCCATTGTGTACACATTGCATACGTGTTTCATCCGCTCTATCCGTCAAACATCCGTCTACTGCTATTTCATCCGCTCAAAAAGTTTTGAGCTGCACAAAACTTTTTGAGCGGATGAACTTTCCGCCGCGTACGATCTACATCCGCGACACATATGGGCAACAAACGTTCTATGTCCGTTGTCATCCGTTACAAATCCAATGTATCCTCTCGGCATCCTCTGGACATCCCCTCAACTCACATACGCTGCAGCTGAAAGCGGAAAGAGGGAGGAAACGAAAGGTACATGGAACGTCCACACAGCATTAGTAGCACGGAAATAGAAAGGATGTAAGCGGATGCATCTCATATATAAAGCATTAAAATGGACAAAACATTTGGATATGGGACGTATCTCGGATATTTAGGATATCTGGAGTATGCCTAGAGTATGTGGAAGGACACTTAGTGGAAAACCGACATTTCCTATAAAAAGGGGGAGGAAATCACCTGGATCTCATTATCAGTCCAGCAGCCGTGGTGTACAGACCTCTTCACTCTTGGTCTTCCACATCATCCATTGATCTCCACCATGGATCATCACACACTCCTTGTGGTAGCTGCCATCATTCAATACCAGAACCAAGCCCTCTTAAGACTATTTCACCTTTTCTACACAAGGAGAAGAAGGAGACGTCCAAGAGCTGTCTGGGTCCGAAGATGGATCGGGAGAAGAGTGGAGTTTGAACTCTATGACAAGTTGATGGTGGAGCTGAGGAATGAAGACACTCATGTATTCCAGCACTTCATGAGGATGCCACCAGCCATGTTTGACGAAATTGTTGAGTGTCTGAGACCCAGGTTGACCAAGCCGAGCACCAACTTCTGTCCCAGCCCGGACCCTGGACTGAAGGTGGCACTGACTCTGCACCACCTGGCCTCTGGAACCACATACAGAAACATGCAGTATGCTTGGAGGGTGCCATCCAACACCATCAGCAAAGTGGTCAGAGAAGTGGTGCAGGCCATCATAGAAGAATACGTGGAGGAGCTCCTCCAGTGTCCCACCACTGAAGAAGGCTGGAGGAAACTTGCAGAACAGTGGTATCAGAGGTGGAACTTTCCCCACACCGTGGGAGCCATAGATGGGAAGCACGTGGCCTGCAAAGCTCCAGCCAACTCAGAGTCCTCTTATCACAACTACAAAGGCTTCTTCAGTATGATCCTCTTTGCCATGGTTGATGCTGACTACAAGTTCATGTACATTGATGCTTCAGGCAACGAGTCTGCTTCAGATAGCCAAGTATACAATGCCAGTGACCTCAAGTATGGTCTGGAACGCAACCTCATCATGGGTTTTCCAGATCCAGACCCCCAACCCAATGACACACAAGATGTGCCCTACTTCATCATGGGAGATGACGCCTTCTCCCTCAGAACCTAATTCATGAAGCCCTACACTTCAAGATACCTCAGCCATGAAGAGAGGATCTTCAACTACAGGCTGTCCAGGGCAAGACAGGTGGTGGAGAACACCTTTGGCATCCTGGCCAACAGGTTCCAGGTACTTCTCACCACCATGCAGCATCACCCAGGGACTGTGAGGAGCATTGTGGAAGCTTGCTGCATCCTGCACAATCTCATGCGCACCCGCTACCCAGTGTTGCAGAACAGGCTTGTGGACCATCAACAAGGCAATGGGGACATGGAGCCTGGGGAATGGAGGCAAGGACAAAACCTGACAGACACTGTGGATGTGCAAGGCCCCAACAGAGCTTCACATGAAGGGAAGAAGCAGCGCAACCTCCTGAAACATTGGTGCAAACCCAGCTGGAGCAGTGGAGTGGCAAGACAGGATGGTAGATGCTTAATGGATGCTTCCTTGAGCCTGTCTCATAACACTGATGAGATTGTGCCATGTATGTTGAGTGGTCCTACAATGAATAGGGCATTAATAAAGAGTTTTGTTTATTTTGAAATGTGTTGATCAATGAATAAATTGTTATTGATAATAAAGGGCCATATGTGTGGCAGCTGGGAGGGTGGACCATCCAGTCCCACTATGCTTGCACTGGAGGTTTATCTATCCCACAGCTATCCTTACCCATTCCACAACTATCCTTACCCATACCACAGCTATCCTTACCCATCCCACAGCTATCCTTACCCATCCCACAAGCATGCAAAGGCTTAACCTTTTTTTCAAAGTTTTCCCCAACACTTTATTAAGTAAAAAAAATGAAGCAAGTGTGTGAAGCAAAGATAACCTTTATTAATAACAAACTGTATGATTTTATTAAAAAGCAAAATGACCCAAGTAAAGTGTCTTAAGCAAAGATAAAGTGAACAGGTAACAACTCAATCTCTGGCACACTTCTCAGTCACTCTGAGGCGTGCCCATGGTCTCAGATATAAGGGGCCAGGGACTGTGGAGGTGGCTGTGGCTGGAGTGCTGGTCTGAGGTGCCATTGGGGTGCCTGGCCCTGTGAGTACAACAGGAGATGGTGTGTGCAGGAAGGTCTCAGAGAGCTGACTCAGTCCCGTGAGGTTGAGAGGCCCTTCATCAAGTACCTGGGATGTGAGGTCCAAGACTGATGACAGATGTTCTGATGAAGGGCTTGGCTGTGGGGTGGAGGAAGGAGGAGTGTAGTGGGGCTATCATCTGCAGCTGGATCAGGTGAGGCGTCTGTGGCGTCTGTGGCGTCCGTGGCGTCCGATGAACCTGGGCCTGGACTGGGAAGGGCTGCCTCAGCTGTGGGAAGTCCTGGTAGTGGTAGGCTTGGTAGGTGAGGGGCTGTTGAAATCCGTGGAAGGGCTGTGACATCGCCTGGGGTGGAGGAGCAGACCCGGAGTGGGTAGGAGCAGGTTCAGCTGGGCCTGGAGGGTGGTGCAGAAGAGCTGTGATCCTCTCCTTCATCACCTGGTACTGGGCCTCGGGCATGTCCATGAGGGTCTGGCTCACGTACGTGATGAAGGGCTTGCGGTTCAAGGATGGTATGTCGAAGTGGACCAGCTGAGAGAGAAGATCTGTGCTGGCTTTGATTGTGTCCCTGATCTCCAAGAGGACAGTGTGGCTCCATCCCTCCGGTCTGCCTCTCTGCCTGCTTTCTGTGGAGGTGGAGCTGGGGGTGGGGATGGGTTGGTCTCTGGTGGATGCTTCTTCTTGCTCCATCTGAGACAGGGGATCCTCCACGTCCTCCAGCATGGGGAGTGCAGCTGTCGGGGGGGTCTCTGTCGTGGGGCCCTCCAAAGACACCTGCCTGGACATGGTAGCTGTCTCCTGGCTGGAAGAGGAGTGGCTCTCTATGGGCTGTCTAAGGGAGAGAGTTGACAGAGGGGCTGCTCCTCGGTGGCGGATCTCACCCTCCAGGAAGCTGGACCTGGCCATGACATTGGTCTTCCGGTCAATTAGTTTGACAGCGGCCTGCCTGGATCTCTTCAGGTGCAGCTTGTCATACCAGGTGTGCATGTGCTTCCACCATCCCAGGAGGACATCTGAAGTGTAGCCCAGGCTCTCTGCCTTCTCTCTCCATGCTGCCTGCTTCCTCTTGGTGTCGCGATAGAGCCTGTGGCCCTTTCTCCACAGGTACTCGTTTTCCCCCAGCCATTCCAGCACCTCCTCCTCATGGTTCTCGGAAATGGAGTACTGTTTCCCTTCTCCCTTCTCCTTGCCTTGCCTCTTCCTCCCTCTGGCAGGGGCTTCAGGGCCTTCAGCAGCAGGGCTTTGAGGGCCTTGGGGCTGGTCCATCACAGCAGCAGCACCAGCACCAGGAGCAGCACCAGGAGCAGCAGCAGCAGGAGAGTGAGTGAGCTTGGAAGAGTGGAATGGCTGTGGGACTGGAAACAAGGCAGAGCTCATGATGGGATCCCTGGGGAGATTCATAGAGCAGCTGAGGGAGGAATTTGACGAGGCTACCATCAGAGATGATGGCCTATCATGCCACCCAAAATGGAGAGGAGTTTCCACAGACACTTCTGAAGTGAGGAGAAGCAGCCAAGATCACAGCCCCCTTTCTCTACCCACCAGAAGAAAAAAAGAGTCCACAGTGGCAACCAGTGCCTCCCCCATTCAGCAGCCAGCCTCCTCCTCCTGTGTGAACTAGAGCCGGGAAGGGGGGAAAGGTCAGCCACCTCAAGCAAAGGTTTACAGAGGGCAACAGGAGGAGGGCAGAGCAGAGCTTTATGAACTGTATTGGTTCAGGGAAAAAATTGATGGGGACCCAGACCAGCTAGCTCTATTCCTTGAGTCAGCTGAGATACATCTAGAATGCTATGGACACATCTACCCCTCCTCTAGAGACATGGTGAATGCCATTTCTGAGGGGTTAGAGGGAGAAGCAAATGGATGGCTAGCAACTCTCCATAAGAGAAGCCCCCCCCCCCCCCCCCGCTACATGACAGATGACTTCCCACAACTGCTAGAGGTCAGATTTGAAAAGGCAGAAGATGAGCTCAGCAACCTAAAACAGGCAAGGCAACCCATCAAGGAACACATCCATGAATTTGTGAATCAGTGAGAAGTTACCCTTTTTGCCTGAGCAGATGCTAATTCATTTTTTCAGAACCAGCCTGGACAAACAAATTTGCAAAGTAACTGCCGATCGGGACATCCTGAACCGACTCTCTGAGTGGTTCCGAGTAGCCATAAAAGTCGACGGGGCATGACGCGCTAGCAACATGAGGAAACCATTGGGAACCAAAGAGAGAGGGCAGACAAACCAGAGATCACCCAGCCAACGGGACAATGCAGCACCACAACATGTCCCAAAATCAACCCTCTTATGAAGCCCAATTAAATGCTACCGATGCAGGGTGGGGGGTAGAGCACATGGCAGCAGCATGTTTAGCCCCAGATTCAAAACCTAGGCTGAAACCACCACCCAGGGCACGACTACCAATACATCCCAGAAGGCCCTTCAGGCTGCAGAAGTCTCTCCCCACCCAGCCGAAGGGGGGGAACCCTAGACAATGGCAACCAGTCACCAGATTCTTATGACAACGAGGACGAGGGTGAAAATGACCCAATGGTGAGTGGACTGGTTCCCCCTTTTGTCTTCCCAATATACTTTACAGCCCCAAAACAGGAATTCAGGGGACTTTCCAAGCCATAATAGATTCAAGCTGCACTAGGTGCCTGATCAACTTAACCATGGTCCTGAAATTGGGGATCAGAGTAAAAAAGCTGGCCCACCGATTCCGGTTCAAATAGGTAGATGACTCCCTATTGGGAGAAGCCTATGACACTCACTTAACCAAACCAGTAAGACTAGAGCTAGCGGATCACTGAGAAAAAATTTGATTCATAGTGGCTCCCAAAATGACAGATGTGGTCATACTGGGACTTTCTTGACTAGACAAGTGGAGCCTGACCATCTGGTGGCAGGGGGGTGGCTGCAGATTGATAGCAAAGGGACCCCAATCTCTTCCTCACATCAAACAGAAGCACCGCCCACACAGGGACCCCTCCCAGAGAGTTCACCAGAACTGGCAGCCACCTCCGACAAAACTCCAGAGGCTAGACAGATCCCAAGAGAATATCAGGACTTCACTGGAGTATTCAGCGAGACTGAGTGTGATATCTTATCTCCCCTTTGGGAGACAGACTGTGCCACAGAAATCATTCCCGGGGCAAAACTACCAAAACTCAACATGTATGCTATAATGCCCCGGGAAATGCAAGAAATGCACAAATATATAAACAAAAACCTAGCAAGAGGGTTCATCGAGCCAGCCAAGACATGGATCGCATACCCAGTCCTGTTCAAAGAAAAAAAAAGATGGGATGATGAGATTATGCATGGATTTTAGGGCTATCGATCTATATCTGCTCCTGCTCATGAAGGACATGCTATCTCACCTGGCCAAAGGGAATAAATTCATTAAAGGTTTTGAATTTTGGCTCGAGGCTCATGAATTAATTAGGGCAACTGCCAGAATCCTGATAGTGAGGTCCTGTAGAATGTGAGGTCCTAAACATAAACTTGTTTAGTTTATGTCTAAATCTGGCACTGGCAGGTGACCATTCTTTCTGCTTCAGTTCAGCCATATCATTATATATATCTCAGAAGTTATTTCAGTTACCATACTCACCATGTCAGTATCTGATACTGGTCCAAAACTGGTCACATAGATGTTTGTAAAAACTTCAGTTGTACTATCTGGAAGAAAAAAAGAAAAAAAATATGAGAATATCTGTTTTCTCCTTGGGAGATTACTGATTTATATACTGAAATTGTCAGATCCATGTATCTGCCATTCTTCAGTGGAAGGAAAGGGGGGCTTGGATTTGATACATTTAATTTTTTTCTTCTCCATGTATCCTAAATATCCTATTTTTTACATTGGCTTTGTATAACCTTTTACACAATTTATAACCCTTGCCTGGCGCCCAAGGTGCCTGGAAAAACCTCTTCAAGGGATTTAAAGGGAGAAGGGGCCATGTGGACTGAGAAGATAACTCCTGGGAACCTTTCCTTATCTGCTTTCTCAGAGACAGTGAGATCATAACATGTTCACACTGAGCATTGGTGGAATCCACATTGGACTGCTGGGAGTGGTTCTAATTCCCTTTATCTTAGTTGCATGCGTGAGGGACCCCAGACCCTGCTTTGAATTTTGACCTTCTTTACCCCTCTTCAATAAAAAGATTCCTTTTGAAATACAAAGTTTTCAAGAGTTCATACTTATATTTTGAAGGAGGGGAGAGGCTGGTCCTTACATAAAGCAGGGTCTGCAATAGTGGTCAACCTGGAGATATTTTTTTTTCTTCCAAACTTTTACTCTACTGAGGGCACCCTGCAACAATGTGAATATAGCAGCGAGCAAGGGAAGCCGAGTACTGGGAGAAACCTTGATAACTACCCAGTGCAACACAGGCTCTGTATGTCCCATCGAAAACATCAAATCTGTCTTTGAAATTTCCATGAAGCCCAGATGGTCTATAGGTGTAGGAAAAAGGGAGAGTTGGGATGGAAGAGCCAAGGGGGTAACCCTCACCTACGGTAGTCAAAAACCCAAATGGAAAATGGAACTGGAAGCCCTTTCTGATCAGGAAGAGATGATTGAGGAACTGCTGGTTCAAAGATGGACTTAACAATGACTTGCATACTGTCTGCCTGGTCCGCGGGGCCCTGCACGAATGGTACATAGTAGCAGAGGAGGCAGAGATCAACATGACCCGAAACCAGTATCACACAGGCTGGGCTTAGAGAAGATCCCTACCCATGGGGAAATGAGACCCTTTCAAACCCCAAACCACCATGGCACCAAGGCCATTTGTCTGCATTAAGTGTGGGAAGGAGGGACACTATGCAGTGGAGTGCAATTCAAAGACTCCCACCAGAAAGCCTGATCGCCCATCGGGGGAAAACCTGGAAAACCCAACCCCTGAGGAAAAGAAACTGCACTGAGAAGCTGACAAGCCATGGGGTTTCAATCCCCTCCAAACCCAGAGGAAGAAACTCCAGCACCCTGAGAAAATTTGGGGTGCACCCAGTGCCTAATCAACCCAACTCTAGCAGAAAGATTGGGAGAATGAAAAGGAGAATGAAAAACCTTATCGCTTTCTGCCAATTAGTACTATAGTGTGTGTGGGGGGGGGGGAGCCAGCCAATTTTACACAGAACCATTACAAATAAAACTGGGGGACCATAGCGAGACTCTCATGTTCATTTTAGCCCCGGGAATGGAAGGACTCACATGGCTATGGAAATGGAAGCCTAAAATAAACTGGAAGAGAGCAACTGTACAATTCCAGAAACATGTTACATTCACAAACTTCCCAGAAGGGGTGAAGAAAGGAAAAGAGAACAGAGAAATGACCATGGCTAGGCAACCTGCTGAACTCACTAGTATCCCCAAAGAATATCAGGATTTGGCCAAAACATTTAACTAGGAAGCATCTGATGAACTCCTGCCTCATTGTGCCACGGATTGTGCGATTGAGATCCTGCTGGGAGCTAAACTTCCAAAACCAAATATGTACTGCATGTACATATCGAACCCACCCAACCGAAAATTGCAGCCCCAGTATTGTTCCGTGAAAAGAAAGATGGCACCCTTAGGAAAGAGGATGAGTGGAAGACTGCTTTTAACACCCCACTGGGGTGCTACCAGTACACCCTTTCGGACTACAAGGAGCCCCTGCCGTATTTATGCAACTAATTAACAAGGTCCTCCATGAACATTTGTAGAAAGGAGTCCTAGTTTATCTTTTTTTATATAATTTTTTTATTTTTATATACAAGAAATCCATTCCATTTCAACCATGCATCGATTAGGTACATATTCATGAGTTTACAGTTTACAATTAATACTTTCCTTATTAATATAACTGAACAATAATCACATTTTCATATAATATCCAATATATCTGATTTACAATCTTCTCTAATTGTTTTATATGTACATCTAATACATTTTATTTTATTTCCTAATCATTTGTAAAATAAATCCCATACCATATAATAATAAGATTTTTCTTTTTCTTTAATTTCCAATGTTAATCTATTCCTTTCTATACATTCAAATATTTTTTCAATTACTTTTCCCTCTATCGGTATCTTGTCACTTTTCCAATTCTGAGAAAATACAATTCTAGCTGCTATTAATACATGTATGATTAAATGTTTTTTCTTTACTGTAATCTTCAGATACCATTCATAATAAAAATATTTCAGGTTTCAAATCTCTATGTTATTTAATCATTTTTGCCAACCGTGTGAATTTTTGTCCAATATCTTTTAGCTTCTGTGCAAGGCCACCACATATGGTAGTATGTTCGTTGTGTTTGATGACACTTGCATCATTTGGTTGATTTATCTTTAAACATTTTCACTAGTTTTGCTGGTGCTAAGTGCCATCTATAAAACACCTTGTACAAATTTTCTTTATATGCTGCCGATATTAATTTATAATTTCTATCCCATAGTTTCTGCCATTTATCTAGTTCTATAGCATATCCAAACAATGTGCCCATGCTATCATTGTTTCTTTAACTTGTCTCTCCTCCAACTTAACACCTAATAAATAAAGCCCATGTCACACTGCACCAATGGATGCAAAGAGGAAGTAAAATAGAGAAAAACGCTTGCCATACGTTGGAAAATGCGATGCATCCGTTGTGTATTCACTGCGTATGTCTTTCATACACTCTATCCGCCAAACATCCGTCTACTGCTATTTCATCCACTCAAAAAGTTTTGAGCTACACAAAACTTTTTGAGCAGATGAACTTTCCACCGCGTACGATCTACATCCACGACACATACAGGCAACAAACGTTCTACGTCCATTGTCATCCGTTACATGTCCATTACATCTTCCTCCACAGGTACTCGTTTTCCCCCAGCCATTCCAGCACCTCCTCCTCATGGTCCTCGGAAATGGAGTACTGTTTCCTCTCCCCCTTCTCCTTGCCTTGCCTCTTCCTCCCTCTGACAGGGGCTTCATGGCCTTCAGCAGCAGGGCTTTGAGGGCCTTGGGGCTGGTCCACTGCAGCAGCAGCAGCAGGAGAAGCACCAGCAGCAGCAGGAGAAGCACCAGCAGCA